>OX387384.1:15501807-16701807 GCA_947563715.1 Lycia hirtaria
ATTCACCATAATAAATTAATTCCACCTTCACTATGTGATGACTGATGATGATTGCTTTTAGCATAATATGCACAATTCTAATTTTTATTTTATTTAATAAAATGAAAATTATGATGGGTTTCAATTGACGAAATTTTAATTTAAATTAATTACTTTTTACATGCTTTTAAAATTGTTAGTTAAAAATAATAAATTGAAAATTATTATTATTTTTAATAAATAAAATGAATCTCCACATATTCCGGGGTCTATGCCTTTTTATAAAGTAATATATATATCTTACTATTTTTTTTTAATATTTATGCAGAAAGATTTGATTATAAAAGTAAGCACAAATATTTAGAAAATCTTAAAAAAAATTACACGAAACTTAAAAATTGCCTGATTTTATAAATGCACACAAAGACGAAATCATATCAACATCTGTTAATTTTTAATCTTCAAATATTTCGTTGCCTATTTGAAAAAGTATGGATCGATATTTTATGAAAATTAACTTTTAACGGTTATCGATAAAGATATTAACGAAAACTGGATCTATTGTGTTACAGTTATTGTATTAGATATGGCTCAAAATTTACATAATGCCTTTTATTACGGGCACTTATTTACCCCTATAAAATTATTATTACCATTAAAATAATGATTTCTAAAATATTTTAGTAGTGAAATTAATGTTCGGTTTCACTTTTTTATGCCACTAAGTAACAATATAGTATATTTTTTATGTATTTACATAAGTAATATAATTATAATTTAAAAAACTGAAAAATCAGACTTCAAAATACGCAATTCGTTTACTTGGTCGGAGTTTTTTCACTTATTTTGTTATAAAAACTAAAGTATTAAACAGATTTTGATAAAATTTGTGTGGAACTACCTCTGAGATATTACCTATCAAACAAAAGAATAATAATCAAAAACAATTCATAATTAGCGGAGTAATCGCTCAACAAACACACAAAAAAAAAACGTAGATGAATTGAGAACCTCCTTCTTTTTGGAAGTCGGTTAAAAATGAGCAAGTCACATAATTATTGATGTTAAGTATTACTAAAACTTTACATTAGCATCACTCAAATTTTTTTACTTTTATACTTAAAATCCTGGCAGGTAATGCACTGCGCTGATCGCTCTTAAGGTTTTAGAATGTGACATAAGCCTGAAAAATTTGCCTGCCATTCCAACCTGCCATGCAATAGTCTTGCCAACCTAACAACAGATTTGAGCCTACTGCTTGTATTGCTCGTTTATTCAAGAAGTTATTTAGTCTTGCATCATCGCCACAAAGTAGCATGTATTGCAATATTTTCGGATCCATTTGGACGTGTGCGCAAGAGCTTCACGACCTTATTCCACCTTTCCTATTCTACTACAAGAAAGGCAGGAAGTCGGCACATTCCATCCATTTGTCATTGAAATACTCAAATTTCGCACATAACAATTTAGGCCCATATTTTTTATGCATACTGCACAGGATTGGAACTCAATAAAATATTCCCTTTTATTCCACCACGCCATCTATGACTTACCCAAATTATGTTTACTTGTCGTGTGTAGCGACGACACGGTCAGATTGACGTATCTAGCCTTAAAAGGCTCGCAAGTTGATTCCCTGAATCAGAGACGACTCGCTTTCTAAAACTATGCCTATTTCTAAACCTATTCTTATATGTAGATAGATACATATCAACATACAATTACACATACATTACCCATCTTTTGGCGCTGTCGAGTAATATACAACAGTTGTAATCTAATAACTTTAAACGAGCTATTCTTTTATAAATGTATATATATTTATATATAATCTGAATCTATAAAACGGCTCCAACGATTTTAATGAAATTTGGTTTGTAGGTAGATTAGGGGACGATAAATCGATCTTGCTAGGATTCATTTTTAGTGAACCCGGGTTTGCTCGTATTTTCAGACATAAAAAATCCGAGTGGAGTTCGGTCGCCCAGGTACTAATATTTAAACGAGCAATTCTTGTATATAAATAAATACATAAGGAGCTCGGAAACGGCTCCAATGATTATGATGAAATTTAATATGTAGATAACTTCGGGGATGTTATTTCGATCTAGCTAGATTTCATTTTTAGTGAACCCGGGTATGCCTGCATTTTTTGTCATTAAAATCTGAGCTGAGCTCGATGGCACAGGTACAGGCATAGGGTTATTGGTAATTTCTCAGTGTAGCTAGTTGAAAACATTAGTTCTGGTGATATAGGGGTGGTTGAAAGGTAAGTAGGTATGTCTGTACAGGTCATGAGGCGCGAGGGTCGCTACAACTCATGTTATAAGGCATACCTACCGCAGATAAGTGCGGTCAACTCTGGGACGTGCGGTACGGTTAGCAAAAACAATGGACAGTTAAAAAATAAATGAGAAAAAAAACAATAAATTATTCTTATTTTATTGAGGAGTTCATTTTCCGCCATCTAAAATCCCACCATCATCAATAAGTATTATTATTATGTCATATTCGTGGAAAGTTTTTTTTAATATGAACGATTAAATAAAAGCTCTTGACTGTCAACTTATCTGGTTTTTAGCGACGGATACCATAATAATAATACCTTAGTTGTTAGTTAATAACTTATACACTAGGGTTGGCTACTCAGTCTATGGGTTTAAAAAGTAAGTAAGTTTAGTTACTTTTTATAATCATATGACGCATTTGCTTAGAAGTAACCTATTCACTCATGATTAAAACAATGATAGGTATATTATAATTAAAAAAATAAAACAACTGACTCCGAAATACCTAAATAATTTTGTTTACTTGGATGACATATAATAATACAACCGAATGGAAACCTCCTACTTTTTGAACTCAGTTAATAATAGAACTAAAGCGTTCAGATTTTTGGATTATACATAATGTAACATTAACATTTTTTGTATTTCTAACCATAAAATTATGATGAGAAAGGAGCTGGTTATACCTGCTCCTTTCTCACCAATATAGAAGAAATAATTTAATAAAATAATACAAATAAAAAAATAACATCTCTTTCACTTGATAAAATGTATGAAACATCGAAGTACTTAATGAAAGATATAATTTTCACAAAAATAACAGGTTCTTGATAAAAAATCTTTTCAAACAGGTTTCTTTTTGCATTAAGAAGATGGAAGTGAACGATTTAGAAGGACATGACTATATATCTAGTAGATATCACATATCTAGTCAGTTCTTATATACATACAATTTGGTACAGAGATAACAGCTGAAATATTGTAAAATATATATCATGATAATTATTACCGTCATTTATATATCTACATACGGTTGAAACCGTGAGGCCTAACAAGTTGCATAACAAAAAAAAAACTTCCTCCATAAAAAAAAACTCGTTATTTTCCCAACGGTACCATGGGACGCGCGTTCAGCTGATCTAGAGTAAGATATCCTGACCTGTGCCCGGATCGCATAAATCGACCGAATATTATGCCCGCGGTCGGATTATGCGTGACCGTGCTCTGCCTAAAGTGTGCCTTTCTCTACCTAAACGTAGATTAGGACGTTAGCACACTGGCGGACTGCGCTTGTTTCCGCTGAGACGATTACTAATAATAATAATAATGCTTTATTTCAAGTAAAAGTACACAAGAAATACATACTAAATGCGTTTCTTTAAAATACAATAGAATAGAATTAACCTGTAGGTACATCCCTACAGAAAACTTTGGAATAGAGAATAAACGTTATCGGTAGTACAACGGCGGACTTATCGCGTAGAGCGATTTCTTCCAAACAATCTTAGGGCGGTAGTGTGGTTGTGTGTTACATTAGTAAATAAGCGATAAGTGTACAATGTTTTATTTAACGCTTATGTACGAAATGCAACCATTATTTTATTTTGTATTCGATATATTTCAAGAACGGTGTCAAATAACTAAATAAACAGCTCGAAATTGAGATTAAATACGTGGCTATCATATTGGTTAAATTTTGGCCACGAATATAGATGAAAATATTTTTCAATTTTGTAAATGTTACTAAGCCAATAGTCGATAATCAC
The DNA here is from genome assembly GCA_947563715.1 of Lycia hirtaria. Classification (NCBI taxonomy): domain Eukaryota; kingdom Metazoa; phylum Arthropoda; class Insecta; order Lepidoptera; family Geometridae; genus Lycia; species Lycia hirtaria. The sequence goes on from OX387384.1 coordinate 15,505,841, forward strand.
CGATAACAGACAATGCAATTTTAGATGAGTTGCTAATTACTAAAGAAATATTCATACACCAGATACTACAGCGACAACAAAACAACAGGTTAAGAACTGCTTTGGGTCGAGTTCAAGTACCTACCAGAGATAACTTTTTCGTAGCAAGAATCAAAAGAAGAGTTTTTATGTCATGATATAAATAAACGATTAATCAATGTTAGTTAATCTTTTACTTTAACTACCCGCTTTCTTCATCCTACTCTTAAAAAACGGTATAATACCGAAATATAAACTACGGTACATAACCTGGGGCCCAATTCAGTTATTCAAGACCGCTCCATAGTCGAACCATATGTGGAGCGTTTACCGTCGGCCGCCATATTTTGTTTGATTCAGTCACTTTACATGTCATACAATTGACACATTTGATGAAACGTAACACGTCCTTCGCTCGTTACTAAATCAAAAAATGATAGCAGCCGACAGGAAATGCTTCGCACAAGGTTCAATTACGGATCGGTTTTGATTAACTGAATATATATTCCATAGTACCATAACTGTTAACCTGCCATCTATTAGCACAAAACAGCGTAATAAAAAACAATACCGTTAAATTATCGCGCAGCTAACTCAAACTGAACGTGTTCGCAAGTCGTGAGTGTGCTAACGCCTTAAGCGAATTTTACTCTACGTAAGTGTAGAGTATTTGGGTGTTACCTAATTTCACTGCGGGGAATTTATGGCTGAACGACACCGGAGAAAGATGTTTTGGACAGCTTAAAGCTTTTTACTCATCTTTTAGAGTAAAAACAGCCCTGGTGTCAGGCTTTTAGGCGAAGATGGAGCTATAAACGTCAAAATGGAATTTTTTAAAGTGATATTAACTTAAAACCAGAGTAAATTACGTACAACGAGATGTCAGTTAGAGAAGCTGAAGTAGTAATTATTTAAAAAAAAAAAGCAATGTTAATACCTAGTAGTTTTTTTTAATACTAATAGACTAACTCCTTTGCGTTAAATTTGAGATCACGGTTGTTCTTAAAAAAATAACAATCGTCAAGCCAGGTCAAAGACATTTCGGCGGCGTAATAACTCTGACACTAGGGCTGGCCACTCAGTGTATACGAACTTATTTACTTTTAGTAGGTACTAAAAATAGTCTCCAAAAAACAAAATAAAACTAATCAACTTACAATCCAAACCAGTTAATTCGCAAAATCTTATTTTACTTAATCAAATAAAAATGTAGAATACGAAAAAGCTAGCACTTAGACTAAAATAGACGCTAAAATATCTGAAATAGCAAAAAATACTAACATAAATGAATAGGTAACATCAATAAATATAAAATCACACTTTACCTCAGGTAATGGACCGTAAATGAAATAAAAAAAATACTCCCAACGAACGATCACTCAACGAGTCTATAAAATCTATGTCCAATAAAAAAGTAGACATAATTTGTTTCATAATACCACATAAATCTTTTTGACGAAGTTCAATACCTTTTGCCAGCATAATTAATCAGAAAAATATTTAAAAAATCTTCAATCTTCAACCTTATTTATATTACCGAAAAGGCTATGGAAAAAATTCAGAAGCGACAAGATAGAGTGGTTGAAATAGTTTTATGAAAACAGCGCATTTTATGACTACATACGAAAGGCCTAGTTAATGGTAAGTAAATACCTTTTTAAATAACCACGTTTTCACCTTTATTGTGTGAAGAATAAAGATCAATTTAGATTGGATTTGTGGTGCCTTTGAGAAACATGCATTGTCAATCAAAAGCCATGAGTAACGCTGTAAAAAGTCAAACAGTTTTATGTGTATTGATGTGGAGTTATAAAAGAAATACGTGTTCAATACTTTCAATAAATAAGTTAAGCGTATTTCAAATGGCTGTGTTATCGTATTGGACATACATACAAACAAACCTACACTACACACGCAATGATGTTGAAATTCATTTTAGTGGTTTCTGCTATAGTTTTACCCAACTGCCGAAGGAGTATAATGTTTATCGAGCGTTGTAGTCTTACTAATGTTATAAAAGCAGAAGTAACTCTATCTCTATTGCTTTCTGTTTGTAAGAAATCTGAAAAGTAAATTATAAATACATCGGGGACATAATAAATATATCTATAGACCTTATCTATAGACCTTTTCTATAACAATTAAGCCTATTTTCATATATTTTTAATTTTAATTTGCAGAATGCTTACTTTTAAAGCCAAAGGTAACGAAAAGTAGTGTCAGAAATATATACCTAGTCTTGCCATAAATATTGTCACGAAGAAAAAATATATTTTTTTATTGCAAATAATATTTATTACTTTTACAGTGTGTTAGTTTAATACATAAATATAAAACAATTTAAAATATAAAAGCTTATTCGAAGTGGTCTCCATTGGCTGCAATACAGTCCTTTAAACGTTGAGGCCAGTTATCAATAGAAGCACGCACTCTTTCCATGGGAAAATTCTTCACTGCCAATCGTATGGATTGTTTTAGGGACTCCAAATTATCATGGCATTTAGAGCAAGCCATACTCTCTAAAACTGACCATAAATCATAATCCAGCGGATTAAGATCAGGACTAGACGACGGCCAGTCTTCAGCTCTGATGAAGTCCGAAACGTTCACTTCCAACCAAGACTGCGTGGACCGAGCTTTATGACCTGGCGCCGAGTCTTGTTGGAAGGACCATACTTGGTTATTGAACATGGTGTTGTTAAGGGGCTTAACTACCTTCTCAAGAATGGTATTTTGATACACTTGTGCCGATGTTTTGATACCTTTTTCACAAAAATATGGCTCAGTCACTCCTTCATAGCTAACACCCCACCAAACCATCACTGAAGTCAGATAATGCCCACGTTGCACTCTGTCGACTAATTGGGAAGCTTCCTTAGAGCTTTGAGCATAAACACGGTCATTTTTTTTGTTAAAATGTTGCTCAATTGTAAAGATTTTCTCATCCGTAAACAAAATTTTTCTGTGACCTCCCTTTGCGTACCGCTTCAGTAGTTGTTTCGATTTTACCACCCTATTCTTTTTTAAATTATCAGTTAAAAAATGACCAGTGCATCTCTTATAGGCTGCAAGTCCTAAGTCATCTTTTAAAATACGCGACATGGTTCTGGGTGCTATCTTCATCTCCCGAGATAAAATCTTTTGCTTTCGGACAGGATTTCTTCGAATTCTTTCCCTTACTGCTTTGACCACCTTTTTCGTACGAACACTACGTGGACGGCCAGATCATTTTCTGTCACAAACAGAGGAGGTCTCATTGTACCTATTAATAGCCCGGTACACAAACATTTGACTAATACCAAGCGTATGGAGAGTTTTAAAAATTGCATTTGGCTCCATACCAACTTTGTGTAATGCAATCACAGCGATTCGGTTCTCTTTATCACCCCACTCCATTTTAATATCGCAAAATATTGTACAATGTATTGGCGCCAAAATTAGAAAACTCAATGAACAATCGTATAAAAATGACAGATTCCAAATTCAAATGTAATATCTTTCTTATTTTTAAATGTAACAGTATTTATGGCCAGACTAAGTATTTGTAACTTGACTTCCAACCCATAACATTTTCCAGAACTGGTGTATGCGTCATATTGCGACTATGACGTTATGAGAAGATGACGTATTTTGTGTACGACATTTTGAGAATATGACGACTTGAGAAAGTGACCATTTAGGAATGAGTGACGATCTGAGAATGTGATGTAATGCGCCTAAACCCATTCGGTTGCACTAGATTTAACTGTCAAGGTAATCGACGTTAATATTATATAACTTTTCAGATTAATACAACAAATTATTAATATAATAATGTTACAATGACCTCCGTTCAGCTTAGTACAGGGTACCGCAAAAACTCCATTATATCCTACAGGTACGTGTTTATTTGGTATCTACAAATCCGATAAAAGTTAATTTCAATGAAGCAGAGATTTCACATTTTATATTGGTATGTTCGTCGATTCACGCAGCGAAAATATCAAAATTCACGAAAATTCATGTTCATATTATTCTGATATTCGTGCTATTATGAAATCTGACTTTTCAATATCGTATATACCGTATGATATTGCGCAGAAACAAACTCTTTGTGTCAGTATACACAGGTTATTACAAATATTTCAAACCTATTTCAGCTTAATTCAGAATTCTACGAAATAATATTCAATATCTGAATTTTAGGAACCCGGCGGCAATCCTTTTTAGTTTGTAAATTGAAGCTGAATACAAGCTCTGTATGAGTGACGGTGGCCAGAACTACTTGATCTCCACCCTTCATTGGAAAACCTGAAAATTAGTACGCGAGCGATGCGCGTGGTAGTTCATTTTGTAATGGTTAAAATGTATGCAAGAAATTGCTGGAACCAGTATAAGCTGATCTTATTCATTAAGTTTATCTTATTTTGTTTGTTAAATTGATGAAAAACAGAAATTAATGCTTTGAATATCTTTTAGGAACGTATATTTATTTTACACGACTGCCGATGGTGTGTATTGTTTTTCAAGTAAGTATAATAATTATGTAGGCCCAACTTTTTAGGATTCTACATGAATCTCTTAGTTTCACCATGTCTACCCTCCTGTCTGTCTGTCCGTCTAGCTTAGAAAAAAGAGACAATAACTAAAACTTGAAAGTTAAAATTTATTACGAGTATAGATATTTATCACACCAACAAAGTGGTCAAATAATATGTTGAAAAATAGAACTCTTAGGGTATCTCCCCTCCACGTAAAGTAGGGATGACTTATCGCTACCGTATATTGTGGGGTATCGTTGGATAGATAAATCAATAATATTGTAAGTGAAATAAGTGAAGTAAGTAAATAATACTTAGATTTAGATCCGTTATTCCGTGTGCAAAATAATAAGCTTTTTAAGGTGATAATTTTGGTATAAGATATATTAGTATAGCAGCCTTGGCACTGACAACGAAGGGCTGGCTTAAATTTCGTCAAACGTAAAAAAATATAAAAAATAGCAGCCGCAATAAATATATTTCGTAAAGATGGTTAAATGTATCCAATGATAGTCATGGGCGTCGCGCTACCTATTACTCGAACACAGGAAAAGTTACCCAAGTGCGTTAGTGGGCAAAACGAGACGAAATCATAATTTCTGTTGTTTGCGAATGATTTCTATTCGTAAGTTTACAATCCTAAAATTATTGTTGTAATAATGAATAATAACATTAGGATTTATCGCTTGTTCCGTACAAACCTTGTTGATAAAGCAGGCGGAGAGTGATGAGAGGTCAAGTTACGCTGGCTGCACCGGGGATCCTTGTACAATGAATTGCATTAAGCGACAGCCTCTACGAGCTACGAATGTTCTTAATGTATGGATACGATTTGATCGCTCCGGGCGTTTAGAGATGTGCTTTAAATTTCAACGATAGAATTGAATTAATTATAATCAAGTCAAATTCAAATTTTCTTTATTAGTGTATAAGTAAGATACAGAAAATATTAGTTCACTGGTTCCGAACTATTTGTAACTGTAAGTATATTTTTTTTGTGTCTATTAGTTATAATATTACATATACCCGACTACATAAAAGTGATTTTCTTAATATACATTTATTTATATTATCCTAAGTGTGCGTTGTTGCATGAAAGTATGTGACAAGTATATGTTTATAAACTCAAAAACCCCCGACAAATAAAACGGCCGAACCGATTTTGACGAATGAAAGCTAAGAACACTTCCAATAAACTTCTCTTTCAAACAAAACATACTAGATCAAAATCGGTCTATCCGTTTGAGAGCTACGATGCCACAGACAGAGATACAGATACACAGATCAACCCAAGTGAAACTTATAACACCACTCTTCTTGGATCGGGGGTTAAAAAGACGCTAAAATATATTTAAATGAGCGTTCTTTAGAGTAAATTATGTGATTTTCTTACCATTATTCTAAAGTTTTACTTATTTGTTAAAGAGATTACGAATAATTATTAAACTTAAAAAAAAACTAAAAAATTTAAACAACAAACTTCAAAATGCGCAATCTTGTTGTAAAACCAAACTACTGAACCGATTTTAAGGAAATTTCTGTGGAATTAACCTAAAAGTATATTCTTTCAAACAAAAAATATGTTTTCAAATCGGTTTAGTAATGACGTAGTTATGTGGTCACAAACATAAATAATGCAACCGTATTGATAACGTCCTTTTTTGAAGTCGGTTAAAAATAGAACATTAATTTTAAGAAATGTACTAATATTGTACTCTGCCCATAATGAGAACAATAACTCTCAATAACTTCACTGCCTGTATATATGTATTATCGACAGATATCGATAGTTGGCTTTTCTCATCCCTATTTGAGCGAAAGCTTCAAGTCACGACTGGTTAGCTTTACAGAGGGCTCTTATTATTTCTTGCCATTCTGTGTTCTTCGTCTACTCATTTTTCAATTTTAATATGAGAATACTTCACGTTAGGTATTTTTATTATAAAAATACATTGGAGATAAGATAGTTGTTTTATGTGCAGGTGGGTAGTGTATTATTAATTTTTAATATATTAATTTAAGTTTTTAGGGTTCCGTAGCACTACGAGGAACCGTTGTAAAACATTAAAGTATTCGTGACTTCAACATATATTTTTTTTATATGTGAAACATCTACTGTTACGCCTTGACAGTAAAACTAACTCGTATGTCGTGACGGAAAATGGCATGACGTTCTATTATGCCGGTACGCCTCGCCCCACCACTTTCTTTATTATCTATTACCTGTGTGTGTGCACGTATGATATAGACTTTGTTACTTAAAATATATGTGTGAGTTGTATACTGCATATGCTTATTTCCTATTCATTGAGCGATAGTACTAGTATTTTAACTATTTTAGTTTTTTACTATTTTGCGCTCACCGTTTTTAGGGTTCCGTGCTAAGGGCGCGGAAGCCAATTCGTGAGGCTACGGTGTGTGTTTTTCTTTTTGAACGGTTCACTTTGATGTAAATCAACAAATAATAATAAATTAACAAACACTAGATATTATCGGTTTATATCATTTTAAATGAAACATATTAATTAATTTTATCGTAAGACATAAACGAGTGACTCTAGATGGCTCTTAAGTCGACATAATATTTTTACTTAAGGTAGATATGTAATGGCGCATGCCGCAAAGTCATCTTGTTTTATCAAAGTCCGCTAGATGACGCTTTTATCAATATTTTCTTTAGATATGACTACCATTTCAGAATATTTATCCTGTACAGAAAATGCATGAAATTACAAATATTCATAGATTTATAGCACATTTTGCTAATTAGTCTTATTTTCTGTATTCATATATGTTACATGGGAGTACCTACGGAAGCCTCAGCGTGCGAGTGAAACTCACACTTTGCCGGATTTACTAAAAACATTTTGTATTGTTGATAATATGTAACAAATAAATAATAACAATAACAATTAAATAAATAATATTTTCATTGAGGACGCTGTCAAGTTTTGACGTGAGGTGAAAAAATGTGTGTTATTTTTGAAGATTAATTTATATACAATTGGTTGATGCTCTCTGCATCTGACGATGAAGTATTTCAAACTCCGGATATCCATGTGCGGAGCAGCATCACAAATCTGTCGCCTCCGCCGCTTCTTCAGGAAAGGCGTTGCAGGCGACAATTGGATCTCCAAGCTCCTGCATCTACTTCACTGCCGCCGCCTCCGCAGTCATCGGATACATTACAGAAACAGTACGACTTTGTAAAATGTAATCAGTGTTCCGACGGTCGACAGTTTAAAGGACGTCGCGGCCTTAATATTCATTTAGGTAAATTTCACAATAGTAACCACTTATCTGGCCATATCACAAATGATTCTTCTCTCCCTCTTTCCTCTTTTTCGGCTACTTCGGATATTTCTTTTGACAAAATTTTAACTGACCTAAATTCAAAAGTACGTATTGTAAAACGAATCCCTAGAGGGGCAAGAATATCGTTAGCCAGATCACTGTCCATAGCCATCAACAATTGCATTACAAACCAACATAGTAACCCGGATTCGTGGCAAAACCTCCTAACTTTCTCGTATCGTTTTTTCCATGCACCTCCCAATAGCAAAAAATCTTTAACTTCTATTTTAAAATCAAATTGTTCGCCCAATAACCATCATTCACTTCTTGAAATTTCAAATGCACCCAGAAAAGCATACAATATTTTTAAAACCGTTGAGAACAAAACCATGGATGGCGATATAAGAAACGCCGCACGAATTTTATTCTCTGATGATACTCTTGCCCCTAACACTGCCCGTACTCTGGAAGCCTTGCGAAGCAAACACCCATCAGCCAACCCAACACCTTTACCTTCAAATTCTCCTGATTCAACCCATTCGGCTTTTCAAATTCAAATCAACGACACTTTAAAAGCTATAATGTCTTTTCCTAGTGGCTCGGCAGGCGGCATCGACGGTATGACGCCTCAACATCTCAAAGATTTGACCAGCGTATCAGCTGGTGACGCCGGTAGAGCTTTACTTGGGGACATTACTAAATTATGCAATTTTTTATATTCGGAAAATATTTTGGACGAATTCAAATCTTTCCTGTTTGGGGCTCGCCTCTGCGCTTTTAATAAAAGCGATGGAGGCATACGTCCTATTGCCATTGGCAGCACGTTCCGTAGACTAGCTTCGAAAATAGTATGCAAAACTATTTCTCCTAAATTAACACCTTTATTCCAGCCAATTCAGTTGGGATTTGGAAGTAGGGGAGGTTGTGAAGCAGCTGTACATTCGGTTCGCACATTTTTGGCAACCGATAGCGAAGCGGATGTATTGCTTAAGGTTGATGTAAAAAACGCCTTTAACAGTATTGACCGGTCAACCTTGTTGAACGAAGCTTTTATCCACACACCTGAAGTATACAACTACATTTGGCAATGCTACAACTTTCAATCAAAATTATTTTACAATGACAATCAAATTTCTTCTGAAGTAGGCGTTCAGCAAGGCGACCCTTTAGGACCACCACTTTTCAGCTTAGGTATTCATCCTGTCATTTCCAATTTAAATTCTAAATTAAATGTCTGGTACCTAGATGACGGAACCTTGGGAGGTAAAGTAGATACAGTAAAAAACGACTTTAGTAGAATTATTAAGCACTTTAAAAATATGAATTTAGAGCTAAATATGAATAAATGTGAATTGTTTGTTTCTAATAAATTCAATGAAAATGAGCGTCAAGCTATTATTAAAAATTTTAAAAGTATTGCACCGGAATTAAAAGTATTACAAAAGAATTCACTTTACCTCCTTGGAGCGCCATTGTTCGAGGATAGTGTTGAACCTCTTTTAGAAAAGAAAACGAATACACTTTTGGAAAATATCAACAGATTGGGCAGTTTAAATTCACACATCGCTTTCACCATTTTAAAATATTGCCTTTTTGTTCCAAATTTTACTTATATATTACGAGCATGCCCAATCTGGAAACATAAACAACTTTTGACAAACTTAGATACCACCCTTAAGAATGCCCTTGAAAAAATTCTAAATTTAAACCTCGAAAATAATTCCTGGATTCAGGCTTCTCTGCCTATTAGTTCGGGTGGTATTGGAATCAGAAAAATTTCTAGTGTTGCTCTTCCGGCCTTCCTTTCGTCTGTGTATAGTGTATCCTATTTATGTTCCTTGATTCTGAAGTCAACGTCGACGGAGATGCACTGTACAGCAGATGCAATAGAAGCCTGGAAAACCCTCTGTCCTAATGGTAACATTCCCGAGGAACCAAAGCTACAAAAACTTTGGGATGTTCCATTGGTGCAGAATATTCATCAAGATTTGGTTCAAAATTCAGTCAGTGACCAAGATCGTGCGAGGCTTCTAGCTGTCGCTGAACATGAGTCCGGGCAGTGGCTCCACGCCCTTCCTTCTGTGAACCTCGGAACACTGCTCGACAATGGCAGCTTCCGTATTGCCATAGGTCTCCGATTGGGAGCTGCCATTGTCGAACGCCATGTGTGTCCGTGTGGAACCGGCGTCGACAGAAAAGGACTCCATGGACTTTACTGCCAACGTAGTGCAGGTAGATTTTCCCGCCATGGCTCCTTAAATGACATCTTTAAAAGGGCGCTGGCCACCATCAACATCCCTTCTATGCTAGAACCAGCAGGGATTGTTCGGGATGATGGCAAGCGCCCTGATGGCCTAACTCTCGTTCCCTGGGAGAGGGGAAGGGCTCTCGTTTGGGATGCAACTTGTGTCGATACGTTAGCCCCTTCTCATCTCAGTGGGACAGTTCAAAGGCCAGGAGCCGCGGCGGATGTCGCAGAAGGCGCCAAGCGGCGCAAATACGTATCACTTTCTAGCGATTACATTTTTGTGCCGCTCGGTGTCGAAACTTTTGGTCCATGGGGTCAATCTACAAAAAAGTTTATAAAAACAATAACACCTCGTTTAGTCGACGCCTCTGGTGAAAAGAGAGCTGGCTCATTCCTCGCACAAAGAATTTCATTAGCGATTCAGCGTGGGAATGCAGCCAGCGTTCTAGGAACTCTTCCACACGGGCATCAACACTTTTTTGATTTTTAATTTTTTTTTTTTTTTTTATTCAAAATTTCAGTTTTCTTTAGTTTATTTAAGTTGTATATCTATATTTTTTAAGTTAGGTTATTTTAGTTTAGTTTTATTTAAGTACCTACTTATGTAATTAAACTATGATAATATTAACTTATGTTTCACATTTGGCACAAGTTGTCCCGTGACATATTTTATAGAGTATTTTAGTTATCAAAAATGCTATAATGTTTGTACAAAATCTATTCGGCCATTTTTTATATAAATTTACTAATTGGAAATTACTCTTAACAAACAATACTCGTCAAATGATATTTTACTCGACCAAAGGTAGTATTGGCTACGGAACCCGACCATATGCACATATTGACACGCTCTTAACCAGTTATTATTTAAGTGCGTGTATTATGAAGCCTTTTATTGTTTATTGCTCTTGTACTGCTTATAAATTGTTGTAAGATCAGCAGGTGGTGTTTTCAAATGTTATTTTGACTTTGAAAGTAATTGTAACAATTTTTCAATAAATAGTTAACATGCGAACAGCGGGTTAGTTCCATGTGTTTTCATAATGAAGTAAAGTTATTATTAAATATAAATATTTAATAATAGACGCGTAATAAAGTTATTATTAAATATAAATATTTGCAGCTTTTTAGCCGACTTTAAAAATGGAGATTCTCAATTCGATTCTCTTTTAATTTGTGTATTTAACTGGTTGTGAACCTAATCCGATATACTTATTTATTATTATACACAGATACTTCCGTCGCATATTTATCAATGATATTTGAATAAATCTTTTTTAACCCTCGACCAAAAAAGAGGGTTGTTATGAGTTTGAGGTAAGTATCTGTGTGTGTGCCTTTAACACCGTAGCTCTCAAACGGTTTGACCGATTTTGATCTAGTTTTTTTTTGTTTAAAAGAGAATTTAATCAAGAGTGTTTTAGCTATGTACCATCAAAATTGGTGCAGCTGTTTTATTTGTCGGGAGTTTTTGTAAGTATCTTAAGTTTTCTAAGCTTATACCTACTTGTTTAAATATTTCTCCAATATAAACAAAATCACCTCTCACTTTTCTCATATCCCCACTCAGTGATTTTCATTTATGTTTAAAAATGTTGTGATGCATGAGAGAGACATACAAGTGATCTCATACAAGTGGCGGGAAGACGCTGGATGCAAGCCGTGCGCCAATCGGTCTTTTTGGAAATCCATGGGGCCTATGTCCAGCAGTGGACTTCTTATGGCTGAGATGATGATGATGATGAGAGAGACAGCTGCGAGCTTTGAGTCCAACCATAAGATACGAGCCTTGGCATGGCGAGGCTAAGAGTTAGTTATCGAATTTAAATTAAATCACATTTATTAAAATATATATCTATATTTAAATATGTCACGCAATAGACAGCTGCGGTGCCCACCCTGCTGCCTTAATAATATGTAACAAAATAAAGTCAGCCCCCCCCCTTTCCCCCCACTTTCCGCAATCAATATGCAAAACCCCGTAATGGAATCGCTCAATCGAACTAATGTTAGGATAGTGTAGTGATTTATAACTTCTCGAACAAGAAAAATGACTACAAAACACAAACCAATCTTTAAACTGTACGACACGATCTTGGACAATCTTACATTTTAATAATCAAATGTAGTTTCGAAATTTGATTGAAAACTAATAAAAACAAATGAAAGTCTGAAAACACAATCATGGTAATAATTTTATTGTAGTTAATAAATAATATAGTAAAAAAATCATGATAAGCTTTTTTTCTTTAAAAAAAAAAAAAAAAAACTTGGTAGGTATAGTATAGTGGTTTATAGATTGATTGAAGATCAGTGAGTAGGAATATTATAAAAGTGATTTTTTTTTTTTTTTTATTTAGTTATAGAATGATAAGAAATGTTTTTTTTTTTAATATAATTTAAATTGTTTTTATTTATTTTATAAGCTTCGTCACCAAAGTAAATGCTACCTGGATAAAACTTTGTTCAAAAATTTCTAGTGTCAATATAAATCAAATGAACATATTTTTTTATAATACACTCATCATAATCATCATCTCAGCCATAAGAAGTCCACTGCTGGACATAGGCCTCCCTCATGGATTTCCAGAAAGACCGGTAACCGCTATCTGCCTTACCGAAAAACGTTACTTAACTTTGAGCAATGCTTAACATATTTTGTCAACTTCTGGCTGACACGTAATGACACTTGCGGAAAGAAGATAGAGAACTTATGACGTTGGTTAAATTTGAGTAACGTTTTTCGGTAAGGCCCTTCATGTTTAAAAAAGTTGTTAGTGTGAGAGTGATAGCTGCACACCTTGAGAAGGCCCGGTCGCTTCGAGTATAGCTATGCTCGTAGGCCAGGTCGCTTCGAGCATAGCTATGCTCGAAGGCCAGAACGCTTCGAGCATAGTTATGCTCGAAGCCCGGTCGTTAGTACGAAATCGTACCGTATAAAGTTCACCTAACAAACCTTCAGCTCTTTAACGGATTATAATCGGCGTAGCTTTTCTGCTGATTTAGATTTATGCTCCTGCGCCTGCGTTTAATGAACTATCTCTAATGTATCGCTCCATATCGACGGTACCGAAACTTCGAATCAGAAATAAAGAGATATGATAATAAAAGATAATAGACGTAGTTACCAACATTGCACAGTGGATTAGCAAGTTGAAATGACAGTGGGCAGGGCACATAGCACGTAGAACTGACGGCCGTAGAGGCTGAACAGTTCTCATGTGGAGACCACGCACCGTCAAGCGCAGCGTAGGAAGACCAGCCACGAGGTAGATACGAGTAGAAGACTTCAAACAAGTTTTATTTTATTTATTTTTATTTTATTTATTAAGAATACAAAACAGAATATAGCTTTACATAATACAAGATAACACGTGACAATCGATCAGAACCAGACTATAATCCAAAGCATGTACATCATTTGAGCAAACACATTTTATGTAATAAATATTAAATTGAAACAAAGGAAAATAAATCCGGACAAGTGCGAGTCAGACTCGCCCACCGAGGGTTCCGTACAAACTAAATAAAAGGGGGAAATCATATTTTTTTTTATATTTTCCTTCGTAAACCGAAAAATATACATCGTAAAAATATTTAACACATTCCTTGCTTACCACTCGGATCCGAGTAGGGGCTATAGTAGCGGTGCCTCCCACTCGGATCCGAGTGAGCGAACGTTTGAGGCAGCCCTCATTACTTGCATAGATACACAATTTTTTTGTGATTAAATAAAAAATGTCCAGTTTTCGGATTTTTTCCTATATGTGTACTCTAACACAATGCTTCTTGCCAAATTTCAGAGTTCTAGGTCAACGGGAAGTACCCCATAGGTTTTGATTCCTCTGTGAGTGTCGAAATGTGCTTTTTTACGACATATTCAGCTGTAACTTTTTTTTTACGAAAACTGAGAAATTTTATTTTTCTTTCTGCAGCAAGATACTATGGATCTGCGTATATGGTTTTAATTTCAACTCGATAACTTCACGCGTTCCCGAGATAAAGGTCTTGACACCCGGACAGACGGACAGACGGACAACAAAGTGCATAAGGGTTCCGTTTTTTCCTATTGAGGTACGGAACCCTAAAAAAGAGAAATAGAGGCTGTGAATATTATGTAACTTTACAAGAGGCATGAAGACGCTGCAAGCCGCTCCCAACCGGTCTTCTTGGAAATCAATGGGAGAAGCCTATGTTCAGCAGTGGACTCCTTATGGTCGACATGATGATGAATGTATTTCGAGTAAACCTAAATTCCAATACGTTTATTTCGGCCAAAGTTATATTAACATATTAAATGTGAACTCATTGGCTCCGAACTAGTGTAAACTTGGTTTCGGAACCAATGGCCTCTCCGAAAATAATGACTTTTCTTAATACCTTTACATATATATTTTTTTGTAAAAATAATAATTTACCCCAAATTCGCAAAAATAAAAATTGCGTTTTTGCCTGACCTCCAACGCGTTTTCGTAATAAAAAAGTGATTTTACTAGAATTATTTTAAATAATGCGCATTTATAGTCTTTTGGAGCGATTTTACGCATACTTTCTCACAAGAAATATACACTCAACAGGGTATCAAGCTCAACAAAGTCGTTAGTTAGACTGAAAAACCCGCTTTTCTGCAATCGGGTATTTTGTTTTTCTTTTAATATAGATACTTGTTATATGTTTGTTACGCAATTTCATCTGATTCTGTTTTGGTTGGTAGGTATATCTCAAAGGTAATATCTCAGAGGCGATCCCATATAAATTTTATCAAAATCGGTTTAGCACATTTGTTTTTATAACAAAATAACTGAAAAAATTTCATCCAAGTAAGCGAATTGTGTATCTTGAAGTCGTTTTTTTTTTTTTTAGTTTTTTTAAACTATATTTTTTATTGGCATCAAAAGCGTTTCATTGTTGACTTTAGTACGACATATTTTAGTATGACGTATTTTTAGAACAATGTAGTATTTTTTTTTAAAATAAATAATGAATTTAGTATTTAGCTTACATTTTTTGATACAAAACACTGTACTGAATTGGCAGTTCCCATACTGCTCTTAGGATTTAACGTGTTCTATGCTTCCTTATTAAGTAATTCTGATAAATTGTCTAGACTTAATATTAATATTTGTTATAAACTTGTTCCATGTCACTAGATAAAACAATATTGCTGCTTATCTCCTCCAAGGTATAAACATTGCTATTCGATATTGCAATGCTGTTAGCGTACTGGGTACGCTACCGGTCTGAGTATTTGGATTATCTTTAGATTTTTCATTGGTCAATATAAAACTTGTTTGTTTTCTTTGTTGAATTGACCAATCGAGCGAAATAAATTAAAGTCTCTTGATCAACCGGCAAATTTGGCTTTCATCTGTCCGGAATTGCCTGTAGAAAAGTGAACAGATAGTCGCGTATGTATTGTATTACGTATTTTGAAGTCGGGTCTTAATTTTTTTAAACTATAGGTTAATTATATTATTATTTTTATCCCTACGCGGGTGAGACCACGTGACACATCTAGTGATCCATAAAAACACACCAATTCTTAACTTAATAAAATTTTGAGCAGCGTGAAATCGAAAAAAATTTACTACCGCCACATAATTTTACAGCATAAAAGTCTGATGACAATTTACATGACGCTTCCAGCGCCGTCGTCGTCCTCGTCCTGTAAAAATTTATAACCGTTTGAAGTTATGAGGTCGCTCGATATATGGCTTTTGATTGCATTCTGTTACTGCACAGATCGGATTTACGCTGGATGAGAAACTTTATTTGGAGGCAATAATATTCATAATCTTCATCGTCATCATCTCAGCCACAGGAAGTCCCCGTGGATTTTATGATAATTGTAATATAAATTGCACAACTGTGTTCACAATACCCAACAACAATAGAGGAAAGCAACAATAAAGGAAATTACTGATGCATCAATACCTACCTCAAGAGTAGCTAAATTAAAACGCATAGACCGACATCAATGCGTAAAAATGAAAGACGATGAATGCAAGAAAGAACAAGTATGCAGAATATTAGCGCGAAATATGAAAGTCTAGATGATGATGATGATGATGATAGTACTTCGTATCACCTACCAATGAGTGGACCCGACATTTTCTCAACGTTTAAACCTTCCCTGGACCACGACAAACATTTCAAAATCAAAAAACAGCTAAATCGGGCCAGCCGTTCTCGAGTTTTAGGGAGACAAACGAACAGCAATTGATTTTTATGCATATACTAGATGACCTTTGTATCACCTATCAATGAGTGGACCCGATATTTTCTCAACGTTTAAACCTTCCCTGGACCACGACAAACATTTCAAAATATAAGAACAGCTAAATCGGGTCAGCCGTTCTCGAGTTTTAGCGAGACAAACGAACAGCAATTGATTTTTATATATATAGAGATAGAAAAAGGCAAACTCTGACAATATAATTAACGTCAGGGATAGGCAATGTAGGATAGCTCGCGGGACAGGCCTCTGCGCCCGGACAGGAAAAAAAATTAGGTCAAAATTGTGCAATTCTAACAATATTACATACGTATACATAAAATTGATAATATCTCCTTTTTTTAAGTCAATTTTATTTCAAATTCCACTTTATATTAACCCTTATGATCATCTAGTGATTTTTAATCCACGTTCCCATGTATAGAGTTTGCTTTCCTATCGTACATTGAACATGTTTATTATCGACGATATATTCTCAAAAGTTACGGTCCTCTGCAACGGTAGACGGTATGAATATTAACTGATTCCAGACAAAACATGGAAGTACATCTAGCATAGATTAGTATAGGAGACACGGACGGTTAAGTTACGACGATAAAAACATAGTAAGAGAAATTTCTACGTTGAATTATAGTTAAAATGTCAAGCCAGTTGAATAGCTTACAATCGTTGACATTATTTAGAGTAAAAAAACTGTAAAACTGTAAAAAACTGTATGGAATTATTGTAAATTTTAGTCAGTGGAGTAACATTACACATACAACTCAGCATACACACACACGTGCCCGCACCCCCCGACACATACATACACACGTCACATCATTTATATAATGTTTATTTCTTTTTTAACTGCGATTCAAAGACATTCAGATTGTGCCTAATAGAAAAGATCCACTCTATAATATAAGAAGCCTTATGAAGATAATGTTACGATTTTCAACATGAAAAAATATACTAGTAACAAATATCGACGCACACTCTTTAACTTTTACTTTTTGTACTCCCGAAACGAAATTTTCAATTCCTATTTTACGGCGCCATATTTTTGTATTGAAATCGTAAAGTGCGGTTTAAAATGCGTCCGCACTTAGAGAGTGAATTGAAATTCAATTCAATTCAATTCAATATTACTGTGGTCACGTATTTTGCAGCCAGTTGCAGTGGGCAAAGCAGTGCAGCTTCAAAAGCAGTTGCAGACCAAAATTACATATCAAACTAAGATTTATTAGCCTTAAATGATAATAATAGATCTTGCGAAGTTTTTAAGTATTAAAAAAGTACACTTCATATATTGAAATCCGTCAAGTCGTTGAGGTGAACCTATTTAGAACTTTGTGATTTAGAAACACCTGTGAGAAACACAAACTTACATTCAACTTAAGAGCAGCCAACCTGTTGTACTTCCGATACGAGAGTTCGTAAGTCTTTAAGACGTAATAACAAAATGTAATTCATTTTTTTTGTTATAACAGATATCTTGTGCAGTACAAATAGGTCTCTATCGAAGCCATTTAAAAAACTTTATAACTATTCAAATTCATTTATTGAGATAAAAACGGAAAAAAGACCAATTAAATTTATCTCACAATTTCAAAAATTATTCTTATACAATTCATGTATGAGGATTGCGAAATATTCATTATATAAAATACAATGTCATTTAAAATGTCAATACAATAATGTCAAATAGGCAATATGCCTGCCATGTCAACACTATGAGGCATAAATCCAGGACAAGCCTTCAAAAGTCCGCTTTTTTACACAAACTTACGCCGCGTTCAGAAATTATAAATGTAAAATATATTTCGATATAAACTCGGGAAATATATTGGAGATTCCAAATAACCAACATTATAAAGTTCTCAGAATCTTACAAAAATACGTGTAGTGTGAGGTAACGTTTAGCATGTTGTGTTGGGATTTCGTGGCTTCATCAAAAATTGGTGAAAGCAGACCGTAGGGTGCTTCTGGTGCTGTCTTGCTTTTTTGTAAAACTTCTTTTCCAAACACCACATTGATGATACAACAAGCTTTTTAACCGCGTGTGCCTTTGACGCGCCGGGAAGGTTTTTTTTAAATGTAGAAATAGGTTTTTCGTTTGACCGCCAACTCGCCTATGTTAAGTGACGTTGCGGTCTACGATGGAGTGCGAAAGGTCCTTCTCAAAAACAAAACTCTCCTTTCAATTGGGGAAAAAATCAATTGTAGGATTGGTTTACAATGTGGCTGTATGTAATCTTGTACATATGGAATAATTCTACCAAATGATATGGTGGTAAGATTACACTTGCTTTCTTTAACAACCCATAATGCAAACACCTTATATGGGTATCTGACTAGGGCTTTCACATTCCGACTAATACGAATCAGGGAAATCACTATTCAGAAAAGCTTTGTTTAAATTAGTCCATTTTTCAATTCGGATATCTTTTCTTTTGTAAGAAGGCCAAGTGCGGGTTGGTAGACTTCACACACGTTCATTAAGAGCTTATGGAGTTAGTTTAGTTTAATCACGACGTTTTGTTTCACTGTTTGCAGCATCAATCAGCAAAAAATTGTCCTAGTGCCAAGTATGTGCGCAAGAGTTTTAGGATTTTTGAGTTTTTTTACGCATGATAGATCTACGATTGACCACCAACTCGCCTAATGTTAAGCGACGGTGTGGCCGAGGATGCAGCTCATCGATCTAGAAGTTATCTAATCACTCTAACCTTGAAAATTCCATGATTGTAGGTCTCAGGAAACAGAGAAAGAAGAAACAGACAGAGAGAGGATAGTAAAATCTCAGCCCCAACACAGATCTGCAAAACCTGTTGACACTGTGAGCGACTTCTGCGTGCATAGCGAACGTTTTGCATAAAAATAATATGCGGTATTGATTAAATAATAAAACGATAATGATCATCATTATGAAAATTAACAGAATTGAAAACCAGGGATTATTTTAATTTATCTCTTTGACAACCCTAGCTAAGCAACATATTGCAGCCCAGCACTGTAATTCAATACTAGACTGGTGTATATATGTACCTTAATTTTATTTCCAGCAAATTTACGTTATGTATGAAAAGTGAAACCGAGAAACGTGTATGGACTTATACGAAATACTGATGAAGGCGAAAATGGCAAGGAATGATATAAACTGTAAAGTGATGTTAATTTCAGTTTTAAAACAAGATAATCTACAAAAACCTTATAAGCACAAGCTTTTATTAGTTCAATAAAAAGTGCTTACTGTAGCCGAGTATGAGAGGTATGAGATTTTATCAATAAAGAAATGTAACTCATTGAACATGAAGTAAAAGCATGGCAAATCTCAGTTCGCAGCACTTTCGATGATAAGACACATCCTTAAGGCCTTATATATCTTGGGTGTTGCACTTTCTAAAGACACAGGATATCATTGCCACTGTTCACAAGTCACGACACGCGTCTAACAGCGTTGCCCGACGTGTCGCGACGGAAGACGAGTCGGGCGATTACCTTACTTGAGGCTTGCCACGCAGACCCGAGGAAGACCTATCTACGTATAATACATCATTGACGGTAGCACTTTTCACTATATTAATAAAAACTTAATGGTACCAAATTTTTTTATAAATAAAAGTTTTTTATAGATTAATTACCTTATTTCACTTTTACCTTTGGTAATATTAACAATGCGCAGAACCACGACAGGTACTTAATATTAGTATATTATATGTCATTCGAAAACACACAGCGTTGAGGTGAAGAAAGCTGTTGAAAATTCGTCTTAAATTGCTTAGTTCTACGTTAACTCACCCAATAAGTTTATGGTTCTTTATACTTATCACTGTCAATGTCAGCAGCCAGCATCTGTCAAGAATGAGATTTGACGCTTCTCCATTAGCGTTGAATTCGTCAAACATATTGGTTATTAAAATTAACAAAAAGTATAAATTATGTGATAAAACATAAAGTTCATATCAGGCGACATTAGTTGCTAGTTGTATAAATGTAAAACACACAGTGTAAGCGGAAACGGCCTGTAATTTAAAGATGTTCAAAGCGGATTGTACCGGCGTTCGGCCGATGTCTATTCGGGTTGGTTTTTCCGCAAGGAAACAAACCTCGAGACGGAAAGGTAACTAAAAGATCATTTAGCTTCAGTGAATGAAGATGGCAGAGCCTCGTTTTCCAGTAACCAGCGTCGTTAGCGCCGTCAGAGGTTTCGACAATTTTGATTTTTTTTGACATGCGAAAAGATGTCTTAGTTCAAATCTGTGCAGGTGAGCTATGAATTTATCGTTATACTTACATTAATGCAATGCAAACAAATCAGCAGGAAATTAATTCCTTCAGTTTAATGTCCAATAACAGTGTTTCATGTACTTACTTTCTTTCGGCGATCTTTGTACAAAATATGCCGAGAGAATCATTGTTGTGATAACTACTTATCAAAGATCGGTTATCTACAAATTTTCGATTACTCTTATTGGTAGTAATTTGTTAAGAAATACATACAGAGATCAGATACTGTATAATACAATGTATCAGAATGTCTTATTCTGTTTATATTAAAGTTAACAAAGTGTTGAAAAAAGATGACAGAGATCAATTTAAAACAAAAGTACATAGTGTAAACACCGTTTATTTGGAGTTGATATACATATTAGATCTATTGGATGTAATCTTGTTTCTCTCTTTCAGCCCTAAAAGTTTAATCTTAAAGAGTGTTGTGGAAGGAGGACCTCGGAGGTCTGAATTCATATATGCATATAGATTCTCAGTCAATCTTCCTCCATTACAAAATCATGATGGAAAAAAGATAGTGTAAATTGACATTTATCACATTTATCAGACACACTCCCATTTGTCATTCAGTATGTACCATATAGTAGTGTGTACCATAATAAATTACTATACTGGATTATGATATAATTGATAATATAAGACATTATTATGAAGTTATTTAATGTCTAAACAAGGCTTTGGCCTATCATTAGTTTTTAGTGGTATACCTATGTCTCATTATCAAAGTGGATCACATTGAATCAGATTCACTGGTGTAATTGTTTATTCAGAAGTCCCTTCTGTAAACTATAGCTACTAATGCTATTCATTTTATGAGAAACGGATCGCGGAGATCCTACAAAGATATTTACCACTTTATCTAATTGAGGCACGGAGACCTACTAATATGACATATATTATTGTTACATACTATAGCTACTAATGCTATTCATTTTATGAGAAACGGATCGCGGAGATCCTACAAAGATATTTACCACTTTATCTAATTGAGGCACGGAGACCTACTAATATGAAATCTATTATTTTTACATACTATAGCTACTAATGCTATTCATTTTATGAGAAACGGATCGCGGAGATCCTACAAAGATATTTACTACTGTATCAGAATGGATTACAGAGATCCACTAAGATTACATCTATTATTATAAATAATTGGGTTGCAGAGATCTCTCAAAGAAGTCTGTCATTGTATCAGAGTCGAGACTAACATATAATACTTATGTATCAGACAGTCAGGGCCGTCGCCAGCCCACGGCTGGTACAGGTACAATTGCACAGACTTAGGACTTTGGTTACTTTGCAGTTGGCTACATTTTTTAAATCTCTAGCCCCCCCTTGGCAACGCCCTTGCAGACAGTTATACTACCATGTCATGTAGCGAAACACAGTATCTCAAGTTACAAAGTATGTCTCAATGGTTTTTTCTGTTGATTTCTTACATTTTTTGTGATATATATCATCAATACAAGTCAACATAATTAAGACTGAAATACATAAAATATCCAACATAATCTTTATTCTTATTTTTAGGGCTCAAAATGTCAGACTGCCCATATTCAACTTACTTTCTAAGTAAAACTTTTATTATAGTTTTGTTAGATACAGTGTTTCGCCATTAAATGGTGTTTTGTCTCTCATGTTGCGGAAACACAGAAAGAAAACATTGAGTTGACATATAAATTACCAAAGCTTGTTTTTGAATTCAACTCAGGAGCTTGTCCTACCCTAATACACAATAAAAATACCTTATAATTATATTTATGCAATGCAATGCAGTTGCAATGGTTGTTGCAATTTGAAAATCATGCAGTCTTCTCCACTGTCAGGAGGCATTGACCATTAAAAACAAATTAAAATCAATATTTAACCCCTACCCTTATATTTTTGAATAACAATTAAGGGGGGGGGGGGGGGGGGGTACAAAATTATAGTGTAATATCACATTTCTTGTGAGGCTGACAAGCCCAAAAAGGTGATACCTATATGATGTGTTCATTTGTTCACAAACACACTTAGTCAGCGGATGACATTCAATAATCATTCTCAGCCTGTTATCGCCCACTGATGAGCGTAGGCCTCTTCTTGTATACCACTCATTTCACTCTGTGCCAACATTCAATAAATACTCACCTAATACCGTCAAGCAGAAACCGTCAGCTTGTTGTATACCTCAGTGATAAGAGATACATTATCTCTAAAAAAATATATCCAGACCTTAGAGAGCATTAACACTTAAGAAGCCACTTACCTTGCGGAAAGGTTTGAAAGGCATTGCAGATCACCTATCACTGTCACGGGGTCGCAAAATATCGAAAGTGGCACCATGAGCAGTTACACTGAACTCTTCACCACCACCTGCCTCACGGAGAGGTTCTTTGAAGATGGCAGATTACCTATACACTATTAAAGGGTTTTAAAGTATCGAAGGTGGCACCTTCTACCCCAAGCCGCGGAGGCAAGATTAAAAAGATGGGGCATCCCAGATTAAATAAACCTAGACAGAGTGGTTCTACCCCAAGCCGCGGAGGCAAGATTAAAAAGATGGGGCATCCCAGATTAAATAAACCTAGACAGAGTGGTTCAAGAGCCATGGCCATCATGTCAAACTATATTAGGTATATAGTCAATTTTTATCTGAGCTGGGCATTTTCCCCACCAGATCTCTTACCTTAATTCCTGACCGTCATTTGAACAAGGCATGAGGATTATACATTCGGATTGTATCAATGTGAACTAAATGTTTTTTGGTTGTCATGCCTAAAAACAAAAGTTATAGTGGAGTCTATACCCATTCTTAGGGAAAGTTCTCATACATCAGAAGAGAGATAAGTGCTCTTCTCAAATTAAAAAATTATTCATACTTTTGTAAAAAAAAAAAAAAAAAAAAAAAAAAAAAAAAAAAAAAAAAAAAAAAAGTCTAGCCAGATCACTCAAAGTTCTGTAGACTTGCAAAACTTGCTGAAAAGTAGCTGGCAATCATCTACCTAGCCCCTTACAATGCTCCAACTAGGTGATAATATTTATAATTATGAGTATTTCTAAATTTAGAATCTATAAAATTAATTCTAAGATGGTCAGATTTAATATGACCTGAGAGACTGCTAGGGGCCAGATTCTTGCAAACTAACCGTGCAAGATATGCTAGAGCATAAAACAGTACTTTTACTGTAAATTATCTGTATCAATTTACTGTACTGCATCAGGAGGAACGGCAAGGAAGTTGGTCATTCTTTAGGTTCAAAATACCAATCCTGAAGCACAATGTTGCTAATATGGCACACAAAAGATCTAAAAAAATTGAAACTCATTGTTCAATTTCTATACAGTATTCTAAACAGCTTTAATACTTTTTTGCCCATTTACATTCAAGATCAAAAGATTGTTCCAAGTTTGGTTTCAAAGACAGATTCAATCACTTACATACAGTCAGGTTGGATGTAGCGGAAACGTCCTACACATCACATCTGTCGTTAACATTTTAGAGACTCATTAAAAGTCAGGAAATACCTAATAGAAGTTATACCTAATAGTTATTAAATATGTATCTGTTTTTTCTATCAGAGTAATGTTTGGATACATGTATAGGATGGGATGCAAGTATAGATATCCCATCAGACTACTGATATCATTATCAAGTCTGCTGTAGCCTCAAGAGGCTGATAGAACTGTAGATATTTTTTTTTAGCAGAGTATAACTATCTCATCCTAATTATGGTATTGTGTATTACATAAACTTTTTGTCTGTAATACTGTAACCCCAATAAAAATAATAGTAATAAAGTTCATTTGATTTATTAAAAGTGTTTGTAAAAAGTGTTGTAATAGAAATTAATAATTGATTATTGTTTCTTTACATGTCTCAAGAGATTATTCATCATTAGCGTTGTCTGTCACCAGCAGATAACAAACAGGTCTTCACCTCAACGCTGTGTGTTTTCGAATGACATATAATATTACTGTTTTGCACTCCAACAAAACAGGTATTATATGTTGGAGAAAACACACAGCGTTGCAGCAATGCTCTTGCTGGTGTGTTGAAGACTTAATGGAGAAGCGTCAAATCTCATTCTTGACAGATGCTGGCTGCTGACATTGACAGTGATAAGTATAAAGAACCATAAACTTATTGGGTGAGTTAACGTAGAACTAAGCAATTTAAGACGAATTTTCAACAGCTTTCTTCACCTCAACGCTGTGTGTTTTCTCCAACATATAATACCTGTTTTGTTGGAGTGCAAAACAGTAATAATTTATTCAGTTTAAAAACTAATATGACAATGAGGGCGCTGCTGTCCTAATTTCATAATTTTGTTCAGTCGACCACAGAATACCGTAATAGTACATATTGACTGGCCTTGTGGCTCAGTTGGTAGTATGTCTGCCTGCTGAGCTGTAGGTCGTGGGTTCGATCCCCACCCAGGGCAAACATTTGTGTGATGAGCATGGATGTTTGTTCTGTGTCTGGGTGTTTCTATGTCACTATATAATTACAAAAAAAAAAAAAAGTATATATGTATTCTATCAGGGCCTCAAGGCTGCTAAGTGAACATCACTCGCTCGCCGCTCGCTGATACGATTCAATTCAAAGACAATTTTGACGAATTGCTAGTCTATTACTATACAAATAGACTAACAATTTGTCAAAATTGTCTTTGAATCGTATCAGCGAGCGGCGAGCGAGTGATGTTCACTTAACAGCCTTAAGGCCCAGCCATCTATTTCCATAGTACAAACTTTGCTTAGTTTGGGCTAGATGGTGTTGTGCGAAACGTCCACAAATATTTATTTATACTTCCTGATGGTAGTTCCCGTGTTTTGTCAAGATAGCTCTATATATAAACATACTACATCAGTGCAGCATATACTGTACATAACAACAATTATGTACAGTATTACAATAGTTGATTACATGCTGGTAGCACATCGTGGTATTGAGCTGGACGGATAGCAAGCGGCCGCGGGCGCGTCATACGTGCCCGCTCGCTCTGTTGCTCTTTGTGAACCACCTAAGGCATAGGAGGTAGCGGGTACACTCTCAAAATACTTTGATTTGGTTAACAAATACAAATAGAAATAATTAATTTATAACACCATTGTTACAAGTAATAAGTAGTAATAATACAGTAAGAACGAAAAAAATAGTCATTCTATAATGGAAAATAAAATAGAAATTGTATAAAATTACGTATTTACAATTACATTATTTCAATATTTAGAGATATCATTAAATAAATCAAAAGTCTGGCAATTTTAGGAAGTCATCTATATCGCAGAATTGCCGTTCCATCAACCATAGTTTAAGTTTTCGTTTAAAACTTAAGTTAACTTAACAAGTTGTTTAACTTAAGTTAAGTTAAACATACTGTGGAATCCAGTATTCTCATAACCAAAATACATTGCAGAACCACAGAGCTTAGAGCATAGAGGTAAGATGGTCTGTAATTTTTACAAACTGCATTTTGGCGAGTGTATGCTTGAGTTGCACGACTCGTTTTCCCTTTCTACAACATGACCAGCCCAAAAATGCAACAGTTCCATCCCTTCATGGTAGATTGCCATTTTAGCGGTTCGCATCCACTTTCCCAATGTAAAACACTTAAGAATAGAATGCCTTATCCCCGTCCCTAGATTATGAAAGCTATAGCCGGGATCTTCAAGTATAAAGTGAATTAAAGTGAAGTATAAAGTGAATATAAAGTGAAGTATAAAGTGAAGTACCTTCTAGGTCTAAATAAATTTAATTTAAAAAAAAAAAAAACACCAACCATCACTTGTATAATACTTAATACAGGTATGGAAAATTCACTCCCTAGCAGTGGACTTCTTGTGGGTGAGATGTTGATGATAATGATGAACGTCGAGAAGTCTCCGTTTGGAACGAACTTTGATAATAACAATTACATCGTACACAAAAAGTTTGTGTTCGCGAGGTCTGCCGTCCTCAAAACTACAAATAGGTATAATTATTTACTATATATAAACAATATTTATTTTTAGGAAAGTATTGTGTGTTATTATTACAAAACGTAAGTAAAAACAAATCTCGTGAGACAACAAAATTTTCTGTTGCAGGCAATTCAGAAATATGCAAACATACACATCTTTTCAATTTGTCACCTAAGTTTTGATGCACGCCTACATCCTGTCTGTCTTTTACTATGAGGATGAGTGGCAGAAAATGCTACATTAGCATTAAGTACTCCTATTGTACAGCTTGTTACTTTGTACTTGTGTGCAATAAAGTGTTAAATAAATAAATAAATTAACAACATTAACCTCCTAACTCAGTCGAGTTAAAAACCTGCAGTAAACTGCTGACGTCACTAAACGCTACCTCTTACATTCACACCACAATCCAGCTTTAACGGGGTTTAATACAGTACATACACAGAGTGGTACTGGTTTTACACAAGGCTTGCCTCCATCCCGGCTCGATTCACCTTGCTGATTGCCGATATTACTGCAGATTGCTCTTTGCTGCTCCGATTCCAGGCGGGTCACATGGCATGGACTGTTTTAATTGAACTCGAATTATCTGAAAACTGAGCTTTTTCATGACCTGTTCACTTAATTGGAATAATCTCTAGCGATATTCGTATCGTCAACGTTGATTCAGCCAAGAAAGTCCGCTGTTTGATAAAAATCTGATACGCATATCGACTTGTGTCTTCAAACCTCCATCGGTTCAATAGTTTGATTTGAAACGAAATTGCGCATTTTGAAGTCAATCTCTTATTTTTTTAAACTATATTTATTTCTACAAAATATTTAGTAATTGGCTCACAAAAAATGTTCTTAGCTATTGTACCTAAAAGGTTTTCGAGAAGCGGTTGTGTACCGCCAAAACATAGCATGGACATTGGGCTGGCTTTCAACACTGGAGCTACAGATAAGCTTATAACATCAGGAGTAATGGAAGTAATTGGGAGAGAATTATGCCCAACAGTAGACATCGGGCATATATCGGCTACCTATACATGTGTGCATCTTCATCAAACTTATTACCTTAGTTAAAACATAAAAAGTGTGTTATTATCACATGATCACCCACCAATATATTATTGGCAATAAACGATAAGACCGCAATAACCAAACCAAATTGAAAGGGACTCGCAAATTATTATACATCATGCAACCCTATTCAATATGTCAGGTGCAGACATTCTCAAATTATGCCCAAAGTCTTTGGCACAACTATGTCTTACGGAAAAAACCTAAACAAAAATGTGAATCATTATAATACTATATAGTTTTGCGATAGTAGCGCCACCGTTTATAGGCACAGATAGTGGTGCGCTAGCGATAAACACGCTTGATACATAACATAATTAACACTGACCTTATAACATCTATTTGCACTATTTAAACACAATATCGAGAACCACTTTCTTTTTGTAAAGATAAACTTGCCATCTGTAATGGTCACGCAAGCTTTTGAAAGCGAATTTTTTTATTCATGGCAACACTGGATGCAGCTGTCAAATTTTGCGCGCCATTTTGAACCGTAAGATATTTGTACAAGTTTCAAAGTTTGTTGGGATATAACACGAACTAATAGTTATAAAATAAAACTGGAAGTTTGTTGGAAATACTTTAAAATTAATTTATGTTTAATTTATTAAGATATGTAAATAAATATACCTATAACGTGTTTGTTACGAGTATTAAGTACCGTAATACAGTAAAGCTAAGGAGGTAAAAGGAGGGTTTAATAATATCATAATTATATAATTTATTAAAGTAAATAACATACAATAATACTAAAGAATCAATTTAGACAAACAAAGTACATACCTAATAATAATTAAGTTTGCGACTTAACACGTTCCTTGAAAGTACAAAAATAATTACGTAGACATGTGTAGGCATATACATATATGTCATTAACATGAAAATTAATTCTGTAATGTATTGTGTAAATCTGCATATAATCTATGCATAGCATATGAACGTAGTTCGGTTTTTACTAGTTTTGACCCGACTGCGGAAGAAGGAGAAGTTATATCATTCCGGTGTATGTATATTTGTAGGTATCTGAGTTTGTACTTATGTATGTTTCTATATTAGATAGATAAACTACTTATTATCTATTAGGTCCTGCAGCCTAAACGGCTTGACCAATTTTCATGCATGAATTGTCGTTGGATTAGTTTTTACTTTCCAAGTATCATAGGTAAAATTTTTCGTAATAATAATGCAACCCTCGCAATTATCAGAAATTGCACATTATTTATTATTTAAAAAAAGTTACAATTTCCAAAAAACATTGCCAAAAAAAAACAAATAAGGTTTACCTAGGCAATAAGTTACCTTTACGCTTTAACAAATATTTATCGATATATATTATAAAATGTTCATAGTTAAATAATTATACAACTGAAGCAATAAATAAATAATAAGCAAAGTGGAGCGCGCGCGCGCGCGCAAAACATTTGTAACAAATAGTAGATTTTACAAGAATCATTCTTAAAATGCTCTTTATAGAAAGATAAAGTATGCGCAATACGTCTGTAAAATGTATTTAACATTGCGCATTGCGCATACTTTATCGCGAAAACGTACACTCTACATCATATCAAGCGTACTTATGTTGTACTGCATAAATCACTCTTTTATACTTTACTAGTTGCACCTTGCAGTGTCACCCGCGTAGAGATGAAAAACAGTGATGATGATGATAAAATATAGCCTATATCCTTCTCCACGTCCTAAATAATCTATGTGCCGAATTTCATAACGATTGGTTCAGCCGCTTAGCCGTGAGGTAACAAACAGACAGAGAGACAGACGACAGATAGAGTTACTTTCGCAATTATAATGTTAACCAGCTGCGCCCCGCGTTATTACCCATTGTTTTATAACTACGGACAGCAAGAAGCACAAAAAGCGACTTCGTTACTTGGTTGATATTCCGAAAACATAATTATACGAAACGCTTTGGCTCCACTTTCATTGTGCGTACCGCCAAAATGTGGAATGCGCTTCATGAATAGGGCTTTCCGAATAGATATAATCTAGGTGTTTTCAAATCGCGAGTGAATAGGTTTCTTCTAGGCAAGCGCGCTCCATCGTAGACCGTAACTGTCGCCGTAAAACTCGCTGTCGCACCAGGTGAGTTGACGGTCAAGCGCAAGCCTACATTCAAATAAAAAAACTCAACTACCCACTCTACTGTACTACGCCACTATACTCGACTGGTAATTGGTATCGGGCTTAAAGATGGCCAACGAAACTATTGACTAAAGCGATGAAATTGTTCCAACTTAAATACATAGTTTCATAAGTTTCCGGCAGCCTAGTCGGGAGACCGTCTGACTTGCAATCCGCAGGTCCTGGGTTCGAATCCCGCGGCACGCACCTCTATCTTTTCGAAGTTACATGTGTGCGTGTTGTTGATTGCCGCCAACTTCAAACGGTGAAGGAAAACATCGTGAGGAAACCAACATGTCTGAGTTCTCAATGTTCTTGAAGATGTGTGAAGTCTGCCAACCCGTACTCGGCCAGTGTGGAAGACTATGGCCTTACCCTTCTCAGAATGAGAAAATGGCTCGCGCCCAGCAGTGGGACAGTATGTACAAACAGGGCTGATTAAAAAAATAAGAAAATACACAGAATGTGAGCAGATAAGATGCGGCATTTCTGTAAGAGCAACGGAATGCAAAAATGACACCTGCCAATTTACACTCATTACACACATTTGTTCGTTTATTTTTACATAATTCTCTATAATTCAAAAGCTTTTAAACAGACAAAAAAGAGAGAAACCCTCACAAACCACAGTCATGGAAGTTGGCCTATTCATTTGGTGGTATATTTTAGCTTGTAAGTCCCAGAGCTCGCGACTAAATCGGGGCCAATTAAACTAATTGGCCAGGTTATTATACAGGGCCAGACTACGAACAGGATGGGGCAGGACAATGAGATCTGTTAGACACCTGCCATATCTAGTCGGCGCATGGGGGTACGATTTTATTATTGGTACGAGTTATGTGGCTGCATTTCAAATGATTTTTAACGGACTTCCAAAAAGGAAGAGGTTCTCAATTCGACTATATGATAGATAGATAACTCTTTATTAACTCGCCTACCGAAAACGATACTTAACTTTAAGCAATGCTTAACATATTTTGTCAACTTCTGGCTGACACAGACAGAGAACTTAAGACGTTGGATAAAGTTAAGTAACGTTTTTCGGTAAAACTGTAAAAGAGGAGTATACACGGAAAAAGATACATAGAAAATTAGATTATGGCTAGGCTTTTAATTGGCTTATCGCTTAAAAATTCAAAAATTCAAAATCCATTTATTTCGACCATAAGTGACAGCATTACAAATGACAAATTACAAATAAAATTATTAAATTACATTCAATTAAATTAAATAAAATCAAATTAAAACAAATAAAATCAAATTGAATCAAATAAAATAAAATAAAAACAAACTGAATCAAATAAAAACAAATAAAATAAAATAAAATAAAATCAAATAATATCAAGTTAAATCAAATCAAATTAAATTATTAGAGCTGGCCCGAACCCTGCGCACCAGGGATGTGCACCGTTTGCGCATGGTCGCATAGAAGCAGTCTACTCGCGCCTCAGCAAACATCCCTGATGCGCTGCAGAACCGGGGCAGCCTCAACAGCACCCTGAACGCATTATTATACTGCACACGAAGGGTATTGTACTGCTTCTGCGAATATGATACCCACAGGCTACCGGTGTAGAAGGACGTACAAAATGCTCTAAAAAGAGTAATTTTGACGTCCCTCGAGCAACGTGCAAACCTGCGTGCAATCATATTCGCCCTCACAGACAACGCCCTTCGTTCTCTCACTATATCAGCATCGTCCTTCAGGTCAGAGGTCACCAAGTGCCCAAGGTATTTAAATTGTTGAACTCTTTTTAGTTCCGTTCCATTTAGTTTAACAGGTGGAGGAGTGGCTGGGCACCTCCGGCCTCTGGCCTGAAAGACCATACATTCACTTTTCTTTTCATTATACAGCAAACCGTGACTACGTGAGTACTGCTCACATATGCCCAACAGCTTAGATAAACCACACACCGAGGCGCTCAGCAGAACCATGTCGTCTGCGTAACTAATATTGTTTACACAAACTCCGTCTATATGGCAGCCGACACGCGTTCCGCTGAGCTCCTCGATCAAGGCGTTTATATACAAATTGAAGAGCTTTGGAGAGGTCAGCCCCCCCTGCCTCACCCCGCACTCCAACCTGTACGTATCCGACATGGCTCCCGACCACCGAACAACGTTGACCTGATTCAGATACCAGTACTTAAAGATTTGTATCAGTTCTTTAGGCATACGAATGTCATCCAGCTTTTGCCATAAGATATCATAGCAAACCAGGTCAAACGCTTTCGAGAGGTCCAGGAAACAAGCATACACAGGTGTGCGCCTATCGGTGTAGTACTTGACAGTCTGCTTTAAACACAAAATAGCTGACTCCGTAGACAGCCCTGATTTAAACCCAAATTGATTGAGCTGACTCCGTAGACAGCCCAGCTTAGAGCGATCTCTTCCAGGCAACCATGTACATGTACATGTTTATTCTTTCTTCTTTTGTATGTTTGTGCAGTGATTACTTTGTCAATTATGAATTGATTTTAGTGGGATTTTTGTTTGTTAGGGCATACTTCAGAGGTGGTCCCATATAAATTTTATCAAAATAGGTTTAGTGCTTTGATTTTTATAACAAAACAATTGGAAAAATATGTCAGCCAATTGTAAACGAATTGCGTATTTTGAAGTCGGTTTTTTAAACTATAATTATTTCAATAATTGTGTTTAGTCATTGAAACGAAAACAACAAAACAAAACATTTAGAAAACATTAATTATGTTTAGTCTGTGCATGACATTATTATTTTAACTTATTGACCTTCGTCCCAAACCAAGACTTCATAATCTTGACTTTTTGCTAAAATCAGTCAAGTGATTGTCTGAAAATACAGAACCGATTTTGAAAAAAATTATATGGAACCTCTGAAGTATTATAAAAAATAATCATCAAAATCAATTAACAATTAGCGAAGTAATTGCTGAACAAAAAAATAGAAAAATAGAGGCCTCATGGCTCAGTGGTAGTACGACTGCTTCCTGAGTTATAGGTCGTGGGTTGGATCCCCACCCAGGGCAAACATTTGTGTGATGAGCATCATAAGTATGTATTTACGAAAAAAAAAAAGTATATATGTATTCTATCAACCATCTAGTTTCCATAGTACAAGCTTTGCTTAGTTTGGGATAGATGGCGTTGTGTGAAATGTCCTCCAATATTTATTTATTATTTATTACATACAATCGAACTGAGTTGGTTAAAAAGGTCTGTGTTCGCAGATATACTATGTTAGTTTTTGTTTAGAACTGCTTGTACAGGAGTAAATTTTAATACATCCTGTTGATACTCGATAACAGTGCTTGTTACTCTTATTTCACTAATAAATCACCATGTTTTACATTTTCACAGACGAATTCTTCTCGAGTTACACAAAACGTAACCAACCCCAAACAAGATGAAGACATAACTTATTCCCAAGTTTATTACGGAATCCAACAAAAGTAGCAACACAGATGACTGCAAAAAACCGGCCAAGAGCGAGTCGAGTTTTCGTAATGAGGCTGAAGGTTCCGTATTATATTTTTCACAGGTGACAATTAATCAAGTCGTGCGAAATACAGTGTGATTCGACACTTGCTTATAATCTATATTTTGGCAATAAGTGAAAATATAGTTTAAATCAATTTCTTTACATCATGTATTAGAAGAGTCTGTCACGTAATTCGTTCTTGGCCGTTTTTTATCGTTTATCCTATTCTATTATAACATTTATAACTATTGCAACAGATACAGTATAAGTGACAAAAACTGCGAAAATCATAAAATTAGGTACATATTATATTAATAGATAATAGAGGACAGTACATAACTTTTAACTTATTGTTTATATATCTGTCTAATTATCAACTATTGAATGATTAACTTATGTTACTGGACCCCTAAAACCAAATATATAGCCACTTAAATATAGAATAGTCAGAGAGAGAGATAAAAAAGAGAGGCTTAAATAGGGCTTATTAATACTACTTGGTTTACAGGACCCTAGAACCGAAATGTATTTCCACTTAAGTATAAAATAGACAAATTAGATAAAGCGGAAGTTTATTAATGGAGTTTTCTTTATATCCTATTCTATAAACCGAAAAATACTATCACTGTCATATAAGACAGACAGATAAAGGAATATAAAGCAGAGGGAGGCTTAGTAACAGAGTCCCTTTATGTGCGGTACCCTAAAAACGAGTGAAAAGCTTAATTTATTCAGCAGCAAAGTGTGTGACTGCCGCCGTTTCTTATGCAAATCGCATTGTTATTTACGAGTAAGGGGTTGGCCAAAGACTAATAAAATAAATTAAACAGACACGACATAATGCAGTTTTTAATTTAAGAGCTGTTTAACGACGGTCTCAGTGCGATATTGGAGGGAGCGGAACTCATTTTCGTCTTGATGTGTAGGTATCATAATACATGCCATGTGCTCTGGACGCTCTGTATGGAGTCATAGAATACACAAGTATCTATGTATTTCAAAAGAAAAACTAATTACCCGACAGCAGAAGAGCCATTTTTGAAGTCTAACTTACGATTTTGTTACGCGTTAACAAAACCATTTTTTGTTAATACATTATTATATATTCCTCAATAGAACCACGAATGTTGGAGCCTATTTTGTCTGTGTATATGTGGGCTGCGCTTGATAACTGTCGCATCGGTCATTTTACGATGGTTATAATAATATGTACATATAAACTTCGTCAGTATTATTTACCCAGGTTTTCATTCAGAGGCAGTGGAGCGAGAAAACTGAATTACCAATTAGGTAAATTGTAACCCCTACCGATTTTCTGTGCTTGTGCTGTGCTATCATAAGGCTGACATTGGCATGTTTCACAACTCCGCCAATGTCACAACAGTCGAAGTTGACATTTGACATTTGCAGACTGATGTATGTTTCAAATATTGAGCTGTATATACTTACGTACGATAGCAGACACAACTCATAGCTACTTTGTTACATTCAACTGCGGCGAGAGCGCCGCATATTACTCAGTGGCTTACTAGTGAAGTGAGTGCTTTCGACGTTTTGCTGGCGAGAAAACACACCATAGATGCAATTCTGCGCTTCATATATCAATCGTATCGTATAATCGTAGATAAACAATGTAGGTAATTATTATTCCAGCGCTGTAACGCTGTTTTGTTTAATTTACCAAAAATAAATGTGAGTTTTTTTTATACTTTATAGATCTACGATTGACCACCAACTCACCTGATGTTAAGCGACGGTGTGGCCGAGGATGGAGCTCGTCGATCTAGAAGATATCTATTCACTCTAGCCTTGAAAATTCCAAGATTGTAGGTATCTGTTGATTACGTAATTTAATTTAACGATAGGTTTATTGTGTAATTTTGCCTCTGGTACGTAAGTACATACAACTCAATGGATTGAAAGCAGCTATTAAGTTTGGCACAAATCTTACTCAGTGTCTATTGTAAAATCTATGGTATGGCAGTGGTATGCTTCTCTTTTACGACTGGATGGCAAATGAGAGGGACAGATGACGTACGGCTGTTTTTATTAGGGAATTTGTTTTGTAGCTGTATTAATATTCGTGCGTTGTGTTTTCGGATTTAAGAGAGGTAGGGTTAGGTTTTGCAGTAAATTTTTTTATGTCAAAAATTTACAGAATAATCAAGAAGAAAAGCAACAAAATAAATAACGATATGAAGCTACACATGACATGAATCAGTACTATTGTATCCAAAAAAGTATACTCACACATATATAGACAATACAAATATTTTCTAAATCATACACAATACACGTTTGCTTTCGACAAGAATGCATGGTTGGTTAATAGGATGATGTATCATACCGAAAAAATCTTGATCATCCAAGCTACACAATTCTATATTCAAAATGGCGGACCTATAACTATTTTGCGCCTCACGATATGGATATCACGGGGTCTCTCTCGGATCATCATGGGTTATCAAATACTTCAAGGGTTATCAAAAGGTTTTCTGAGAAAAATATGATAAGCTTTTTTTTTAATAATAATTTTATTTCGAATAAAATATTTAAATATTGCAATTGCTTTGATAACCTATATTTCTATTCTATATTTATTAACCGAACGCATTTATTAATTGGTGCTATCCCAAGCGGATACATATTTATTTTAAGGTCCTTACACTGTAAAATATCATAAATGTACCCCATATTTATGCATAAAACTAGATTTAAATACTCTATTAGTAATGCCTTCACGTATTTAAACTAAAGGATAATAATCTTGGACGAAGAGACAAAATAAAATCACTTTGACTGGTCCTTAAAATTCTTTATAGCGGCCAAATTTATTTTTACATTTTTGTACAAATTTCAACTCTATTTATTCTAACAATAGTGATTAAAAACAGGCATTTTTATCTTGGTTCATAATTCTACCATCAGATATAGGAAAACATAACAACGACTTTATAATCTATAGAGAACAGAATGAGTTAGGCAAAAATATGTAAAGAAAGTAGACTCATTCTATTCTCTCTATTATATTGAACCACTTGCTTATTTTAGTTTGTTAGAATAATGCCAAATCTTGTGTAATTAAAACGGCCAAACTTTTCCCTAAAAGCCATTACTTACAAGTAATTAATCATAGTTAATTAATCATATTTAAAGTAATAATTATAACTCTACTAATACAGTCAAACAATTTTATGTACAAAACATTATCTACATAGGCATTATTGAGCTAATGCATTAACTGAAAGTGTTCATTCGACTAAAGTTGTCGATGGAAATATAATTCGTTGATTGACAAGCAGCAAAAAATAGGGTACTATTTACGAACAGTTCCGAGTGAGTGACTCTCAAAAAATGATTTTGAGTTTTGACGTAGAAATAAGTCCAAGAATAAATGAATGCTCGGTTGGAGCTTTTGTGCCGTTTGGGGTTGAATCTGTCCTTATAGTAAAGGGATGACACAGGATCTGAACTTGTTTTTGATGAGGTAGTTCATGATTGCTTAGAAGATTGATAATGATGATTATATAATAGCGATAAGGCCGCCAGTTGTTACACTAGTTCTTAATTAATTTCTTTTGATTGTATATTTTATGATGTGTACAATAAAGAGTTTATCTATATACATATCTATTATAAAATACATAATTCTATTGGAAAGTGAAATAGGCATTTATCTATGCGACTTTATGAAATTGTAGAATCTATCAGCAAGTTTTGTCAAGATCGAAAAACGCATTAAAAACAACTCAGTTATTCAAGACCGCTTCATAGCCGAACCATATGTGGAGCATTTCCCGTCGGCCGCCATAGTTTTTTGATTCAGTCACTTTTATGTCATACAATTGACACATTTGATGAAACGTAACACGTCCTTCGCTCGTTACTAAATCAAAAAAAGATAGCAGCCGACAGGAAATGTATCGCACAAGGTTCAGTTACGGATCGGTTTTGAATAACTGAATTGCCTCCCATGTATTTGTTGTACGACGCTCCTAGTAATAATTAGCTAAAGCTATGATTCAAAGTCCAAGAAGGCGACGTTATTCATAACGATAGATAACCCAATAATAGGCCGACCGGCACGGCGTACTACTCGCAACTGCTACGTAATCCACGGCACGGCGTCATAAAAACTGGCTAACAACAAAAATGACTCATAAGGTAACGTAACACTTAGTACTATTACGTGTGGAGATGTAGAACTGGACTGGAATAGACCGATGCAACAACATACAACACAATAGGTACAATTACACACAATACAATAAACAATAACAAACAATACAATACAACAACAACAATACAATACAAGATACAATTTAGGGTTCTGGTGGGCCAATTTAAGTCACCAGTTGCTTTAATTGCACCGAAGGACATCCTTAAATGAATGTAAAAAAAAAAACAGTTGTGACTGTGCTATAATATAAGTAGATTGATATTGTATAGAGGCACTAAATCAAGCTTTAATGGAAGGTATGTTTCATTTTATATCTTTCAAGGATTGGTTGATATTTATTTATCGTTATGTCAAAAATGGTCCAATATAGGTTACTCTCCCCTAATAGTCGCTAACTGTTGATCAAAACGAGCTTCGGAAAGTGACCGATGGAAAAAGTTCAACGTCTGCTTAACAACTTATCATCATCATCTCAGCCACAAGAAGTCCGCTGCTGGACATAGGCCTCCCCCATGGATTTCCAAAAAGACCGGTTGGAAGCGGCTTGCATCCAGCGTCTTCTTGTCACTTGTATGAGGTCATCTGTACATCTCGTGACTGGTCTTCTTCCTACACTGCGCTTGCTGGTGCGTAGTCTCCACTCGAGAACTTTTCGGCCCTATCGGCCATCAGTTCTACGTTCTATGTGCCTGCCCACTGCCACTTCAACTTGTTAATCCGCCATCAACTTGCAGTCACTGCTCGTGCTGTCAGAAGTTTCAGTCGGCAGCTTGATTTGCAATAATACCTTTGAGTGGTGATGTTAGTGAATATTGTTGTAATAATTCTTAACATAATAGAGTCTCATTGAAATCAATTTTTAACGGATTTATTGTGTATATTTTACCTATGACCTAGCGTTTCAAAGACTGCAGCGTCCGTGATCGCAGGTGAGACTAGATGACAGTCACTAACAGTGAGTAGTTTTGTCACTACTGCATATTATTTTTATCTAAAACGTTCCCTATCCACGCAGAAGTCGCTCACGGTATCAAAAGGAATCGCAGATCCGTGTAGAGGCTGCAATTTTATTAATTTGAATTAATTCACTAGATCCCACGCAGGTGGTACTTGCCAACCACCTTCTCCAATAAATTTCGGATATTTCCTAATTTCAATATCCTCGTGCAACATTATTTAAAATCAACGAGTAACAACCATAAAAACTTCAGAAAACATAATATATTAGAATCTATCACAATATAGAACTAGTCTCTTCCATTTAACTTTTACCTCCACGTCCACATAAACGCTACAACGCATCTCTATCGACCGTGAGTCACCATCAACAGATTTACATCGCCAGTAAAACACAAAAAAAATAAAATACTGAGCCGATTTCAATGCGATCCAAAGGAAATGACTAGTGAGTCATCGGTGGCAAAGGTAAATTGAAATTTATTAGTCATTATTAATTTTAAGCGATTGTCAAGTATTTGTTCAGAATAACTAATAATTTGTAGCATTCATTGACCTAATAATATGTACTACGTAGCTCGATGGTAGCATTACCATGGCTGATGGAGCCGAGAAGTTTTAGAAAGACCACGAAGTGAGTGAAGACCACGCACCGGCAAAAGCAGAATAGGAAGACCAGCCACAAGGTAGACAGACGACCTCATACTAGTGGTAGGAAGACGCCGGTTGCAGACTGTGCGACAACGGGGCTTTTTGGAAACCCATCCCGCATGGGTTTTTAAAAAGTCAGCCCAAAAAATCTAAAAGTCCATTGTTGGGAATAGGCCAAAGCTTCACTTCTTCAGCTCATGTGAAGATGATTAATGATTAATTTTGAATAAAATAATAATCAATAAGCGATCGATAATGATATTTACGTGGTATGAAATACGTGTCATATTATCATGTCAAGTGGTTGTGAAACAGCTATTATAGTAGTTAGTATTGCCATAGAACATAATTACAACAAAGAAAGTCTTCTGTGGTTAACGGATAATAATCTTCTTTTTTTGAAGCTGATTAAAAATAATTCATGTGGGCGATTTGTAGATTTTAAAAATAATTCATGTGGCCGATATGTAGATTTTAAAAATAATTCATATGGGCGATTTGTAGATTTTAAAAACAATTCATGTGGCGAATTGGAGATTTTAAAAATAATTCTTGTGGCCGATTTGTAGATTTTAAAAATAATTCATGTGGCCGATTTGTAGATTTTAAAAATAAATCATGTGGCCGATTTGTAGATTTTAAAAATAATTCATGTGGCCGATTTGTAGATTTTAAAAATAATTCATGTGGCCGATTTGTAGATTTTCAAATTCAAAATTCATGATCGAGATTTCAAACTCGAATAAACTATAATAATCATCACTTTGCCGCACTAGTTCTGTAATAATGGTATATCATTAAGGTGGTAAAGACTTTACAGCAAGTAATCGTACTTAGTATTCCATTTTCAAACATTATACATAAAGGGGTTCATAAAGCACACTATTTTAACAACTGTATTAACTAAGAAAACTTGAAAACCCCCGCCAAAAAAAGAACGGCTGCACCGATTTTGATGAAACATAGCCAAAAACACTCTCGAACAAATCCTTCAAACAAGAAAAACTAGATCAAAATCGGTCCAAGGTTTGAGAGCTACCACAAACAGGCACACAGATACATAGTTACGTAGATACACAGATACACAGATAGACAGATATCTTTAAATCGCGAGTGAATTTGTTTCTTCTAGGTAAGCGCGCTCCATCGTAGACCGCAACGTCGCTTTTTTTTTTTATCAGCCCTGTTTGTACAAACTGTCCCACTGCTGGGAACGGGCCATCTTCTCATTGTGAGAAGGGTTAGGCCATAGTCAAGTGCGGGTTGGCAGACTTCACACATCTTCAAGATCATTGAGAACTCTCTGACATGTAGGTTTCCTCACGATGTTTTCCTTCACCGTTTGAAGTTAGCGGCAATCAACAATACGCACATAACTTCGAAAAGACAGAGGTGCGTGCCTTGGGATTCGAACCCAGGACCTGCGGATCGCAAGTCAGACGGTCTCACCACTAGGCTGCCGGAAACTTCAATGTCGCTTAACATCAAGCTAATTGGCGGTCAAGTGCAAACCTATTTCTACATCAAAAAATAAAAAACAGATACAAAGAATTACACATCAAACTTATAAGTATAACACTCCACTTTTTGAGTAGGAGGTTAAAATGGACTTATTCAAGGATTCTTCACACACAAAACATTTCGCCCTCATTTCACGTATACTACAGTACAGCCTAATATTCGTAATCAATTATGAAGGCACCACTAAACTAATGAAAATATTCAAAATAATTAAATTCAAATAAAACCGGCCAAGTGCGAGTTGGACTCGCGCACGAAGGGTTCCGTACCATTATCTATAAAAACGGCAAAAAAATCACGTTTGCCCTTTAATATGAATTTTATTTTAATTTAATTATTTATTTTTAAAGTGATTAATACTCGTATACTCAATATTTTGTGAATATTTCAAGCGTCTACCTGTTGCCGTTATCAATATCGAGCAAAAACGAGCAAAAATATCACGTTTGTTGTATGGAAGCCCCCTAAAATATTTATTTTATTTTTTAGTAGGTATTTGTTGTTATAGCGGCAACAGAAATACATCATCTGTGAAAATTTCAACTGTCTAACTATAACGGTTCATGAGATACAGCCTGGTGACAGATGGACGGACAGACAGCGAAGTCTCAGTATAAGGGTCCCGTTTTTACCCTTTGGGCACGGAACCCTTTAAACGTGCTAAAATTGTATATTTTCGTTCTTATTTTGAATTTAGCTTTTTAAAGAATATAGGTATGTGGTACCTTGAGAATACTTTCCAGTATTCGTTTACGTAGTGAGTGATGATAGTATCTGAGAAAAATGGCGGTGACATACGCACAGACCGTCAGACAGACATAATTATGGGCATAGCGAATTTATGAGGGTTCCTCGTAAAAAAGTAGGACGGACGGGTAGACGGTTAAAACAACATCGAGTTTTTATTTAAAACAATCGGGTACTCACGTCTATTTTTGAGCCGAATTCTCCAAATATAGTTTCAACCGCATACGGCGGTCTTTTTCAAAAGGAGCAGCGCAGACGTCACTCCCGAAGGACGTCTCGTCTGGCGAGTAACCCGTTTGCTCAAAATAAAAATGTGTAACAACCACGTTAGTTTTCATAATAAAATCATAAGAGTTTTCTGCAAAACCACGGAACCCTAAAAGCTACTATAGCCTCCGTAGATGATTCATAGTATCTTGCACGTGTTTACATGTCGCAACAGGTCTCATCGGTCGAAAGGCTCGAACAAGAAGTGAGTCATCGCAGCGCTGGCCGCTCGTTTTTGATAACGCACCGCCAACGTCAGTGCATAGAAACCGTGATACGCTGTAATATGATTTATGGCGGGCACAAAAAATATTCTTTGTATCTTTATTGTATGTCTGTCTATGTATAATATACTTCGCTAAGTATCTGAGTTACTTACAAAACCAAATAAATACGATAAGACAATTCGATGGGAATAGGCCTAATGAAAAAGCGTAAAAATCGTGCCATTTATCGGTCGCCCGATCACCTAATAATACAGCTTTAAGAGGAACTACTTAATTAACTTATTTATTGACCATAACTTGTTTTACGGCTGATTAAGAGTTCTAAGAAGGTTTATTTTGGTGCGGCGAATGAAGGTACCGTACCTTTGCTTTATTTTTTTATTCATCGCTGTAAAATTGGTCACCTTTATGCCAAAGGTAAATCAGAAATTCTGAAATTTGTTGAATGATTTTTAGTTTTTGGTGCATGTTTTGGCATCGACTGGCTGATCGAAAAGCTCTCGTGTGGATGCACACATGAGAAGTGCAGTTTATAGTTTCATGGCAGATATTTCAAAAACTCACTTATATTGAGCATACCTCCAAAATGTGGAATACGCTTGAATGGGTCTTTCCGAATGGATATAATATAATCTGTCATATATATATAAGTCTTCAAATCGCGAGTGAATACGTTCCTTCTAGGCAAGCGCGTAGACCACCGTAGACCGCGACTGTCGCTTAACATCAGGCGAGTAGGCGGTCAAGCGCAAGTATATTTTTAAACAAAAAAAGAAACACTATAGGAGCTACCAAAGCTTCTTTTTCACTCGGAGATCAAAAGCCTAGCATATATTCAAGAAACAAAAATTCTAAAGGCTAGACTGACCTTTTTAACCAACTGCGCAAGAACGAGGGCAATATTTTTTAAATGTTTGTATATTAACTCCTACAACCTAAATGGCTTGACCGATTTTGGACGAAGTATCGAACGAAGTATATAGGTAGATCTTTTAGTCTATAAATAGTCTACTAGTAGTTTCTAGTCAAAAGAGATAGCGCTTCCAGAGATCCGAAAGACCGAACGAGAGAAAAAGATTTTTAGTGTGAGTGCTATTTTAGACTGAATGATATTCTATTTTTTAATTTTTGTTTGCTACTCCAAAGACCGCCACACTTGGATACTTAGACAAACTAGAAAAACATACTTAAGGTTTTCCATACTTAACCAATTGTGTAAACTGCACATAAGTATTCTAGAATTTTCGAGTTCAAGTTCAATACCTACTTAACTTTTCATTGCCACCGTACTTCTGCCTAGTTATACGTCACTATAACATAGAGCTCAAATTACAATGTTCAGTTCTAACAAGCAGTAATAACAACTCGATTGCAACCTCTATTGAGATTTATTCGTCATTTGTATCAAATAACCAGAAACAAAAAGCGAGCCGCATAAATTCAACTCTGAACGTATTAGAAACACGTTTTGCGTAGCTCAGTAGTGATCGGGCGAGTGCTTTTACACTGTGCGATACGACCATGACACGACACGTTGACTTTAAGGATCTAAACTTAAAGAATATGTTGTTGTTTAATATTATCAACTGAGGCACACTAGAAGAATTGCCTAAATATTGGTTAAAATGTTTTGTCGTGCCAGGATAAGGTTTGTGCACTTTATTAATGCTAACAGTCCCATTACATCACACTAGCATATTATGTTGGCGGCGAAATATAAAAATTAAAATGTTTTTTTTTTTTTTTATTAATAGCAAACTTGTATAATTATAAAAAATGTTAACTAAAATTATTAATATACTTATACATTTTTTAAAGGTTGACGTAGGCATTGGTGTACATCGCACACCGAGTCGGGTGCTCACACCAATGAGATGGTGAAGGAGGCCCGTTGGGCATTGAATAGAGGTGGTGGTCTCTCGATTCCGGTGTTTACACTTGGAGTCGAGAGACCTTGGGATGTGGCTTGATGGGGAGCCGGAGACTGGTCAGACCGGCTCTTCATCAACCTGGGAAGGGATGCGATCACCGGGCTCAGTGTGCCAATACATTGCACACTGAGTCGGGTGCTCGCATCGAGGAGATGGTGGTTTCAGTCTGTGAACGGATGGGGGTTCACAGACTGAAACTGGAGCTCTGGTGTGGTGGACCGGAGGTGGAGGTTTCCTTCTGTGAACGGATAGCTAATGAGCCCAGAGGTGGCGCGCGCGGTGTTTCCGCGCGCCTCTCAAGGACGGC
Organism: Lycia hirtaria; assembly: GCA_947563715.1. NCBI lineage: Eukaryota > Metazoa > Arthropoda > Insecta > Lepidoptera > Geometridae > Lycia > Lycia hirtaria. The sequence continues at coordinate 15,549,832 of OX387384.1, forward strand.
GGGTGTTGAGCACCCGCCAGAGGTGGGTCCGAAAGGACAGGCGCCGCCGGGCCCGTGGATGAGTGCGAGAGTGCACCCATAGGCCCGGCACATAGGCGCACGGACGAAACACCCCAGGGGTTTTAGTGGGTAACCCGGTATACCTCCCACATAACCACGCGGCCTCCCCCGAGGCGCAGTGGTACCCATAAAGGGTTTCCCCTGGGTCAAAAAAAAAAAAAAAAAAAAGGCATTGGTGTACATTATCCGTTGGACAGATATTTACATAATATCAGTGCCTCAAGCTTTGATCATTTATATTTTCTTTTTAGTTTTTTTTTAATGTCATTTTATAAATTAATATTTCTTTGTGTTTAAATTGAGCAATATGTACACAATAAAAACTTTTAGCCTTTTAGACAAATTGATGTTGACAGTAAAGATGCAAGGTCTTATTTATTTTTTATATATCATATATTTTTAAGTAAAATTAAAAATCCTGAGTTACACCACGTTTGTTCCTAACAGTAAAATCCAACATATTATTTTAGTATGAATCCACACTGAAAATCGTGAAGTGTAAGTGGCTCCGAGACCGGTTTTTATTAGCACACGGCAGTGGCCGAGAGGGCAGCCGCGATGGTTTATTGGATAAGCGTCGTGACCGAGGTTTCGGTTCTATTCCCGGTTGTGCACTTCTCGTGGCTTCAACTCTACACAAAACTTCGCTGCAGGTTTTCTTAGTAAATTGGAAAAGAGTACTTTCATTTTATTTACTTCGAGAGCACAAAACGCAGATTAGATTAACTATAGTTATGTAGTACATACTTAGGTACAGGTAAATTTGTAAGTGTAAAGTTACTTTAATTTTATTAAAACAAGTACTACTACTGGCAGCATAGCTTAGTCTGTAATGTCTTCATTTTAAGTTGTAGACTGTGGATTCGATTCTCACCATACAACAAATATTTGCATGTTAAACATGGCTGTTTGCTTTATGTCTTGGTGTTTCTTAAGTATGTATGTATTTACATAATTAAATCTCTATCTATATATATATATATATATATATATATATATATATATATATAAATCAATTGCTGTTCGTTTGTCTCGCTAAAACTCGAGAACGGCTGGACCGATTTAGCTGATTTTGGTTTTGAAATGTTTGTCGTAGTCCAGGGAAGGTTTAAACGTTGAGAAAATATCGGGTCCAGTCATTGCAAGGTGATACGAAGCATCATCTAAGGTCATCTAGTAATAAATAAATATTTGTATAATATATAATCTAGCCCAAACTAAGCAAAGCTTGAAAGAAGTATATGATTATATTCTTAGCTAATATAGTCGCCGTAGTAAAAAAAAACTGGACAAGTGCGAGTCAGACTCGCCCAGCGAGGGTTCCGTACAAACTAGTAGATAAAAGGGGGAAATCATTTATTTTTTTATATTTTCCTTCATAAACCGAAAAATATACATCGTAAAAATATTTAAAAACCTGTTTTAGCTTATGCTAATGACGCTCTTTCATATGATACCCCACATGATATAGTTAAAGAACTTAAAAATTTGGACCCTCACTCCTCGAATAAAGACAGTTTTTTTTTGTAATTAAATTAAAAATGTCTAGTATTCGGTTTTTTACGACATATTCGGCTGTAACTTTTTTTTATGAAAACTGAGAAATTTTATTTTTCTTTCTGCAGCAAGATACTATGGATCTGCGTATATGGTTTTAATTTCAACATGATACCTTTAAGCGTTTCCGAGATAAAGGTCTTGACACCCTGACAGACGGACAGACGGACAACAAAGTGATCTTTTAGGGGTTCCGTTTTTTCTTATTGAGGTACGGAACCCTAAAAATAGCATTAATAATTACAATTAGTACATAATATGATATTGATTCAACGAATTTCATTTTATGGGTAAATTTATGTGAACCAATAGATTCTCGCAAATGTATTTTAAATACATTAGGTGCCAAGCGTAGTTTTTGCAATTGTTTTTAAAACTTAGTTGGTTATAAATTTTACCGCATTAATAAAAATATGAGAAAAAATAAAGTATAATATAAAATACTAAATTTACTTAATCAACTAATGACCTTTAATGAGAGTTTTATTTTTATGATTTTTACCTTTGCAGTCATAAACTTTACTATCACTATTTTATTACCCAAGCTATAAATTAGCTAGCATATTCTTTGACTGAGTGAATCGATCTAGTCTAGGATCTTTGCTGGCAAGAATTGTTTTCTTCTGTCCGGATGTTAGTAGTCGTGTACAGGTTTTATTTTTACCTGACTGCTGAAGGAGAGTTAGATTTTTGAGCGTATATAATATATGTATCTATGTTTGAATGTTAATTTTTAGCAAGCTCAGCAGTCTAACGCATTTCACGGACTTTAACATAATACATAATATGAGACATCATTACCAAGCGAAACTTAAACATAATTTACACTAAGAAAGTAGCTCTTATATCATCGGGTATTTCGTTTTTTAGGGTTCCGTACCTCAAAAGAAAACAACGGAACCCTTATAGGATCACTTTGTTGTCCGTCTGTCCGTCTGTCCGTCCGTCCAGGTGTCAAGACCTTTATCTCGGGAATGCGTGAAGGTATCGAGTTGAAATTAAAACCATATACCTACGCAGATCCATAGTGAAAAGCTAAGGCTGCAGAAAGAAAAATAAAATTTCTCAGTTTTCGTAAAGAAAAGTTACAGCCGAATATGTCGTAAGAAATGCACATTTCGACACTCACAAGGGAATCAAAACTTAAGGGATACTTCCCGTTAACTTAGAACTTTGAGATTTGGCAAGAAGCATTGTGTTAAAGTACAAATACAGGAAAAAATTCGAAAACTGGTAATTTTTAATTTAATCACAAAAAAATTAGTGTCTTTATTCAAGGGATGAGGGTCCAAATTTTAAAGGTCTTTTACCGTATTATCTGGGATATCATATAAAAGAGTTTCATTAGCATAAGCTGAAACAGGTTTTAAAATATTTTTACGATGTATATTTCTCGGTTTATGAAGAAAAATATATGATTTCCCCCTTTTATCTACTAGTTTGTACGGAACCCTCGGTAGGCGAGTCTGACTCGCACTTGTCCGGTTTTTATCTTTTAACAGAGACATTTGTTCAAAAATTTTGACAAAACTTGTTATTTAAATGTATTTTTTGATCAATTATTTTAGCAAGGAGGTATCCCGTCCTGTAAATCTTTAATCGAGAAAAAATCCCCAAAAAAAGAGGAGTTCACTGCGCCGTGATTCCTTTTTCGACCAATTTTGGTTATTTTTTATGTACTTGCGCTTGACCTCCAACTCGCCTGATTTTAAGCGATGTTGTGGTCTACGAAGGAGCGCGCTTACCTAGAAAAAAAAATCACTCACGATTTAAAGACAAAATATATATCAAAAACGTTTTGTACTCCATTCTTCACTCAATACAAGCATAGACCTCGCGAGAACATTTTTTGCAACAGTAATTTTACTGTATTCAATTTAATCTGTTCATGACATATCTTGTAATTATTGCAGTTTGTCCCAAAGCTAAAATTCATGAACTTATAATATCTTGACGATCTCTTGAAAGTTTATACTTACTATTAACATTTTTTTGTTATTGAAATCCATGTCCTGAAAATGATTTATTCCAGTTTGTGTGACAAGCAGGACAATTACTGCTATAAAAACTTGCTTGAATCGGCCTTTGAACTTGAAATAACAAACCCACGTCGGCAATGTTCGACGCAACAAAAATCAAATAAAACAAAATAAATACCGTTAATCATATTACTCAATTCAAGCCGTTATTGTTTCGTCACACCAACCAACCACAGATGAACTCCAACCACAAACAAACGAAACATTTCAGAGATCTCTATACTCTGGAAATATTTCTAAGCTTCTATAAATTATTTATATGCCAAACAAAGCTAGCTTATCGTTATTATACTGCAATATACATATAATACGCAGCTTTGCGTAGTTCGGTAGTGAGACAGCTTGCTTATAAAACCAGTTACCAACCAGTTGCGGTCTTTGTGCGTTCCGTAACGACTCAAAATCGTGACGTGTAAAGTTGATTTTTGCATGTGTCTCGGTTTGTTATGTTGGTAGAGGTTTCGTCGTAAAGGGCAGGAGGACGAAGGTAACTGTTCCGAAGGTGTATTTAGACGCTGAGATTTTGAAATTGAGACGAAAGTTTTGAGTTTTACGAGCTACGGCCCATATTCGATCGTAAAGTGGAATAGTTATGAGTGCGCTAAATTGGCGGTTTCGGTCTGTCTGGACTGGGAATCGAGTGTTTTGAGGGCTTTTGGACACTTTATGTGCTGTACTGTCCGAGCTTTACGCTGGATAAAAAAGACGGCAAAACTATTAATTTTAACGGGATATTTAACGTGGTTCGCGTTAATTTTGGCTCCCGATGGTTTGTTCATGAATTATCGTGATAGCTTAAAAAAATGTTTTTCGATAAAAACAGTTAATGAAATATGTAAAATGTATCAAAAACAAAAATGGCCAAGACCGTGTCGAGACATAGGGTCGTAATGCTGTAATTTAAAAGAAAATTTCTTGGCGAGTGTTTTTTTGTTTAGACTACTTACTTTGCGAAAAGGTCAATGACCTCAGTACTATAATGATTTAAGTATTTTATATATTTATCGCTATACCATATAAAAATCGGTCAAACTCATTTAGGTTGTAGAAAAAAACACAGAAAGATGTATACATACATACCAACATACATAAATACATACCTACATACCTACATACATAAATACCTACATACCTACACTCGCCTGAAAAACGTAATCATTCTTCTTACGCAGTCGGGTAAAAAAATCAATAAAATTTAAGCAGCTGACATAATGGTGATTCCCCCCTCCCCTCGCCCCCTTTAAAATATGCCCAACATTGGACTAACGTAGGATGATGATGATGAAGAAACTAAGCACGCGACAAATATTCCATTACAACACTAAAACCCTATGTGTCTTTAATAATGGTTCCGTCGTAATTTCCCAAAGCTTTCAATAGCCCATTTCAAAAAGGTTTCCGTACACGCCGCCTGCAGTCCAGACATGCATTCCCAATTACCGCGCGTGTAACAGGACATATTACCCTCAGGGTTCCGGACGCTACATAGTTACGTTTCCGCGTACGTATTGCTACGTGCTTATGGTCTATTTTGTTGCAGAGTTACAGCAGCGTAATGGAAAGCGTGGCTCACCATTTCATTTTAATGAATTTAGGTACGAAATTTGATATTGCATGAAAATCGAATCTCAGTGCTTCAAAGTTTCGACAGCCCGATTGGAAGTTTTGATTTTCGATCTGTAAGTATTAGGTTCAAATAGCATACACCCCTCTCTCTCCATCTCTCTCTCTCTCTCATTTTCTCTCTCTCTCCCTCTCAAGCTGTTTTAGCAACTCATTTGTAATAAATAAATTATTTATTTATTCGGTCCACTTGTATAGTTATTTTTGCACCCATTCTAAAGTTTGGTTGGAAGAGATCGCTTTTATGGTTACCTATCTAGCTGTAATCGGAATTGTAATAAAACCGCATATTATTTTCTCATAAACGTTTTTTTTTTCAAAAGGCATTTATGAAAATCCCCGGAAGTTCGTTTCACAACTCTATTATATAACCGAATCTTAAAAATACGAAAGTTTATGTTAATAGTAAAAAGAAACATAACGAACAAAACTTAATAATTGATGTATCTGTTAACTGAACCTTTGTAAATAAGTAAGTTTCTGAATAGAATATAACATATGCCTAATGACTGGCCTTGTGGCTCAGTTGGTAGTATGTCTGCCTGCTGAGCTGAAGGTCGTGGGTTCGATCCCCGCTCAGGGCAAACATTTGTGTGATGATAATTGATGTTTGTTCTGTGTCTGGTTGTTTCTATGTATGATAAGTATATATTTACAACAAAAAAAGTATATATGTATTCTATCAGCCATCTAGTTCCATAGTACAAGCTTTGCTTAGTTTGGGCTAGATGGTGTTGTGTGAAATGTCCACAAATATTTATTTATTTATTAATAACATTTCCAACAAATGATATTTGTTTTTCGTCTGCTCTCTTGTGAGGTATCGCTGAATAGATAATTCACCCAATAAAGTAAAAAAAAACGACTTTAAACAATTCAATAAACTGAAAAGAAAGAAATAACAGATGTTACATAATACCGAAAAATTAAATCAACACTGGGTGTCCACCTCAGTAGGAACGTATCCCAACTATTTTTGGAGGTCGGTACCTGACTAAGGCTTAGTTGGTAACGGCTTAGGGCCTGGAACCGACCTCCAAAAATAGTTGGGATATATTTCTACTTAGGTAAACGGCCTGTAATTGTGCAATTATGACAATATTACATAAATATACAGGTCGAACTGATAACCTCCTTTTTTGAAGTCGGTTAAAAATATAGGGGGTACGCGAAATAAATGAGGAGTTTCCGATTTGATTGTATTTTTGACGTGACAACGTCTAATAAATCGATGAACGCCGGCTGCATGCACGAAAAAGTATGACTCATTGTCCCGTTACGTTACGCTTCTTGTCCCGATAAAACCACGCGCGGTGGCTGAGGAAGCGGGCGGGTGTGCGTGCCTTCCATTATCATTCCTCGGAGCTCGCGCGGACGTATGTTGTCACGTTAAACTATCGTCCGTAAACCGACTTTACAGACAACCAATTTTTACCTCACAACCCAGTCATTCATAAACCGATTTGAAAAATCGTGAGTATGAATTGAGTACAAAACCTGTATAGGTAAAAATCTCCGATCACCATCTAGCAAGCGACTTGTCGTCTCATTGTGTAGTTTACATATATTTATGTAAGCGTCATGTCCGACCGCCTACAGACACGCGGCCACACACCTCGCGCCCGTATATACATACTTCGTTATTGAATTCTAATTAAATTGGACCAGTACCCTGCACTATTCAGTATTCTGTCAGCACCTACAACGATTATGCATATTATTGCATATGTATCAACATATGTATGAATCACTAAGATGAATCTTTATATCACTAGGGCTCATCCATTAATCATATTATGTTTTTAGCAACTTTTCAACCCCTTAATAGTGATACATGGTGATGTTTTAGATAATCTCCCCTTAATTTATTTTTAATAATAAAATTTATTTTATATTATGTACTCCGTATTAGTACACATTATAGTGTCATACCCATTTTATTGTTTAATTTGTAATGTAACCACAAACCTTCTTATTCTAAATTACCTATATTATTTCTATTCACCCTAAGGTTGCCTGAAGGAACCTCTATGCGATAAGGCTGTCTTTGTACTGTCGTTTAAGTATATATATTTTTTTTTTTAAGTTTTACTACGTGGATGTACAATAAAGTTATATTCTATTCTATTCTAAAATACTTAGTACCTATTTCAATTCAAAAGCGTCTTCTCGTCCAATATACCCCAATCCCTCAAGTCGAAAGTTTACGACCAGTGTGTGTTACCAGTTAACTTATAAGGAAGCTCAAAGTCACGCAACGAGCTATGGAGCACTACTCATGGTCTCTCTGCGAGATCGTATCAGAAATGAAGAGATTCGTAGACGTACAAAAATCACGGACATAACACAGTGGATTAGCAAGTTCAAATGGCAGTGGGCAGGGCACATAGCACGTAGAACTGACGGCGAATGGGGCCGACAAGTTCTCGAATAGAGACCAGGGACCGGCAAGCGCAGCGTAGGAAGACCAACCACAAGGTGGACAGAAGATATCATAAAAGTGGCAGGAAGACGCTGGATGCAGGCCGCTCCCAACCGGTCTTTTTGGAAATCCATGGGGGAGCTCTATGTCCAGCAGTGGACTTCTTATGGCTGAGATGATGACGATGAGATTTCAATTGTTTCTGTGTTGACATTATGATTAATACTAGAATCTAGTATTTCCAGAAAGCTACGTCGTTAAACGGTAAACATGTCCATACACTACAAGAGTCGACAGACGAACATAGATCTAATCTAGACCACAACATCGTCCGTGAAGAATCAAAAGCCCTGTCTACACGATGTCAGTTTACAAACAGGACGCGGTCGCACGCGGGTGAAGACTCACTTGCGCTATCTAGCGGGTAGTTTTTTTTTCATACCATTATAATATGTAATATATTAAAGTCTTCTCTGATGCCAGCTTAGGCCACTTTTACTTACTTACTAGGCTACTACATAGTTTCGGCATGCCATGTCATAGTTCATATGATCTATCGTCACACCGTCGCATTACCATCAGGCATGTTGGTGAGAGCGATTTTTTGTCTAACTTACGATACATTAAACTTATACATTACATTGACTGGCCTTGTGGCTCAGTTGGTAGTGTGCTTACGTCTACCTGCTGAACTGAAAGGTCGTGGGTTCAATCCCCACCCAGGGCAAACATTTGTGTGATGAGCATGGATGTTTGTTCTGTGTCTGGGTGTTTCTGTGTATCATATGTATATATTTACAATATATATATATATATATATATATATATATATATATATATATATATATATATATATGTATTCTATCAGCCATCTAGTTCCATAGTACAAGCTTAGCTTAGTTTAGGCTAGATGGTGTTGTGTGAAATATCTACAAATATTTATTTATTTATTTATGTATTTATTATTTATTTATTTATTATTACACTTGATATATTATGTTGTCAAGTGTACGTGTTTTATGGGAAAGTATCCACAAAGTCGCTTTTATTTAGAATAAATTTAGTAAAATCTCCTATTTATTACGGAAAAGTTCATTGATTACAAAAAAGTGTTTTTTTTTGCGAAACTTTTGTTATTATTATTACAAAAATATTGCCTATAACATTCAATTTAATTCAATACAATTTTAATTAAATTTTATTTTGGACCATAGGTTATAGGACACTTGGTAACGTCAATTACAATATCGTTTTTTACAAAAATAATAATTACAATTCATTAACACAGTGGCTGTAAAAAATGGCCTTGTCAATTACCATGTCTATATAGAAACATAAATATAAACCTACATACATACATTCGAAAAACATAACCTTCCTTCTTGCGCAGTCGGGTACAAAACACACCCACGACAGTGCGTCCACACCCTTACGCGTCGCTGAGAGTTAAGTAACTTTACACAAGTACTCGGCCAAGTTCCCGCGACTCAAGTTTTGACTCGCGACTCGCGCGCCGACTTGTCCCGTGTATTCCCTGCTTTTTGCGCTCGCTCCGTGCACTCGCTTAACTTTCCTCTTGAAATTTTGCCCCTCGAGTGGAGTCTGAGTGTCTTTTCTTTTTTAGTCTATGCTTCTGGTTCTTTCAGTTTTTCCTTGACTGTGCAAGAATGTGTATATTATATATACGTATGTATGACGGTATATATGTTTTCGTATATTTCTTACAATCTATAGCTTTAACGTCGTGAGAGATTTTGATGTGCAAGGTATTTTTACTCGACTGCATCAGAAGGAGAGTTATGTTTTGTAAGTTAGATTTGTTTTTAACTGCCGACCCAAAAAGAGGATAAGTTTGACGTGTGTGTATCTGTGTACCTGTATATCTGTGTGTCTATCTATGGCATCGTAGCTCTCGAACGGATGTATCGATTTTGATCTAGTTTCATTATTAAAAAAAAATACATCAATTGTGTTATCAAGAGTCTTAGCTGCGTTTCACCAAAGTCGGTTGAGCTGGGTTTTTTTTGTCGGGGGTTTTGAGTTTTATAAACTTATACTTGTTATTTCTTTAGTGCTATAAGGTCAAATTTTTTTTGTAATAATTCTCGCAAAAATAAAAATTTCTCTAACGTAGCCTTTAATGAACTTTTTCGTACCAAATAGTGATTTTATTAAAAAAAATAGAAATGCTAATTGAAATACATTTCACATCGGTTTTACGCATACTATCTCGCGAAAACTTACACTCAAAATAAAACAAGCGTAACGCAAACGTAAGTTACACTCCTAAAACGCTTTATACAATCGGATATTTTGTTTTTCTTTTAATTACCCGACTGCGTAAGAAGGAGGGTAATATTTTTCGAGTATATGTATGTTTGTATTTAAGTATGTGGGTGTGTATGTATGTATGTTTCTATATGACAGCCTACAAGCCTAAGCGGCTTGACCGATTTTGATGTGCGAGGTGTCATTAGATTCACTTCCTGAGTGTCATACTAGGCTATATTTTTTTATATAATGCGTTTTTTCGTAATTTCCAGTGAACTATTTTGTAATATATACAAGTGATTTTACTTATTCTAAAGGATGCGCATTTATAAGTTTTTACAGCGATTTTACACATATTCCTCTCAAAAAAACGTACACTCAACAGCGTATCAAGCGGATTTAAGCGTAACGAAATCGTAAGTTAGACTGTAAAAACTGCTTTTCTGCGGTCGGGTATTTTGTTTTCTTTTAATATACATACTTGGAAAGATACTTTTTATAGAAAACATAGTAGTATTCAATTGATGACATTAAATGCAATGCAATTTTTTACCCATCCCAAAAATGCACAACGCCGCTAAAGAAGTTGTCACTTCAAAAATCAAGTCGAATGAGAACCTCCTCCTTTTTTGAAGTCGGTTGAAAACTAATACTTATCTTCTAAGTTTCGTTTAGATAACTTTACCAATAAAAATAAACTATTATAGTTTCAATGTTAATGCATGAATGACGTCATCACTCACAAGCGTACAATCAATATAATTTGACACTAGGGCCGTTTAGTGGAAAGCTATGGGCTTCTGTACAGATAACGAGAAACGATCTGTAGCGCTTTGACCACTTCCTTATGACTTGGTCCAAAGAGTAGGGATTGAAACAGATGAGACGCTGTGAAAATACCTATTTATTATAAATTATTTTAATATTATTACTTAGATTTAGATTTAGTTTGTGGAAAAGTTGACAGATGAGTCTTACCCGAAAAGCGCAATCTAGATGTATTTTAGTTGAGTGCACACATGCAAAAGCAAAATTCATAAAAGCAGTCGCAAAGAGACCCCGAGGATAGTTATCTCCATAGCTCATTGCGTGACCTTGAGCTTCCTTATAAGGCCCATAGTAAGGGACCACGTTTCAGTGCCGTATGTCATCACTGGTAACATTGGTCGTAAAGTTTCGACTTGAGGCACTGAGGTATATAACTGTAGGTCGTGGGTTCGATCCCCACACAGGGCAAACATTTGTGCGATGAGCATGGATGTTTGTTCTGTCTCTGGGTGTTTATCTCTCTGGGTGTCTATGTATCATATGTATATATTTACATAAAAAAAGTGTATATTATGTATTCTATAAGCCATCTAGCTCCATAGTACAGACTTTGTTTAGTTTAGGCTCGATGGTGTTGTAAAAAAATTATTAAAAATTTGGTTGTCTCTAAAGTCGGCTTACGGACGACAGTTCTGTTTAACGTGACAACATACGTCCGCGCGCGAGCTCCGAGGAATGATAATTGAAGCGACGTGGAGTCGCGGACGGTCGGGCGTAGCGCACACCCGCCCGCTTCCTCAGCCACTACAAGCACGCGCGCGCGTAACTGGACAAAGAGCGTAACGTAACGGGACAATGAGTCATACTTTTTCGTGCATGCAGCCGGCGTTCATCGATTTGTTAGACGTTGTCACGTCAAAAAATAAAAATAAAAAATCTATCGAAGCACGTCCCGATAGCACAACCGGTTGTGCTATCAAGTTGGTCCACAGGTACCTCCTCATTATGTGGTCTCGGCAGAACAAAATAATGCAATAAGGTCAGCAGCGCCCTCAATGCCACATAAGTTCTCTAGCTGAACAGATACTACATATGTTTGTAGTTTAATTTACCTACTCGTAATTAAATTTACCTACTCGTCATTAAATTTACCTACTGTATTTTTATCATCTTTGAACTAAAAGGTGCATGTTTAAAACGAAACGTAACTTAAGTTTCGGAGTTAAAAAGCCTATTAACCTATTTTATTTGAAAGTTTCTAAAGTCCAGCCATTGGCGATTCGGATCCATGGAAATAATCCTTATCGGGCACGTAATAGAGTTTATTTTACAGTTTTAGTGAAACGGTCATATAACGGATATGTAAGTGGTTTTGTATTGTATTTTAGAGTATTTCCTATGATCTAGAAGTTAATAATAAGTATCGTCAGTATAATAGAGGCAGATAAGCTCGCGTTACGAGTTTCTTTAGGTGTAAGTAGATGAGTTTAGTAAACTTTTATTGTTATTGACTGAATTTAAATAATCTGTCTATATTTTTACTCCACTCTGTGAGAAGGAAGGTTATGTTTTACGAGTGTTTTTTTTCCATCAGCCCTGTTTGTACACACTGTCCCACTGCTGGGCGCGGGCACACTGTCTCATCTTCTCATTGTGAGAATCGTAAAGCTATACGGCTACCACGACCTACCATCTACCACGTTGGCAAAGTGCGGGTTGGCAGACTTCACACATCTTTCAATATCATTGAGAAATCTCAAACATGTAGGTTTCCTCACGATGTTTTCCTTCACCGTTTGAAGTTAGCGGCAATTGACAATACGCACTTAGCTTCCAAAAGACAGAGGTGCTTGCCGCGGTATTCGAACCCAGAACCTGCGGAACGCAAGTCGAACGGTCTCCCGACTAGGCTGCCGGAAACGAGTGAAACGTTGACGAGTGTAAATATGTTTAAATTTATACATGTATGTATCTATATAGTCGCCTACAGCATAAACGGCTAGACCGATTTTGATGTGCGAGATGTCGTTAGCTTCGTTTTTACTCCCTAAATGTCATAGACTATTTTTTTGTAATAATAACAATAATATATCTCGCAAAAATAAAAAATGCGTTTTTTCGTAACCACCAACGAACTTTTTTGTATGTACAAATACACTCGAAAAACATAACCCTTCTACTTACACAGTAGGGTAATAGTGAAAGTAACTCTGTTTGTCTCTCTGTCTGTTTGTTACATATTCACGATCAAACCACCCGATATTTATAGCCAGGGTGTTCTTAAATCACGTAATCACCACTTCGCTGAGCGTTGGCTTTAAATGACGTATAAAAAATAAAGAAACATTATTTGTTATGTACCATCATTTTGTAAACGCTACTTTAACAAGTCACAATCTTAAATGAAAAAAGAAATCAAGTAAAAAATTATTTTAAAAAATGGAACTGATTTTGACAACAGCTAGTAATTTGTTACAAGAACCCTTTCTTTATCTCCTAATTAAAATACATCACGAATAACTTCACACTCGAAAAACTTATTTTGTATGCGTCTTATCAAGACATTGGAGATACAAGCACGAATTCAACGATTTTGACAAAGGTTCCGTATAAATAATAATAATTTGGATTATTGAGGCACTCTGTCTGTCTATGTTAAAATATATCATTGTAAAATAAATAAACGTTAAAATAGATAATTTCGTGCAAAATTCATTTAAGCTAACTTAATATCACTCGTTAAGGTTAAGGTTCTCGAGTGGAGACCACGTAGGTACCGGCAAGCGCAGCGTAGGAAGACCAGCCACGAGATGGACAGATGACCTCATACAAGTGGCGGGAAGACGCTGGATGCAAGCCGCGCGCAATCGGTCATTTTGGATCAATGGGGGAGGCCTATGTCCAGCTGTGGACTTCTTATGGCTGAGATGTGAATATAACTCGTATGTTCATAGTATCCCCAATTTTAAGTACACATAAATTATGATGTACAACTACGGAACCCTACTTTGCGCGTGTCATGACACGCAAACGAAACGCAAATATAATAAATATTTGCGTTTCGTTCGTTCTTCCAAATCACTGATCTCTAAATATGCAAAGTGGTATGTGCCTTACGAAGGTGTTTTCAAAATAATGTACTTTTTCGTCTGTAATTAATTTACTCCCTAACGACTTTTTAATGATGCTTTATTAATACGATTGCCGTGTTTCTATAACAATTACATTTATTTTACGGTAAAATGATTTAGGTATTAGTAGAGTACAATTGAGTTATTTAGATTTTTTTTTACTTGCTATTTGATTGCTATTTGGTTGCTATTTGGGTTTCGGGTCGTTTAACATGACCTTTCTCCAAAACGTCATCATGTTCATCAAAACGTCAGCAGTGTTCTTAAAGATGTGTGAAGTCTGCCAACCTGCACTTGGCGTGGTAGACTAAGGCCTTACCCTTCTCCCAATCAGCAGATAGACCGCGCCAGCAGTGGCACAGCTTATACAAACAGTTTTTATTTTTGAATTCTAAAGAATTTCCATTCAAATACAATTTGCTCTCGCAAAAACGTACATTCAAAATCATATCAAGTTTAATGTGAGCGTAAATTACACTGCAAAAGTCACTCTTACGCAGTTTTCTTGTATGCCGCTTAGGCAATTGAGGTAGAATTATACTTATTTAATTGTATTATATTTTCCTGTTTATTTTTATGTGCACATGTGGTTGGAGTTCCTAAAATACCAACATTTTAGAGCAAAACACCGAGCTAACCGGTATGAAGTAGTCGGATTATGTTGTCATAATAATTTAATTATTGTAATGGAAATAATAAATCACACCTCCCTTTGCGTCCATTATTTGATTAAAGAGCTTCGCCGCGCATTGGCCAAGAACAAAGTTGATGTTTTGAAAACCAGTATGGGCTCTCTCGACTAGATAATAAAGTTTGAATTAAGGACTTTTGGTAGGATGTTTCACAATTCCACAAATGTCACCTTTAAATGCCAAAATATGATAATTCTTTATGTTTTCTTTTATTAACAAATTTATTAATATAAAACAAACAAATTTATAAGCTCAAGTCTATTTTCTGTTTGTCATTTTGTACTGTAAAATGTCACCCCCGCTCTACACTTGTGCCGTGAACGTCCGCGAACAGGCGTGAACATAAGTGTGGAGGGTTTTCACGGCATTCGCGGGCGTTCACGCCTGTTCCCCGATCGAAGTCGGTATTTTGTCCCGCGACAAAGGGTTCGCGGCAGTTCGCGCCTCGTTCACGCGCGCACATCCACATTCACGGCACCGTGTCAGTTTGCTCCTGACTATAGATGCGCACGGACGTGTAATGCAAGCTAAATGGCAGCGAATCAGATTAATATAAGTTGAGATAGTGAATTAGAAATTCGCTTTTTGAAATATTACCACGCTGAACATATACAATGGGACTCGAAGCATCCACATCATAATAATAAAAGGAAAATTATGACGCCTGGAGAAGGATTTGTTACAGAGGTCCGTGGATTGTAACCATGCGCTGCTACCATGTTACGGAGGTTTGTATATCGTGGAATAATATTTAAATAAAATAATTATAGTCTTGTCAGATTCAGAAAAGTATATTACGTCTACTGAAAAAGCTCTCTCTTATTTATTTAAATATTATTCCACGATATACAAACCTCCGTAACAGGATTAGTTTTCAAATTAATATCGATCGGTTACGATATATTTCACTCATCCATCATCTCCTTTTTCTCCAACGCTTTCGAACGATTTTCTTATTTTGTAGGTGTAAATAGTTATATGTTGTCATATCAAAATTAACGCAGCAGCAGATTCGACGTCCGTTTCACGGCAGGTTTCACGGCACAAATGAGTGACCTCCGTGAATGTGGAGGGTGCGCCTCTGCCGTGAATTTGCGCCGTGAATTCACGGCTTGAATTCACGGCACAAGTGTAGAGCCGCGGTCATGTATAATTTTGCTGGTATTGTCCATACTGTCAATATAACCTCCTCTAGAGCGACATATTTACATTTTGCTAAGGCCCATGATAATTTTATTTACGACACTGAAGACATTGCAAAGTCCTATTATCAGTACAAGTAAAGCAAGGAGATCTAGGTTGGCTCACTCTGACATATTAACTTAAGTGTTACGAAAGGAAGGAATTATATTAAGTTATTGTATGGTATATTCTGAAATTTATATAATTCGAAATGATTTAAAGGTGTTTTGGAGTAAGCTAAGGATGATTTTACTCGACATTTTAACATGAAATAGGTTTCTGACCACCAACTCACTTGATGGTAAGCGAAGGTGTGGCCGAGGATGAAGCACGATTATATAGAAGATATCTATTAACGCTAGCTTGAAATATTCCAAGATTGTAGTTCTCAGAAAACGAAAAAGTATTTTTGCAGGACCTCCCTTCAGATAATTTTTTTCCAATTAAACATACCTAGTACATTTATGCCGTAAACCGCTATGGTGTTTAGTAGCTTCAGAGTTTTATACAACAGAATATTTAAATAGACATAAATAAAGTATAAATAGTATTACTTTTTAACCCCCGACCCAAAAAGAGAGGTTTCCTGAGTTTGACGTATGTATCTGTGTATCGGTGTATCTGAGTATCTGTGTTTGTCTGTGTCATCGTAGCTCTCAAACGGGTGAACGTATTTTTTTTGTTTGATAGCGGATTTGATCGAGAGTTTTCTTAGCTATACTTCATTTTCAAAAACAGCTTTTTGAAAATTTATAAAAAATACTTTTACTATTAGTTCAGTTCAATTTTTTTGTATGTAAAATGTTGGTCTGTAGGCTAGGGTTCTCCTAGTACAAAAACACGATTGTTGAAAAAGTCTCCATAGCTTTATTTTTTGAAAAATATGCCATTTTATTAATTTGTTAAATTGATCTCCAAGTTGTTTAAAGCCACCAACACCAAAGTTATCATGTTAAGTAGCTATTAATTATTTTTTTATCGTTTTACTAGTATACATTTTTGATACGTTTAGTGCACTATCTTATAGTAATTTATTTTACAATAATTTTGCTTCAGAGCAGCCGTCGCCAGGCGCGTGGCGGCGTCGTACGTACTTCTGTGCTACGTACATGAAAACACCGCGCTCAAGAAGTGCGGGCTGAGGTAGCATACAATACCTAAAGTTCTGGGGAAGCCTCGCCTTAAAAGTATTCCTATATGATGAAAAAGATAGTTCTAGGCTCTACTGTCACAAATCAAACACGCAATCGTTTCAAGATACATCCAGTTCCATTTCTCACCACAAACGATAATAATAATAGTAACAAATTCGCCGACAAAGCGACAACATAACATCCATCATGATGTCGGACGTCAAAAAATAGCTAAAACATGTGGATTTCTTGCGCTGGTAACCCTATTTATGGCATGGGTCATTAACGGAACAATTATAGCCTTAAGAATAGAGATGAGATTATTTTTATCGATGAATTAACAAATTCAACTTGATTTTTTTTTGACGTGACAACGTCTAATAAATCGATGAACGCCGGCTGCACGCACGAAAAAGTGTGACTCATTGTCCCGTTACGCTCACTGTCCCGTTACGCTCATTGTCTAGTTACACCATCATCATTTCATCAATGTTTTGTTATGACGTTGTCACGTTAAGCTATTGTCCGTAAACCGACTTTACAAACAACCAATATTTTTTGTCGATAATTTTGCTATTGATAATGCAACTTTTTTCTGTGAGAAGCATTTGTATAAAAAGTACCAAGAACCAAGATGTAGGTTTTTTGCAACTAAAAGTCGAGATGAATTAGTTGAGTGCTTCTGCTTGCACATAAAAGTCAAGTGTAATCTAGTGCTTTGCATTTCAACAGTTCAAAACTTTGTGGGTTAGTTCACTGCGCTGGTTAATCTAAGATATTTTTTGCTTTACAATCACACATTAATTTTAGCACAGCATTATTGGATGATTGAGTAGAAGGGTATAATTATTTCTCGAGCAAACTTCAACTTAAAATGTAAGTTAAATTATCGATGATCGACAAAACATCGACTCATTATAAAAATCCATATAATAAAATATCATCGATAAAAGGAACATCCCTACTTACAATAACGATCTGTGATATTCTCGCCTTTTGCGTTAATTATTACGATTTAACTTATAATAAAGCAGTTGGAATTTTAGTTAAAGGTTAAAAATGGCTTACAATTAAAACTGCATGTAGGCCTATCAAGATACAAGTACTTCGTATGATAATAGTCGATTGTTTCAAGTGGCATACTTTAATTATATCAATTTAAAGTTTTTTTGGTATATCAATTATTTGTTACTTTATTACCTTGTTAACAATTTCACCTGCGGGTTCTCTTGAGATCTATGTAATTAAATTTATTGTTTGTTATTAAAAAAAAAGTGTGGCACTCGGAGACTGCCGCGGTAAAGCTATTGCATAGCATTTTTTATCAACTAATGTAATTATAATTATTTACTTATTTTATTTATGCAGTATTCCTAACACCCCCCACTCCGACCGGCACAGCGGTGATACTTTTTAGTTTTTAGTTTTGCCATCTATCGCTGAATAGCAGAACTTTTAATGACTTTTTGAAATATCACGCTTGTCTCTTTAGTTCTGCAAATCGCCTCTAGGTGGCATTGGTTGTATCGGCGTTACTGCGTTAGGTTATTTTCGTTACGGAATTTCTGGATTCGGTCTCCACGCTCAAGGCCCGCGATAGAAGCTATGCAATAGCTTAAAAACTGCTTTACAGATATATATATTGATATGAAACAAATTTTAGTGAATTTATCGCTGCAACGTGTTCGAAATGTCAGGTCATAAAATTATGTACAATATGCGATAAATCCGTTAAAATTTGTTTCATTTCAATGAGTAAAAATCGTGAAAATGTTAGAAAACATTATGCTTTATATATATTTTACGAGATGGATGCGTGTTTCCATTTCCTATATGAATAAATCAAAACTATATTTCATACTATAAAAATAAAAATCAGCTCGCAGTTAAAGTAATCCTAAGTGTCTTTTTTATCCACCTTTATTTATATCTTCTTATATTTTTACTTGACTGCCAAGGCAGGGTTATGTTTCTCGCGCGTATCTTGTATGTTTGTATTTTTTTTATTACCTCGTATCATATAAATGGCTAGCTATATTTCGATAGTTAAGGTATCGTTACATTTGCTCAAGAACCCAAGAGTATCTACTTATTAGATAAAAAAAAAAAAATGGCGGATTTCCGGTGCTAAATTCTAAGTCGTTATTTTTTTTTTATCAAACCTATCAAGTAGGGTATCAAAATGAAGGAAATTAAAAGTAGATTATAAAATTATAAATAAACTATATGTTTAAATTTAAAAAAGAATAATAAAATTGACAATCAATGCATTCAAATGGTTGTATTTATAGATTTAGCGTAAAAGACGATCTAATGTAGTTCAGGTATTTGTTTTTTTAAACCGATATTCGTTTAGATAACGCGATATTACAACAAACACGCTTGATATTGACATTACTTGTGTAAATTCTAGAGTCTTCAAGAAAAGGGAGAGAATATTTTGATCTCAACTTTTTTATAAGGCCATGTTGAATTCCAAGTCATTAAACCTAAATAGTAGGTATTTTTAATAAAAATATTTGATTCAATTTAAGTACGTTATTAAAAAAAAAAAAAAAGTGACCAGAAATGTAGGTTAACCATTTAAATGACACGTCCAATAACGAATACAGTAATAAGAACAGTAAAAAATTACAATTTCACAAATACGCACCAATTAAACCCAAAATCGTCCAAAAAATTAACAAAATTCATCTCATTATCACTTGTTTATTGAGCATAACAGAGTTTCACGGTGCGTATTAACACATTACAGTGTATAAATGTATATCGCATTCGTAATTTAGATAAAAGTCGTTCAACTGACTCGGTGTTTTTTGAATTAATTGGTTGGGTCACGCGAGACCGCGCATTTTAGGGTTAACAGTTAAGGTGGGTCGATTGTGTAGTTTTTGACAATGGTTGAAGGTTTGGCGGGAACGTATAAGAAACATGTCTTTTATTTTTTTAAGGTATGTGTTTTTTAACCACCGAAGCAAAAACGACGGGGTGTTATAAGTTTGACGTGTCTGTGTGTGTGTCTGTCTGTGGCATCGTAGCTCCCGAACGGATGAACCGATTTTGATTTTGTTTTTTTTTTTGTTTGAAAGATGGAATTATTCGGAAGTGTTCTTAGCTATGTTTCATCAAAATCGATTCAGCCGTTTGATTTGTCGGGGTTTTTGAGTTTTCTAAACTTATACTTGTTTACAATTACAACATATAAGCCACAATGGAAGGAGAAGGGCCTTGGGAAGTGAATATGTATCTTATAGGATAGTCGTGTTCCATCTTCAACCACACCGCATCATACCATCAGGCAAGTTGATGGACAAACACAGATATATCGCTTGAAAGGGTATAAAGATGTTCAACGAGTGTATAATACTTATATGTATATATAAAAAAAACCGACAGCATAAGAGCAAAATTAGTATTGTAACTTACGTTTGATATGATGTTGAGCATAAGTTTTGTAATAAAGTTTTTTTTATTATTCGAAAATAGGCTTGCGCTTGACCGTCACTCACCTGGTGTTAAGTGACAGTTACGGTCTACGATTTGAAGACACATAAGTAGATTATACTCGTATCTATTCTGGGAAGTGCATTCCACATTTTAGCGGTACGCACATTGAAAGTGGAGTCAAAGCGTTTCGCACAGATTTTCGGAATATCAACCATGCAATGATGTCGCTTTTTCGTGCTTCTTGCTGACCGATAGAAAAATGGGCATGGCGAATGAGATCATCCAAATCATACACACCCTCACCGAAATGTATACGATATTAATTTTTCTATTAAAAACCGACTTCAAACGCAACTTACTAAATCCTTCACGATTGTAAACTTTTTAATGAGACTCTTCACTCGCTCTTTTTTCTTTTGTCAAGAATGCGATTTGTCATTGAATGTAAAATGCTCGTCTTCGAAGATTAGAAAATGTGCAGATGTCTATACGATAATCCTTAATATTTGACACTTTTGCAAAGAAAAACGTGTAGGTGGATTCTATAATCTGACCCATTCACTACGGAATACAACGAAATATTTTCATTTTTAGAGATTATTCAAAAAGTAATAAAGCGATGTTTATAAAATAATTATGGGACCAACTTGGGAGGTTTTTCTATACACCAATTCAGGAAACACAAAAATTAGTTATCGAATGACGGAGTAATTCGTGTACATACTTAAAAAAAATATACGCTACGAATTGATAACCTCCTCCTTTTTCGAAATCGGTAAAAAAAACGATAAACTGGCAACTTTGCGACGATGCTCCAGACTTTGAAGTTTATTCTGAATAAGGGATTCGTCATACACGTTAATATACAAAAAATATAAGTTTACAATCGAACTGAGAACCTTCTCCTTTTTGGATGTTGCTTAAAAATAACTTTACGAATACATATTGCTAGATTACTACCTAAAATTACAAAATAAAATACCTAATGCGTAATTCAAACGAAACCAATAAAAAATAAGTTCTTAAAATATTCAAAGTTTCGAATAAAACATGAAATAAATACCTAAAAATAACATTTTACGTAGCCCATTCAAAATACACTGAATAGAACAAGTTTTTCTTTATTTTATTTAACTCGGTAAAGCGTTTTTTTTTTTGTATAATATGAATTAATGAAAATTTCGTTTAAAACTTAATTTTTCCATAGCCGTTGAACAAAGGCTATGTTTTCTAGAAATTTCAACATTTTAAAACACATTTTCCGGCAACAAATTTAATTGTTATTGGAATTTTATGTCGGTAACTTATATGAATGGTTGACAAATTCTAGGTAACGTATTTTGTTGCGTGTAATTTAATAATTTTAACGAACAAATTAAATTTTCAGACCAAAAAGCAAACGGTTAAAAATTAAAATAAGAATATGACGGGTATAAAATCACCATCGTTTCATGGATATGCCAAAAATCCGAACGAAGCGTTTTGGTTCCCTTTTTAGGCTTCCGTACTAAGGGTGCGGGAGTCTATTCGTGAGGCTACGGTGTCTGTCCGTCTGTCTGTCTGTTCTACACTTAAACAGTTGTATCTTTCGAACGGTAATAGATACTTACAAGTCCCAAAATTGGCAAGATTGTAGGGTTTAATTAAATGTAAATCAGCGAACACAAAAACTGGTCAAATGCAAGACAAACTTGCGTAAATAATTTTTGAAGAAATGGGAAGTTATTGTGCGAGATAAAAAAGAAACCAAAACGAACGATTATTTGACAGTTCGTGTCCTTTGACATAAACAGAAAATAAAGTAAACGGTAATAGTGTTCAAATATCTTTGGATTAAGAAAATAGGTCTGTAACACTTGCTTATTTGAACTTGATATTGTATGTGAACTTCTAGCATTTAAGGCTATTCCTACTGTAGAAAATATGTGAAGTTTTTTTAATGTAGAAATAGGTTTGCGCTTGAACGCTAACTCGTCTGATGTTAAGCGACGTTGCGGTCTACGATGGAGCGCTAACCTAGAATTAACCTATTCACTCGCGATTTAAAGACACCCAGATTATATCTACACAGATATTCTTATATATAAAAGACATTTTGTTGAGTAATTAGCTCTGGTGTCAGTGTTCATCTTCATGTGTCATGCGAGTGTAACTCGTACTTTGGCGGAATTATTATAATTTGACGTCTTTCCCCTGTTAGATATATTAATAGGTTTATTCTAAAGCAAGCACGCTCCATCGTAGACCGCAGCGTTCTCAACATAAGGCGAGTTGGCGCTCCAGCACAAGCCTACCAATGAATTTAATAAAAGATCACAAAACGCTCAATCTTTGAAAAGTCAGGCGTTTTAATGACGTAAGAATAAGATACCTATACTTACTCGATAAGTTCGTAAAGAATATAAATACTGTGTGTGTGTCACCAGTGATAACGGAATTGAAACGTGATCATATGATATTGGCTTCAAGAAATGACAAAATTGAACAACGGGTTATACTCGAAGTGCTATGAGATTGAACAACGGGTTATGCTGGAAGTTCTATGAGATTGAACAACGGGTTATGCTCGAAGTGCTATGAGATTGAACAACGGGTTATGCTCGAAGTGCTATGAGATTGAACAACGGTTATGCTCGAAGTTCTATGAGATTGAACAACGGGTTATGCTCGAAGTGCTATGAGATTGAACAACGGGTTATGCTCGAAGTCCTATGAGATTGAACAACGGTTATGCTCGAAGTTCTATGAGATTGAACAACAGGTTATGCTCGAAGTGCTATGAGATTGAATCAGAAATGAAGAGATCGATCCTAATATGATCAGCAAGCTGAAATGTCTGTGATTGCACATAAAACTGGTGGTCCATTGGTCCGAAAATTATATAAGTGAAGACCACGCATCGACGCTAACAGTGTAAGATGACTTCTTGTGGCTGAGACGATGATTATCTCAGTCACAAAAATCCACTGGTGCACATAAGTCTCCGTCGTGGATTCCCAAAAAAGACCAGTTGGAAGTGATTTGCATCCATTGTCTTCCTAGTACTTATATGATGACGAGGATGATGAAGATGACGATGAATGATGAAGACCAGCCACAAGGTCTGTCCACCTCGTGGCTGGTCTTCCTACGATGCTGTTGCCGAGGCGTGGTCTCCACTCGAGATCTTTTCTGCTAGCCATCAGTTCTGCGACAGAAATAATAATGATAATGTATAATAAGATAAACACAATTCTTCATTTTGACTCTCCCGTGGTGGTAAGGCAACGTATAGGCATGTGAACTATTGTGGAGTGTTTGTATCGAAATTCCGACCCCAGTGTTTTTAAGCAACCGCATACACAACGTTAATTAATACATTTAACTCGAGACCTAAAGTGCGTTTTGTTGAACCATTTCTAGCGGTGCTCTAGCACACTACAATACAGTTAATAATCTTCAATCCGACGTTACTTTGATCCATAGGCCGGCTCATACGAGCAAACCGTAGAATTGAATCTGCGTAAGCTCAATGTTACCGAGTACAAAATTAAAAAAAAAAAAAAATCATACACATCACCATCTAGCCCAAACTAAGCAAAACTTATACTATGGAAATTAGATGGTTAACAGATTTTACATATATACTTATTTTTTTTGTAAATACGTACTTATGTTACATAATAACACCCAGACACAGAATCAACATCCATACTCATCACACAAATGTTTGCCCTGGGTGGGGATCGAACCCACAACCTACAGATCAGGAGGCAGTTGTACTACCGCTGAGCCATGAGGCCTGTCAAATGCAATAATAAAACGCTGAAGAAGCAAATTTAATAATGATTATTAACGTTATTGTTTTAGATAATTATAAAATTATTAATATACCTATTTCGGAGTTTTAAATAAGTATAAGCAATGTTTCATTGACACATTACAACACAACCCAGAAGTTTCGACGATTACCTTATATAACGGTCAATAGTCATCGCTAATTTTGTTAGTAATTTCATAATGAGTCAGGCGTTTCACCAAAACGCGCTAAACGATCGTTGAAAATGTATTACTGATGCCAATAATCGGAATCTAATTGTGTCGTCCTTTAACAGTTTTACTATGGAAATTAACGTGGTTTTCACACATTTTTAAATAAAAACTACGGGTCACTCACGTCTGTTTTGAGCCGAAATATCCGACTATAGTTTCAACCGCATTCGGCGGTCTTTTTCAAAGGAGCAGCACACACGTCACTCTCGGTCGGCAACGCGCCTTGCACTGCCAAACTATCCAAACTATAGTCGGATATTTCGGCTCAAAACAGACGTGAGTGACCCGTAGTTTTTATTTAAAAATGTCCTTTAACAGGTTGAGAGTGGAGAGTGAGCTGATTAGAAGATGAAGTAGTTGAAGCGCGGGCAAGGGATCGGGGGACAGGGGGGACGGGGGCCAAGGGGTACGGGGTATACGAACCAGAACTCTGCCATCGGCGCCTCGCAGAGATATCTCATGACTTTATGTACTGAATGTATACGTATCTAGCGGTGTTTAGGGGCCGTTGGTCACCTGATTTATTTATAATGACTTCATACTGCGTGTTTGAATAAAAATAACTTTTTATAATGACGCTTATAATAATGCCACGGCATTAATCTACTTTGTTCTAAAATATGGAGAGGGAAATACGGGGGAAATGTGTAAACGTCATGTTAATTTTGCTAAAATATAGTATTAAATATAATAAAATGGGAGTTTCCGGTGTTTGTAAAGTAAAATAAATATCATTACTTCAAAACATCTAGAAACTTTTGATAAGAATGCGCATTTATGATCTTTTACAGCGATTTTACGCATACTTTCTCACAGAAAACGTACACACAAGCGTATCAAAAGTAACGAAATCAAGAGTTAGACTGCAAAAACTGCTTTTCTGCTGTCGGGTATTTTGTTTTTATTTTTATATACATACTTGTCCCCTACGGCGTAGGCAGAGCATCAATGACTCTAAAGCCGATTGACTCCACATTTGACCATAGTTTAACGGCTGTACCGATTTTGATGAAACATAGCTAGGAAGACTTTCGATAAAATCTTCTTTCAAACAAAAAAACTAGATCAGAAGTCCTTCCATTTGAGAGCTACGATGCCACAGACACACAGATACACACGTCATACTTATAACATCCCTTTGGTCACTTATAACCCCGCTTTGGGTCGGCGGTTAATAACACTCATACAAGACAAGTAAAAATAAAAACAAAAAGTAAGTAAGTAAGTATATTAAAAGAAAAACAAACTTTCCGACTCCAGAAAAGCTATTTTTGCCGTCTAAGTTATGATTTCAATAATTTTGATAAATGCTGATGAGTGTACATTTTTTGTAAGAAAGTATGCGCTGTGTCGCTTGTAAAGGATTCAAATGTGTATTCTTTAAAATAATGCTAGCAAAATCACATATTTATTACGATAAAGTTCGTTGGGGGTTACGAAACAGCGATTTCTTTAAATTTTTGCAAAAGTTTTATTATTATTTTAAATTTAGCCTATGACCTCGCACATCAAAATCGGTCCAGCCGTTTGGGCTGTAGATGATCATATAAACATACATACCCGCATACAAACATAAATACACTCGCCAAACACAAACCTCCTGCTTGCGCAGTCGAGTAAACAATAATCCTATCACTACGTGGTACATTTATTCGTGTAAAAAAGAATCTCCTGTGACCCTGGTAACACATTACGTTTCAAGTGGAGATAGGATCTCGTTTCCGTCAGGTGGTAGGTGGTAGGTGGTAGGGTGAAGCACCGTCAACAGTAACCTGTTTAATTATTCCACCGGGGGTCATGCTGGTGACTGATTATAAGACTTGGGGAACGGTCAAATCAACTGGTTAAGATTAACGAATTTTTAATTAAAAATAACTGGCGACATTTTCTATTTTTGTTTAACAAGTTTGTAAGTAAGTAAGTTCGTATAGACTGAGTGGCCAGCACTATTGTCAGAGTTATTAAGCCGACGAAAGGCCTCTGACTTTGCTTGACGATTGCTAAACAACCGGGACCTACAATTTAACGTGTCATCCGACCCACGGTAGCGCTCAGAAAGAAATGCCACTCACGGTTACCCATCCGAAGACTGACCGGTCCGTCCGTTGCTTAACATTGGTGATCGTTCGGGAACACCTAGTCAAGCTACGCCATGAGCGCTATAACAAGTTTGTTACAAACAAACTAACAAAACAAGTTTGTTATTAAGTATAAGTATATTTTATTCAAGAGTATAATTTTGTAGTATAAGAACTGAAAAAAAATAACGATCCCAAAATACTCAATGTGCCATACTTATAACACTCCCCTTTTTGAGCCGAGGATAAAAAACGTGACTCTTCTTTAGCTTCACCATAGTAATAAAAACCGGCCAAGTGCCAGTCGGACTCGCGCACGTAGGTTTCCGTACTATTATCTATAAAAATGGCAAAAAATCACGTTTGTTGTATTGGAGTTAGATTAATTTTATTTCAATTTAATTATTTATTTTTAAAGTGAATAATATAACTCAATATTCTGTGAATATTTCAAGCGTCTACCTGTTGCCGTTATCAATATCGCGCAAAAACTACCAAAAAAAAAAACACGTTTGTTGTATGGGAGCCCCTTAAATATTTTTTTTAATAAATAATAATAATGATAAATAATTGTGGACATTTTATTCGGTTATTTACTATTTGTTGTTATAGCGGCAACAGAAATACATCATCTGTGAAAATTTCAACTGTCTAACTATCACGGTTCATGAGATACAGCCTGGTGACAGACGGACGGACGGACGGACATACAGCGAAGTCTTATTAATAAAGTCCCGTTTTTACTCTTTGGATACGGGACCCTAAAAACCAAATATTTATTTTCCCAGTGAAAACTTCCTAGAACCACGGCTTGAATCAACACTTCCAACCGAAATTAACTTCGCCTACTAAACATATGTAATCACGAAATAAACATTTTTACACCACACCATAAAAACAGCAAAGGGCCCGGCGTAAATATTTGTGGACATTTCATTCGGTATTTTACTATTTGTTGTTATAGCGGCAACAGAAATACATCATCTGTGAAAATTTCAACTGTCTAACTATCACGGTTCATGAGATGTAGCCTGGTGACAGACGGACGGACGGACAGACATAAGGCGAAGTCTTATTAATAGGGTCCCGTTCTTACTCTTTGGATACGGAACCTTAAAACCCAATGATTTCTTTTCCCAGTGAAAACTTCCCAGAACAGCAACACTTCCAACCGAAATTAACTTCGCCTACTAAACATAAGTAATCACGAAATAAAAAAAATTACACCACACCATAAAAGCAGCAAAGGGCCCGGCGTAAACTCGCCATAAACCAATTGTAAATACTCCATAAACATGTGAATAACCTTTTAACACGTATCTGTTTCACTTAATCTCACTTCTACATCTTAAGTTTCAAAGACAATGGTATAAAATGTTTAATTACCGTGAAAACTATGATAATACTTGATTCGTAAGTACCTAAAGATTTACTTAACCTGGTAGTTCACAAATCACCAGAACTAAATTAGCTGATTTTAAAAAGTAAGTGTTTTTTTAGGGTTCCGTAGTAACTACGAGGAACCCTTAAAATTTCGCTATGTCCGTCTGTATGTCTGTCCGTAATTCACAGTCTTACTCAAAGACTATCAGCCCTACATAAACGAAATTTGGCACGTAGATATGTCCTGTGAACCACTACAAAATGCCGTAGTCAATTTTCAAAAAAATAAAATAGTGGTGGTACTTCATACATAAAAAGAAAGGATGATTTTTTTTTCAACTCCACCACATCGTGTTTCGTTGAATAGGTCTCTTAAAATAAGACTAGGGTTCCATCTATCATTAAAAAAAATAGTCTCCCCCTGCATTTCTAAGCTACTGGACCTAGAAATTCATGATTAACCATAATAGTAGACCGTATGAAATACTTTCAAAGAAAATTGTTTTGAACATTCTGCGATTACAACTTTTCGAGATATAGCGATAAATATTTAAAACATTTTATTTTTTATGTAAGTACTCTATGTTTATTTTTATTTTATTGACGTGACAACGTCTAATAAATCGATGAACGCCGGCTGCACGCACGAAAAAGTATGACTCATTGTCCCGTTACGCGTTACGCTCATTGTCCCGTTACATCATCATCATTTCATCAATGTTTTTTTAAGACGTGGTCACGTTAAACTATCGTCCGTAAACCGACTGCAGACAACCAATTTTTTTTGAAGTTGTAAATATTCCAATAAAGTATTGTAACTTAAAACATTATACTACTGAGGTCAATGACGTAGTAGTTAGCTACGGAACCCTACTCGCGTGTCTTGATACGGTCTTGGCCACTTTTTTATGGACGAATATGTTAAAAGAAAACAAAATACCGGACATAAAAGTTGAGTTGGAACAACACAAACCCCGCCTTTGGACGATGGCTATACGTATTGGCCACAAATGTGTGGAAGAAATTCTTGCCTAATCCAAACGGATTCGGAGATATCTTCCCTACTAAAAGTGTGAAAGAGTGATGATCGCGATTATCCCGCTTTGTTTGATCGAAAGAAATAGTCTTTTTTAGCAGTTAGTAAACAAGGGTACGGGATACGAACCCTTTCAGAAATTATCGGAGTCCCGTGCAAATTAAATACCAAACACGATTCCAGCTTAACGAACCGATTTGGATAAAGAATACATTTTTGTATTTTCTGTTTCCGGTTTAAAATAGAATAGGAATTTCCTGTTTGTTTTGTTAATTTTTTTCCTTAAATCTGTTTGCGAAACGCGGTCAGTGAGTCTCGAAATGTAGAAATTAATTTAGCTTTGAAGTGAGATATGTTAGGACAATTCATCTGATAACAGAAGAGAGCTTTTATACATCTTTATATCGAAGGTATCATGACATAAATAAATATAAATAATAAATATTTGTGGACATTTCACACAACACTATCTAGCCTAAACGAAGCAAAGCCTTATAATGTGAAACTAGATGGCTGATATACATACATACCTTTTTTTAATATATACATATGATACGTAGAAACACCCAGACACAGAACAAACACCCATGCGCATCACACAAATGTTTCCCCTAGTGGGGATCGAACCCACGACCTACAGCTCGGCAAGCAGACATACTGCCAACTGAGCCACAGGCATATTGGATCCGTAGCTAATGCTGTAATTTAAAAGAAAACTACTTGGCGATTATTTTTTGTTTAGAGTAGGTACTTTGCGAAGAGGTCTATGATTTAAGTGTTTATATATTTATCGCTTGTTTTTTTTTTTTATATATAGAAGATAGATCTACGATTGACCACCAACTCGCCTGATGTTAAGCGACGGTGTGGCCGAGGATGGAGCTCGTCGATCTAGAAGATATCTATTCATGACTCTAGCCTTGAAAATTCCAAGATTGTAGGTCTCAGGAAACAGAGATGGCGGCAACGAATTCCATTCTTGTGCAGTACGCAACAGGAATGTGGATCGATATCGCTGAGTACGGATTGTTTTTGTTTTTGTGACGTGCCATAGTTTTTAAGTTTATTTAATTAGTTAATTAATCGCATTATGTATAACTTGCATAGGTTCGCATTTTAACAGGTTTAATTATTATTAAAAAATATATTTTAACAATAATAAATAAAAAAAATAAAACTATATTTCGAAAGGTAGTAATCGCCTAGTCAGAGTGTTCAAAACAATTTTCATTGAAAGTATTTGATATGGTCTACTATTATAATTAATCATGAATTTCTGGGTCCAATAGTTTAGAAATGCAGGACACAATTGTTTCACCTTTGGCGGGCTATATCTCGCACAGACGGAATTTGAGAAAAAATTATACCTAATATATTTGTTGAGGACGCCGAGCCCTGAGCTACGGGAGGACGACCGCGGGACGCGGAACGAGGCGCGGAGGGGGTGCGGGCGAGCCGGCGCGCGGCGCCGTGATTGGAGGACGCGACCGACGCGTACCCTCGCACCTGTGCGCTAGTCGCGATAGAATAAGTTAGTTTAAATAAGCGTCCATAGAATTTGTATAGTCAGTCTGTTTTGTAACTTCGCACTGTAGACATCGACTTGGAATAAAACTACGAATGAAAAGAGAAGAACATTTTATTTATACAGTCCACTGCACAGGATTCATCGGATCGAGTCCTGAACATTTGGTCCTTCGAGCCGGATCGAACGTGGAGCAGCGAGCATTTGTTCCGTCGAACGCCGCATAGAACGTGAACCAGCGAGGATCGGACTCCGCACGTGTTATTTTCTTCAAGTGCCGATCGTACTTAGAAAATAATGGTGTTAACAAGGAGTCAAGCTGACGTCACTGAGCAAGCCGAACTACAGAGAATCGAAGGGGAACGAACAAGACTCAGCAGGGTTCCTCCGGCATCACCCTCGATGCCGGTGGGAGAGGAAGCTGCTGCCAGACCGGAAGCAGCACCTGCCCTCGTCAACCAACGTACGAACATGGAACGTGAACGAGCAGCCTCGCCACAGCACTCGCAAAGAACGACGAACTCTACTTTGCAACTGCGACTGGCAGAACTGGAGGCAGCCGAGAAGCTTGCAGCAATCAAGCGAAAAGAACTGGAAATGGAAGCGGATCTCGTGAAGAAACGCCTAGCCGCGCAGATCGCTACCATCGAGGAAGCGGGCAGCGTACGGGACGAGCCGTTACATTCGAACAGAGATGAACATCGTCAGCGCGTCGATGACTGGCTGCAAGGTGCCGCCGCTGCTGATCGGGGGGAGCGCGAGGAGTCATCGCGCCCACATGAAACTGAGGAACGCCGTCGGTTACGCTTCGATACCGACCGCAGAGACCGATCGTTGACACCAACACCGGGCCGGTCTCGCAGCTACGGATCCCAGATAGCTGAAGCATTGGATCGGATGGCCAGACCGCAGCGACGATATAATTGTGATTTACCTCAGTTCAGTGGTGCGGTATGTGAATGGCTACCGTTTAAAGCAGCATATCGTGAATCGACTGAGATGTTTAAAATACCACATGCAGAAAACGTGATGCGCTTGAGATCGGCGCTGGTCGGGGAGGCGCGGGAAGCCGTGTCCGCTCATCTATACGCGGATACCAACCCCGACACGATAATGGCCACGTTAGAACAAAGTTTCGGATCACCAGAAGTATTAGTGGACAAGATAATCGAAGACTTACGAAAAATACCACGTTTGGGTGCGTCAGCCAAAGAACTGAACAGTTTAGCAGTGAAAGTGCAAAACGCGGTGTGTGTGTTGCAAGGACTTGATCGGCGTGGTTATATTTACAACCCGCAACTCACACGAGAGATAATGCTGAAGCTTACTCCGACAATCAAAAGCAAGTGGTACGACTACGCATATGCGAACAGTGACAGCAAGGACCCAGATTTTGTGACGTTGTCACGATTTTTGATGCGTGAGGCCAACGTCGCATTACGGTACGCATATGAAACCCCAGCATCGTATTCTACGACCGCAAGAACCGAAGTAAAACCGAACGTGAATACGAACATAAGAAGAAAAGCGAACGTCTACAGCACTGATAAGGATACCGAGTGCGAACAGATTGACCGATGCTCGCGATGCAGCAAGCCACACGAACTGTCATTGTGTGCGGATTTTCGAGCGATGAAAATCGATGACCGGTGGAATCACGTAAAAGAAAAGGGACTCTGTTTCAAGTGCATACACAAAAAACACCATCGAGCGCAGTGTAGAGAAAAGCCGTGCGGAGTGAACAAGTGCCGCCGCCCTCACCATGCCCTGCTGCATCAAGATGACAAGACCATGTCGGCGACTACAGACCCGGCTGCGCGAACCGCGGAATCAAGCAGAACAAGCCATGAGGGTGACGTGTTATCAGTAACAACCACCTCTAATGTAACTGATAAACGCGGCGGAATACTACTGAAAGTGTGTCCTATCGTGGTGTCCGGTCCCAAAGGAGAGACGCGATCATACGCTCTGTTGGATGAAGGCGCGACTATAACTCTTATCGACAGTGAATTGGCAAAGAAAGTCGGCGCCGACGGACCCAGTCAACCCCTGCGTATGACCGGCGTGAATATGTCCCAGAACGAAGCTACGAGCAAGCTTGTGACTATTCGGCTACGTGGTGCGAGCGAGACGGCATCATACACCGTTAAAGCGCGCACAGTCAACGAATTAAGACTGCGAGAACAGACTGTACCGAACGCGCTACTACAATACCAACATCTGCGAGATCTCGAAGAGCAAGTGTGCTACGAACGAACTCGCCCGCTCATACTCATTGGAAGTGACTACTGGGAGCTCATTGTTTCACGAGAGTTGCGCATTGGCGGCGCAAACCAGCCTGCAGCATCCCGAACGGAGTTGGGCTGGGTGATACATGGAACCGTCCCACGCAGTCTCATCTACAGCCACGAGAGCGTCTTGCACATATACACGCCCGATCGACGTATATGCGAGAGAGAGACGCACGATATACGCCTACAAGAACTAGTAGAGCAGCATTTCAAGATCGAATCCTTGGGTGTCGCTCTCAAACCCCGAGTTAGCGACGCGGACGAACGAGCGGTGAAGACATTTAACGAGACAGTGAAGAAAGTCGACGGCGCGTATGAAGTGGGGCTACTATGGAAACAGCCGAACGTGACTATGCCACCGAGTTACGCCGCCGCCTTAAATCGTCTAAAAGGCATCGAAAAGAAGATGGACGCTGACACCGGTTTTGTGAAGGACTACGCCGCTCAGATCGGTAACCTGCTGAGCAAAGGATACGCCGTGCCGTGCGACGGGACCGAAGCACAAAGTCCCATCTGCTGGTATCTGCCACACTTTGCGGTTACCAACCCGAACAAACCGGGGAAGCGGCGCCTAGTATTTGACGCGGCGCATCGAAACAGTGGAGTGAGCCTTAATGATCGACTACTAGAAGGCCCTGATTTACTGCTGCCGCTGCCGGGAGTCATCTTCCGCTTCCGAGAGAGAGAAGTCGCTGTCACCGCCGATATTGAAGAAATGTTTTTGAGGGTGAAGATCCGTCCGGAAGACCAGCCTGCCCAGCAGTTTCTATGGAGAGGAAGCGACCGAACGAGCCCGCCGCGCGCCTACAAGATGACCAGTATGATCTTCGGCGCGGCCAGCTCACCCTTCCTCGCCCATAGCGTGCGCAATCACAACGCGCACGCGCACGCTCAGACACACCCGAGAGCGCTAGTGGCGATAACCAATAGTCACTACATGGACGACCTGGTCGACAGTTACGACGATGAAGAGGAAGCGCGGCGCACTATCAAAGAGCTACGAGAAGTGCACGCTAACGCCGGCTTCACATTGCGAGGCTGGAGTTCAAATAAACCAGGGGCATTGACCGACGTGCCCGATGATCTACGAGCGAACGAGCCTACGCGACTGGGGGGAGTCGCTAGCAACAAAATACTCGGATTATTTTGGAACGCGAGAAACGATGAGTTGGGATTCAACACTGCCATGCATCGAGTGCCAGACGACGTGCGCGCGCAGAACCGCGCGCCCACAAAGCGCGAAGCACTGAGCGCAGTAATGTCCCTTTATGATCCGCTCGGGTTGGTCAGTAACTACACCATCCGCGGAAAGATTATACTCCAAGACTTATGGAGAACGAACACAGGATGGGACGAATCAATCCCGCAGGAGAACGCCGATCGATTTGCTGTTTGGATAAGTCAGTTACAAGAAATAACGAGCCTACGACTACAACGGAGTTACGGTCTAGGACGAAGCACACCTTCCGACCATCACGAAAACGTAGAACTACATGTGATGTGTGACGCGAGCGAACAGGCCTTCGCTACGATAGCCTACTGGCGGATTATACGTCGTGATGACAAGATCGACGTATCACTTGTCGCAGCTAAAGCGAAAGTGGCGCCACGACGCACTCAGAGTATACCTCGACTCGAGTTGCAAGCGGCCGTTATCGGAGCGAGACTGGCGGACACAATCAAGCGAGAACATCGGATCAAGATAGCACGAGTCGTATACTGGACCGATTCGTCGACCGTGCTACAATGGATATACAACGACCAACGACGGTATACACCATTCGTCGCTCACCGACTCGGAGAGATCTCTGAACTGACCGACAAGAACGAGTGGAGATGGCTGCCGACGGAGCATAACGTCGCTGACGACGCGACCCGGCTGAGTGACACGTCAATCTCCGCCGACGACCGATGGTTCCGAGGGCCATCATTTCTACATGAAACAGAAGACAAGTGGCCGTCTCGGATAACCGACGAAGAAGAAGACAAGGAGGTCCTATTTACGACTGAACAGGAAGCATCTTTGTCAGAGTGTCTACCGAAGCCGACGAGATTCTCAAAGTACGAGAAGTTAGTGCGTGCGGCCGCATGCGTGCTAACATTTATTGATAAATGCCGTCGACGAGCAGCACGCGTCGAGTTAGAACATATCGAGCGCGCCGAACGATTGTTGCTGCGGCACGCGCAAGAAGAGAGCTTCAGTGCCGAGTTCCACAGTTTGAGAAACGCTCGCCCGCTATCAAAGTCGAGTCGTTTATACAAACTGGACCCGGTGATCGAGGATGGAGCATTGCGCGTTAGAGGTCGCATTGGAGCATCGAGCGCGCCCGCTGATCTAAAGCGCCCAATAATATTGGACGGGCGGCATCACGTGACTAGACTACTAGTGATGCGAGAACACTGCAACGCCGGTCACGCAAACAGGGAGCGCGTGACGAACGATTTGAGACAACGATACTGGATCATTCACCTGCGACCTACCGTACGAGCCGTGGAACACCGATGCAAGTTCTGTCACACAAGGAAGGCCAGACCGAACGAACCGACACGAGGGGACCTACCACGAGCCCGCATGGACCCCTACCACCGACCATTTTCTAACTGCGGCATGGACTACTTCGGGCCTATGTTGGTGAAAGTAGGAAGAAGGAGAGAAAAGCGGTGGGGCGCGCTGTACACATGTCTCAGCACACGCGCCGTGCACTTGGAGATCGTGAATTCACTTACGAGCAGCTCAGCTATCATGGCTCTACGGCGGATGGCAGCACGGCGAGGATGGCCGTCACATATGTATTCAGACAACGCCACGACCTTTCGCGGGGCAGATCGGGAGCTGAGAGAGGCCTACGAGGAGTGGGCCCCCGTCTTGCGCGAGGAGGGGTTACTCCATCGGATGAAGTGGACCTACATACCTCCCGGAGCGCCCAGACACGGAGGAGCGTGGGAAAGACTAGTACGGTCTGTGAAAGCGGCGCTAGCAGTAACGTTGCGAGAACAAGTACCAACGGAGGAGGTACTACAAACACTGCTGACCGAAGCAGAACACTCCATCAACGGGAGGCCGTTGACGTACGTGAGTGTGAGTGACAGAGACCCTGAGGCACTCACTCCGAACCATTTCCTGCTGGGTTCGTCGAGCGGCCTGCCAACAACGGGCCCCTGCAAAATGGCGGACCTACGAACTTGGCGAGCGAGCCAGGCGCTTGCCGACTCTTTCTGGCAGCGCTGGCTGAAGGAATACTTGCCCACGCTGACGCCACGAGGAGCACCGAGTGACCACTCGAAGAACATGAAGATCGACGACGTGGTCGTCGTAGTCGATCGCACGCTACCGAGGAATATATGGCCGATGGGAATCGTGACGGCTACCTACCCTGGACCGGATGGTGGCGTGCGAGTCGTCGACATAAGAACGAAGAGCGGAACCTTCAGGCGTCCAACATACAAGCTCGCCGTCCTGGAAGCTGCAGAAGAAGGCTGCGCAAGCTACGCCGGGGGGAGAGTGTTGAGGACGCCGAGCCCTGAGCTACGGGAGGACGACCGCGGGACGCGGAACGAGGCGCGGAGGGGGTGCGGGCGAGCCGGCGCGCGGCGCCGTGATTGGAGGACGCGACCGACGCGTACCCTCGCACCTGTGCGCTAGTCGCGATAGAATAAGTTAGTTTAAATAAGCGTCCATAGAATTTGTATAGTCAGTCTGTTTTGTAACTTCGCACTGTAGACATCGACTTGGAATAAAACTACGAATGAAAAGAGAAGAACATTTTATTTATACAGTCCACTGCACAGGATTCATCGGATCGAGTCCTGAACAATATTGAACCTTAGTCATAAAATAATTTATGAGACCTATTCAACGACATCCCACACGATGGGTTGGGGCTGAATAAAATATTTTATCTATTCTTTATATGTATGGAGCGTCATCCCTATTTTTAATTGTTTGAAAATTTTACTACGACATTTTGTAGCAGTTCACAGATTACATCTACATGGCAAATTTCGTTCATGTAGGACTGATTCTAAGTAAAATGACTGTGATATAGGGACAAACAGACAGATGGACATGGCAAAATTGTAAGGGTTCCTCGTAGTTACTACGGAACCCTAAAATGGACATAAAATTACGCTATCATAATAAAAACAATTTTGTGAATCCATAAAATTTTACCTTCGGCTTTTAGCCATCTTATCTGATGTTATTTTGCGGTCAATAATTTTCGTAACCAAGCAGCTCGTCAGTCCCTTATTAATAAATACTCAAGATTAAATTTAGAGAGTTTTAGCTTACAGTCCCTCATTACGAATCATGGAAAGTCCCATATTTAACCATTCACTTTGAGAGCCCCTCCAATCTGTGAAGCAATCTCTATGAATAAATAATTAGCGTTTTCGTCAACAATTATAGCATTTAACATTCATAGGGAAGTATTTTTTAAAGATCGGATTAGGGCAAATCTTATTTATTATAAGTCAACTTATAAGTCAAGTATATATATTAAAAGAAAAACAAAATACCCGACTGCAGAAAAGCAGTTTTTGCAGTGTAACTTATGATTTTGTTACGCTTATCTGATTTATTAGGATTTCCTATTGCAAACTCCGATAAAACATATAAGTTATATATATATTCGTAATCACCATCTTTATTTTAATTTTGTTTTTTTTATTTGATACCACACTCGATGTATTTTGAAAACATATTTTTTTATTAAGATTACTTTTTGCCGTCAAAATTCCTTGTTTTTTTTTTTTTTGATGTACCCAGTGTCACTCTCATGACTAAGACAAATCTATTGACACCACTCACATAAAAATACGACAAGCCGTTTAGGCTCTAGGGCTGCCAAAGAAATAACATACATATATAGACTCGAAAAACATAACCCTCCTTCTTTCGCAGTCGGGTAAAAATTAAGGAAGAAACTAAATGTTCTGGTGATTGACAGATTGCGATTGAACATTTTTAGAAATTATTAACGCTGAAATGATTTTTATGTATAAAAAATAACTTGGATCAAATTGTAATTTTTGTCGAATATTTGTGATGTTGTTTTCTAGTTATACAAACGACGATTTTGTTTAAAAGTAAATTCAGTTAAGTATTTTATATCTTCAAAATCTGCCAACCCGCACTAGTCTGCGAACCCGCACTTGGCCAGGGTGGCAGACTATGGCCTAACCCTTCTCACAATGAGAAGATGGCCCGTTCCCAGCAGTGGGACAGTTTGTACAAACAGGGCTGATAAAATAGATATATATATATCTTCAAAATGTGGGTATGCGTGTCAAGTAAAACATTTGGAGGAGGAGGAATCAGCCAGTTCTATAAAACGGATTCGGGCAAGTGAGATTCAACCAAATGTATTTCGGATCATATACATATAAATTACCATATCCTAGAGATCATCCGTGGAGACGCTCACTAGCGCATACATGCCCAGAACTTATTGTGGTGTGTATTGCTCCACAAATAAGAGGTGACACCTAGATGTTTGGACACATTACTCCGTGTCGCATCCACTAAGTCTCGTGTCAACATTGGACATACACTCCTTATAGGCTTCCCTAGACACTGCCTTAACCAAACAATTTTATATTTTACCCTTCTAACTATAAAGTTGAAAATTTACTCACTCATGTTGTTTAATGTTACTCACATCTCATAGGAGTTCGACTTGTCTCAAGTCTTGTCTTGTTTTCAGCTCTTATTTTGAAAAGGATAAGGTTGAAAAGAGACAGTTTGGTGTAAAATGTAGAAATGTAATAAATTATGTTTGCTTTTGGAGGAATACAGTGTTTTGAGACGATGTGTGAGATGTGCTTTATTTTGATTAAGCTTGACGTTTAAGGTTTTAATTCAGGCGTAGCATATGTAGTATTATTAATGTCTTCTGTAACTTAAGAAAAATCCGGCTAAGTGCGAGTCGGACTCGCGCACGAAGGGTTCCGTACCATTATCTATATAAAATTGTTGTATGGGAGCCCCCCTTAAATATTAATTTTATTTAAATTTTATTATTTATTTTTAAAGTGAATAATATAACTCAATATTCTGTGAATATTTCAAGCGTCTATCTATTGCCGTTATCAATATCGAGCAAAAACACAAAAAAAGCAAAAAATCACGTTTGTTGTATGGGAGCCCCCTTAAATATTTATATTCTTCTGTTTTTTAGTATTTGTTCTTATAGCGGAAATAGAAATACATCATCTGTGAACATTTCAACTATCTAACGTCTCTGTCACGGTTCATGAGATACAGCCTGGTGACAGACGGGCAGACAGACAGACAGCGGAGTCTTAGTAACATGGTTACGTTTTACTTTTTGGGCACGGAACCCTAAAAACATGTTAAGTGTATAAGTATTTATAGAGAGGTTATACTAATTGAATATTAAGTAAAAGCATCGCAAATCTTTATTAATTAATATTTAATATATATATATATATATATATATATATTTTATGTTTATTACGGAATAACTACGTCATATATAAACCGATTTAAAAAAAATGTTTTAAAAGATATACTTTCAGGCTGATTCTATAAAAAAAACATTAAAATCGGTTAAGCACTTCGGTTTCTAAGACTAAATTGCGTATTTTTAAGTCGGTTTTTTTAGTTTTGCTAACGATAATTAGTAAATGACAAGATGATCATAATATTTTTAACTCCATAGCTTAAAAACCTCATAAATTTCATGATGTAGCCTACAGCGATGACGCTTGCTGAAATCGAAACCCTAGAAAGCTATACAAACTAAATTTTAGTAAAAACTACTTAATTTTTAGTTTTTATTCAGATAAATATTAAACATAGTAATAAATAAATCAAAGACAAATAAAGCAAAAACATAAATTATTAATAACAATAAAATACGTGTAAATCGAATAAATCGCCCCTGACCGTACCCGATGCAAAGGTTCCCATAATAAATCCAATATAAAAAAGACTCTTTTATTTTGTGTAAAACTTTATGTGAGTTAAAATGGAATTTTATGTGATATACGTGTAATTTTATTAAGCAACTTCAAGCAGGAGGAGGTTCTCTATTTGTAGATACACAAATACAATTATACAGATACATACGTCAAACTTAAAACACCCCTCTTTTTAGGTTGGAGGTTACAAATGAAAATATACACCAATTCCCTAGAAACCGGATATTCCAAATTCTCTCGGAAACATCAAACCAAACATTGTGAAATCAATATAGGAAACTATTGGGAAAAAATAAAAAAGGTAAAATATAGAGGGCTCCTATCGCGCACAATCTTCGACAGACGTCGGAATCGGTCCTTCTCGAAGCTTCAATCAGGGTTCCTTGTTATGATTATTGCGGCTTCGGTTCTGCTACTCATATTGATATTTTTATTTCAGATGCGAGAGAAACAAAAATAAATGGTACAGCGGCACTGGGTACACTTTCTGGTATACTTTCTCGCTTAAACGTGCACTGAAAAGCACATAGGACCTATTTCGTCTGTAAGGCTAAACTGGCTAGAAAAAAAATGGCCGACACGAGACATCCAGTAGATTTTTTTAACATTAAATAGATCTACGATTAATTACCAAATTGCCTGATGTTAAACGACGGTATGATAGAAGATGGATATAGAAGATATCTATTCACTCTAGTCTTGAAAATTCCAGGATTTTAATTCCTAGATGTAACACAAGAGACATGTAAGATTGTCAGAAATATAAAATGCGAATAAAACACTTCGTATTTGCGGGGGTGTGACGGCATGAAAGAGCGTCATGCCAATATTTATAATATAGACATACGCAGTATACAATTCTCAGACAGAAACACCCAACGAAGCGTATACACTTCATGTATAGTGTATAGTATACGTGCACGCGTATACTATACACTTCGTATTCGCGGAGGTATGGCGGCATGCACATTAAATATATATAATGGATTTAAGGATGCAAGTCAAGTTAAAGTTCTAACAAGTCGGCTTCGGAGACCATTTCTGTTTTACCCCCACCCCTCATTTTCCCCTCCAGTTTCCCCATTCATTACGGAAAGGTCTCAGGCGCTAGTGCCAGCGCGTTTCTTAATTACGACATCTGCCTTGATATTGGTTCGAAAAGGTGTGCGATACCAACTTATACATACACTTTGGAGTTGCGACAATTTTATATTAAAGACATAGACATAAATTTATTGTAATAAAAAACATACAACAGCGAATAAAAATCATACACATTGATACTTAATTGATAATGTTTTTGTCACATTCCAGCAAAAAAGCAGAAGAAGAACAAGCAATCCAATTGAGTTGTTGCAGACGAGAGTTTTGCGTGGAATGGTAACTTGTCATAATATAACGATCGTGCACAGCGAGCGGGTGAATTATGCCAGATGTTCCGTACAACAAGCAAAATCATTATCAAATTTAATAGTTCAATATAGGTAGTTATGCTTGTTTGATTAAATTATTTAAGCATGATGAATTTCTAGACTGAATCACACGTCGGATACTCCATACAAAGGCGTGCTCTATTCAGTGACACATACGCAAGTAGGTGTCTGTATATAACACACCCACACACCCATGTATTTAGTTATAGTCGTCATCTGATTATAGCTCGCTCTTGACGTCAATTGGAACGCTTGAAGCCCGCAATACTTGTCTCGACTGACAAATGAAAATGCCGTGCCGCTAAAGTCCGGCAACCGACAGGGCTGCGCAGGGAGCGGGCGAGGAACCCGAGATTGTCGGGAGGCGGAGTGTCCGTTCGTTCTGTATGTAATTGACCGAGCGGGCGAAGCGTCTCTGCATCAACTGGCCAATTTTCTTTCATCTGTCAGTTTGTTTGTGATTTGTTTGTATGTTCGTACTCGCGTACAGGGCGTAATTTTGAACCAATTTTGATGAAACTGGGTGTATAGGTTCTATGGATTATTTAAAAAAAAAATGTCGGCGATTTTTGATAAGAGGGGTGGTTACCATAAAAAGGGGGAAAGTTTATTGCGGCGTTAATTACCAACCGATTTTGATGATATTTGGTAGGTAGATAAAGTACATAATTATTACAACTTGTGGTAAAAATGAACAGAATTGGTCAAGTGGTTGTCGAGATATAACAAATAACTTCAGATTCCATGTAACAGTG
The DNA here is from genome assembly GCA_947563715.1 of Lycia hirtaria. Lineage (NCBI taxonomy): Eukaryota > Metazoa > Arthropoda > Insecta > Lepidoptera > Geometridae > Lycia > Lycia hirtaria. The sequence continues at coordinate 15,591,635 of OX387384.1, forward strand.
AGGGCGCGTGCTTGATGCATTTTAGCGCTGAATAATTTTCTTGATTTTACGTTTTCTCCATTTATAAAATTATTATTTGTTTTTATAAGAATATACATTGTTCTTTTAATTAAGGGCATCTAAAGATATCCTATTTTATTGTATTAAAATTAAATTGATCTTTCAAGGTGCTTAAACTTATGGATAAAATGTTTTTTAACCGTGAAATTACGTCTGTACGCCAAAATTTTACATACCAATTTTTTTCCTAAGCCAACTTTATGAAGGTATTATGTACAGATGATCCAAGGTGAGCAAATAACTCTCTCGCGAGGTCTACTGTTCGTAGAACTACTAGTACTATTAACAAACGACAGGGCGAGCGCGGGGAGCGAGTGAGGAACCCGAGATTGCCGGGATGCGGAGTGTCCGTTCTCTATTTCTGTGTCTAAGCCCTAGTTCCAGTAGTCGCTCCCGATATTGTTCCCAACTAAGCAGCCTAATGAAACATCCGCTAATCTGGGCGCGTCCTCGCCTCACATAATTGATACAATATTGACGATTTGTCTCCCAACGGACGTGGGCTGGGCTTATTATTGGCAATATGTCGGGACTCCGTCTAGATATGAGATGATTCCTGACTACTTGCATAGGGATTACTATAAGGTAGGTAATTCTACTTTCTATACTTGGCGGTCAAGCGCAAACCTATTTATAAATAAAAAAGCATTTTCAACCGACTGGGAGAAGGACAAAGGAGAAGGTTCTCAATTCGACAGTTTTTTATGTTTGTTACCTCAGAACTTTCGACTGGGTGAATCAATTTTGATCATTCTTTTTTTATTTAAAAGCTGGGGCTTCCCGTGTAGTCCCATTTCAATTTGGTTCAGTTCTGACAATGGAATCCATGAGAAGTCGGTTGCTTCAGTTTTTTAAACTATAAATCTTGTATTCGAATATATATAGGCTTGCGCTTGAGCACTAACTCGTCTGATATTAAGAGTTGCGGTCTACGATGAAGCGCGCTTGCCTAGAATAAATATATTCACTCGCAATTTGAAGGCACTCAGGGATGCGCTTTTTTTTTTTTTTTAATTTAATTTTTATCTCCACAGACACCAGGGTCCGTGACCTTTGTCATAATTACAAACTATTGTTTACTAATTTTATCGTTACGGGAAAATTATTTTATTTTAATTTAAGTACATAATACTATGTTGCGTGCATACCACGAGCAAACCCGACCAAAAGCGACCCGCAAGCAGCACCCGATCACGAGTATGACGCATGTGCCAGCCATCGCCCTCCTCAACCATATGTTAGGGAAGAGGGCGACCGGCCATACGACGCCGCCGCAAGAAGGAGGGATGCGCTTGAAAACATTTCCCTCATTCGACAGTTAGGCAATGAATGAAGACGTAAACAAATGACACAGTTTATAGTCCCATCCAGCAATAACTTCTAAATTCGTCTTGTTTTTTACTAGATCAGCGGAAATATTTTTCCGGAAGTTTTCCTAACAATTTTTGTTATTTTCCGAGTGGAATTATTGCTGCTAGTGGCTTACTATGAGTTAATACAAAAGGTGGAATGATCACCATAAATTGGATCTGTCCGAGTTTTTTTTTGTTGTAGTGTTACCATGTTTTTAGATTTTTATTATTTATATCCCCTCTTTCCCCTACGCCTATTAGAACACGTGAAAACTTGACTCTAACTTAAAACAAACAAATTTTTAGTTGAAAGTCTATGTTCACCCATAAATTCAAATTATTATATTTATAGTAAGTTTGTAGTCGCATTTTTTGTGCAGTATGAGCGCACTATGAAAAACAAATATGCAACTAAAATATACTATATACTAAAAAAAACAACTACGGCTATGATAAAAAATATTCCACGACGCTATGCGCGATGAGTTTGTGATTTGTGAGTTTGTATGTACTCGCGTACAGGGCGTAATTTTGAACCAATGTTGATGAAACTTGGCGTATAGGTTCTATGGATTATTTGAAAAAAAAAATCATCGGCGATTTTTGATAGGAGGGGTGGTTCCCATAAAATGGGGGGAAGTTTATTGCAGCTCTAATTACCAACCGATTTTATTGATATTTGGTAGATTAAGTACACAATTTTTACAACTAGACGTAAAAATAAATATAATTGGTCAAATGTGACTTATGTACTGCGCCAATATTTTTTTCGTTATTAATATGGCTTCCTAAGCTAACTTTATGTAGGTATTATGTACAGATGACCCAAGGTGAGCTGCAAATAAGCTCTCTCGCGAGGTCTACTGTTCGTAGAACCTAGTATCTATTGGAAGAGGTAAAAAAAACTTTAAAGAGTGCGTAAGTCAATGGAGACTAAGCCGATTTTTTGTTGTTACGGTAATTTTTAAAGTCACTGACATTTTGACCCGCCCTCGTACATATTATTGAAATCTAGTTGTTTCCCCTCGACCATGGTCACCCTGTCCCCAAGTTATTTACGTCCAAAGTTCCCTTCGGGGGGCACGGAGCTATTGTAACGGGGGATTATACCAACAATTGTTTTCTTTTCTTGTTTCAGAGGCTTAGCTATCGTGGACCAATAGATTACTAGGGACGCGGCATTTATGATAACCTGGCATTCTCCAAAAACACCGCTTCAGTACGACAAAAAGAAAAAAAAATCTACATCTTTTGAAAATGCATAAAAACACCTGCAGGTCTAATATGGACAGTAGACAAAATATATATTGTATGTTTTGTTCACCATTTATCAGTGAGAAAGTTTTGCGAAGAGTACAGACTTTTTGGAATAATCACTAGTTATACGAACACTAGACCTCGCGTGAGAGCTTATTTGCAGCTCACCTTGGGTCATCTGTACATAATACCTACATAAAGTTGGCATATGAGGCTGTATATAAAAACGGGCCAGTTGATGCAGAGACGCTTCGCTCGCGCGGTCATAAAATAATAATTTTATATGTAAATGGAGAAAATGTAAAATCAAGAAAATTGTTCAGCGCTAAAATGCATCAAGTACAACGCACTGTTTACACGCAATCTCTAGTTGGTTGTCATATATCGACAACCACTTGACCAATTCTGTTTATTTTTTCGTCAAGTTGTAATAATTATGTACTTTATCTACCTACCAAATATTATTAAAATCGGTTGGTAATTAGCTCCGTAATAAACTTACCCCCATTTTATGGGAACCACACCTATTATAAAAAATCGCCGACGACAAAAAAAAACAAATAATCCATAGAACCTATACGCCAAGTTTCGTCAATATCATAAGAAAATAGTTCAAAATTACGCCCTGTACGCGTTTACGAACATACAAACTCACAAACAAACTAATAGACGAAAGAAAATTTGGCCAGTTGATGCAGAGACGCGTGTATCCGCGAGTGAACGGTTTCAAACTGTACTGATTTTATATAAAAAAGAAATCGCTAAGAAAACTCAAAGTAGGTAAAAAATAACTATAGAAACAACAAAAATTGAGAAAAAAAATATTTTCTTTTTCAAAAACTGTAACAGATTTCCATTCAACTTCACAGCATTCTCAACTTCAGTTATACCACGTCCACATGCTTATTCGTCAAAGTAGTGAAAGCTTACCATCCTACGGATTTTTTTTTTTTTTTTTTTATCAGCCCTGTTTGTACAAACTGTCCCACTGCTGGGAACGGGCCATCTTCTCATTGTGAGAAGGGTTAGGCCATAGTCTGCCACGCTGGCCAAGTGCGGGTTGGCAGACTTCACACATCTTCAAGATCATTGAGAACTCTCAGACATGTAGGTTTTCCTTCACCGTTTGAAGTTGGCGGCAATCAACAATACACACATAACTTCGAAAAGACAGAGGTGCGTGCCGTGGGATTCGAACCCAGGACCTGCGGATCGCAAGTCAGATGGTCTCACCACTAGGCTGCCGGAAACTACGGATTTACTTTATTCAAACGGTAAGTTCTTTATTAGTTTTATTTCCTTCTTTTTATAAAATAATTGTAGGTCAAACCAACGCGTTAACTGGAACAATTATCTATTAGCAAATGCCGCTAAATATACCTATCGCGCGTAATAGGTTGCTTTTTACTGAACTACGCCAAAAGGAGAGTTATGTTTTCAAGTACAAAATTATACATATTTATGTTTGTCTTAGATTTGCCGTCGTCATTCTGGTATATTGCAGAAGCCATAATACGAAATATTAACAACGAGATATTATCTATAGAGGGGTTATACTCATTGATTATGAAGTAAAAGCATGGCAAATCTCAGTTCTCAGCACTTTTGAGGATAAGACAAATCCTTAAGGCCTTTTAGTATCTTAGCCTTATATATCTTGTAGTTGCACTTTCTATAAGTATACGCACAGGATGGCATTGGCACTGTTCACAAAGCACGAGTTACGTCTGACAGCGTTTCCCAACGTAACGCTACTGAAAACGAGTCGGGCGATTGCCTTATTTGACGCAGAGCTGAGAGGAAAACCCATCCATGAATAATACATATATAATATAATAATAATATATAATCCATGTATAATATGTATATACATCATTGGCTCAGAATGCTAATGTCTCTAGCTAATTGAGGCAAGTTTTATGTACGTTTGACGTGATTATTAGGTGCCTTAATTTCAAAATAAACTAATTCTTATAAACGAAACTAAAAAAAAAACAGCTTTCTAGCTATCACGGTTTATGAGATACAGCCTGGAGACAGACAGACAGACAGACAGACAGACAGACAGACAGACAGACAGCGAAGTCTTAGTAATAGGGTCCCGTTTTTACCCTTTGGGTACGGAACCCTAAAAAAGAACTTACTTACCATCGGTTTTCAACGTCAGTCTCCACTAATATTCATTTCGGTGAGTGTGCATCTGGTCTGCATCATCTAATTCCCCCTTGCCCTTCTTACTATCGGACAGCGTAAAAAACGAAAAAGCGTCACCATTTCATGGCGGATATTCCAAAAACCCAAACGAAACGCTCTAATTCCACTTTCCTGCTTCCTAAGTGGGTCTTTCGCGATAGATATAATCTGGGTGTCTTTAAATCACGTGTGAATTGGTTCTAGGTAAATGCGCTCCATCGTAGACCGCAACGTCGCTTAACACCAGGCGAGTTGGCGGTCAAGCGCAACCCTATTTCTACATAAAAATTATCATCAAGCCACTCGATGCTACAGTGTCTAGTTGTGTCATTAGATAACAGATTCCCTTATCACACTATGCATTACCATATACGGCCGCATACGGAGGTTTAGTAGTGAGCTCATTATTACGTAGCGGGTAGTGAGATAAACCGGACATTATGATAACAGACTAACAGTTTTATACATTATTATTATAGTTTCAACAAGCTTAATATCTTTTTTTTTTTGTATATATAATTTTACAAATATAATTTTTAAACTAAGGTACTAAATATTTAATAGTATGAATATACATAAATAAAACAAAACTAAAGAAAACTACAAATTTGAATAAAAAAATAAACAAATGTGTGTTGGTTCCTGTGTGGTGGTGTGCCTAGAACGCTGTCTGCATTCCCACGCTGAATGTCTCTATATCTTTATTGAAAGCTTAAACAAGAATCTACTGTATTAGTATATATAGTGCAAGTATATTTAAATAATAAGGCAAGTATCTATGTTAAATTACCTGACTACATATGAGCGACTTTCGTTTTGGAACTTATGTTTATGCGTGATATGGTGTATGAAGTGGCTGACGTATGACTGAAGGAAAATCGAGTTCAACGATTCTCTTCTCTTTTAAGTGAATTTAAGTAGAGCTTGTGCTTGGTAAGGAATTTAAGATTTTGTGTTCAAATAACAATAAAGTTTGTAAAACCTTACGGCTACCTCTACGATCTACCAGGCAGTGCACAGTTTGGGAACCCCAGGCTTAGATAAAGATTAAATGACTCGAAGTATTCAAAAAATTTACAAATTTATGCAAAACACTCAATGTGTTTCGAAATATTGTAACTCACCCTACAAAATAATTCACTACGCTCCGGAGATCTGCGTACCACATCATTGATTGTTTATAAAATTTTAATTAAACGAAACAATCCGGCCATCAAACCGCGCGCACCCGAGAAACATTTGTTATTATTCCAAATTCAAGTTGTTTCATTTCTTCACAAAATTAAATTAACATAAGACGTCTGGGCGATTTAATTAAAGACGTATTGTCTTAGACATACCGGCGACAAAATAATGTTGTACTCGTAAGTAAACTTCGGGATGACTTGTTGTTTATTTTAGAAATATTTTAGATATCAAATGATTACTTGGTAAATTGCAATGTTGGTGTTTTAAATATTTTCATAATTGTATATACAAAATTATCTTGTTACCAAGAAATAGGATCCATGGTAGATTTCCAATTTTAACTGTAATTTATATCAATTCAATTGTATGTATTTCTTTTAACAACACTTACCTACCTATATTTTATTTTTACGAAAATGTTCGTGGGAAGTTCCGAAAACGAGCATTTTTTTAATTTTTGCGAGATGTACACAACATCGCGCAAAAATAAAATTGTTTTTTTAAAATTAATAAATTAATTAAATTTTTATTTTGTTAAATGTGTTTTATTTTAGCTGTAGAATGTAATATAGAAACATACATAGATACATATTCAATTCATACATACACCCGGTAAACATTACCCTCTTTTTTGAATGGGCAAAAATGGCAAATGCATATCATGTGAATCCAATTATCCCAATAGGAGAAAAGAAGAAACCAAAAAACAAAAGAAATAACATTCCATGCACGTTATTATTTGCGTTCATAATATTTAAGATAGGAGTTCTAGTGACTGCTATCAGTAGATTCCTAGCGTTCTTCTCGGAGGCGGTGTCAAGTCATCAGTGGTGTGATCTCGATCGCCCTTATTATCGTGCCTCATCACGACTGGACTATCTAAGGCTGGATATACATGCGTGACTTTGCTTATGCGACTAAATTGTCAATCCCATTTCAAAAATTGTTAATTTTTACGATTAAAATAAATAATATAAAAATTGCCTATTGTTAACTCCGATTATAAGTCTTGGGCATATAAATACTTGGGCAACAAAATATTTAATTTAAATTCCAAGGTTGGCTTTTTTTAGTGCTGTACACAAGTAATATTATAAAAAAAACTTTCTCATTTTCAAAATGTAAAGAAAAATGCTAGCTGGAGTAGTTTAAGAATTTATTTACCTAGATAATGTAGTATTATTTTACTGAAAATATTATAGGGATACCTACTGTAGTGATGTAAAACGTATCATAAATTTCATTACCTATATTGCACCCCCAAAACCACGTCGAAAACTGTAGTGCTAAAGGACATGAGAGAATGAGAGCTGACTGATGACGACCTTGAAGATCGAGCGAAATGGAGAAGCAAAAGCAAGATGACACCACCACTATGTGGGATGAATGGAAAAGAAAGATAGTGTGATGATTGGAGATTTTTTCCTGAAATATTATTTTAGAATTTGCTGGAAGTTTTTTTGTTGGCAGTTTTCTGTTTTGTAAAGGCATAAATATAAATAAATAAATATAAATATTTGTGGACATTTCACACAACACCATAATTGGCTAATTTTTCTTGACATTAGCCACGTGATGTTCTATAATGGAGCGCTTACCAATAATAGACGATTTATACGTTTCTTCACGAATATCTATTGGCAAGGACTCGATAATGAAACTGTATTCAACATTTGCTTGTCTGTCGCATGTCGCCCGTCTGTGTCCAGCCTTACACCTCGCGCCCGATGATTCAAGCCACGATTTTGCTGAGTTACCTCACGTAGCATATTTTCCAAGAAATTAGACTGCTTCGAAAAAATATAGGCCTGTTTGAGTTTCTGGTTTGCGTGAGCTTCAACACTAACTTACGTTTCCACCCTTACAAGTAAACACTACACCCTCGTAACATTTATTGTGATAAGAATAAGGGTTGTTTTACAAGTGACATATTTTTTCGAGTGTAAAATGTGTTTGTAATTTCAAACTATCGTTCATTTTTCACATAGCATTTTGGTGGCAGACATTTTGGGCATGTGTGATGCTAAATAATATCAAAATGTAATTTATTTTAGTTTTTGGCAAGTTTGGTTTTGTCGTGTCGGTTCGGTTCACGGGGGAAATAAGAAATGTATTCTTTATTTTATTTAAAAATAGCAAAAGGTGGGTATAAGAACTTTTTCTAAGTTCTGCTAAATAACCTGATAACAGTTAAAACAAAAATATTATGAAGATTATTTTACAATTTAATATTGAAGCTTTGGATGTTTGATGATGGATTCAAGATTTAAATGTATGAAAAAGTGAGGTATAATAGAAAGTGTGAAATGTAAATAATGTTAATGGATGAATTATTGTAAGCCGATAGGATATTGTGGGTACCTACTATTGTATATACCTATTGTACACCGATTTGTTGAATGATTGCACAACAGTAAGTAGGTAAATAGATCTTACAATAATTTTCGATACTTTTGTAGATTTATACGATTTTGTTCAAATATGATTTTATAATAATTAATGACGGTAAATGAGATATTACAAGCCGATAAAATGTTATTATGCACCGAAAATGTAAAGGATTGTGATTGCAAAATATTAAGTAGTTAGATCTTATAATATTTCGTGATTTGTTAATTGATTTTGCGATCTTGACGCCGATTTGGAATAATTTCAAGCCGTTAGAATTAAGGACCGACGAGATAAGTAGTGATTTAGATCTTGTAATGATTCCCGATTGTTGGACAGGACTGTTCAATGGTGATTTTTGTGAATGTGAGTGATATTGCAGGTAGAATATAATTAGTTAAAAAATTATGTAGTAATGAAGTTTTTTTCGGCGTAAACCACTTATGTTTTATTTCTAATTCATAAAGTGTCTACCCTTAACATAAATAAATACCCTTCACATATTCGAAACATTTTTGCGTAAATGATTTTCTACCGAGTTAATTGTATGCTAACGTATTTTTATATTTCGATACTTTGATACTTAATTTTTACACGACAGCGAAAGAAGGATTGTGTTTCTAAAATAGCAATTTCGTAGCGAAAGCTGTTGATAAAACTAAGCTATGTAGCTGTACTAGGACCGATAAATCAGTCAGTAACTCGAGCCTAGCAACAATACGACCCAGTAAAACAATAACACAGATCCGTGTCCGCATGACTGTTACCGGACACTTCAATAAACATTACGCTCATACCTAATTAATACAACTACCCATGATATTGCGGTGATTTTGTGACCTACATTCTGTTAATATTTTTGTTTATATAATGTATCAATTCATGTTACACCACTGTTATGGTAAATTGAAAAAAATAATTTTGTCTGTATTTATAACCTAACTCATTTTTTGGCATAATGAAGTTACTGTAATTTATTTGGTTTTATTCATTTATATAATTTGAAAATGTTTAAAATATTGTGATTATTTTATTTTTATAATTATGTGCATTGATTTTATTATTATAAAACGGTATTTTTATTAATTTTTCTTTGTAATTACTCTTTTTAACTGTATGGGTTTCAATTACCTGAAATAAATGAATTTTATTTTATTTATTTATTTATTTATTCAACCCTCTCCATTTAAGTACAGGTCTAGAAGAAAATGGGTGAATTATCACCCATTTCTCATTGAAATTCGAAAAATCTGTACTCAGCGATATCGGTCCACGTTATTGATGCGTACTGCAAAGGAATGGAATTCTAGATCGACGAGCTCCATCCTCGCCCACATCGTCGCTTAACATTAGGCGAGTTGGTGATCGATCGTACTTATATCTATCTTGGGTAACCCAATAGGAAACCGGGTTTCCTAAAAAGAAAAATAAATCTGTTTTCGAAGCCGGTTTCGAAACACCAGTTTCGAAAGTGGCCGGAAGGTATTTTGCACATACTTTCTCACAAAAACATACACTCAACAGCGTATCAAGCTTAGCGGAATCGTAAGTTAGACTGCAAAAATTGCTTATCTGCAGTCGGGTATTTTGTTTTTCTTTTTGTAAATACTTGTATATATCTCACCATCACCGTAGTTTTTCATCACTACACGGGTGAAGCCGCAGAGAAAAAATAGTATTATATATATATCTACAAAATACAACATGTCTCGCAGTCTGTAATCGAGCGAACATCTGTTATTTATTACTAGACAAATACTAATGAGATTTTAAGCAACAAATCAAACACGCCATGTTCCGATTCAATTTCACACGGTACTACATCCTAACCTAACTATATCGTTTAACTAAGCCTACACAGCGAATTTGAATTTTAAACACATGCCTACAGAATTGAATTTCGTTTACATAAGTGTTGGATACCTAACTATATAATATGACGAAGTCGTGTAGAAATTTGAATTTTAACATTATGGCAATAGAGTGGCATTTCACGTGTCCAGGTCCAGTTGTTAAATAGTTTAGGTATACAATTAGTAGTATTATCGTAGTACTGGGCTGCGAGAGGAGATAATGTAAAATGTTTGTTTGTTGAACTAGCCGTTGTTTGCGATTACTTACTTTGATGTTATTATAACCGTCTGCTCAAGAATAATTGTGACTTTTTTTGGATACTACAATAATTTTAGTTTAAAACACTGAAAGAAAAACGAAGCGTGAGGCGCGTCACCAACCGAGAGTGACGTTTGCGCTGATACTTTGACAAAGACCGTCGAATGCAGTTGAAACTATAGTCGGATTTTTCGACTCAAAACAGACGTCTGAGCTCAATGAGGTCTAATTAGACCCTTACAGCCTTACACTTTTTTTTTTTTTTTTTTATTTCGATTTTCAAAATAATTCGAAGTGGCAAAATAGACGTCCATTCACCATTAGGCTTTAGCGTGGCGACATAGAATCTTCATATCGAAATCTTGAAGTTCATTTACCTAGTATTAGCCCTGGAAGCCTAACTTTACGAAGTAATAAAATGAAAAATATACAGTTAGATTTAAGTTTTTGAATATGAATTTTCGCAAAGTAAGTAACGTCTGATTCAATAGTTTTTTATAGACTATAAATTATACATATTTGACTGGCCTTGTGGCTCAGTTGGTAGTGTGTCTACGTCTACCTGCTGAACTGAAAGGTCGTGGGTTAGATCCCCACCCAAGGCAAACATTTGTGTGATGAGCATGGATGTTTGTTCTGTGTCTGGGTGTTTCTATGTATCATATGTATATATTTACAAAAAAAAAGTATATATGTATTCTATCAGCCATCTAGTTCCATAGTACAAGCTTTGCTTAGTTTGGGCTAGATGGTGTTGTGTGAAATGTCCACAAATATTTATTTATTTATTTATTATTTATAGATAATTTCTAGAAATATCACTACAAAGTAAGTAAGTTCGTATAGACTGAGTCCAGCCCTATTGTCAGAGTTATTAAGCGTCCGAAAGACTTCTGACCTGGCTTGACGATTGCTGTTTCTTAAGAACAAACAACCGGGACCTACAATTTAACGTGTCATGCGACCCACGGTAGCGCTCAGAAAGAAATGCCACTCACGGTCACCCATCCGAAAACCGACCTGTCCGTCCGTTGCTTGACATTGGTGATCGTTCGAGAACACCTAGTCAAGCTACGCCACGAGCGCTGCATGAATAAAGTATAACTATGGATCAAGTGTAAACTACCTTCAAATAGAGCACTAGGTCTGCAAACGAACCTAAGCCCGATAATTAATATATTTAACAGTCACGACCTATTTTTAACATTCAACAATTTTATCAGACGCCTCGCAGTCGGCTCGCAATCTAACGCAAACAAATACCTACTAATTGAGTTTCAATATACATACAAAACTTCACAATACAAAAAAAAACATTAACGTAGGAAAACAAATATTACTTAGTTTTGACTACATATTACTTTTTCAATTATTCATAATAATTTATACACAAAAAGTCCACAGCTGGACATAGGCCTCCCCCATGGATTTTCAAAAAGACCGGTTGCGCGCGGCCTGCATCCACTTGTACGATATCTTCTGTCCACCTTGTGGCTCCTACGCTGCGCTTGCCGGTTTCAATTAATAGTTGCATTTATTTAAGTCCAATTGTCCTGAGACAGTCGAGTTTGTCATCATTTTTTGGGTTCCGTACCTAAAGGGTAAAACGGGACCATATTACTGAGACTTCGCTGTCTGTCCGTCCGTCCGTACGTCTGTCACCAGGCTGTATCTCATGAACCGTGATAGTTAGAGAGTTGAAATTTTCACAGATGATGTATTTTTGTTGCCGCTATAACAACAAATACTAAAAAAACAGAATAATATAAATATTTAAGGGGGCTCCCATACAACAAACGAGCTTTTTTTGCTCGTTTTTGCTCGATATTGATAACGGCAACAGGTAGACGCTTGAAATATTCACAGAATTATTGAGTTATATTATTCACTTTAAAAATAAATAATTATATTAAAATAGAATTAATATTTAAGGGGGGCCCATACAACAGACATGATTTTTTTGCCGTTTTATAGATAATGGTACGGGACCCTTCATGCGCGAGTCCGACTCGCACTTGGCCGGATTTTTTTTTTACAGTCATCGTACGCATTTTTCTAACGATTTAATTATAGATACCGGGACAGTTAAAACTTTTTTATGTTAGATAAATCTACGATTGACCACCAACTCGCCTGATGTTAAGCGATGGTGTGGCCGAGGATGGAGCTCGTCGATCTAAAAGATATCTATTCACTCTAGCCTTGAAAATTTCACGATAGCTCTCAGGAAACAGAGATGGTGGTAAAGAATTCCATTCCTGTGCAGTACGCATCAAGAACTTGGACCGATATCGCTGAGTACGGATGTTTGGTATTTCAGTGAGAAATGGGTGGGAAGGTAATGCGCCGACTTTCTACTAGTCTTGTAGTGATATGGGGAGGGTGGAATTAGGTCGTGAAGCGTGTGGGCGTGAACTAATAAACAAAATAAATAAATAAAGCTAGTAAACAACTAGAAGTAAGTAAGCCAGTAAGTTAAAACTTGTTTAAACGTGTGTCCTTGAATTGTATTTTTCGTGGAAATTATAGACATATTTATTATTATTTTTAATCTCCGACGCAAAAACGATGGGGTGTTATAAGTTTGACGTGTCTGTGTCTGTCTATGGCATAGTAGCTCCCGAACGGATGAACCGATTTTGATATTTTTTTTATTTGAAAGGTGAATTAGTCGGGAGTATTTTCAGCTATGTTTCATCAAAATCGGTTCAACCGTTTTTTTGGCGGGGGTTTTTGAGTTTTATAAACTTATACTTGCTTATTTTTTTTTTATCAGCCCTGTTTGTACAAACTGTCCCACTGCTGGGAACGGGCCATCTTCTCATTGTGAGAAGGGTTAGGCCATAGTCTGCCACGCTGGCCAAGTGCGGGTTGGCGGACTTTACACATCTTCAAGATCATTGAGAACTCTCAGACATGTAGGTTTCCTCACGATGTTTTCCTTCACCGTTTGAAGTTGGCGGCAATAAACAATACGCACATAACTTCGAAAAGACAGAGGTGCGTGCCGTGAGATTCGAACCCACGACCTGCGGATCGCAAGTCAGACGGTCTCACCACTAGGCTGCCGGAAACTTACTTATAAACACGTCCAAAGTAACCCTAAAACCAGTGTTATTCTCATTTTACTCGGTACATGTTTACGTTAACACTGCTTACCAAGTATTATAATAATTCTACCCACGCGGGTTACATCGAAAGGTGTTAAGGCCTTGGCCTATTGCTCTGATGCAAATGTCTTGGATTAACTTGTATTTTGTCGTGATTTGCTGTAGACTGTCTATCGCGGCGTAAAGGTGAAATCTTAGTACTTATTATAAAATTTAATTATTATGCACTATTATTACTAACGGGATATTGAAGTTAATAATTAAAACACTTTTTTAACTATCACGGTCATTCATTAAAGCACTTTTATTACTAACGGGATATTGAGGTTAATAATTAAAACACTTTTTTAACTATCACGGTCATTCATTAAAGCACTATTATTATTAACAGGATATTTACCGTGGTTCGCGTTAATTTTGTTATGATTGTCTGCTCTTAACCGTATCATCCACCCGCATTCTTCAGTCGCCCGTGAACATGGTGCCTCTAACTGTGCCAAAATATCGGGAGCTCAAAATTAACGCGAACCACGGTAAATATCCTGTTAATAATAATAGTGCTTTAATGAATGACCGTGATAGTTAAAAAAGTGTTTTAATTATTAATCTCAAATAAAAATGTTAATAACTTTTCGGTTCATTCTCAGTCATTTTAAACCTTTCAGCTCATAATGACACATACAATTAACAATAGTCAGAATAAAAATGAAAAATGAATGTAAAACAAAATAAACAAATTTAGCTTACTGAAAGATCTAAGTAAATTTTCATGTCTAGTCAGTTAGTCAGTTGTTAAATAAACATAATACCTATATTGTTTATTTAAAAACTCCTAAACAAAAAAAAAAAACACATTCTGTTTATTTTATCAAATCTTTTTCTTTTACATATATCGTTTTGAGCCGAAAGAAAAAAATTGTAGTCTAAAAGATTAAAATACAAAAATAAAACTATTGTAGATTAAAATACAAAATACTGATACAATTCAGTATATATGTAATATACTACATACCTAATCCTAAGCCAAATTTACTAAGCATACATAATATCTCCATTTGGTGAAATATGAAAGTTAAAAAGCCGGACAAGTGCGAGTCAGACTCGCCTACCGAGGGTTCCGTACAAACTAAATAAAAGGGGAAAATCATATATTTTCCTTCAAAAACCGAAAAATATACATCGTAAAAATATTTAACACATTCCTTGCTCACCACTCGGATCCGAGTGGGGCGGGGCTATAGTAGCGACGCCTCCCACTCGGATCCGAGCGAGCGTCCCGTTAATTTTGTAGTAGTCAGTAAACTGCCGGCATTTGAGGCAGTCAATATTGCTTTGCGCGGCCACTCTGTACGTTCCCAGCTGAAGTGAAGGGTCTGCAGGGGGCGAAGAATGTGTTTAAAACCTGTTTTAGCTTATGCTAATGAGGCTCTTTTATATGATACCCCACATGATACGGTTAATTCACTTTAAATTTTGGGCCCTCATTCCTTGAATAGAGACACTATTTTTTTGTGATTAAATTAAAAATGTCTAGTTTTCGGATTTTTTCTTAAATGTGTACTCTAACACGATGCTTCTTGCCAAATTTCAGAGTTCTACGTCAACGGGAAGTACCCCATAGGTTTTGATTCCCCTGTGAGTGTCGAAATGTGCGTTTTTTACGACATATTCGGCTGTAACTTTTTTTTACGAAAACTGAGAAATTTTATTTTTCTTTCTGCAGCAAGATACTATGGATCTGCGTATATGGTTTTAATTTCAACTTGATACCTTCACACATTCCCGAGATAAAGGTCTTGACACCCGGACGGACGGACAGACGGACAGACAGACGGACAACCAAGTGATCCTATAAGGGTTCCGTTTTTTCCTATAGAGGTACGGAACCCTAAAAATCCAATCTTTGTTACCGTTTCATCAGAAACGTGAAAGTTTTTAACATTGAACGATGTACTCTTCTATAAAAATAATAATTTACAAATATAAATCATATTTGTTTGTAAATAAAAGCGAAATTTGTTTACACATGACCTCCATTTTAAAGTTTTCAAATACTCTCCAATAAATTCGCTAAATAAAGTTTCATCCTTGGCCAAAGTTGTAAACTTTGACCATGAAAAAGGTTTAACTCGACCTCTACATGAATTCACAACGTATTCCCGACCTTATCCCATTACAAATTCAATCCAATTTCGCGAAGTTTACTAAATTGTACTTATATTTGGGGCCAAATATTGAAAAAATAAATATTTGCGATCCTAACTTGGGATTAAATGAATGAATGTTTAATAATTTTCAAGGCTATTTTTATTAATGGCTAAATCAGCTAGGTGTTCAGAATTGTATTTTATTTTCCTTTTACTCAACTGCCAAGGAAGGATTATGTTTTTCGCGGTTATCTTGTATGTGTGTAAATGTATTTATTACCTCGTAGCTTTCAAACGACTGGATGGATTTCGATAGTTACAGTAAGTAGATTCATCTCAAAAACCCAAGTGTCCTTTACAGGTGTTCAAATAAAAAACAAAATGGCGGATTTATGGCGCTAAATTGTAATTCATTAATAATATTAAAAGGACATTACAAAAATATGCATAAGTAATATGTTTAAATTTAAATAGGAATAATAAATTGGCAATCAATGCATTATTTTGTGCAGTCGGGTGTTTTGTTTTTATTTTAATATATTTTAAACTCGCTCATTACATTTGTATCAATCATCATCATCATCAGCCTATTTTAGTCCATTGCTAAACGTAGATTTAACTATAGTAACTATATCTTGTATCTTGTATCTAGTATTTAACTATATCTTGGAATTTTCAAGGCTAGAGTGAATAGATATCTTCTAGATTGACGAGCTCCATCCTCGGCCACACCGTCGCTTAACATCAGGCGAGTTGGTGGTCAATCGTGGTCTTCTATAAAAATAAAAGTACTATTAGGTAGTTTCACAATCTTGTTGTTTTTGTGCGTGTTTTTTCTGTTATAGCTATTTTTCAATAGGTCGCTGAAACGCTTTCGCTGCAATATGCTTCTAGAATGAGTCTTTCCAATTGATATAATCTGGGTATCTTTAAATCACGAGTAAATAGGTTCCTTCTAGGCAAGCGCGCTCCACCGTAGACCGCATTAGTCGCTTAACATCAGGCCAGTTAGCGGTCAATCGTAAGCGTAATTATCGAATAAAATAAAATCTAGTTATACGTTTTTTTTATTCGTTGACAAACTTGACATTGTCTGTCAACTTGCTAACGACATGGCGTACGATTACTCAATTCTAAAGACATTCAGACAGTGTATTAACATTACAAAACAGTAATTATTTTATAATAAGTTTTTTTAATTAAACTGTACTGTCCCACGGCTGGGCAAAGATCTCCCCCAATTCCTTCATACTCATACTCATATATTTAATAAGAAATTAGTTACATGTCAAATAATAAAGTCATTGTAAAATCAATAATAATGAAAAGTAAATACTAAGTAACTAATTATTTAATTAATTTACTTTCTTCAGGCAAGTAAATATACGTTTTAAATTGCAACAAATTAATTGTCAAAGGAAACCTACATGTCTGAGAGTTCTCAATGATCTTGAAGATCTGTGAAGTCTGCCAATCCGCACTTGGCCAGCGTGGCAGACTATGGCCTAACCCTTCTCACAATGAGAAGATGGCCCGTTCCCAGCAGTGGGATAGTTTGTACAAACATTGCTGATACAAAAAAAATGACAATGGTAAAAAAAGATGTAAATTTAATTAAGAAGTTTGTATTAGTTTATAAAAGGGATCCGGATCTGGGAACTCAATTGCTGAAATAAAAAAAAAAGATAATTCCCATTCCCAGACTTGACTTCTATACAATGGTACTCAGGTACTTCGGAAGTACCTGAGTACCATTGTTTTTTTTTTATCAGCCCTGTTTATACAAACTGTCCCACTACTGAGCACGGGTCATCTTCTCATTGTGAGAAAGGTAAGGCCATAGTTTACCACGCTGGCCAAGTGCGGGTTGGCAGACTTCACACATCTCTCAAGATCATTGAGAACTCTCAGACATGTAGGTTTCCTCACGATGTTTACCTTCACCGTTTGAAGTTGACGGCAATCAACAATATGCACATAACTTCGAAAAGACAGAATTGCGTGCTGCGGTATTCGAACCCAGGACCTGCGGATTACCAGTCGCATGGTCTCTCGACTAGGCTGCGGGAAATCATTGTATAGTACATTGCAATCTTAAGTTTTTTTTAAGTTTATTTATAAGGTGTAGATACAATAAAGCAATATATTATTATTATACTCTTTATTCAATTTACATCTTAAATCTAAGTTTTTTACAATAGAAATACAAAAATATAAATATTATAAAAAACTTAAACCTAGGGTGCCGCCGGCAGCGGGGCGGGGCTCAAGCTGCCGGTGGTAGGGGCTACAGAGATAGGAACCTCCTGACAATGCGTGCCGTGTCCAGGATGACTGCCTTCTGTATCAGACCCTTGACCCAACCGTCGAGCGATTATTATTATTATTATTAATCTTCTATTCTATACCAATGGTATACCATCACTCAGTATCGGTTCCACACTATCAGCCATACTCTAAATATTAAAACAATAAACGTCGTACACAGTATTTTACGTTCCATACTAAATTTATAACGAAATATAATTTTATTTACATAAAGATTAGCTGTAACGAACACATCTTCCTCGGAGGCCTGAAATGTGTGACATTGTTAGCCCATTTACGTTCTACGTCCGCTGTCGAGTACTACATGATCTATAACTTACTGGATATGACTTATTTTGTAAGCACTTTTTTAATTTATAAAAAAAAAGACGTGTGGCACTCGGAGACTGCCGCGGTAAAGCTATTGCATAATAGCTTTACGCAATGTGTTAGGTTATTTTCGTTACGGAATTTCTGGATTCGGTCTCCACGCTCAAGGCCCGCGATAGAAGCTATGCAATAGCTTAAAAAAAACAAGTATCTATATTGGGCCTTATAATGAAGCTCAAGGTCACGCAACGAGCTAATGAGAGGGCTATGCTCCGGAGTCTCTCTACGAGATCGAATCAGAAATGAAGAGATACGTAGACGTACAAAAGTCACCGATATAGCACAGTGGATTAGCAAGTTCAAGTGGCAGTGGGCAGGGCACATAGCACGTAGAACTGATGGCTGATGGGCCGAAAGGTTCTCGAGTGGAGACCACGTACCGGCAAGCGCAGCGTAGGAAGACCAGCCACGAGATGGACAGATGACCTCATACAAGTGGCGGAAAGACGCTGGATGCAAGCCACTTCCAATCGGTCTTTTTGGAAATCCATGCCAGCAGCCTAACATGCATTCAGGCCTATGTCCAGCAGTGGACTTCTTATGGCTGAGATGATGATGATGATCTATACTAAAAGAAAAACAAAATACACGACTGCAGAAAAGCAGTTTTTGCAGTCTAACTTACGATTTCGTTACGCTTGATACGCTGTTGAGTGATACGATACGTTTTTTTTGTGAGAAAGTATGCGAAACAATCGCTGTAATAGATTATGAATGCGTATTCTTTAGAATATTCTAGTAAAATCGCTTGTTTATTATGAAATAGTTCGTTTGAGGATACGAAAGATTGTTTATTTTTAAGCTATTGCATAGCTTCTATCGCGGGCCTTGAGCGTGGAGACCGAACCCAGAAATTCCGTAACGAAAATAACCTAACACACCGCGCGTAAAGCTATTATGCAATAGCTTTACCGCGGCAGTCTCCGAGTGCCACACGTCTTTTTTTATTTTTGCAAGAGATGTATTATTATTATAATAAAAAATATAGCCTATGCCACTTAGGAAGTAAAGACGAATCTAACGACACCTCGCATATCAAATCCTTCGAGCCGTTTAGGCTGTAGGCTCTCGTAAAAAAACATACATATATACAAATATACCTACATACATTCGAAATACATAACCCTCCTTCAATCGGGTAAAAAAAGAGACAATGGACAGAATTCGTCTGCAATTACTGCAGTTAGGTACTGATTGATGTACTTTACAAGATGAAATAATTTTCTTGATTTATTATAATTTAACTCCCAATATGTTTTGTCAGAATTTTATTCAAAATGATTAGCATGTATAGTAAGTATAGTATAGCAGTAGTTTGGTTATTATTATTATATACGCAAAATAGATCTACGATTGACCACCAACTCGCCTAATGCTCGACCTAATAAAAGCGTGTTAAAAATCCCCACTTTAAGCGACGGAGTGGCCGAGGTTGAAGCTCGTCGATCTAGAACATATTTATTCACTCTAGCCTTGAAAATTCCAAGATTGTAGGTTTCAGGAACAGAGAAAAAAACAAAATTGCGTTTCAAAGTCGGTTGTTTCAGGTTTTTAAGCTATTATAGCATTATATAAATCATTGGCATTAATTATATTAATTATATGGACATTTTATTAATATTTATTCACTTCAGGCATTCACATTATGACATTCATAAGCCAGTAATGGTACTTACCATTACTGGCTTATGTACTAGTTAAATATATTTGTGTACTAGTTAAAAAAGTAGGTTTTCGCAATGAATCTGATAAAATATTAGAAATAAAATTACGAAAAAGTGGCTTTTTGATGATTCAAAGAAATAATTTCAGACAGAAAAATATTGGTTGTCTGTAAAGTCGGTTTACGGACGATACTTAGTTTAACGTGACAACGTCATAACAAAACATTGATGAAATGATGATGATGAAACGGGACAATGAGCGTAACGTAACGGGACAATGAGTCATACTTTTTCGTGCATGCAGCCGGCGTTCATGGATTTATTACGTTGTCACGTCAAAAATGTAAACTTAGTTAAGTTAATACGCATTAGTTTATAAAAGGCACGTACCCTGTAGTCTGTGGACCTCAACGTTTCAAATAAAAAAATGGCATGTGATTTACGTATAAAATTATTATCACGTTCCTGTCTCTTCCAGCTGCCTACACATCCACGGAACGTGACAGAGTGTCCAACAAAACAGGGTTGCCTTTAATTCCATCGGGGCCGACAAATTTACCACGGTCTGGTGCGAATAGATCGCGCGGCCCGCGGGCGTTGCTACTGTGCCCGGTATGTTGTATTAATGTCGTGCTAACTACAGGGAGACCGGGAAATTGGAACTGGACGGGAACTCTACAAATTGAAATATTGTACTGGAACTAGACCATATCAGTTATTATACGTATAGTGCCCGGAGATGAAATCGAGAGACGATTCGCGTCAACGCTGTTCAAGTTTGTTAGGGTTCCGTAGTCAACAAATCCTTATAGTTTGGCTATCCGTTTGTCTGTATGTCTGTCCATCCGTGGCTTTGTAAAAAGACTATGTACTAAAAATCTGTAATTGGGTACAAATAGGTATACATATTAATCAGGTCGGCAAAGTTCCACAAACAGTTTTTTAGAGTTCCTCTAAACGTAAAGTTGGGATTTTTAACACGCTTTTATTAGGTCGACCTTTATATAACTAACTAAGTATGTAATGAAATCTAAGGTAACTAATTTAACCATCTTCCAAGGATCGTAGCGTCATGAAAATTGGCAGCTGTATGTAGTTCTGATGACAATATAATAATATGGTACTGTCGAACTGATCTGCTGATAGAGCCGGAAGATATGAACTAGAATTTCATGATGGAACATCGTATCATAGCTGTGTTTGGATTTGTTAGAAAAGTCTTGTAATGAACTTTGACCACAATAATTTGTAGCGTGTTTTTTAGTTTTTTAAATTGTAATTTTCTCGTTATCACACAGTAAGTACGGGGTGCCATTAGATAGGTAGGCGTAGGACTGATCTTGATCGCGTCTATAATATATCTAACTGTAGAATCAAATAGTGGGAGGCATCGCTCTCGGTTTGTTTTTACAAATTGGACTGTTTCTAATTAAATTTTAATGAAGCAGTACACCATTACTGACCGAAACATTAAATGCTCAAGATCCAATTACTTGTTTCTAGACGTTTGACCAGGTCATAAGATTGTTATATTAAAAGCTGGTATAAATTCGAAATTAAAGATAAGAAACTTACTTATCTGGGGGCGCGGCAGTGGCCCCGGCCGAGGCGAGCAGCAATTTTATTTTCCTAGCGCGAATAATATCAGGAAAAAATAATTTTATGCATTTTCTTTTTCTTTAATTTATGCATTCACTACATGTTCCAGGTCGTTAAAAATGTATATTCGCGATTACGGATACGAATACGGATAATTGGCGGCAAGAGTCATTGTCCACCCATTTATCAATGAAATGCCAAAATTCCGTATTCAGCTATTTCTGACCACGTTCTTGTCGCGTACCGCTCAGGAATGGAAACATTTACCATCTTCTCTGTGTCCTGAGAGCTATCTACAATATTTTTCAAAGCTATAGTGAACAGAACATCTTGATCGACGAGTGCCATTCTTGACCACCGGGCACACTATAGATTAACGTCAGGCGAGTCGGCGGTCAATCGTAGATTAATCTAATGTAAAAAAAATATCATAAAATGGACAACTATGTATTTCATATAACTATAGTTTAAAATACTGAAAAACCGACTTTAAAATACGCAATTCAATACATACGCGTCTTGCTGTCCACTTTTCTACAGGCACTTGGATGATATTTAACATTTATTTTGTTATAAACACCAAAGTCCTGAACCGATTTTGATAAAATTTATAAGGGACTACCTCTGATATATGACCTACCTAATAAAAAAGTATTAAAATCAATGTACAATTGCCGGAGTAATCGATGAACAAACATACAGATGAATTGATAGCCTCCTTCTTTACAACCGACTTCCAAAAAGGAGGAAGGAGGTTCTCAATTCGACTGTATTATTATTACAATTTTTTATGTTTGTTACCTCAGAACTTTCGACTGGGTGAACCGATTTTGATGATTCTTTTTTTATTTGAAAGCTGGTGCTTCCCGTGTCCCGTCGCCCCATCGTCCCGTCTTCCGTGTCCCATTTCAATTTGGTTCAGTTCTGACAATGGCATCCATGAGAATTGAGAAGTCGGTTTCTTCAGTTTTTTAAACTATAATTATTGGAAGTCTGTTAAAAATGCAATCATTTCATAAAATTGACATGTTAATAGTTATTACATGAAATTCAACGAAATTAGGAGACGACATCTTTAAGCAACTAACAGAGTCAGCATGGCTACTATAGTCTAGTAAAAATAAATCCGTTTGTATGGAGCAGATCGCAGTATATGCAACTGGGGGGATTCTTTGAAATTATGATAGGAAAATAACTAAAAATCATAAATCAACAATAATCCCCGATTTATAGACTAGCTGCGTTCCGCGGTTTCACTCGCGTAGTTATGAAAAACGGTGATGATTATGATGGTGATAAGTAGCTTATGTCCGTCTCCAGGTCCAAAGCTATCTCTATACTAATTTTCATACCGCTCGGTTCAGCCGTTTGAGCGTGTAAAGGTAACAAAATTAGCTTTTATAATATCATCATGAAATTGTGTTAAATGTATTTCAAAACACCAGTACATTCATTTAAATAACAATATACTCAGTTTTCTTTTATGTTGTCACAAATCTTATTTTTACTAGACTATACCGCGCGGTGTCGACTGCGTCAAACATATTCCCCAAGTACAAACGTCAATGGAAGTCACTATAATCTATTCTATGACCCAACAAACTAGAAACTTCGATAAGGGGCACAATTATTATTATTTCAATTAAACTCTGATACACACGTGCAACCGATAAGAAAGTACGTCTATTTGTCCTCTACTATTAACATTGTATGCTAACTAATATAATTCACTTGTATAAAAATTATAACTATTGCGTCGTAGATCCCTATACAGCCTCACTTAAGGACCAGTTCCCATTCCAGGTGTGCTTACTATTTCGGTGTGTTACAGCTGTTGTCGAAAACTTGTCGACTTACAATGAAATTTTATCTATAGAGAGAGAGGTTTTACTTCTTTGAGCTGAGGTCTTCCACCATTAGGTCATACACAGAATATTGTCATGTTCATTATGTTTTTATGAGTTTGACAATTAGCTATGTAATTTAAAGAAAAAACTAAATATCCGACTGCTTATGAGCGATTTGTATTGTAGCTTGTGTTACTCTTGTTATGATGTTGAGTGTACGTTTTCACGAGAAAGTATGCGCAAATTAGCTGTAAATTGTACGAGAATTATGGAGAATAATTCTTGTAAAATCACTTGTCTTATTTGTTACGAAAAAGTTCATTGTAGGTTAAAACTTACACTTTTCATAAAAGTGTAAGTTTTAATGTTTTCGAGTCTAGCATTAATATTATTGTAAATACCTAATTCTTGTTCAAATAAGTGTTACATTTATTTATCCAAAGAAATTTTAACATAACCATTTATTCTATTTTAACCGACTTCCTAAAAAGAGGAAGTTCTCAAATCATCGGGATCTTTTATTTTAATTTCTTATTATGTACTTATGTTCCCCGATTACTCAAAGACGCCTGGACCGATTTGAATAATTCTTTTTTGTTTGAAAGGTTATACTTCCCAGGCGGTCTTCCCAAATTTTATCAAAAGCGATTATGTTTTTCGTTTTCATAACAAAATAACTGGAAAATATGACATCTAAGTAAACGAATTGCGTAATTTGAAGTCGGTTTTTATAGTTTATTAAGCGATTACTTGTTATAAGTCTATGTTACATGACACCAACTGTTATAGAAAAAGGCCAAATGGTCTTTTGCGTTCTTGGCCATTTGCGTCGATCCCGAAACGGTTACTTGTAATCTTTCGTTTCTTTTTTGTGGTATCAAAAAAGAGGTTTTATCGCGGACAGTAATTTCCCATGTAACAAAAAATTATTTACTCAAGCTTGTCTCTCTCTTGACCAGTTTTTATTATTTGTGGATTTTCATTAAATTAAATCCCACAATCTTGCCAATTTTGAGACTTGTATCTTTTGCAGTTCAAAAGATACAACCGTTTAAATGTAGGACAGACAGACAGACACTGCACTCTCACGAATTACCTAGGCTCCCGCACCCTTATTACGGATGCCAAAAAATGTAGCATGTTAAAGTGAGTAAAGTGGATTCTAAAGACACCTCGCACATCAAGAGTTCAATCACAGAAAAGCATAAAACCTTGGTTTTGCTTTATTTAAATCCTTGAAACAAAAGAGTACCTAAGCACTATTTCCACCCTTTCTATAGAAAGCATACTCACCGGGTCAAGGCTAGTGACGTCACCGACCCTGTCAACTCAGCACTGCCATAGAATAAGTTCAAGTAGTCAAAGATAATGCTAACTTAGTTCTGTCTGCGTGTGAGTCAGTTCCGATGATGAAGTACCTAGTAAGTTGTTATGGTATACAAAGTTCAGTAGAGCAGTTTCAGGTTGCAAGTAAGTTAGATTGCGATGACTCAACCGTGCGATATGAGCCTTTTGTTGTTTGTCCTACACTTAATTGTGAATAGCTCTATTTCAAACCGACCCATAAACTGACTTCAAATAAGCGGCCAAGTGCGTGTCGTGCCACGCGCAAAGTAGGGTTCCGTAGTTGCGTATAATTTATGTGAACCTAAAATAGTGAAATTATGAAGATACGAATTAATTTATGTTAGTTTAAATGAAATTTGCACGAAATTTTAATTTTTTACTTATATAAGTAATTTTTTTAAGTTGATCGACTATTTCTCGACAACTGGTAAAAGTCTACTTAGCCGTGATAGTTTTACTTTTAATTTCATCATATATGCTACTAGCTATGCTTCTATGCACTTTTATCATATGCCAAATCGATAATTTTATAAGATTTAAGAATGTTGTTTAAAAATGAGGGAGATAGCTGCACGCTTTGAATCCAACCTTATGGTATTGCCAGTTACGCAAAATTTAGGAATGAATTTTTGACGGTACCATCGAATAGTTGACCTTCGATTCATATGTCTGGATCTGGATATATTTCATATATCTGTTAAAAACGAAAATGGAGCGAAGGAATTACTTAATGTTACCTTGATGCTGACCATTCAAATAAAAATTATGTAAAATATACGCAACAAATCCGGATAATAAAATTTGAACTAAAATAGAATACTGGTCACTGGTTCTTAACCAGTGGATCGCTGAAGGTCCCTGAGAAACTACTAAGTAGTCCGTACCTTATCTGTGTGAATCTATCATAAATAGGTAATATATACCACCAGAGACCAGCCCCGAGATGGACAGATGACCTCATACAAGTGGCGGGAAGACGATGGATGCAAGCCGCTTCCAATCGGTCTTTTTGGAAATCCATGGGGGAGGCCTATGTACAGCAGTAGACTTCTTATGGCTGTGATTGTGATATACCACCAGAAACAATTCATGTAAAACAAGTAGCCGAGATTTACATATTACACTTTCAATGTTATATTCTCTACAAGTTGTAACATTACAAGCCTTACCTCTCTAGCTTAACCTTAAAAAAAACATTATAAAACTCAACAGTTGTCAATAACAACACAGAGGCTGAAGCCCTGCATTTCAGTTTTTTTGTTATTATATGTTTATTTTGTCAATTGTCTTGTAAGTATTACATATCTATAAACACGAATATAATAAATAAATAAATATTTGTGGACATTTCACACAACACTATCTAGCTCAAACTAAGCAAAGCTTGTACTACGGAACTAGATGGCTGATAGAATACATATATACTTTGTTTTGTTGTAAATATATGCATATGATAAATAAGAGCACCCAGACACAGAACAAACATCCATGCTCATCACACAAATGTTTGCCCTGGGTGAGGATCGAACCCACGACCTACAGCTTGGCAAGCAGAGATACTGCTAACTGAGCCACAAGGCCAGTGCATATTTAATAGTAGGGGTATTAAATAGGGCTAGCTAAGTTGGCAAAAAAAATCCTTAAAGTCAGTTTAAAACGATGAAACTTAGTTTATTTTCATTATTGTCTTTTATCCCCGACCCAGAAAAAGGAGTGTTATAAGTTTGACGTGTGTATCTGTGGTTACCTATCTATAGTCCGAATTGTGAAATATCGAACATCATATTCCCGAAAAAGATTTTGTTTTAAAAGACACTTTATCAGAACCCCGAAAGCTTATTTGACAACTCATCTCAGAACCGAATTTCGGTTGCAAGAAAGTTTATGTTTATAATAAATAATAACCTAACGAAACTAACCTAATAGTTGATATATCTGATATCCAAACTTTAGTAAATAAGAAATTTTCTAGGTATAATAGAAAAGAAACAAACAAACTTAACCTAATAGTTGTTCGCAAATGAATCTTATGGCTAACAAACTTATAGAATAAGAAACTCGCGACAAGTATAACATCTGGAATCAGACAGTTCTGTGAAACGGATTCGGACAAGCTATATTCATACAAATGTATTTCGGATAATAGATTGGTTACTCTGTGTCTCGGTCTATGGCATTGTAACTCTCAAACGGATAGACCTATGTCTATTGATCTACTTTTTTGTATGAAATAGGATTTTATCGATAATTTTCGTAGTTACATTTAATTAAAATCGGTCCAGCCGTTTTTTATGTCGGTGGTGTTTGAGTTTTCTAAACTTTTATTTGTTAATGCTGCACTAAATAGAGTTTCGTTCTTTACTAAATACTTTTTTAGACTGATAATTCTATGCACACTTTAAAATTA
The DNA here is from genome assembly GCA_947563715.1 of Lycia hirtaria. Taxonomy (NCBI): domain Eukaryota; kingdom Metazoa; phylum Arthropoda; class Insecta; order Lepidoptera; family Geometridae; genus Lycia; species Lycia hirtaria. The sequence goes on from OX387384.1 coordinate 15,619,003, forward strand.
AACAACGACAAATTTGTAAATATAGAATATGGAAAGTAAATAAATCTTATTTCCAAAATATGGGGTAGAATTGTCTGTTTCGAAAAATAAATCTAATGGTCCACGAAAAAAACATTTTTGGGACATGGTCCTTCGTCACAAAAAGGTTTAGAACCACTGGCTTAGATTAAAAATGGTTAGTAACGCTTTTCTCGGAAAATTATCTGATATTTGCATAAAAACACTCGAAAAACTAGGTTATATAGTACCTAATCTACTTTTAACAGTAGAAAGATGCAAATACAGGAAAATGGACAGAAATATTATTTTGTCATATTACTTTTGAACCAACAAGACTAACCTAAGTTATCACTTTAAAGCTTAATATATTTTAACAGGCTGATGACTAAATCGAAATATGGTTTTCCCAGATTTACAATATTTTTCGATTACCAGTCTACCAAAGTACCTCGCACTATTAATAAATATTTTTCTCGTCTATCCTAGACGAGAAAAATCATCGCCAGTGTACGTGCAAGAGAGGTCTGATTTTTTTACCACTGTGTCGTTATATGTATTGTATATTCATATTAAATTACAGGCTTCTAACACTAATAGTGCCTGATAAATAGTCATGGTGAAACTATAAGGGTTCCTCGCTGATTACAAAACCCTAAAAATGACCTGATTGATGTAGAACAAGTGAGAAAGAAAGAGAGGTAAATGCATTGCAGTTTTTCACTTATACTGGCGACGGAGTAGTGAAAAATGTATAGGTATTTTCTAATTCCAAAGCTTTTCTAATATCCCTACTCAATGATTTTATATGTTTAAAAATGTTGTGATGAGCGAGAAATATAGCTGCGCGCGTTGCTTATTACATTTGGTGTCTTCCAATCGCGAGTGAATAGGTTCCTTCTAGGCAAGCGCGCTCCATCGTAGACCGCTACTGTCGCTTAACACCAGGCGAGTTAGAAGTCAAGCGCAAGCCTATTATCGAATAAAAACTACTGTAGTAAGAAATAAGTTTATTTTTTATTTTTTATACATTATTGATCTACGATTGACCACCAACTCGCCTGATGTTAAGCGACGGTGTGGCCGAGGATGGAGGCCGAATACAAAATATATATGTGTCTGGATAACAAAATTAATAATATCGTGATCGTAGATCGATCCCATTGGCAAGGGCATTGCTTGTGGACGTCACGATTCCTCATGGTGAGAATCTCCTGAAGGCTGAGAAGGACAAGCTCAGCAAGTATCTTGACTTTGCTCACGAGATAACCACCATGTGGAATGTTGACTTGACGATCATGGTCCCGACAGTCATATCAGTGAACGGTCTCATAGCGAAGAAAAAGAGCCTCGACCAACCTCTCACGAGGCTCTCGCTTGATGATTAGGGCGAGGGCCAGTTACAGAAGGGTGTGGTGTCGGTCGCGAATGGTGCAACGGCAGTGGCTAAGCGACTGACGAAGGGGCTGCTTCCAGGGCTTATGTTCTTCAAACCTAACAGAAGCGACCACAAATTGGGTGCAGTATCGCGCGAGCGATATTGCAACTGAGGCGAGCTGCGATGTCGTTCCTGCGGCATTGTAGCCGAAATATCGCGACGTAGGAGTGTTTCCCCCGGAGGAGAGTCTGGCGACGGACAGCAGCAGCAGGTCGTGGTTGGAGTCCGAAACGGTGCCCATAACTGAAGCGGACGTGGGTTCGAGTCCCATAACAGCACTGTTTATCCGTCCGTGGCAGTGCGGTGTGTGAGGGCATGTCCCTGCGTAAAAAAAGGTCAGCTATAGAAGGCAGTCGTCCAAAACACTACACACTTTACATAGGTTTTGAAATATGTAGCCCCACGTTATCGTCATAGAGGAAATTGGTCATAAAAATCTATTATCATCTCGCAAAAAACTTGAATGCTAAGAAACTAGATAACCTAACCACAAAAAAAACGTCACGTACGTCAATTTGGTTATGACATATATTATTAAATATGTCATAACCAAATTGACGTACAACAAGTTACTAGAACTGAAAATAATCTCACGTAATCTTTATCGTGGATCCGGAGTCTGTTTTCCATAAAACGCCTAATCTATTTAAATCTGTTATCACTTTATCACATCTACATTGAAGTACCTACATATCAGACACAGTACCGGTTTACTTCCGTCACGGATGCGGATTTCCTATAAAATAATATTATAGTTAACAAGTACTTACTTAAAAAACTTTTTTAAGTTAAACGGTTTTATTGAAAAGAAAGAATGATGTAGGTAATGTATTTACTGTATTTTACTAGAAAAGTTCTTTCATTTGATACCCATATTGTGGGGGTTGTGTTAAAATATATTAATCCGCCATTTGTGGTGGCGGCCATCTTGGATTTACAATAATACAGAATATACAAAATTGTATTGTCATCAGAACTAAAGGTGTATACCGAATTTCAGATCGACCCGTCAACTGCAAGAGGGTAAAATTTCAATTACTAAATTTGACCCAAACAAACAAATAAACAGGACAAGCTAAATAAGACCGTTTAAAAATAAAAAAATTCTTAGAATATATCTTTGGCGAAACATATACTCGTAGGTGATCCATTAATCACGTGAGTCTCGAAAGGGGAAAGGGAGGGGGGAGGCGAAACATCACCAGGGCTTGTGCGAAAAGAAAAAAAAAAAAAAGGATGTTATTTTCTCCACAACTTCAACTTCAACTTGTTTGATGGCTTCCGTGCGTTGTAGTAACTTTGCCAATGTCGAAGTGTCAAGGAGAGTGATAGAGAAGCGGGACGGAACGTAAATGAACTGTCAAATTTGATAGTGACATTTTCGAAACGCGTGACGTCAGGTAAGGCGACGCGAGCGCCGCCATTCTTATAACATCCCAGTCGCTAATCATAACGTCACGGGTGAATATTTAATTCTATTCGATTCCAAGTTGCATGTAAAACTATTAGTAAAATAATTCGCGAGTGATAATTACTGTGATTATAAGTGAAGTGAAAATTCAGTTAATGTTTGCCGTGCCGGCAAAATCCCGCCCTTTCTCATCTTGTTGGTAGCACGAATCATCATCCCGGGACTGACCTAGGGTCGTCCCAGAACTGTACCATCAGAACACATCAACCAGTAAGGCAATTTTCTACTTCCATTTATCTACCCTCATTTTTCCACTCGACTCACGTCGTGTTAGGCTTGGCCAGCACGTGTAGTGAGATGTCACGTGTTTGCGTTAAGCGCTCGCTGTCTAAATTGAAAAATGGCGTGTGACTTTGACTCCCCGTTGCCAGGCAAGCATTTCCTCGCCTTGATGATTTTTTTTAAATATGTCTCGAAAAATACGGTTGATTTTGAACAAGATATCGAAGAAAAACTGTTTTCAACTTAAATAAGATTGTGTATTAGAACATATTAGTACCTATAGTTAATTGTTGTCCCTAAGTATCATCATCATCTCAGCCATAAGAAGTCCACTGCTGGACATAGGTCTCCCCCATGCATTTCCAAAAAGACCGATTGGAAGCGGCTTGCATCCAGCGTCTTCCCGCCACTTGTATGAGGTCTTCTGTCCATCTCGTGGCTAGTCTTCTTACGCTGCGCTTGCCGGTACATGGTCTCCACTCGAGAACCTTTCGGCCCCATCGGCCATCAGTGCTATGTGCCCTGCCCACTGCCACTTTAACTTGCTCATTCGCTGCGATATATCCCTAAGTATACGAACCAAAAAAAGTACTTAATTTTAACTACTTAGTTAAAATTAAGTACTTTTTTTTTAACTACTTAGTTAGTCAACCCACTTATCACTGGCAGCAGAGGGAATGTGTATACCGTTAGCGCTGAACCTCTGCTGCTAGGACCAAACCTCTCCCTCCACCCCCTCAACCCTTTCATCTCAAAAAAAAAACTACTTAGTTAACTTTTAACTACTTAATTTTTTATCAGTTGTATATTGAAGTCTGTTATCACTCCATTATATGTATATACTTTCATTTGATGTACTTAGTGGTCTCAAGATTATACTTAATCGGTTTGCCTACTTTTTATAGGAAACCGGATTTCCTTTCAAGTACCTATTTCATTAAACTCGATTCTTAGAATATATTTTTGACTAGACGTATTAATCTCACATGAGACATTCGTTTGGTTTTAGGGTTCCGTAGTAAGCAAGGAACCCCCATAGTTTCCATATCCGTCTGTCTGTCTCTCCGCGACTTTGCTAAAAATCTATAAGTACTAGAAACCTGTAATTTGGTATAGATAATGTATTCTGTTTGGAGATATGAAAAAAAACATAAGTAATACATAGCAGCATATACCTATGATGAAATTAATAGGAAAACTATCACGGCTAAGTAGGCTTACAAGTTAACGAGTAATAGTTGATTAACTTATTTTTTTTTTTAAAAGAGATCCTTTTTTAAGTTCACATAGATTATAATATATAACTACGAAAACCTACATAGCGTGTGCCACGACACGCACTTGCCCATTTATTTGAATTTAGTTATTTTAAGAATGTGGTGCTTCTTGAATTCACCAAATTACTCATTATCTAAGGCTTATTATGGCATTATGTTTGTAGTCACAGTTCGATAATGTATAACTAAAGTATAAATAATAATGACTGTACATTATTAGATATACATCAGAATCAATACAATTAAATCTCAATAAACAATATACAAATTTTATTTCCTCTACACTCGAAAAATAAACTTTAGAGGTGTCAAGGGACACCCGGATGGAACGAAGTTTTTATTATTTATTATGTACAAAAAACCTCAACAAAAATAATCGTCGCGACACCACACTGTTCAATGCGAAATAGAAAGACGAAACGAAAATAACTGGCTTGCTTTCAATGAGAGAGAGAGAGAGACAGACAGAGAAACACGCGCACGCCGCACGGCTTACAACTATAGCAAAAAGTGTCTTTACAACTTTTGGTCTTATTTTTTTCCGTCTAGCCCCCTTTCGCAACGCGCGATAAGGAACTTCGTTCCAACACTTGGATGTTTTTTTTTTGAGTTACGTAAATTACAAACAATGTATAGAGGTAACGGGGGTTCCGTCTGTGCTGTCATTGTCGGTCAGTGAAATGACAGAGTGCATGGGTATAACTAACTATTACTTGTTACAGAAAAGCAACCAAAGCTTGCACGGGCACTAGGCACGGGACTATCATTTGAGAAATTTCATGCTCATTGCACTTTACTAGGTAAATGTTATGAGAAATAAATTATAATAGGAATGTATTTACAGAAAAAAGTTTGTCTCATGTATGCGAATTTGAACCAACCTCTTGAGAACGGCTCAACCGATTTTTACAGACTTCCGATTTTAATAGTAATAGTTTAAAAAACTGAAAAAAAAGCCTTCAAAATAGGCAATTCATTTACTTGGATTAGGTATATTTACTTTGCCATAAAAACCAAATTACTAAACTGCTGAAGACTACCAAACAAAAAAGAATCACCAAAATCAATGCATAATTGTCTGAACATACATAAAAAAACTTAGAGTCGAATTGAGAACTTTCTCCTTTTTGGAAGTCGGTTAAAATTATTTTTTTTGTTTGGATGTACTTTCAGGTTTCAGCCAAGCGCAAACCTATATTGCATAAAAAAATTAAACCCTCAAGCGGCAGTTACTTACCAAGTATTACTCACATTCAAAATTTCTTTAACCTACACAAACGCAGCCTATGAAAATCTATGAAAAAACATACGTTGAAGTATTTCAATTATCCTGGATAGATTGATATATCTATAATAAATATCAACATACTCGTAAAATAAACCCTTAAATTGGCAAGAAGGCAAATATCGCTTATATTTCTAAAATATTTATAATTTTCTTATTATTTATTTATTGAATTCATAAAACATTGGACTTTCCATTCGGCCCTGAATTATTTCTTTTAATTATTTGATCACATTACGTACAAAGTTGGAGGGAAAGCCTCCGCATTTCCGTGAAAGCCTCTAATGCTCAAAGTAATAAAATCATAAATTATTCCCTTGAAAGCCCGAATTAAAACTTCGAAAATTGCCAGAAAGATCCTTACAATAATTTCTCATTACCCGCGTACACGTCACAGCTTAAATGTGTAAGTAAAACAACTATAGACATGGTAATATTAGAACGCGTGAGCGAAGCAAGCATGGACACCGTATAAAACTGACTAGTAAATAAAAATTTATAGTCTAATTATGTGGTTTGGTGGAAAGGTTTTCTATCTTTATACATCATCTAGCGAGAATACAACGAACTATTTGAACATGACGTATGCCTATTGGTGTACTCACGAGGTCTATTACTCGCAGAGCCATGTTCCAAGGCGAATTCATTATTTTGGCGACATAATACATCAATATCTGCTTAAGTACGTGTTTCTTAAAGTAAATTGTGTGATAGATTCAGATAATATGAAATATTGTTAGGTCAGGATTTTCATAAAAATATTTTTTTTTTAACATGCTTTTATTTACTTTCACCTGTCCTGATGTCTGTCTTTATGAAATCAAATCTTGAAAGTAAGCTTTATCCACTTTCACATTTTTGATTGAGCTGAAACTCAGCATATATATATGATATAATGTAAATCGAATGATGTTAAGCGGACCTGATGATGGCACTGAGTTCTAGAGACTTCGCAATGCAAAGTGAGATAAGATAGTCAAGTTTGTGTTTTTCAGTTACCGTAAACACTTTTTATTGCATTATACTATTTGTAGGTTATTTTGTTTAGATGTGTTATTTAAAACTGTGCTTTTAAAACTTCAGCGACACATACATTTTAGACCGGAACGTCACATAACGCAAAATCACTCTGAAGAAATAATTTAACTTCTTTAAACTTTAACTTCACCTACCGTCAGAAACTCCACTGTGACAACATCGTCCAATTTACGTTTTGATAAAAAACAATTAAATCGAAATTAAATTACATCGCCGATTTGGGATTGCAAACGCTGTTATTAAAGAGAGTTAAAATTTGTTTTGGATCACCCTTTTAAAACAAAAAATTTGAATCAGAAGCTTGAATTTATGACTTAAATATCCATCAATAAATTCACTCGAGAACATTTTTTTTTCTTTTTTCTGTCATTTTATACAAGTCGTTACAAGTATTGCCAATTTACACAAGTTTCATGAAAAAAGACAAGCACTAGTCACAGTCAAAGTCAAGTAAAATAAGTCATGATCTATGCCAGCTAAGTATACATATATAATATAATATCAAATTTTTTCATCAGCCCTGTTTGTACAAACTGTCCCACTGCTGGGCGCAGGCCATCTTCTCATTGTGAGAAGAGTAAGGCCATAGTCTACCACGCTGGCCAAGTGCGGGTTGGCAAACACATCTTCAAAAACACGGAGAACTCTCAGACATGTAGATTTCGTCACGATGTTTTCCTTCACCGTTTGAAGTTGGCGGCAATCAACAATACGCACATAACTTCGAAAAGCCGTGCGTGCCGCGGGATTCAAACCCATGACCTGCGGATCGCAAGTCAGACGGTCTTTCGACTAGGCTGCCGGAAACTTAAATCCTTAAATAAATACCAGTTATCACCATCTATTATGAATGTTTAATATTTTTTTACAGTTTAAAACATAAAACAACCGAGTTTTGTTTACTTTGATATTTTTTTTCAGTTATTTATATTTTAAAACCCAAATTGCTGATATGATTTAGATGAAATTTGTATTAGACCAATCTGAAAGTATTTTCTTTCTAATTAAAAACAAAATTGTCCAAATCGGTTTATAAATGACTGAGTTATGAGGTAACAAACATAATAAAATAAAAAAAACTAAGTATAACTGTAACTTCTCCATTATGAAGTCGGCTGAATAAAATAGCTCATTACCTATTAAGGTGTAAGGCAAAGTAATTTCCTATAAATTTATTATTTTTATCGGAATTCAACGAACCCAAATAAAATGTTTGTCTAAAAATATCATTTTTACTCAATTTATTTAACTTATATCCGTAATAAAACATGATTGGGCGACCGTAATTTTAAGTATTTGGTATGTACCTAATTCTATTTCTAATTCTATTAGCTCCCAAATGGTTCTATGAATGTTGATTTCGAAGAATTCTTAAAGTACCTATATACGGAAAAGAATAGATTAAAGAGGATTACACAAGTACTTGTAGTTTAATAATTGAAACAACCGACCAATTTCGTTTACAGGTGACATATTTTTATACTTTTGCCAGTTCATCATCATCATCATCTCAGCCATAAGAAGTCCACTGCTGGACATAGGCCTCCCCCATGCATTTCCAAAGAGACCGATTGGAAGCGCCCTGCATCCAGCGTCTTCCCGCCACTTGTATGAGGTCATCTGTCCATCTCGTGGCTGGTCTTCCTACGCTGCGCTTGCCGGTACGTGGTCTCCACTCGAGAACCTTTCGGCCCCATCGGCCATCAGTTCTACGTGCTATGTGCCCTGCCCACTGCCACTTCAACTTACTAATCCGCTGTGCTATATCGGTGACTTTTGTACGTCTACGTATCTCTTCATTTCATTTTCTTCATTTGCCAGTTATTTTGTTTTAAAACCAGATTATTAAACGGATTTTGATAAAACATTATATGGGACCACCTTCGAAGTATGACCTACCAAACAAAAAGGAATCATGAAAATGACGATGAAAGATTGTAACATAAAATTTTGATAATGACATGAACAGAAGGAAAATTATAATAAGTGCTTGAATTTGAATTTAATATAAGAAATTACAATTTCACATATGTAAGAACTAAATTTACAATAAAATTATACTTACGCTTCGGCAGTTATTTGGATTTACATACATTGATTAAGTATGATTTTTTAAGAGCTAACAATTTTTATATTTTATATAGTTCTGTGCACATAAGACATTTTAAGATCTAAAAATAATAAATTTGCGTTTGTGTATAAATTAATGAATTGACATATAATGTTATTGTTTCGTATGTTGGTTTCTGTGTGTGCATGTGATGATGTGATGATGCTAAATAAGTAGTTTGTCTGTGTAGATGATTCTAATGCATATTGACTTACTCGCATATTCACTAGCAATTAAACACTTGCATTGCTATTTTAGCAAAAACAGAGATACTTATAAATTAGGATTTAAGATTACAATTTATTGTTCAACCTGTTTTGTGCAAGGAATAAATGAATTATGAATTAAATTATCAATTCATAATTGGCGAAGTAATCCCGTAACAAACATACAAAAACATAGTATAACAATTCATCATTAATTTTAAATTTTACTTTCATATTTCATTTCCTTTTGTACTTTGTTACTTTCATTTTAAGGTGTACCGTTTGCAATAAAGAGTTCATCTATCATCGTTTTACTTTTAAGAAGTCCACTGCTGGACATAGCCAACCCTCCCCTCCCCTATTTATGAACTTCCAATTATTTTTAAGGTTCCGGACCTCAATAGGAAAAAACGGAACCCTTATAGGATCACTTTGTTGTCCGTCTGTCCGTCTGTCCGGGGGTCAAGACCTTTATCTCGGGAACGCGTGAAGGTATCGTGTTGTAATTAAAACCATATACGCAGATCCCTATTATCTTGCTGCAGAAAGAATAATAAAATTTCTCAGTTTTCGTAAAAAAAAGTTACAGCTGAATATGTCGTAAAAAACGCACATTTCGACACTCACCGAGGAATCAAAACCTATGGGGTACTTCCCGTTGACCTAGAACTCTGAAATTTGGCAAGAAGCATTGTGTTAGAGTACACATATAGGAAGAAATCCTAAAACCGGAATTTTTTAATTTAATCACAAAAAAATTGTGTCGTTATGCAAGGAATGAGGGTCGAAATTTTTAAGTGAATTAACCGTATCACATGAAAGAGCTTAATTAGCATTAATTAAAACAGGTTTTTAAATATTTTTACAATATATATTTTTCGGTTTAAGAAGGAAAAAAAAAATATTTCCCCCTTTTATTTACTAGTTTGTACGGAACCCTCGGTGGACAAGTCTGACTCGCACAAATACAAACTTGTCCGTTTTTTTTGGAATGTATACATTGACTAACACATTCAATGACACTCATTTTTAATAGTTTTTATAGCCGAGGTACCGAATTGAATTGAATACCTCCTGGCAACACAGATCCTGCTAAATAGTAATTATGGGTATAAAAAATGAAGTCCGATGTTGGCATGTTGGAGGATGCGGGCAAACGGCGACCAATGGCAGATGGTAATCGACATTCTTACCACATACTGACTCCTTCACATTAGTGATGAGACGCGGAGATGCTGCTGTTTATTCGGCATATTTTCCGACTTAATTCATTCAAATTATTAATATTATTATTATTATTTACTAAATCAAATCAAATCAAATCAAATAGTTTATTTGCAAGAATACAAGTACACAGAGTTCTTAATTTTAAATTTGTAGACACATTGTATTCAGTCTGCAGGCAGACGTGCAAATGCTTAAAATTCTGCATATAAATGTATTTTAAAATATTTATTATCCTACTTAAATTCTATATATTCCTTAACACTATAAAAACAATTCCTGAGAAGCCACTCAGTAAGGGACTTCTTAAATTTGATGCCATCCAACACTTTGTTTTGGTTTGGTACTTTGTTGTAGATTAAAATCCTGATATCCGGCGTTACCATTAGTGAAGGTATTTTTTTTTTATATTTCGCGAATCGGTATATTTATTTTGTTTTCTAAATCAACATAACATTGAAACTAAAGATATTAGATACTAAAAGCAAATAACATAAAAATAGTAAATAAAACTTGGAAGCTTTTTTGTAAGTGTTATTATTCCCATTCAATACATGTGTGTTTATTGTTTTTAGATTTAAATATAAAATACAACACAAATTTTATACTTAAGTGCTTGCTACTTCCCTTATAATTATCGGAATTAATTAAATATTTAAAAAGAAAAAAACCGTTATCTCTTGTTCTGAAACTGTTATAATCAAACGACTATTACTTATAATTGAAATGGTTTTATTTCGCTTTTTTGTTAATTATTTTAATTTAATTTTATATTTTTCTTGTTATATTTCTCAAACGAATTTGTACCTATATCGCTTTCAACAAATGCAAAGACTGAGAAAGAGAATTAACGTTTATAAAATTAATAGAAGTTTTCCTGAGGTTCATCGATCTCCATCGGCGTAATCTAAGTCGGGTGTAAACCGCGGATTTGTGTTAAAAAAATCTTTTTTTTTTTTTTTTCGACAGGCCTGCGCTGGACCGTCAACTCGCCTGGTGTTAAGACAGTTACGGTCTACGATGGAACGCGCTTGCCTAGAAGAAGCCTAGTTACTCGCGATTTGAAAACACCTAGATTATATCTATTCGGAAAGACCCATTCAGGAAGCGCATTCCACATTTTGGAGGTACGCACAATGAAAGTGGAGCCAAAGTTATCCGTCGTAAATTCAATTAATGATATCCGGCAAGCGACAGTAGCAGACACCTCACTGCTTAATAAACCCCCATACTCGAATAATACAGTTTAGCGTGAAGTGAAACTAAAAACACTTCACTTTTGACATGAAAGGGTTGCAATGAATCTGTAATAGTAGATATAATGCAACCTTGGACCTGAATGGTCTCGAAGCACAGTTGGTAGTATGTCTGCCTGCTGAGCTATTAGGTCATGGGTTCGATCCCCACCCTGGACAAACATTTGTGTCATGAGCATGTATATTTGTTCTCTGTCTTGATTTTCCTATTTATCATAATTATGTTTCACAAAAAAAGTGTACATATGTACATATGAATTCTATCAGCCATGTAGTTCCCATACAAGCTTTGCTTTGGTTGGGGCTAGATAGCGTTGTGTGAAATATCCACCAATATTTATTATATTTTCAAGGCTAGAGTGAATAGATCTTCTAGATCGACGAGCTCCATCCTCGGCCACACCGTCGCTTAACATCAGGCGAGTTGGTGGACAATCGTAGATCTATCTTGCTAAAAAAAAATATAAGAATAAAAAAATATTACGTACCTACTTAAATAAAATCACGCCTATTGTCTCCTACAGGGTAGGCAGAGTGTCAAAGAACCTAATGCCATTTGACGCCACATTTGGCTGTGGCTAGAGGGTTATATAGGAACGGTATAAGAGGGTCAGTTATTATTCTAAAAACATTCTTTTAGTCTATGACAATCAGGGAGAAAAGACAAATCTAACGACACCTCGCACATCGAAATCGGTCCCACCACATACAAATATGTAATCATACATACAAATATACGTACACACATACATCCATACAAATATACAGGCCTCATGGCTCAGTGGTATTACGACTGCTTCCTGAGCTGTAGGTCGTGGGTTCGATCCCCACCCAGGGCAAACATTTGTGTGATGAGCATGGATGTTTGTTCTGTGTCTGGGTGTTTCTATGTATCTTAAGTATGTATTTACGAAAAAAAAGTATATATGTATTCTATCAGCCATCTAGTTTCCATAGTACAAGCTTTGCTTAGTTTGGGCTTGGTGGTGTTGTGTGAAATGTCCACCAATATTTATTTATTATTTATACATGCGCTCGAAAAACATAACCTAACATAACTTCCTCTTGCGCATCTTTCGGGTCAAAAAACGGGATACGATTATCCGATTATACGACATATCCTCCGTAGATAGACGAGTAAACCGTACTCAGGATATCGATCCACATTCCTGTTGCGTACTGCACAAGAATGGAATTCGTTGCCGCCATCTCTGTTTCCTGAGACCTACAATCTTGGAATTTTCAAGGCTAGAGTGAATAGATATCTTCTAGATCGACGAGCTCCATCCTCGGCCACACCGTCACTTAACACCAGGCGAGTTGGTGGTCAATCGTAGATCTATAGTGTACAAAAAAAAAAGTAACAATTCTATATTATCTATTTGTAACGAGTTTGAAAGGCGGATATAAAATCGTATCCAAAGTTAATTAATTAATACAAATATGGTATAAATTAGTTTCTATAGGATATGGTAACATTGTCAACTGGTTGCCATTTTCGGCATCACACGTGTACATACAACAACGTAGTATCTCCATTCTTAAACTTGTAGTAGCTTTTTATAGAAGAAAACGTAGGTGTAATGATCATTAACATTAATACGTATGAATTAGTTAAATGTAACTGCTTGTTAAATGATAACGCGTGTAAGTTTTTACCATTTTAAGGCGATAATACTTCTTTTTAACCGAATTCCAAAAAGGAAGAGGTTCTCAATTAGTCTGAATCTTTTTTTATGTATGTTAAAACATACCTAAATACCTAAAACAGACGTTTTAACATAAATACAACAAAAGCTACGTTCAAAGAACTTCAAAATTCAAATGCATACAAAATAATAGGCAGATATGTGTCAAGCATTACCTACTTACTGTAGTTAGTATAATTTATACGTGAAATATAGGTTTATATGCATTTTAATGGTATAATAGGCAGTTGTGTTGAATAAATCATAAATGCATCTGTATGCCTAGATATGTAAATGAGTTATCAATATTTATGGTATATCACACAAGAACGATATTATTTATTCATTGCATTGTATTTATTATGTAACTATTTCATGGTAGAGTTGGTTTTCCTTTGATAGGTATAACTTAGGTGTCTTCAAATCACGCATCGATAGTTGGTGATCGTGGACCTTAAAGTGATCGTGGACCTTAAATATGCATTAGGAGAGATGGCAGTCAAGTGCAAGTCTAGCAATGAATAAAAAAACATAACTCTCCTACGCAGTCGGGTAAAAACATGGTAGGGTTAATATTTTTCTTAGTAGGTCTTTCTCGTAAATTCATTTATATTACTACAGTATAAGAACAGTACCTTACTACAAAGGTAACTTTGGACTTCTTTTAAACATATAGTGGACTCATAATGGATTCATAATAGAATTATAATAATAAATAATAAAAATATTAGAATAAAAATATATATAACGATTAAATAATAAAGTAAAATAATAAATAATAATAGTCTTGTAGCTCCTACCGTCAGCAGCTTAGGTCGTGCCCCGATGCCGGCAGAACCCTAGGTGTTTTATATATATTATAAAAAACTTAAAAGTTATTAATTAAATAAACAAATGAAATAATAAATAGTACCAATAACACAGATTTCCTGTAGAAGTGAAAAATAGTTCCTGTGAGTAATAAATTGATTTTGTTTTACGCTTACTCATGTATGCGTAAATAACAGTAAGTAAATCTTCCTGAACCCTGACTAAATAAAAATAAATACTTACTTTCTATTCTATCATTTAAGTGTCTTCAAATCAGGAGTGAATTCGTTCCTTCTAGGTAAACACTCCATCGTAGACTGCATTAGGCAAGTCGGTGGTCAATGGAAAAAAATTGCCAAGTATTTATCTATACCATAGAAAAACAAATATAACGGAACTAATAGACTGTACAATTTAACAAAATATTATTATTGTTCAAGTTTCCGGCAGCGTAGTCGGGAGACCGTCTAACTTGTGATCCGCAGGTCCTGGGTTCGAATCCCGCGGCACGCACCTCTGTCTTTTCGAAGTTATGTGAGTATTGTTGATTGCCGCCAACTTCAAAACGGTGAAGGAAAAACATCGTGAGGAAACCTACATGTCTGAGAGTTCTTAATAATCTTGAAGATGTGTGAAGTCTGCCAACCCGCACTTGGCCAGCGTGGTAAACTATTGCCTTACCCTTCTCATAATAAGAAGATGGCCCGCGCCCAGCAGTGGGACAGTTTGTACAAACAGGGTTGTACAACAACCCTAAATGAAATAAAAACCGGACAAGTGCGAGTCAAACTCGCCCACCGAGGGTTCCGTACAAACTAGTAGATAAAAGGGGGAAATTATACGTTTTTTTACATTTTCCTTCATAAACCGAAATATATACATCGTAAAAATATTTAAAAACCTGTTTTGGCTTGTGCTAATTAAGCTCTTTCATATGATACCCCACATATGGATATATCTTTCATATGGACCCTCCTTCCTTGCATAATGACCCTATTTTTTGTGATTAAATTAAAATGTACTGATTTCGGACATCGTTTTTCTTTATATGTTTATGTGACAATGCTTCTTGCCAAATTTCTCAGTTTAAGTCAACGGGAAGTATCCCATAGGTTTTGATTCCCTTACGAGTGTCGAAATATGCGTTTAAGGCGACATATTCGGCTGTAACTTTTTAAAATAAATACCTACTGAGAATTTTGATTTTTCTCTGCAGCTAGAGACTATGGATCTGCGCATAAGGTTTTAATTTCAACTATACCTTCACGCGTTCCCGGGATGATCCTAAGTGATCCTATTTTAAGGGTTCCGTTTTTTCCTTTTGAAGTACGGAACCCTAAAAAATCTTTAAATACGCAAATAAAGTCAATGCAAAATTAATAGTAGCTCATAGATAAGCGTACAAATTGAATAAAAGTAGGTATGTGCCTAAATAGGTAAGTAGGTATATTTGTTTGTAGGGTACTCATGATCCTTCCAGTCCTCTAATAATACAATACATGATACGTCATTTGCATCAGATGCAGATTATAACACCAAATCGATTTCCCCAAACAGTAGGTACAGTCAAATACAAGATGCAACTAGTTACAGCCCTGCGCATACTAATCGAATAAACGCTGCGTGCGCTCGCATTCGCACGCGGGCGACGAATGCGAGCGGGGTGAGGATGTAGGCGCGGGGGCAGGGGTGAACAGCTGAGCGCGCGGGTCTATTGACAGCGCGCTACCCGCTCAGCAGCTCAGTACGTTCGCTATCACCGCGGAGTTCGCACGTAGCCGCCAGAACTACTAACAAAACAAATCTCCCGATTGATTATGCCACGATCGCCCCGCAGTGCTAACTGAACTGCGGCCGGGAAAATTAAAATTATGACTTTTGGACTCTTCGTGAATGAAGAAGATAGTAGTAGATCCGTTCTAGAAGAGAAAGCTCTGAGGATAGTTTCCAGATATTGGGAAGTCTCCGGAGCTTCGTCCGCCGAGAGGCCACGGTACGGAAGCAAACAGAGGTTGTTAGTCGCCCCGTTCGGACTGCTATAAACTGTACTTAAACAATTTTGAAATTAAAAAAAACATTTTTTAAACTTAAAAACATTTTAGTGATTTTTTTGTGCAATACAAACGTGAACTGTGTTTTTTCTGTGCTATTTTTTGGATTAACAAAATGGTGCCTCAGCAAGTTTCGGAAGTAAGGTCCATGACGCCCACTTCGAGTGGAGTGGTGTTCGGGTCACAACTCGTCGACAAGAACTCTTCTACACCCTACACGGATGCTACACAGGTAAGGACTTTCTTTCAAAATAAGTGGCAAAAAATAATAATAAATAATCATCTCAAAATTGCAGTTTAAAAAAATAACAATCGCGCAAAATTAGAAAAATACGTATTATAAAAATAAATGTTAAATTGTGATACCTACGCAAAATCGCCAAAATAAACAGATATTTAAAAAAAAATTGGGAAAAATAGGACAACTGTTGAAATAAAATAAATTTATCAATAGTACAAATAAAAAATATTATACAAAAAATAATTTTACGTAGTTATTTTTAAATTATACATAACTAGGTATTAAAAGCATCTAAAATGAAAAGGTTGCCATTGATTTTATAGAATCTTAATTTCAGATAAAATCAATGGCAACTTGGCAAAATCATAACGAACATGTAAAAAACTCTAAAATAAAAGTGCGCAACATAATTTTATTGCGTGTAAAAATGTCAACACATGGCTAAAAGGTGTTTTTTATTTTGTAAACATGTTTTTCTGTGACGTTCCGATAACGCACTGCGAAAAACCTTCCTCAATCGAAATAGGCATAACACATTTATAAAGATAGGAAATGATAAAAATAATAACAGTTGACGTAATTGACGTAATAACACAATTATTAAAATCTCCGGTATAGAAAAACAGTTAAGCAAGTTTAAACGTTTTTGTATGAAAGTACATAAGATTTATTAAAATAATTTTAAATAATAAATATAGTCAAACATCGTGAACATTTATATAAATATTGAGTTATTACATGATGTATGTGTACTGATTTATAAGGTGGCTATAAAAAACCAAAACCAAAACCGTTAACCTTATAATAACAAATATATAAGTTTAGAAAACTCAAAAACCCTCAACGAAAAAAGCGGCTGAGCTGATTTCAATGAAACATAGCTAGGAGTTCTCTCGATTAAATCCTCTTTCAAAAAAAAAACTAGATCAAAATCAGTTAGGTACTTACATACCTACGTCAAACTTATAACATTCCTCTTTTTTGATCGGAGGTAAAAATAAGCTTTACTAAGAAGCCAGTAAAACATAAAATTATCTCAAAGAAATGGTAGAAATAATAATAGAACTTTTTAAAGTGGTCAACAAATTATTTAATGTTTAATTTAAAATATTGTAAATGTTTGATACTAACAAAATATGTTGTTACACAGTAACACATTTTTATGGACTTAAATTTGACGATATTTTTAAAACATTTGTGTCTCAAGCATCATAAAAAAGAGATTGAAACTATAATTCCTAAATTGAGATACATTTATAATGATTGTAAAATTCTAATGCAAAACATATCTAAGCAGTTAAAAAACACAGAATTTATATTTGAACTAATTCCTGGAGTGAAATCAAAAAACAAATTGGAAATGCGAAGTAAATTAAAGCGAAGTAAGTTAAAGCGAAGTAAGTTAAAGATGATAATCAAAGTGAGCATCAATTGACCAACACGGTTGTTACCGAGAAATTGAATTCTCCTACTAAAACAGTAACTAACGAGAATAATGATACACGAACATGCAATCGGGAACCACACAATTTAACTATTTCTGAACACACGAACTAGGAAAGGGAAAAGAGACTAGATACGAATATTATTTTATATGCACAAAATGTACATAATTTTGTGCAAATAAAATTATATTAGTACTGTTTCCAATTGTATGTACATACACAGGAAAATGAAGCAAGGCTAGTCATTGACAATAAATATTTTATGATAGATATAGACATTATATAAATTATAAATTAATTGTTTGAACTCACAAGAGTGGTTTTGAAACAAATTTATTTCTAATATCAATCATAAGTGGCTTATTTTTAGTAGAACAAGATAATAAAGCTGGATTCAACTAGTACGTAGAACCATAATATCAATTGCATTAAACAGGTTTAAAATTACACACACGTTTATAATAACCAGTGCCCATAATGTTATTCATCTTATAAATAAGGAAGTACTTAGGCATAAAAATTCTAAAGAGGTTTCTCCTTACAATGTCAACAACTCAACGCCATATAAGATACAAGTCTTAACATGTCCAACCTTATATTGCTGACCAATTAGTCGTTTAACGCAAATTGAAATTTAACATATAAATATTGTGCAACAAAATTGAATGTGTTGAGTTGAATTGAATGTATTATAACACGTACAATACCACTGCAAAACGATATTCCAGAAACAGAGATTATAAAGAAAACTACATCGGAAAAAAATTGCATGGCCATAAATTTAGTGATCGTAAAACAAGAAGTATCAGTTAACTAGTTAACGTACCGTAAAATTTGGAAGTGAACAACATAGAGGGTTTACGAATCTGTACAGATAAATTGCATAGTTCGTCAGACGCGGTCACGTCTGACGCTCTACGCAAATCATTTCGGGAGCAATGACACCTGATACAATTTTTTTCGCATTATCACATTATACGCACTCCCTCGCGCGATCCGACACAAAATCGAGGCTATAGCAGTCAAAACAATCGATAAAATAAAAAGAAATATGATTTTATTACTGCCTCTCCAGCGAAATAACCAAGAAATGCGCCAGAGTACCTCAGAGTGCATTAACATTTCAATGTCAACTCGTAATATCGTATTTTTAGTCATCCGCCTCGCTTGTGTGCGTGGCCTTTCTCGTATGCACTTTGAATTTATCGCCTGTGTGTGTTCACTACTAGGAAATTATAATCTTCGGTCGTTCGCACAGATTTTAAGTTCACAGGAAACCGCATCATCATGATCATTTATAATTAGAGCTAGGAAATGAATGTTTTCCTTTACATTATCCTTGACTTCGTGGCAAAATTTATGACTGTAATATAAGGAAACGATTAGAGTCGTATCATTTGCAACATAACAAGCTATCGATACAATAGATTCTGCAATTAACCGTTTCCATCACGACACGACTGTCTCGGGGAGTGGGCTCGGCTAAAACGGAACATTTCAAATTTGTTTCGTGTAGAAAAAAAAACTTTGAAAACCAAGGGCGCTGTTTCGGATCGTTATAATCTGAGCGCCGAGCGAATTGTAGACTCGACTCCGCTTATTTTTTGTTGAATTTTTTACCGAGCTCTAAACATATAGCTGCTTAGATACAGGCAACTGTTCTTTTCGTCCAAGGTTACCCGTGCCTTCGCTACAATTGTGAATGTGCTCGAAACCCTCAGAATATTTTTAAATACTTTGCAATCGTTTCCTAGATATCCGTGAATTTTTCCTTCGTGCTTGTCTAATATTACTTGTCACTATTACTGTGCTTTCTCACGAAACGTTGAATTTCTCGAATCTTAGGATTAGAAGTCTGAATTGATATCCAGTATGTTACAAAACAATTTCGTAGCAATAAATTAACATTTAAGATCGCTGGTTACCTTTAAACAATCGCGTTCGCTTTCCTCGCATAAGTTTATCGTTTAAGTAAGCAAATTTATGTACCCTAATGCACCGTTGGCAGGTCTGAACAAATCAACGTTTTGATTGTAAAATACGGACTCACGTCGGCAAAGGCAATTTGCTCTACCTACACTTGTGGGTGGTGTTTTAATAGCGCCATTATAGAGAACGGCGAGTGTTGCCCAAGAAAATTACTGTTGTGTACAGACAAACATTGCCTACCGCGTATATTTACAGCCTGAGTTAGTAGAGTCACAGTTGTTCTAGAAAAAGTTGAGATTGTTTTCACACTGTCTTCAGTCGCCGTTACTGGAAAAATATTTGCTAAAAGTTTCTTAACCTATTTTACACCAAAGGTATCTTTTGCCTTTGTAATAAAAATTGTGTATTTATTTTCAAAGATGAGTTTAGTGAAATTAAAATTCATTGCACCTTGTCTAGCTTCTAAAGCGAAGTCTAGACGCTTGTAAGTAATCCTTCTGACAGAATAACTGATGTTTTTAAAAGGATTCATTGGCTAATCCTCTCTGCTTCTTCACGATGCGTTTTAGTTTTTAACTGATATATATTTTTGTAGTAAAATATTTTACGAGAAGAAATATAATGGTTGAGCTTATTAAAAATGATATTTTTTTTACAATTTGAGTAAATGAAGCTAATTTTAGGACTATGCAGCTCAGCAATTTATTGAGCTTAAATAGTAGGTAGTTTTGCCAAACTGAAGGAAATCATATTAAAACTACCACGCCATGTGAAAACAGAAAGTCTGGAGCAGCAAATGGCTATAAATTCAAACCACGCGGTGACGCGGCCTGGATCGCTACGAACAACTTCCCATGTGCAAACAACAAAAATACACCATATATATCTTTCAGTTGAATTTTCCGCATAAGGCTTTTGTATTATTATCTTTTTACAACGGTGCATGTCTAACTTTGGAAGTGAACCGAAAAAGCATTGAAAATTTAACCAGCGAATCTTATATTGTAGTTTCTATTTTAGGACCTATTGGCGCTGTTTTTCTATTAGTACTGCGTCAGTATTAATTTGATGATTATTATTTGTGTTTTATTTTTATTCAGATAAGCAAAATAGGTACATAGCTTATATGTTGTTTATAAACGAATTAAACGAAAATACATTTTTATGTCAATAAAACCATCCAAGTCCAATTTAAATCTACTGGCTCCGCTTTTATAACATGTACTTAGATTTTGATAATTTGGTTTGTCCTTGGTTGTTTAACGTTTATCTACAAAGTCATTGACATCGATTTTCAAGTAATAATTTAATTAGATATTATTGCATTCAAAGTTGTGCAAGTCATGCTTATCAAGAACGAGCACATAATTTTTATATTTTTATCTAAAGTCATGACTTCGACACTTCATATTCCTTATCTTATCAAGATGCATTTCGATTGTTTTAGATTAATAGGTTTTAAATTCTGATGGCATCATTTCATGTTTATCAATTGATTACCCATAAAACCGTCCTGTAGGTTTAATGCAGTTTAAAATAAAAAGGATATTTTTTTTCTAATTCAACACGTAGCTTTGCTTATTTATTCAAAAACTTTGAAGTTAATTTATTTGGGATCTTTATCTCAACAGAGATTTATGTATGCTGATTGGATTCCGAAACTCTTCTGAGATTAGTTCCCCTGATTAGGTGTTTTGGTCGAAACTCCATTGTACAAGTTTGATTAGACACCGATGCAGGAGTGTGGGGGATTACTCATTATCACCGTTTGCTTACTTTTCTTCCCCAAATCTTTTGGGACTCAGTAGTAATAAGTTTTCTTCTTTACTGGTGTTTGTAACTAGATCCTGAACTTATTTTGTGAATTAAGAACTTACTTGCTGTATAAGACTAGTTTTCTGATTAAGTTTGATTATGCCATAACTAAAAATCATAATAACCTTGTATGTAATTTGGTTTCGTTTTGAAAATTGTAGATTTATAATTTATGCAGCACTTAGTAGATTTATAGCAACGTCTTGGCCGATAGTTATGATTTCTTCAACGATTCTTATTTCCGGTTGAAGATTTGTAGGTTTACAAATCAGCTTATTCTTAGCCAAGTATTATTCTATTCTCGAGCCATTTATATTCTTTATCGACAGTTTTATTGCTTTATTTATTTTTGTATGAATTGCTTTGGTCTATTTGAATCTTCGATGTAATATTGCCTTCTTGTCGTGTTGTTTTTGTGGTTAACGCAAGTACCAATTTTATTAATCTTAGATTTTTAGTATGATTTCACTTGTTTGTTTAACATTTTTAATAATGAAGTATTCTATAATAAAATATTGATATAAAAAAGTAAGTTCGTATAGACTGAGTGGCCAGCCCTATTGTCATAGTTATTAAGCCGCCGAAAGGCCTCTGACTTGGCTTGACGATTGCTGATAACCGGGACCTACAATTTAACGTGTCATCCAACCCACGGTAGCGCTCAGAAAGAAATGCCACTCACGGTCACCCATCCGAAGACTGACCGGTCCGTCCGTTGCTTAACTTTGGTGATCGTTCGGGAACACCTAGTCAAGTTACGCCACGAGCGCTACTATATATTGATATATTCCATAATAATAAAATAATAAGAAAAAAAAAAATACTTCAAAAATCTTTTAAAGACAAACTGAATAACATCCATTGCTAGATAATAATAATAGTTTAAAAAATTAAACAACCGACTTCAAAATACGCATTTTCGTTTACTAAGATGACATATTTTTTTCCAGATAATTCGTTTTAAAAACCAAAGTACCAAACAATCAAGACATTTGTTTTCAAATCAAGCGTGGCGTTTGAACAACCGTATTACTTGATTCTGCCACAGAAGAAATTAATATGATTTTGTTTGAAAATTTGGTTAGATTATCGCTACTCAAAATGAAAACACTTGGAACTTGAAGTTCCAAGTATTTTGAAGTGGTGTATATGTCATGAGAACAAAATCTTTTTCGAATTTCTTGGTATCGTTTTTGCAAGACTAGGGAAATAAAATTGAACTACTGGCAGCTTTTTATTATGATGCCATAAAAAGGTGGCTTTCGATTTCAGTCAGAATGAATAGATAGGTATCAGGACGGGCGTTTTCTCATTTCTCGTTCGGAGCGCTAAAAACGATAAAGTTTACGACTGGTCTTTAAAAAGGACGACACTCGATCCTCGGTGCTTTTGAGACGGAGAATTTCTCTTTTGCCAACGCTCAGCTCTTCTCCAGTTTTTCGGTTATTCGTCTGTTCTCATACATATATATTTTTAAGATTATTAGTTACTTTTTCCTTAATTTTTATTGTTGCGGTCTTAAAGTGTAGTTCTGCTTTATCTTTTCCTTTTTCTTTAGTTTTGTTGAGGTATACTTTTAGATATCATTTATGAACTTTATTTCTGTAATTAAAGGAAAATATTATGATTTATTTTTCATTATGCTTTCATTACCGGTTAGTTCAATATTCATTGGATTGATTATTAAAATGAGGCGTGAATTGCATATTCTCAATTTTGAAACGAAGTCAAAGAACTTTAGTAATTGATGTTCGCGGAGTGTTCAAGGCCTCAGTCGGTTTTTAATTAGGGTTCAGATCAAAACCAGACTCAGACTAGAATAATCAATCAACCCTAAAGTTTTGGACTTAAATTTAGAAGATTGGGTACTATGATTAATTACTACAATGGCTTACGATTTGGCCTAGGAGAAATCATTTTTAACCGACTCCTAAAAAGAAACAACCTCCTTCTTTTTTTCAATTCAATTCAATTAACAATTTTTTTTTATGTTTACTCTGTCAATTATTAATTGTTTTTGATGATTATTTTTAGTTTGGTAGGTAATATTTCAGAAGTGGTCTCATATAAGTTTTATCAAAATTGGTTCAGTGTTTTGGTATTTTAACAAAAATACTGAAAAAATGTCTAAGTAAACGAATTGCGTATTTTGAAGTCGTTTTTTTTTCAGTTTTTTGAACTATAATTATTACTTCAGAGAATATGTATCTAATATCTTTTGTATTCAATTGTCATTAAGTATTGTTTATGGCCATCAATATTTTTTTCATCAATTTTACTAATAAAATATAATTTAATACATGGTGCTCTCATATATGCAATCATTATATGACACACAGTTTAAAGTTGCTGTAAGTACCTACTAAAACCTCATTCTGTGGTACACACATACAAACGTCTATCCCAATGGCCCTCCATTTCGTCAATCTACTCACATACTCATTAATTCGAATCTATCATTGGTCATACTATTTTGTAAACCAATTTTCACTCGAACAACAGTAAGTACATTTTAAGTAACACCTATAATTTTAGAAGCCGTATCATGGGTTTCGAAACTTGAATCACCGACGTGCATTATCGACAGTGACCTTTAAGATATTAAAAAAGATATACTTTTATATCGTTCAATTGAAACCGGTCTAAGAACCGGCTTACACACGGCTTTTACTGCTGCCAAGGAATAGAATACTCAGATGGGACAAAGACGGCGCGCACAATGCCTACATTGTGGTGTTAATCCTCTAAGAGGCAACTTCTCTGATAGCGACATGAATGGAAGATAAGCCAAGGGATTACAAAGATCATTTTGAAATTGTGTTGGATATTTTATCCCTTACAGGAAGTTTGATTGTTCACTGGTTTTAGCGTACTTATTTAATACCATCATCATGAGGCACTTATTGCTAAAAAAATAATTATGTTATTCGTGTTAATAACTAAGCGCATGGCATGGTTTTACATGAGCTGAAAATAATATCTTTTTTATTTTTATTTTAGAGTATTAATCATTAAAGTTAGCATTTCTCCCTTCCCTTGCTCTTCCTTTCTTCTTGTTTTCTTTTCCTGTGCAACCATCTTAGCAGCATCTTACGTACTAAATCCCTGATGGCCAATTAAGTAATCTTGTTTTAAAATTTTATTTATTTGAATGGATCTTTCTCGTAATTTTAAACTTGACTAGTTTATTTCTAGATTGTCCCATCTAGCAAGTTTTCTGCTCTTTGCCGCCCGCAAAAACCAAATCGTGAGCCACTACAGGAAGCGGCTCGGCGCGATCGTGTCGTGTGATTCAACCGGCCTTGCCTTTGCCTCGCCTTCTAACTTTTCTTGTTCGAACTTTAACAACTAAAGACGGACGATTCCAAATAATAACAAAATAATATTGAATGCAGACATTCGATTCGAATCAGTTTAAATTCAATTCACGTGTTTTTTCTTTTTAATGTTAAAATTATATTGAATATCTATTTTCGGCACGGCGAGAATATTAAAAGAAATCATTCAAAAAACATAAACAAATTTAAAACCATAACCAGTATATTATTAGTTTATATTTTAATATATATGTAAATACTTGCTATTATTCAACAGTTACGCAATAAAAGTATATTTTTTTAAGTATAACATAATAAAATCATTTAACGCTGCGAGCGTGATGGGGACTCTCAGATCAGGGTCTGCATGCGTGGGACTTGCAGCCTTGCATTAACATTAGTTAAGAATTAGACTTTATTTTATTATATTATGTTAATATATTTAGTATGTGTAGGTATTTTATATATTGTTTTTGTACACTCTTATATGTCTATATATCATAATCATTTAATAAAATCATAATATCAGTTTATTTAAATTATTATATCACAAGCAAGACTTTGATATTGTGACTGATATGACTTGATAGCAGATAGGACTAGATTGCTTTATTACTAAATCTCAATATGACTTAGTCTTCTTAAGACAACATTGCGTTTGGACAAGTTAGTAAGTAAAAGCTAGCCAAAGTATACACATTAAATATATTACATTCAGAGATCTATTCTTTAACATCTTTCCCTTTACACGCAGTGCCTTAAGTTAATGTGCATTTTGCTTGCTTATTAAGAAATGTCAAAATTAAATCGATCTTATTCTGAACAACTTCAAAACAGCTGTCTATAGCATAAATGACATATTTTAAAACAGGAGTAAATATCATAAAATTAACATTTTAATTTATCTGACCTTCTAAATATTTTGATACTCTAAGTTCATTTGAACAAATTATTCCATCTGATTTTATATTAAATTCTCTTCGATATTCTCTCAGTAATCTAGTTATGAATAACTCTTGTGGGCAGTTTCCTTACACAATTACCTGTGGGCAAAAAGTTTACCATTAATTGAGTTCTGGAAACGTCCTTTGGTTAAATTCTTTTAAATTCAGAATTAAATCACGGGATTAAATAGGTTATATTAAACTTGGAGATTCCGGCAAAATTTTTGATTAGAAGAAATTTAACCGATATTAGACATGAGTTTTCCGGTTTCCCAGTCGTTTCCCATATGAAAAGCAAACTTAAGTATAATAAAATTATTGTTAATAACAAAAATGTTTTGACAACCTTTTCTTTTTGATTATTATTTCAACAAAATAAATAAGAGCAGTTCTTTATATCAGAAAATATATCTTCAAGAAGATTTACTATTCATGGCGTATAACACAACAAATCTTACGAATAACACGATATCTATCTTATAAAGTTACTGCTAGTATAGTTTCACTATTGTTCCGTATTGTGTTCTATGTATATTTCTCTTTTCTTCCTTATTACATCAAGTTCCATAAAATCAAGGTTGCAAAATCAGCAGTAATAACGTTACCTCTACTAAAATTCCGGGCCCGGCATTTTTCCCCGTAGATATTCCAAAGATTTTCATTGCCAATATCATGCCTGCACAGAATTGGATCAGCAATGAGATTACGTTAAAAATTAGGCTTTATTCCGATGTTATTAAGGGTGAAATATATTGCCTTTGCGTTATTGTAAATCCTTCGGATGCCAGTTAAATTAATCAGTCGATTCAAGTGTTATCCTCTGTTACGGGGGCTCTATCGGAATTCCTTTTCCCCGGGAACATTTTACTTCGATTAAGTAAAATGTGAGATGGGATGTGTGTTTCTGTATTATTTTCAATGACTTGATTCAACGCCTTTGTTCCATTTGAGTTATTTTATACTGTCAAGTAATTATGACCATGCAATAATAATTAAAATACTAATGAAGACGCAAAGGACATATTTCTGTATTGTAGCGAGTGGAAAGTATATATTTTTAGTAGAAAGTACATATGTCTCTGATTACCCCAATAGGAAAAATACGTGACTGTAAACTATACATATAAATAAAAGAGTAATCTAGGTAGGTAAATACCATTACGTTCAGGTAAATACCATTAGAAAAACCAAATCAAATGCCATAGCTAACACTAGTGTATTCCTAATTGAACTGTATTTCTAAAAAAAAAACAAACATAGAATGACATCAGCAAACATTAAATTAAATTGTGTTTTAGAAAAACATTCAAAGCATTCAGGATGAATTAAAATTTATTTTTCTTGTTACAATTGAAACAGCATTGATTAGTTATTACTTGTCTGCAAAAAAGGGGGGTTATTATTTTCAAGTGTATGTATGTATTTATGTTTCTATAGTATGATTATCTTCTGCAGCAGCTTGACCAATTATTATATACGAGGTGTCGTTAGACACTTTACATTCCGACACTAATTTAAAATTATACTTGTTCGTAACCCTTAACGATTTTTTTTATTGAAGAAAAATATTTTAAGTACTAATAGTATTTTCTTTTATACGTTATAACAATTAAAATAACTTTAACAAAATATCTATACTTATATACATTTTGTTAGATTAATATCACAATTCAAAATAGTGTAATATGTACATTATTTCAAGCAAAAATTTGTAAAACAAAAAGTAACGCTACATTGCAGTCTACTCAGACTTATCTGACAAAATTTCTAAAACGGTCTCAACTAGGGTACGAAACTCCGTAAAAGGCATAGTTAAACAAGCAAGATGTAATCTTATCATTTCCCTTACACCATAAAATTTACAGGATGAAGATAAGCGCGAAGAAACCCAAATCTGTAAGTTTAAATAAGCTTACAGCATAGTCCAACCTACAAAAGGCAGAGGTGGAGATCGGACAAGGAGACGCGTTGATAATGATAAAGTTCTTGTGCTAAGAGAGACAATTTTTGAAGCTATTTCGTCAGAAAATTATGACAACGCAACTAAAATTTATATTGTTGTGGCGAAATTAGGTCTAAGTGACGTCAGTTTTTCTCGGAACAAGAAATGGTGAGTACTTAATCTGATTTTATTGATAAATTATAAATCTTAATCAATATTATCATATTATTTCTGGTTACTTCGACAAATTAATCTAATTAAGATTGATAAATTTAATAAATATTTTTTCTTGTGTATAGCTAAATACGTCCAATTCAGTAACTGATATTGACTTGCTTCTTTATTGCGCATTTATTTTATTTCAAACACACAAATAGTCATAGTCTTCCATAAAAAGCCTTTTGTATCTCTTGTTGCCTTTAAATCAATTTTACTCAGACTTTTTCTTAACCAATTACTTCCATTGAAAGTCCACAAGCGACAACCTTTTGAGCTTTTTTCTTCGCAACAACTTATAACAATCTCTTGTGTCTCTGTCTTGAAACTTCTCAAAGGTCTTTTTATTTGTGCTTGTGTCACATCGTTTTTTACCTTGCATCTGTCAATTAATGTAATTGTGGTGCGAGGCAAGACTGCGTCGTAGCCATGAACTTTCGTAGACATTTCGATTGGGTTTAACAATAGGTTCAGATAGATGATCTTGAGCGTATTTAATACAATTGGCTTAATATTATTTGTTTGCCTGATAATATCGCGTTGAAATTGATTTTAATGTTTTATATTTGAAATTGTTATTGTAATCGAACTAACGAAGTTTGTTTTTGCAATAATAAGTTTAAATTGACTCTTTAATACTGTAAATATTTGTTACCTCTTGACGACTAGAAGGCAGATCAGGATTATAATCTGTATAGAAATAAATGAAACTCTAGAAAAGAACAATGCTATGATTCATGATCATCATCTCATCACCATTTTGGCACCGTACAGGACACAGGTGAAGCCTTGGGCGCATCAAGTAAAACATATATTGTAAATGTAATTGTAATAATATTGGGGGACTTTACTCACAACACCATCTAGCCCAAACTAAGCAAAGCTTGTACAATAGAAACTAAGATGATTGATAGAATACATATAGTATAGTTTTTTTTGTAAATACATACTTATGATACGTATAAACACTCAGACACAGAACAAACATCTATGCTCATCACATAAATGTTTGCTCTGGGTGGGAATCAAAGCTACAGCTCAGGGGGCTTAATGGTAATAGGTACACAAAACTGTACATTAGATTTAACATTGGACATATTATATTTTTATAAACTTTTCGTAACTGTGGTAGTAACAGACCAAAAATACAACTTAAATATATCTTGTTTTTTTCTTTACACCTTTTGATCTCTGGTATTAATATAATTCATTATTAAGGCCCAGCTCAACCGGTCTAGCTTGATTGCACACAAGATTGGTTCGATGCACTTTGCTTCACATTGACATTTATTGTGCAGATGTCACCGATGAACATCTCTTTTAGATTCAAAACATCAATTTTACTAAACAGAAAGTGTCCATAATTAACATAGTCTAAATTCGGTAAGTATCCGTAAAGTCTAGATTTGTTTTAACATCTATCTAGTATCTTTAATATCTATTTGTCCAACGGTATTTTGCAATTGACATCAATACTATGTTTAAAGTGGCTTTTATGATACAATTATCGTTTTATTTTATTGATTTTTACAGTTTTTTATTTGCAAATCAGTTTGTTCTCACGGAAATCATTTTATATTATCTAGTCTGTTTAAGATAGCTGAACATCCGCTACAGTGTCCGCATCTGAACCATCGATTACAAATTAGATAACTTCGCACAGATGTTTCTAGGTATTACGTTCTGGCCTAAATTTTGCGGATTAGATTAACGGCTTTAGATGAAAGATAACCTTCACGGAAATCTTTTTTAGAAGTTATAAAAAATTAACTCTATTTAAAGATGAATGTCTTAAAATCTGCATAGAAGAAAATATATAAATTATTAGTCAAGCAAAAGTAATCGTTAAATAATGTTAATAATATGAAGTTAAGGTAAAAATACAAGCTCCAGGCAGAGACTTTAAAGTAGGACCGGCACAAGGAAGCTGAAGTCAAGCATGTATTTATAAATGCAACCTTGAACTTCAATATGAAGCCAGCAGATTGTACTCAAGTCTTGCCGAATATGGCAGGGGTTCTTTAAATGGCTAACTTGTTTCATGTTATTACTTGAATATCTGACGACATTACTCCGTATAAGTTTACACATTTCACGTACTTTGGTCACAAATTTTGAAGATATCGGTGTATGTTAAAGCAAATTTAAATTCATCCCTTTGTACATAGGTAGAGAAGAAGTTAATTTTATAGACGACGTCACAAAATTTAATAAATACCGTTTATTTATTTAGTTTTATTGTAAATTAGAACTAGGTCAACGTTTAATTTCTAAATATCCACAAAACTACCTCGCCAAAGCTATATTGCGCATTCAGGGGCCGAAAATGTTCAAATTTCGCTTTTAATTGACATCGAAGCCGTCTATTTTACGATTGCAATAACGAGGCTTACGATTAAATATTAAACATTCCAAATTCGCCTCCTTGATTAAAAGTAGGGTTGCATTTATTTGAAGACAAATTTTGTTTACTGAATCTATTATTATAACATTGTTAGATTTTATTTTAATGTGAAACGATGTCTTCATTTGTTTTTTGAGATTGATTTTCTGTATTGTATATAAGTATATAAAAGAAAGTCGTGTTAGTTACACCATTTAGAACTCAAGAACGACTGGACCAATTTTTATGATTTTTATGTTTTTGGATTTGTCTTCGTCCGGAATAGGATAATAAGTATTAAAAATATGATATTCGTCAATAAAAAAAAAAAACTGTCAAAACATCAGTCTAGCCGTTTATCTACACTAATATACAGAGGAAAGATTTGTAACTCATAAACTACTGGACCGATTACAAAAATTCTTTCACCATTAGAATGCTACATTCTTTTTGAGTAACATAGGTTATATTTAGAATTAGAAAAAATAGGGATCCCTACTAAAACTTCAATAATGTAACCAGTAATACTGCCATTATAGTTTTGAAATAGGGATAAATTAAGGGATATACACGGGAAGAGGGGAGTTAAAAGATTATACGAAAGTTCCAGGGTTGAATGTTAGGGTGGGAGTAGGGAAGGAAGAAGCAGAGCTGGCGAAAGTGAGGCATTAGTCTGATAGATGAGAGTGTCACGGGAGCGGGATGAGAACGGGATAAAATAAGCGAGGTGGAAGAGAGTGTGTTGCTGGAGTGTGGCGTGTGCGATGT
Source organism: Lycia hirtaria (assembly GCA_947563715.1). NCBI lineage: Eukaryota > Metazoa > Arthropoda > Insecta > Lepidoptera > Geometridae > Lycia > Lycia hirtaria. The sequence goes on from OX387384.1 coordinate 15,650,076, forward strand.
GAGAGTGGATGGGATTACAGCGGAAGGGGTGCGATTACGGTGGGAGGGGGTAAGTGCGGATCAGGAGTGAAAAGGGAGTAACAAACCTGAGCTGGGAGCAAGGTGGTAGCGAAACAGAAGCAGAACAGGAGTCAGGTGGGAGTGCGGTGGGAACGAGGTGAGAGCGGGAGAAAAGCAAGGTGTGAACGGAGCGAGGCGGGAATGGGACAAGAGCGGAACGGAACGGGGTGGGAGCGAGGTGAAAGCGGAACGAGAACAAAGTGGGACTGGGACAGGTACGAGTGAGTATAGGGTGGAAATGGTGTGAGAGTGGTGTCAGTGAGATTGGGAAGAGCAAAACAGGAACTGGTTGGGAGCCCAATGAGAGCAGGGTAGGATCGGGGCGAGAAAGGGATGGGAGTTAGTTTTATTCAAATACATAAATCTATGTTTGACCACTGACTCGACATTAATAGATTGGGTCAGAAGTTTGGTTGAAGCAGGACGGCAGTGCGGCGAGATTGAGCTTGGAGCGAAACACGAGCAGGGCAGATGTGGTACTGCAGCATTAGCTTGGCGGGGGTGCATTGGGTGCGGGTAGGAGCGTGACATGGACGATTTTCTTACGCGTACGAAGTCGCGGCGGGCAGCTAGTAAAATATATTTTTAGATGAAACTTCATTGTTTACTTAATAAATAAAATACACATAATATTCATAGTATATTTAACTAGGTTTTGAATACTTATTATTAAACTTAATAAAAGTGCTGATGCGGTCTAAAACAAAATATAAGCCTCCCCAAGACCGTAACTTTTCTCGCAAAGGGTCGTAATCAAACAGTCAACTCGACTTTATAAACGCTGTAGAATTCATTTCTACTCGGCTTTTTACGCGTAATTGGACCTTTAAAGCAGTCGTGCAAACTTACAGTTCTGCCTCTAAATTCAGACGATCCTCAAGATATGCAGATGAGCCTCAATTCTGGCGATTTATAGCGAAAGCTGAGCGAAATATGGCGACGCCGCGACTGTTTCTATTGAAACTTTTTTTACTGCCTCCGCTTTAGATGAAAGATAAATTTGCGAATACTGCAAGGAACTGTATTGAAATGCAGATGACATATGTATTCGAAATAATAAAACTAGTTGAAGCAGGTAATATAGAAGTTATGTGCAAAATGATGCATAGATTAAACTTTGAGTAAAAATTTAATGGCATTGAGAAGAAACCAAGGGACAAAAATTTAAAAGGTTAAAAAAATAGCAGTCCTGGTTCGTAGAAAAACGTAATGTAGTTACAATAAGAACAAAAGTGACTCGTTACAGTCGTTCTAGCTAATACAATGCCAATATTTGCCGCCGACTCCCGCGGGAGTTGGCGGCGCTCGCTGCAAACAAGGTCCTATGCATTCGTAGGTCTCTCAGGCCCAGTGACTAATAGACTCACCCGTGTAACTTGGCAATGGCAAAATGTTGGCTGGCATTGTAATAATACACGCTGGTAATGTTATTTTACCCTGTAATGTTATTAGTTTTGAGTAGGTACGTACTTATACAAATGGAACGAAAATAAAGATTTTACTCGAATTGTTTGAGCTCATAGTTTGTCCAGATATGCAAATATTATGACAAGTAATTCTACTTAGGGACATAACAATAATAATATCTATCGACAGAGAATCAGGGGTAAATCATAAACAATATAACCAAGTAGTAAATTTCAATAACTGCTACATACCTACATAAGAAAAATGTTTTGTTTTGAATGTTAAATAATGTAAATAAAAAAATCTGTAACCCAGTAGTCCTGATAACGTTAGGGAGGATTAGTATTTATATAAAACTAATGATAGTAATAACTTCTACATACATTTTGAGAACGATTTAACAACAGCTAAACTTTACTACGTTTCTAGTAAGAGTTACGTAAGAGTTAGTTGAAAACTAAGTAATCATTCGGTAAAGTATCGTAAAAGCGCTATTATTAATGGCGTAGCTAAAAACGCTCCCGGGATTTGGGCACTCGAAAGTGCTCCAGTTATATTACCCGTACGTAGTTTTTATTAAGCGCATGCGAGCAATAAATTCAACATTTACTACGTTGAAAACGCGACCACTTTGTTCGTTGTAAATAAAAAGTTCAATTTAAAACAACAAAGTATCGGTCGCGGACGGACTGCATCTGCGTCCGAATCGGGCGAACATTCAGAACGTTCCGCGTATTGATTTGAAGCATCTGGCGATGGTATTACAACATTCACCGTTGCATGGCATACACATCAAAACGTTCCAGTAAAATTCCCAGGAATAAGACAAGTAGTGCCTTCGGGGACCGCCGCAACTTTGCCCGCGGACGCAAAGAATTGTTTGACTCGCCTGTACCGCTCCACGTTCCTAACTTTCGACAGATTCTGTTTGAATATCAAGTCGACTGTCTCGCCTTTTTATCAATAAATGCTCCGCAAAGTTTCTTGAACGCTCTGACGTCAGAAAATCAATGTTAAAACTTAGTGTTAATAATATTCGCACATAACTCACGAGGGTATAAAGACGTCCTTCTGAATGTCAGGCGTCAGCCATTTGACATTTCGAATGACCCCTTTTAGCTTCTTTTTATGTCACGTCGAGTTGCTGTTTTATGCACAAGTCAGACTTTCTCGAAATATATAGCTCGTGGAATATACAGCCAGTTTAGTGTTCATCCGTAATGGAAAAACGTTAGTTCAAGATCGGTACGAGGTCACTGAAACCCTGGGCAAACTTCTCCCACGGGATCCATTACCGCTACATGTTATAATTGCTTTGGGAATTCGAGTTCGCATCAAACGTTTATTTCATGACTATTTCGAGGCACGTTTCTAAACTATGACACATTTTTATCGGGGCTTCACCTAAACTCATTTATGACCGTTCGATTGATAAGCATTGATTAACGGACACAATTTACAAAGTGGAACTAAGTGGTGGCTACTTACAGATTCGCGGCACATCGCGAGCCAGAAGTTAGGTTAAACGAGGACTCTAAAGCGAGGATCTTATTGACTCTCCCGTTCGGTTTGGTTTATACAGGGCGTCTATTGACTCTGTAATGTCTTCCATTTCCTGAACACCAGCTTCGGGGAATAAGAAAACTTCTGATGCTGAGGAAATGAAAGAAAAGGGGCCTTTTCGAGAGCGCACTAAACTTAATACCTTTGATCTAACAGCCGAAAGTTGGAATCGAGCCGAACAAAAGACTCGCGGCCATCTGTGTACGGGTCCGAGAATCGAACTAATTTCAAGTTAAATGAGAGTCGCCCTTAAGAGTTATAATTCAATTTTGAGTTAGATCGTTAATTTGTATGTTTGCAACGTTTTGATCTTTAGACCGAGTGGATTCCTTTTGTCCCTTGCTCATCATGTAAATTAACAGGAGACTTAGAGAGCGCTATTAGGGATGGCGTGTCATCAACTCGCTCCCTACCGTCATTAGTGTAATTACTTTGCCCCAAAGTTTTGGCATCGATGTCTTTGCATACGAGACCGACGTTGTTGTCGGGTCAGAAAGCCAAACAACTTTCCTTAGTATCTATGATTCCTTTATTATATCATATATCCTTTTGTCCGACAGCGCTCGTATTTTCTTTATGTCTAGCTCTCAATATAAATTAACTACCTAAACCAACTGAACTAACTGAGAACCGTAGTTTAATCTAATATTGTGCAAAAAGTTGTTTAATAAATTTGGAGTTGAAGAAGAACTATTCAATAATTATGAACGTACAGGTGTCACTAAATATCTATTTGACCTCTATATCTTTATTTTAGGTAGAAATTTAGTTTTTAGCAGTTAAATTTAATTACACTAATATCGGAGTCTATAAAAGAAATAATAATTCCTAAATGTTAGCTCCATGGTAAAGTTGTATAAGAATGCTCACTCATTGAGCAAACTAGTGCCCAGAATTTTTATCATATTATTCAGCGATATTTTTGAAAAAAAAGAAAAACAATAAGGAAGATAAGGTTAACTATGGCTTGAAGCTAAATTAAATTATTAAATCATTTTGCAGTAGAAATTTGGGTACGTAACAGAATATGGTAAGTATAATTCGCGTTAGAGGAAAGAATAATGTTCTAGTTTTCTCGCAACCGACAGTAAAGCACTCACAGTAATGTATTTATAATTACGTTTCTGTCTTACTTGTGGTCGTGACAAAGTGTACAGCTAGGTTAGGCCAAGTGCGTATACAATGTTATTACAGCTCGCTTAGGCAATGACCTCACAGATGTTAAATTGACACACAATTTTATAGTACAAATGGAATTCGCATAAATGTTAGACATACAACATAGTAATAAACATAAAATATCGAAGCTGCAAAATTATTGAATTAAAAAGCAATTTTAAATTTTCGACTAGTTTCTGGTTTATAAAAAAACTATATTATGAGTGATTCAAAAAATAAAATTGTTTATAAACTATATCTCAATCTAGTTCACTTTCTAGATTGCGCTACTTTATGATAAACTTGTTACTAATAGCTTTTGAAAATAAACGATCCCTCGCTTATAAGATACTGCGACGTTCTTACGTCACCACCATAAAAACTCACCTACCCTACAACACGTCCTGAACAGCTGAGCAAAACCGCTATCCCATACTTACACTAGTAATTAAATCCCTAGCTGGTACTTAACTACCATCTTCCATACACGTGACGCCTTAAATAAAATGAACCTTATGTTCTGATGCATAACGCATACGATCAGCACCGTTTCCTTGAGTTTGTGCGCTTGTAATTTCAACTTTATGTCATATGGTGTAAAGATCACGAATATGGCTGTGTAAATCGGTAGTCACAAGTTCCCATGGCACATCTACGCGTTTAGCTCCGTTAGCACAAATATATAGGTAGTGCGTTGCTGTGAAATTATTCCAAACATTACACGGAAAATTGCTGTTGTGACTTTTTATTCCCATGAGCTGTGTCATTTAGTTGTCCGGTTCAATATCCCACTGGCTTCGAAGAAACTAACTATTAAGCCGGATATTAATAAAAGGTTACAAACATGCAGTGAGAGCCATGATGATACAGCTGTTTTAGTTTATTTTCCACGGAGTTATTGGAAGCGTAGATTCAGCGTAGGAATGTTACAGACTACAGACTTTTTTATTATAAAAATAAGAGTAAGAGAATTAGGCGATAGGTATGATTTATAATTTTATTTATTTATTATACAAAGTACATGATAATAAAATGGTTGAAAATAATACTGAATAAAGAAGCACAAATAAAATCGAAAACTATATTAATCCAGTCATCAGAATATTACGAAAAGATTTATGATCAGCACTTCTAGCAATCTAGATGCTATAATTTGTTTGCCACATGATACTCCGTTAAGCCGATGGAGTGGAACGGATGATTCTGTTGCTATTCAACATAGTGTTCTTGCTTACGTTAGCTTTGTCTAAATGTGCATCATCATTATCGTTGATTCTTATTATTGCTGTTATATTAACTTGGTTTGATATACAATGATCTTTTATCACCAGTATTGTAATATTATGTGAATATTATGATTTTTAACTTTTATTTCAAGTAAATCTTTTATTTTAATTAAATATTTTACTTGCATCCAGAGTCTTCCTGCCACTTGTAAGATATCTTCTGTCCACCTTGTGGCTGGTCTTCCTACGCTACGCTTGCCGGTTCGTGATCTCCATTCGAGAACTTTTCGGCCCCATCGGCCATCAGTTCTACGTGCTATGTGCCCTGCCCACTGCAACTTCAACTTGCTTATCCGCTTCCAACCGGTCTTTCTGGAAATTCATGGGGGAGGCCTATGTCCAGCAGTGGACTTCTTATGGCTGAGATGATGATGAATATTTGACTAATAAACAGTGAATTATAAGAATTATAACTTTTGCGGTATTGATTGTGGTATCCAATCCATTCTCGTTTCGCCCTAGTTAGCAAAATAACAATTCGTCATCATTACCATTTGTAGTTTTCCTTGCATTAGCCACAACATTCTAGATTTATCTATTTACATATTTTGATATTATTATATTAATTAAAATAATATATTAATTGGAATAATTGTCAGGTTCTTATTTTTCCAAATACAAATTAGTTTAGAGTGGGGATTGAACACACGACCTACAGCTTAGCAAGCAGACATACTACCAACTGAGCTACGAGGCCAGTCTACAATATAGATAAGGCATATTACACACACACACACACTCTTGTTGAATTCTAAAAGATGAAATATAGGATGGTGGTTATCTTTTTACTTAAGTTTGTAATGTTGTAAATATGGGATACTTATAGGTAATTAAAATTAAAATAGTACCGAAATATTATTTTCCATTAAAATTTGACATGCATATTTAACGTGACATTGTATAAATTTAATAAATAAACTATATTTATCTGACTTCAATAAATATTGTTCTATTTATCAGTAAATTTGCACGGCATCAGATTATCAAATGGTTTAAATTTAGAGAGACTTACTAAATGTATTGAAGACGTAATAATTGTACCTGTCTTAGAAAATAAATAAAAAGAAAGAAACGGCAAAATAATTTTTTTTCGATATAACTTCATGATATTTTCAAGGAATCACCTAAATAGATAGCAAAATCTATGTAGCATGAATTTTTCTCATGAGAATTGTACCACAATATTTATCAATACTCGCACAGATGACGCAGAAGACAAGTACAAATACCATCAATACATCACTCACGACTCGATCTCTCGCAAATTGCAGTCTTTACTTTATAAATAGAGACGAGCTGCGGAAGATCACATACTGGTAGATCACATACTGGTAGATCACATACTGGTAGATCACAATTTACTTGCGCGTATACTGGTCAATGTTACTGTAGGAATGACTAAAGATAGCATATGCGGATAAGAGTATAAGTGAAATAAGAACAAATATTGAGATGTTGACTGATAGAGAGAAAATATTAATTGTATAAATGTTGTACCGACTATAATCTGTATAAGAATATATAAAAGTTAGATTTCTGACTAATACATTGATTGTTATATCGATTCACGTGAAGTCTTAAACCTCCGCATCCTTTTAAGACTACAGCGCGCTGATCTTAGAAATATAAAAAGAGTATATTTTTTGTAATGTGCAATCATCCAAGTTTTAAGAAAATCAGAAAATAGAAACGTTGTAAAGGTTAAGCCTTCAAATAACTGCAGATATCTTTCATAAATAAATAGATAGATTTTAATCGGTTTTCGTAGAACATTATTCATTCAAGATAAACTGAACTAGTTACTCAAGACCGATGAATGTGCAAGATAATTCAAATATTCAAACCCGCTACTAGTTAGCAGCATACCCACCATCTTACCAGCATTATTGGTTGAATAGCAATACTTATGTATCAGGCTAAATACGCCCCAGGATTTGAAAATATTTTTTTAGAATCAAATTGTGCGTAAAAAGATGAGAAGAAATAATGAATAATAACATGCTAATAATTATGTAGTACCTATGATTGTCTAATATTTCCAAAAAAGCTGTTGAGATATCAATTAAGAATATCTAAATCATAGATAGACAAAACGAAAAACAAATAACACACAAACCATGGAGAATGGAAAGATAAAGCAAGCTTTTATTTTTATCAAAGAGACACAGTATCATCTGGCTGTAAAGAGCTTTTACCCATACAGTCAATACGTTAGAATTTATTTTCCAGCTTTCTAACACTAAAACTTGTGGAGTTGCGTATTTTGTTTCCTTGTTAGTTGTTTTCATGTTATCTTACTGCGTAGGTGTCTTGATAGGTTTTGTAACTGTATATCGTATATCTCCTTATAAGGCGTATTTTGTCGTCTTTATTTTGTTTGCGACTAGTTTCGAGTATCACTGGACATCTTTATTGCCATGTTCAAGCTATCATAGATTAAGTAACAGAATTGTCTTTAGGAGTGAATTGCTATTTGGATAATTACATAAATTTTTAAGTAGAATGTTTATCAAGTACATTTTATTTTAATTAAAAATGTGATTAATAGTCTAAGTTTATCAACATCAATGTACTTCCAAATTTGGAATGAAAAGTGCCGAATATCCAGGTGGCCATTTCGCTCAGTTCAGAACCCCATGCAAACATTCTTTATTGGTGCTAAAATTGGCATTTCCGCCATAACTCTTATCCATCCATTCCACATGAGGCTTATATCCATTAAACAAATTTATTAGACCCTATTATACGTTACTACCAATTCAAACCAAATAAAACGATTAACATTAAGTAACACCGTTTATTCTTTATGTAAATAGTGTTTTTAAAATATTCCTTGTAACCTAGTGACCCAAATACTTTTACACTTACTTTTAATAAATTTACATTAAATAACTGGTTCAGTAAGTACTGTTTCAGTAAATGCATACAGGATAATGCCTATAGCAATAGTGACTAAGGGTTCAATATTGGCAGTAAATAATATTGATATAGTTTAATAGACTTGTATTATTACTTTTGTGCCTTAATAATAATTACATATGTTCTTCTTACAAGATGTGACGTAACTTGATTCATATTTAACACGCTTTTATTAGCTTCACTTGTATGCACGTTTGTTTGTTTGTAACCGACTTCTTTGGACTTGATTTTAACCCACTTCAAACGGTCATATTTCATTCAAACTTTGTAGACTTATCGAGGACCCGTGACAATACAATAATTTGAAGCGTGTTTTTTAAACTATTATTATTAAAATGTTCCATAAATTTTGAGAACTAAAAGATAAAATACTATTAGGGTCAGCTTGTATAGGTCCATCTATTTTAGAATCTAATAAAACAAAGTACAAGGCTATAGACAACTGTATTTCACAGTAAAGCAGCTGTGCCTAGCTTGTAGGTAGTAAAGATAAGTAAATTGCTGTAGACATAATAATTTGTTCTGTTAATGCGATAGCTGATAATTTGTCGAGACTAATTTGTTTGGATAAGCGTATTTTTCTTTATGCATTTTGTTTTTAAATGTAATTAAAGGACTGCGTTGGTGTCAAGTTTGTTATGATTACGAGTATATTGTTTTTATATTTAGTAAGGTTAAATTTTACTGTTACTTACCAACAAAAACATTGCGTAGGTCACGAATTATTTTGTCAATAAACTGATGAATTTTATAAAAATGGTTTCGTTTATGAAATAAGCAAACAATTTTACATGTTTTACTATTGTCACATAATAATAATAATCAGCGTTTACTAAATATGGTTCATTCTAGAAATGGCTAGATGTGTTGCCAGCAAAGATGCCCAAAAAGATACGGTGGCACCGTTAAATCCTTTAAAGTCTACATTATTCTTCCCCGATCCAATTTCTAGTTATCTTGGTAAAAGAATAGTGAACGGGTGAGGAGAAATAGCACGATTCCAGGCTGTCGATACTACGTGTAGTCGATTCGTGCCAAAACCGAAATTTATTGAGACAAAGTTCGCTGAACGTGTGATCGAGGATAGATATCGTTTGATTTTGTTGTGTTAGAATGTTGTGATAGTGAATTGTTGGCGCGTGTAACGGAATGGCGCGCAAAATTGTTATGATAGTAAAAGTGCAAGTTATAAATACATAATTAATAACATAGGCTGGAAAATTGCTCTATTTTTATGTTAAGTTTATCTAGTATAGGTTTTTGATTCGATTTTAAATTCTAAATATAAAACATGCAAATGAGAAATTCATCCCAAATATTCGTAAACTGCAAATTTTTGTAATTTATCAAATCTTTACCCTTTTTACAATTAATATAAAAACTAAGTTGTAGCCGGCAGCAGGAAAGAGCACAAGTGCTAGCGGTAGAGGCTACAGAGTGAGGAACTTCTTAAAAATTAGCGTGCCGAGGATGACTGTATTCTGTAGAATCCTCTTGAGATGTTGTTCGCCGCTCATCGTCATTTCGAATACTGGATCCCACTTCTGGGCAGAGATCTCCCCCATAGAATTCCTAAAAGACCGCTTGGAGATGCCTCCATCCTGCGTCTTTCTCATCATACTCGAGGCTCTTCGCTAATAATTTTTACCATAATGTTGATCAGGTAAGATTTTGTAAAATCAACTATAAACACAAAACTTTTTGTAATAGCGATCGTGATGACAATTAGGAAACATAATAGTAGATTGTATCATAAGGGAGCAAAATAATTTTACGTTCGATATCTTTGGCGCTGAACACTAAGCTGTTCCAAATTCAAAAATTGCGCGGCAAAGATAATTGCGGCGCACTTATTAATAGGATTAAAAACTCATTACTGCCCGCTAAAAGTTTCATAAAGAAAACACCACCTTTGGGTGCACTTAAAGGCGAACCAAGTCGTCCTTTTCGAATAGATGGGATGAAAAATAATGAAATCATCAATACTAAAGTACAGTTTTCAAGTAAATTCTATCTTATCTCTGTAAACGGACGCAATAATAGAAAAACATAGACTTGATGTCTGCTCAAGAACTGCGTAGTAAGATGACGTGCCTCATATCGCAGTTACTATTTAGTTAACTGGGGACATGTGATTATTTCCCGATATAAATGAAAGTGTCAACAAAATCTTTGATTGTGTGGAGTTATTGTCGAGCGTAATGCATATATAATAAAACATAATTATAATATAACACGTCAAAGGGAATAGAAACAGCACGGTAATGAGTGTTATTGTTGAGTTAGTGATTGTTGTTATTCTAATACAGAAATATCTGTGTCGTCCGTTAGGATTGTTCAAATTGTATTACGAATTAATAAATGCATATTACATACTATACTGTCTGAATCCTTCCAAATGTAAACAATATTGGCTTAGTTCTACAAAACTATGTAAAACTAATCTGTTTTTTTAATTTTTAAGCTATTGCATAGCTTCTATCGCGGGCCTTGAGCGTGGAGACCGAATCCAGAAATTCCGTAACGAAAATAACCTAACACACCCCGCGTAAAGCTATTATGCAATAGCTTTACCGCGGCAGTCTCCGAGTGCCAAACGTCTTTTTTTTATACATTATAGATCTACGATTGACCACCAACTCGCCTGATGTTAAGCAACGGTGTGGCCGAGGATGGAACTAGTCGATCTAGAAGATATCTATTCACTCTAGCCTTGAAAATTCCAAGATTGTAGGTCTCAGGAAACAGAGATGGAGCAACGAATTCCATTCTTGTGCAGTACGCAACAGGAATGTGGATCGATATCGCTGAGTACGGATTTTTGGCATTTCAACTAGAAATGGGTGGTAATACGCCGACTTTCTGCTAGTCCTGTAGTGAATTGGGGAGGGTGGAATTAGGTCGTGAAGCTCTTGCGCACATTCCCCGAAATGAATCCTGTAGAAAATAGACAGACATGCTACTTTACGGCAGTGCTCGAGACTACTGCTCCTTGGCAGCTAGTTTATCGTCACCGATTAACCTCACAGCTCGCCGATCCACTGATTCTATAGCTTCCAGCTGATACTTGGCTGATCCATCAAAAAGGTGGCAGCAGTACTCCATACTTTAAAAAATATTTGATTTTGGGACTTAAACTATTGAACTCCAAAATATTATATTTATTATTGATGTCTTAAAGTTTAAATAATCATAAATTAACACAGGCAACCAAGCAATTATGACACTCACTTACATTAAAAATACATACATATATTTCCTGATTATGTCTGTTGCATTATGGTCTATTAAGGTATCCATGCTAAATGTAGTGATAATGTGGTGATAGTTCCTAAATTTGCAGCCCTATAAAGCGCAAAACCCATAGCATTGGAGCTACGCAGTTACATCACTGCACGCGCCACTCTTGCGCAGCGTTTATTAATACGCCACCACGTGTGAGGTAGACGTGATATTGACAGGCCGGGCGCGCGGTCATGACTTCTAGCGAGTAAACATACAACTATAACTATCTATAGTATAGTTGTTATAACCGCTATTACCTACTAGCTTAATCAGATATAGATTTACAAAGTAAGGAGAAAGACGATGATGATGAGCATAAATCTGAAGTTTTAAAGTTTTATGGCAACTGATGAGCAATTACAGAATTAATTAACGCTTGGATTTTGCGTTAATTAATTCTGTAATTGCTCATCAGTTGCCATAAAACTTTAAAACTTCAGATTTATGCTCATCATCATCGTCTTTCTCTAATGCCACTAGATGGAGCCGGCTCAGTATTACACAAGACTGTTTCTTCATTAAGGTTAATATAATTATACGTTTTGTTTCCTGAAAACATGTAAGCTACCTTTTTTTAAATACCTATTTTTAATCTTAACTTCATACTTTCCTTTCGAGACTTAATTTTGCTAGACGTCACATTATCTTCATGTTTATACTTTTTGCAGTTTTTAACATTTTAATTAGATTTAAATCTAGATTACTTAGGTAAGACAAAAATAACTGTTACATCTCATATCATTAGGCTATTTTAGCTAGTCTCTCCATGATCGATCTGAAATTTAGATCTAATATCGTTAAATTAAATTATTAAATTATTATTTTCGTTAAATTATTATTGAAAATAATATTGAAACATCCATATTATAATCATAATCATAACCAAGAAAAAGTCTGTGTTTTCCAATTTTTCGTTTTCTGACCACCTTTTGTAAAATGACGGAGATAATATTGAAATTAATTAAATGCATATTTGCTAAAATCGCTGTTTCTATTGTCTGGGTGCACCCGAATTATGCACTCGGCCTCATATCTCATCAGCGCGTGCAGCACTAACACATGGAATAGTTGTATAAACATTGTGTATGAAAAATATAAACATAGATCAATATTTAGTTTCAAATGATATGGAAACAGCTGTGCCTGTCTTTATGTCAATAAGTAAGACAGATGTTAGGAAACTGTAGCGCATTCAAGTTACCCTATTATTTATAAATTTTAATTGCCGATTCTGAAATTATGCTTGTATTTTTCTATAATTCTCATGTGAACCTATAGAGCATGACACATTATATAGTACTGCCTACGTATATCTTCTAATACTTCACGAGAATTGAGTTTTAACGTATCATGATGTTTAAAAAAAAAACGCATACAAGCAGATACTTTCCCAGGAACATACATTCAATTTGTATGTACATCCTTTTTTAGGGTTCCGTACCTCAATAGGAAAAAACGGAACCCTTATAGGATCACTTTGTTGTCCGTCTGTCTGTCCGTCTGTCCGTCCGTCCGGGTGTCAAGACTTTTATCTCGGGAACGCGTGAAGGTATCGAGTTGAAATTAAAACCATATACGCAGATCCATAGTATCTTGCTGCGGAAAGAAAAATAAAATTTCTCATTTTTTGTAAAAAAAAGTTACAGCCGAATATGTCGTAAAAAACGCACATTTTGACACTCACAGAGGAATCAAAACCTATGAGGTACTTCCCGTTGACCTAGAACTCTGAAATTTGGCAAGAAGCATTGTGCTAGAGTACACATATAGGAAAAAATCCGAAAACCGGTCATTTTTAATTTAATCAGAAAAAACAGTGTCGTTAGGCAAGGAATGAGGGTCAAAATTTTAAAATGAATTAACCATATCATGTGGGGTATCATATGAAAGACCTTAATTAGCATTAGTTAAAACAGGTTTTTAAATATTTTTACGATGTATATTTTTCGGTATAAGAATGAAAATAAAAAAAAATATGATTTCCCCCTTTTATCGACTAGTTTGTACGGAATCCTCGGTGGGCGAGTCTGACTCGCACTTGTCCGGTTTTTTTTGTATGTAAATAGATTTATCTATCTTCACCTCATACTGATGATCGTTTACAAGACGACACAGGTCTTTAGGTCAAAAATATTGACTTTAACTTAATTGCGATGATATCATTTGTTTTACAATATTCTTAATAACTCTAGTCTTTAATTACATAACACCCACTCAATTGTTATAAATTATTGCTCATGACTTTGTTAATACTTAATTATTGTATGTCCATCACCTTCCCATATACGGTGTAGAAGATCGACCCACAAACATACATTTATAATTGGTAATCAATGATAAATATTAATTTTTTTTATAAATAAAAAGTATCGTTTTAAACTTAAACGATACTTTTTATCGTTTTAGATACTTTTTTTTTTTAATATCAACTCCTTTTTGTGAACGCCTGTTTTTAATCTGTCCTCCTTTTATATTTCTTTTTTATTTTATAATGTAACCTTCCAAATGTGTTCTTAAAATAAATTATCATCATGCTGTAAGAATCATCTTCTTCACTATTTAAATTTAAAAGTAGTACTACTAAATAACCAGCAATATGAGCAATGAGGTTAATAAACTGAATAAAATGAAATATTTTTTGCACATTAAATTTCTCATATCAAGTCTAGACATTCAGCAAATATAACTATTGAAGTATTCATATAGACTGAATATATCGAACTGTAAATACACGTAAATGCATATCACTTACTCGTGCCGTGAAAATAGACATTATAACTTTGTTGACTACGTTTCTAACACGTGTATATTTTTAATCTGTTTATGTTTTGCCATTGGCTACTCTTACTAAGTGTGATATCGATACATGAGTACCTAAAAATAAATATAAAATATTTACTTTTACGACTAATTCTATTATCGTCTCAATGAAAAATATATATTTTTAGTATACATTTATATGAATCGTACGTAATGTACGTATGGATCATATACGTACGACGTTTTTTTAGTTGTTTTACGGCTTTATTAAATATCACAGACCGTTGTTGTACGTATTTTTCAATTGTCATAATCAGTAATTTTTTATGCAGTAATGCGTTGCTAATTTATTTTATATTTGTATATGAAAGTTGGTTTATGAACGGAACATTATATTTTTAAAATGTGTTTTTTTTTCTTTTAATACATGATAAAAAATGTTTTTCTACAAACTTCTATCTTCCAAAAATATTCTAAAGTTTTTATCACATATTTTATCATAACACGAATACGTTAGATTTGTTCATCTGACAACAAATTATACCAGATGTTTTTGAACGAAATCTACACAAGTTGTCCGACTTGACATAGTTCATATGGAGTGATCGACGCGCTATTTAGTAAACAAAGTAAGAACAAAAAAAAATTAAAAATACCCTCATTATAAACTCAAAACTGTTGTATAATATCCAACTTTAAAAACTGGCAAATGGTGATTCTAACCACTTTTTTACCGCTCGTTACATTATGTGACAAATGCACTTTAGCAAAAGTATTCCGTGCTTGCATCTAATAAATTAACCAGTGCAGTTTTTAAAGCAACTTCCTCTGTACGGCAAACCGTATAGCAGTTTGATAGCAGTACAGTAGAAGTATCTTTTAGTACAGTTCATTTGTACTCTTATGTTTTGCTAGCATTATTGTTTGTCGTACCATGCTGACCAATTATAAATGTTTTATCAAAATCATTTATAAATTATTTTCGTCTACCACAGGCTACTCTATCCCTTTTCTGTGTATAAGCCTCTCTCTTATCATAAAAATACCATCTTTAAACCTATTTATGTAAATAATATATATTCAATAATGAAGTCAAATATTTTTAAGCAATTAAAAATTAGATTATCTAAAGCCGTGTAACTGTCTTGCACATTATCTTTGCATTAAGTATACTGTGTTGTTTCTTTTCTCACGTCAGCAATGCTTTCGAACTTTATGGTAATGTCTTACAACAGCGTTTGTTCGGAGATGTTTATTGTTTACGTATATTCCGAATTTTGTTCTTTAATGTGTCTCTACACGAATTTTGGTTTGCTTATTCAAGTAAAGAAGCGCCTGAAGATTATTTTGATATACAACATTTAGAAAATGGAAATAATTATTTTGATATACAACATTTAGAAAATGGAAATAATTATTTTTATATACAACATTTAGAAAATGGAAATAATTATTTTTATATACAACATTTAGAAAATGGAAATAATTATTTTGATATACAACATTTAGAAAATGGAAATAATTATGTTTATATGAAACCGTAAACAATAACGACGATTTTTAAGAGGTTTCTTTTCGTATAGCAGATCATTTAAATTTTCATTGAAATTTCTGTCACTAACTAGATTTTTAACCGACTTACAAAAAGAAGGAGGTTATCAATGTATGTTTTTTGTGTGTTTGTCTAACAATTATTCCGTCAATTGTTGATTGATTTTGATGATTCTTTTTTGTTTGATAGGTTATTACTCCAGAGAGGTTGGTCCCATATAAATTGTATCAAAATCGCTGCAGTACTTTGGTTTTTATAACCAAATAACTGCTAAAATATCACCCAAGTAAACAAATTGCGTATTTTGAAGTCGTTTTTTTTTTCTTCAATTTTTTAAAGTCATTTCAAATAAGCACATTAAAATTCGCTGAGACATCAAGGACACATTTTTGCTGAATGACGAAATGGATTCATTTTCCTATATTATATAACATGGGTTGAGAAGTCACTGACCTTCATCGTTATAGCCCCTACGTACTAACTTCGTTTCAATTCAGTTAAATTAAAAACTGCACATGACAAAGTGTGCTTACTCACGGAATTGAGTACTACACATATTTTACCCTATAACAACAAAATAATATGTTGCTGCATGTATTATAAGTGCTTGGTGATAAACTCGTGTATACTCGTATTAGTTTTAGAATTCTATTCACCCGCGTATATACTACATTATTCAATACATTCCGATAAAAAACTGATAAGCTAGCAACCATGCGTATATGCAGATTTTAAATTGGAACACTTTTTTTTTATTATAGAAGATAGATCTACGATTGACCACCAACTCGCCTGATGTTAAGCGACGGTGTGGCCGAGGATGGAGCTCGTCGATCTAGAAGATATCTATTCACTCTAGCCTTGAAAATTCTAAGATTGTAGGTCTCAGGAAACAGAGATGGCGGCAAAGAATTCCATTCTTGTGCACTACGCAACAAGAATGTGGATCGATATCGCTGAGTACGGATTTTCGGCATTTCAATGGCAGTGAAATGGGGATGGTGGAATTAGGTCGTGAAGCTCTTGCGCACACTCCCCGAAATGAATCCTGTAGAAAATATTTTTTATTTTATTTTATATTATTTTTTATTTATTTTTAACCCCCGATCCTTCCAAACATCCCAAGAGGGATGCTATAAGTTTGAAGTGTGTATCTGTGTGTTTGTCTTTAGAATTGTAGCTCTCAAACGGGTGACCGATTTCGATCTGTTTTTTTTGTTTGAAAAAGGAATTCATCGAGAATCACCTTAGCTATTTTCATCAAAATCGGTTCAGCCGTTTTTATCGAGGGTTTTTTGAGTTTACTTCACTTATATTAAATTTGTACTTAAATCAATGTATATTAATCTAAATATACAAAATCAAATTGATACAAATTCGAGTCATGTTTATGAATATCAAGGTATGTATAGATGTAGAATAGATATGGAATCATAATTTGTGTACACAGGTGATGCAAATGAGAAAGCCGCTGTATTTAACGACTCATGATATTTTTTTAATTGGGCAGTTGTCCAGTATGGTGTGGGATGTGTGCTTCCCTTCGCATGCTATTCAGTAATAAGGGTGTAAGTGTTTTAATATCACAAAAACTGGACGAGGTAATATTTTGTGTAATCAGTAAAGTAGATGTATCAAACATCAAAAGGGATTGTTTGGAAATTTTAACTAATATTATACGAGCGAAATTAACTCTGTTTTTCTGTCACTCTGTCTGTTTTTTAGGGTTCCGTACCCAAAGGGTAAAAACGGGACCCTATTACTAAGACTTCGCTGTCTGTCTGTCTGTCTGTCTGTCTGTCTGTCTGTCTGTCTGTCTGTCTGTCTGTCTGTCTGTCTGTCTGTCTGTCTGTCTGTCTGTCTCCAGGCTGTATCTCATAAACCATGATAGCTAGAAAGCTGAAATTTTCACAAATGATGTATTTCCGTTGCCGCTATAACAACAAATACTAAAAATTAAAAAAAATAAGGGGGGTCCCCATACAATAAACGTGTTTTTTTCGTATTTTTTTGCTCAATATTAAAAACGGTAACAGGTAGACGCTTCAAATTTTCACAGAATACTTACTTGTATATTACCTTTCAAAATAAATAATTAAATAACTATAAAGTAAATATTAAAGGGGGGCTCCCATACAACAAACGTAATTTTTAAGCAATTTTTACTCGATCTTAATTAACAGGTAGAAACTTGAATATTTGTAAGTAAATATTTAGAAATATATTAACTATAAAAATAAATACCTAATCTAATATATAAAAACTCACAAAATGAAAATAATCCGTGCAACTAAACGCGGTGCGAGCGCCGCGCCGGGGTGTGGTGGTGGCGCGAACGCGCGGGTAGCGGGGGAGGTAACATCACGGAGCAAGCCATAGCCGCGCGTATTCGCGCGAACGTCGTCATGCTGCCCGGATGTGTATCGAAAACCTACCTATAAGTTTGCAATTTACTACTTGGAATTTCGTTGATTTCTCGTTATTTTATAAACAGAACTAAACTTTGTAGTATTATAGATGATAGTACGGAACCCTTCGTGCGCGAGTCCGACTCGCACTTGGCCGATTATTTAATCTTCCCGATCAAACTGCTGAACCAATCAAACCGTTATGTTTTTTTTTTTGAATTGGTACAGTGTTATTTGAAACTCTGAAGACAGAACCAGGCTACGTTTCTTATTCATTATTAGTATGCTATATGTATATTTACTAAAACTATAAGTAAGAGAAAATCATTAGATGTTTTTTTTTTTTAATTGGTACAGTGTTATTTGAAACTCTGAAGACAGAACCAGGCTACGTTTCTTATTCATTATTAGTATGCTATATATATATTTACTAAAACTATAAGTAAGAGAAAATCATTAGATGAATTATATATATATAGGTATATATATATATTTTTTATAGAATATATATTTTGTAAACTTTAAAAGGAATATAATAATAATTTAATACAATTTATACGTACTTAAATAAAACTAAACTAAAATAACCTAAACAAATTAAATAATAAAGATATACAACTTAAATGTTTACTTATAAAATTTAAAACTATCCGATTAGACTGCATTTTCTTCTAACAAATTAAATATTTGTTCTCTAAAATAAATACGAATAACACAATGACGTGTCTTAACCTATAACTTTGTATTTCCTAAAATCAATTCTTGATTACATCTATAATGACCTCGCTGATGTGGAGACAATTTAATATACTTCAACTTTAGCGATGTTCAAATTTACTAAAGTATATCTAAAATACAGTAGCTTTTACCATGTTTCTTCCTTCAAAACTGCCAATTTCCTCATCGTAGATTCAAACTTGTCCCCAGCTACGCTCGCAATCTTCTCTTTGACATCACTCGGCCCGAATAAAATATCTCTTCCACTTCGGAAAGATTAAGAAGTTCGGGAAGACTTTAAGTTTCTTAATTTCGAAGGCGCCATATTGAATAAAATTGAAATTGTTTTCAACGAGCTTACCTGGAGAAATATAGATCACATTTTGATATTGAGCGCTTTTGATTAAGACGCTGAGCTTCATCATCATCATCTCAGCCATAAGAAGTCCACTGCTGGACATAGGCCTCCCCCATGGATTTCCAAAAAGACCGATTGGAAGCGGCTTGCATCCAGCGTCTTCCCGCCACTTGTATGAGGTCATCTGTCCATCTCGTGGCTGGTCTTCCTACGCTGCGCTTGCCGGTACGTGGTCTCCACTCGAGAACCTTTCGGCCCCATCGGCCATCAGTTCTATGTACTATGTGCCCTGCCCACTGCCACTTCAACTTGCTCATCCGTTGTGCTATATCGGTGACTTTTGTACGTCTACGTATTTCTTCATTTCTTTTTTCTTAAGACGCTGAATATTGTTGTAATAAACTTTGCAAGAATTGACAGTAACAGTCTTCTCGTAGCAGTACAGATATTATTAAAAGAGTTAATTAAGATAATATTGAGAGGCATAAAATATTATGGTGTGTCATAGAGCCGTGATAACTCATTAATTTCTTCTATAAATATGATTTAATGATCGAGAACTAGAAATAGCTGCAGATAATTGTAGACTCAGTTGCATATGCTGAAATCCGATCCGTGCAATTAGCTTCAATAGTTTGAATGGTTTCCATCAAAGTCAGTTTAGTATGCACATGCGTATTATAGGATTATCTCGCTATCTAGCTAGACGTTATATCTAGAGAGATAGACGTAACTAGATTATATCAAGAGGACGTATCGGTCGACGGGCAACTAACCGCAGTAATTACCGCTACGTAAGTCAAATGCGCAATCTGCTGCCAAATGTTCTTAGGAGATTTATATTTTGGAACTTTCTCATCTATGAATAGATTTTATATGTATAACCATATTTATATTTCTAAGATTCGAATATGCCTAAATTGCCTAATCCTTAGTTTATGTTTTTGTAAAATATTATACAAACATTTATTTTTCATTTTATATTTTACAAACACCATATTATTTTGGCTGTTACAAATAGTTTACTATCATCAACCAAATCAAATACAGAAAAGCTTACAACAACGTTTGATGTAACAAACATTTCAACATTTCCTGATACTAAAATTATTGTTGCATGAATATACTGAAATATGTATATTAATTTCCTTTTTAGTCTAAAATTATATAATTAATGTATTATTTCACTAGATAGGTATATAAATACAATTGCAAATATAAAAAGAAAATACAGACTTCAATATAAGCATTCTGCAAACCAACAACTACATCTTGACCACATAATTCTATTTATAAGCATTATTTGTTGAAGTACAATGTGCTGTATTATTTATGATATTTATAAGTGTGTTCATGACGAATGGTCGCCTGGTCCTTAGCAATCGCACAAGTTACACCACTCAAACTATTTGCAGACAGATAAAGCAGCTCGCAAGCCTGTAAGTCCCATACAAATATTTGTACCAACAATATTTTCTCGTCGCCACTTTATGTCGACATCAAATTAAACAAGTTTTAAGCCGAGAAATCGCTTTCAGCTCTGTATAATTATAATGAGTATCTCAACTTGCAACTGTTCAGATTAACTTTATACATATAAGTAGAAGTGAAAGACCATATACAAAATAACGTAGGTTATCTTCCAAGCTCAGATTTAAAATAAAATATAGTTTAGAAAACTAAAAAACACGCTACAAATGATTGTGGTCATAGTTCATTACAAGACTTTTCTAACAAATCCAAACACAGCTATGATACGATGTTCCATCATGAAGTTCTAGTTCATATCTTCCGGCTCCATCATCAGATCAGTTCGACAGTACCATTTTATTGTATTGTCATCAGAACTACATACAGCTGCCAATTTTCATGACGCTACGATCCTTGGAAGATGGTTAAATTAGTTACCTTAGATTTTATTACATAGTTAGTTACATACCTACAGGTCGACCTAATAAAAGCGTGTTAAAATGAAGCTCATTTAAGTATACGAACTTGTAAAAGATGATTCCGTTAAAGATTTCATGTTGTGACACAGTATTCATTATCAATACAACCATTGGTTTTGTGTGTCCACAGCGCGAAGAACGCTATAAAATAAGGTATGAAGATAAGACGCTGCTTGGCGTTTATATTGTTCTTTCAGTGCCCAGATAAAGTTTTATTATGTCTTGTAATAAAATTACCGCCGCTGCCTTTGATTTTATTAAGAATTAGGCTTTATTTTCCGTGTATAATCTGTTTAGGAAATTATCTCGGACTGGTTTTGTAATATCGCGTGGCGTGCCGCGATACTCACCAACTTCTTATCTGATTGAAACTCGCAGGACTTTCATTTCTTGGATTTGAAGACCACGATGATGAAATAACCATAAATCACGAAAAATTTCAGTTTTTGTGGCGTAAATTCTAATCTGTTTATTGATATATACAATTATGATTATTAATATTTCTATTAATATATAATCATATATTATATTGGTTTCAGAGAGAAATAGTATTAAGATAGTAGACTATATAATATAACAACAGAATTTTGAAATCTTGTTTGTTAACCTAATTTTTTGCGCAATGAAAAACCGAGCCTTCATTCTGATAAATTTGTTTTTTGACTATATTACGATATTTACTATTATTTTCTTTCGATATCTTTAAATATATCTTTTTCCTGTACTTAATCTCCTGTTTATGTATTCTAATAAGATACATCTAATCTATAATTTTGTACCAAATACGTGTTATTTATAGTCATAGTCGATCTTTAATATCCATCCAATGAGTCATCGCCAAAATGGGAGACCAAATTGTGGGTCATTCCGGCCACCTGTCGCTACTTTTTTGCACTTAAGCACCGGAATAGCCATATGTGTAGCAGACGTAGAAATTCAGGACACTCGACAATTGTTTCTTTTTTCGTGAACAACTGCGCAAATATTTTTATTTTATTTGAACTAGGACTTTGTAACTGAACGCTTATAGTAACAAAATTGTTCCGCATACTGAGTAATACTGACATAGAAGACGGAATAGCGAAAAAGCGGATGTAAAATCTTGAAATCTTAACTAAATCAACACCGCTTTTTTCAATACTACGTCCAGTATTCGGCTGATAACTAATTGTTCAATAATCAATTGTCCAAAATTATTATTTACTATTATTGGTACTTTTAAATTAAATACCTATATTAAAGTGTAATTCTAAAAGTACACATAGATTATGTTACTTGGATTGTTTCTGCGAGAATCTTTAAAATCATTAGCTGTTATATAAGGTAAATTTACCGTAAATACTCATTTCACTTGAAACAATTTTGAAGTTTCGCTCCATGTTCGCAAAAATGACATTTTGACTTTGTTTTGACGTTAAATCTACAAAATGTACTTACATCACAAATGTTAGCTGATCTCTCAAATATTGAATTGAAAATATTGTTTTTAGATGTGCTTTGTGTTTACTTACATATGGAACTAATAAACTTGACTACGTAAATTACAAAGTGTAAAACACTAACCTATTCGCCACGAAATCGAAAGCATAACTAGAATCTACAAAAAATAAGAAAGATTATTAATTTACTTTTACTTGCTACTAAAACTTGTAAACCTTATAAAAACATTTTTTTCTAATTTTATTGGATGTGCAAAGCTTAATACAGACATCATCATAATCAACAACCATTGTCCATCCACTGCTGAGTATAGATCTCCTTTTTAGCACGCCATTCTTTCCGGTCTTGTGATAGACATATAATAAATTAAATTCGAAACAATTGACCCAACTGCGTCTATAGACATTATCATTTTCATCAAGTTTAGTCAAACTCCGTGACACATACATGCTTATATTTTCCAGAGTTCAATTTACAGTAGTTAGCAACTTCGTTTTAAATCCTAAAATATAACCTGTGATTTATGAGATAAAAAATATCTATACATCACATATCAGGATCAATCAAACCATATAGCAACGAAACATTACCGAACACAGACAACCGAAAAAAATTCTCACTTAGACCGAGAATAAAATAATCATGAAGAAATCGTTATAATAAGTATACATATATTTTCGTAGTGTATAACTCCCTATCTCAAAGGTAACTAACTATTTATAAACCAACAAGCATCTTTATTCCAAACAGGAACAACCACAAACCTATACGTATCTAATATACGTAAGAGATCCATATCTAAAAGAACAATACGTTATACCTCACATCTAATACCACCAATTTCTCCATCAAATACCTTTTTTACCGTCCAACTTTTTTTTTACCAAGTTATTGTAACGTCTACAATTTGATCGATGTATCTTAAATACTTTGAGGGAGTTATCCTGTCTGATAAATTTAATATAATGTGACAGGTAGGGACGTATTATGTCGTTTTTATCGCTAGAGCGGTTGTCTATAAATAAAGACGGAACGGTAATCGTAATTCTCAACCGACTAAAATAAACGATTTGTTTGAGTGAATGGTTGGAGGTTGAAAAAAAAAAATTTTTTAGATGTTAAGGTTGTAAAAAATTTGTTTTATTATAATCATCTCAGGCTAAACCATGGGCCTTCCCCCATGGCATTCCAAAAAGACCAGTTGGAAGCGACTTTATATGTATAAGTGGTTTTAGTAGCTATTGCTACTTGGCTAGATTACTGACCTGGCAGGACAATTCAAATTTCACGCAAATTTCAAATTTCAATTTTGGCACGCAGGACAATTCAAATTTCATTTCAGTGCCATTATTCTAAAAAGCTTCCTTCCTTTCTCGATAATTTTTTTATGGAGTAATAGGTTTGCGTTTGACCGCCAACTCGCCTGATGATAAACAACGTTGCGGTCTACGATGGAGCGCGCTTACCTAGACAAAACTAATTCACTCGGGATTTAAAGACAACCAGATTAAATCTATCGGTAAAGACTCACTCAAGAAGCGTATTCCACAATCTAGCAGTCCACACGATGAAAGTGGAATCAAAGTATTATTAAATTGATACAGCATTAAGTTAATAACAAAACAAAAATGAGAATTCTACGAAATACCAAATATAGATTTCTATAATCCTAAAACAAAAACTAGAAAACCGCTGGCAATGGGAAAAGAAATTCAAGCTCCAGGAAAGAAAAAGGACCAATTCGAGCCATTCGGCAATCCGATGAAATTGTATAAGGGGATTAAAAGATTTATGGAACACGCTCCTTCCATTGATGAAAAAGAAAGATACATGCCGTGCTCCACCCGTGCTCGAGAAAAATTTACTAACTATTATTTTTGTCTAGAAGTTTTTAAGTTTGCATAAAATTATGGTGATATTTGTTTGTGCCAAATGATGTTTGCACGGTACTTTAATTACTTAACTTTTCGCAGGTCTTTTGAAACAAATTATTTTTTATAAATTTGATAGAACATTATACATTTTGGGTTAGTTTTTAAACGTCTAACTTATTTTTGCTTATATTAAAAATATAGAACACAGAGTTTATTGAGGTCTAAAAACATATTTTTAACCTTTACTTCTGTCGGTTGTATAAAAAATAAAATATAACAACGCAAATTGACAGATTTGACAATGACAGGTATTACAAAATAATTGAAATTCGAATATCAATAAAAATGTATACTGTTCAAATTCGCTAATACATTGTTGACCTTAGATTCGAATTCATTATTTTTGCGAAAGAAGGTAGTTTGACATTTTTTTTAAGTTATACTAATGTGACGTATCTACTACATTTATCACATGTTAGGGAATATGCTAGTCCTTATTTTATTTCTTCCTTGAGTACGTGATACGGCATAACTTATCAGCGATGTTAAACCTTTATGTTCCTACTTACCATGTAAATGTGTACTTTGGATCGTGACGATTATATAGGAAGTATCTTTTGCCACATATTCACATAAGATATTCAATAACTTAATGCATTTATTGTATTACATTACTGTTCCATTAAACAATATGTCAAGTCTTGTATGAATGTTGTCACGATCTAAATCTTTTATAACATTCAGGATCACTTTGTTATCATATTTTATTAACCGACTTCCAATAAAGAGGCTAACTCAATTTGTTGAATTACTCAAAGACACCTAGACCGATTTTTTTCTAGTTTGTCGCATAGAAATTTCATCATATCGCTTCAGTATTTTTGTTCTTTAACAATTTTAAATTTGAAACAAATCCTATATGTAAAAAAATGGTTGTCTGTAAACGGTTTACGGACGATAATTTTATGTGATAACGTCATGATAGATGCGTCACAAGCCGAACGCTTAGGCCGATCGTGCCTCTCTATCGCTTCTTCCACGCTATCGCTTGCACATTCAGCTCAAGCTGAACGTGACATTGAGTCATGCTTTTTCCTGCGTGCAGCCGGCGTCCATCGATTTATAAGACATTATCACGTCAAAAACAATAACCTTAAACAATCTTCTGCTTCTAAGTATCAGAAAGATGGGGAATGTTTTTGCTCCAATGCGAATTATAGTCGATCAGATATAAGTAGACGTTTACTCACTATTAGATGAATCGTCTGCTTATAAGACACTTACACTAAATGCATAAAAAAGAGAAAACATAAAAACATGACATTAACCATTAATTGTTTGACTGTATTTACTTGACATTATCTTATGACTTCTTATTTAAATGTTGACATATGATTTGTACCTATTTTTATTAAATTTTTTTAATCTTAATTGATGTGTATTATTTTAGAATTATTGAATGTTTCCTCTTTTATAATGCATAAATCGCGGAATCTGTTGCAAATAGCGGTCCTCCTCTCTTGTAATATTGCTGCGCCCGACGGGGTCCATATGATACTTGAACAGTTTGTTTTACCACCTATGTAATATACTATGAAAATGCAATAAAAGAATCTGAATCTGATTTCTTGTTTCATTTTCTATTTTAAAACAGATAACTATTTACCACGCATTCTTAGTAGGTAAGTACATAATATATTTAACCAATTAAGGTAATTTCTTCTGAGGCCACCCACAAAAGGCTTAACGATCCTTATAACTACTTCAGTAATGACGGAAGAAAATACGGATACCAATTATATTGAACTGCGATGGTCAGAAGGTCATTATTAAATACTGTAGTTTATTGAAAAAGAAAAATAAAACTGCTTATAAAGGACTATATATTTTGTCAAGATTTTAATCTTCAAAAGTTATATGCGATACTCAAAATAAAAAGGTTTTTTAAGTACGGCACAGGTAGAAACGTTATATTTTCAAAAATTTTAAATTACCTTTTTATATTATTACATACTGTAAATAAAATAGATTTATCTTTAAGGAAACTAATAATTAAATTTTCACCTCACAAGCTCGGAAAGATTCTGTTTGTCATTAGACATCTGAGTGGATAAGTGCATTTTGTCCGCGAGCGTGGAAAGAGTTTTTAAAATTCGAACCTTTCTATTCCATACTTTTCTATACCGCAAGTCCACTGAAAATGCAATAAATACTTATTTCATGTCAGTGCGCCAACCTCATTTCTTTGAATAATCGCACTGACCAGCCACAGGTGGCAGCACTAGACTAGCGTTTTCCTCGCTGTAGTGGGGTGAAAAATTTTGTGTTTCACTCGGCAGCAAAATTATTTTGCATCTCGTACTTTTGAAACCCTCGCTACGCTCAGGATTCTATATTTGAACCACGAGCGAAGCGAGTGGTTCAATCCTAGAATCCTTCGCTTGCTCAGGTTTCAATACAAGTACTCGCCCCAAAAACCAACTTTGCAGCCTTGCATAACGAATAACTATTATTTCCTTGACTATAAACTAAGTGCAAAATGAAATAAAAGAGAGAAACATAAAGAACATAATTCTCCCCCTCTAAAGTATCTTAACGTGTAGACAACCATTTTTTATCCCGTTTAATGACTACATAAAACGAGTTGTTAACGGCAAAGTCTATAAAACGTACAAGACATGTAATTTGCTCTATAATCAGTAGGCAATTAACCTGTTTCGAATAAATATAAATGTCTAACAATACATTTTCTATTACAGGTAAGGCTGTCTACGAGTCGTATATTTGGTCTGTACTCTGCAGTAAGTATTTTATATTTACAGGGTGTTTGGGAAGAAATTTCTAAGAAACCATTAGTATAATTCTTCATATATGTGTATAATTTTGTAGCTAATTTTGTTGTTAATGTTATTTGAGATTTTAAAAATTAATTACTATATAATATTAATTTGATTTTAAATACGTAATAAGATTTGAATACGGATTTGTACAGGCTTTTAAACGAGTGCACACATAAAGTTTAACGTTTAAAATTTAGTTTAGTTTAAAGTTTAGCTTAACTTAAACAATTGACGTTCATTCAACAATTCAATTTTATAGTTTGTGGTTCCAAGTAAAGGGGAATGTTTTGAAAAATGTAATTTTTGATTGAATTATCCATCACAAAAAACAACCTCGCGCGCGAATCGAATACCAAACCGAACCTCGCCTCTACCTCGCTGATCGGATCGTATCGGAAATATGTTTTATGTCTATGTCTAAACACCTTGTACACACTGTTACTGCTTTAGTAGGTACTAGTTTGCTTTAATTAAGGCCAGGTTCACGCAGTGCTTGAGGCACAGCTTAACTAGATGACTCTAATAGATCGCAGAAGTTAATTAACCTTAGACCTGGCTTTTGGATGGGTGACCACGAGTGGTATCAATAAGTAAGCGTCAACATGTTTCGTATTGCCATTTTAGGTCTTATATATTTGATAGATAAATCTGATGTTTTCAAGTGATAAAAACTTTGCACTCAAAACATTGACAGACAATCGAATAAGTATAGTTCGGTGGATTGACCGAGACCGAGAGAGATGGAGAAAAAATTGCATTGCTACTTTTTCTCTTTTTTAATGGATGGTGGTTTGCACCATTACGTCTGTTATAGTACTACTTTAAGGCACTTTTAGCTTAATATTTCAACTTGATAAGCAAGTGAGATTTTTTTAAATCAGTTTAATGAGACCAATTATTAGGTAGCATTTTGGATAATGCTGATTGCGGTTTAATATTGCAGACTTTCAATAGATCTATAGAGGACTAAAAATTTTGTTTATATATGTATGTCATGTCTATTTGAATATGGCCGTAACTGCGTACTGCGTATGGCTGTTAATAACTGAATGTATTCTTATACGTACTTGGTTTTATAATACTACCCATTTATTAAATATTTTTTAGTAAAAATGTAAATACTAATTATCTTTTTACAATTATTATTTTATTAAAAACAAAGTCACGTCCGGGCCTTATTTTTATAATGCTTTCACTGAACAAGCAATTTATCAGGGTAAAACTCCAAAAAAGCCATTAGGAATAGAACAAGATAAACCAGTGAAAAATCACTGAGTGAAAATTCGATTTCCGATTCGCTCCATTCGGATACGTAAGAACTTAAGAATCAAATGATCGGTTTTTGCTCATCAGACGAAAGAGCGTTTTTCGCGTCATCGGAAACGGGGCTTAACAAAACTATAACAATAAATTAAGGAGAACTTTGTTCATTCCGCAACACACTGGGGCTTTTAACAACTCATCCTTTACCAGAGCGAGTTATGGCTCTTCAAAAGTGAGGGTTTTTTTACTAAACAACTTTTACCTTGGATATATTTGATTATCTTAGAGCAAATTTATTTTTTTGTATTTCCCCTTAAGTTTAAGCCTCATTTTTAGTCACTGTTAATACATTTTATAGTAATGTAATTTATATTTTCATCATCATATTTCATCATAATTTATATTTTTAGTTTTTTTTACATAATACTGAAATATTTAATATATATTAAAAGTAAGTAAGTTCGTATAGACTGAGTGGCCAGCCCTATTGTCAGAGTTATTAAGCCGCCGAAAGGCCGAATATATATTAATGTACTATATATTATTTAAAAACTTAAATCTAACTTATTCTATTATTTTTAGTTAAATGTTCATTTAAATGGTTTATTAAAATATTGGATTTGTCTTAATAAAATTGCATAAAAGCCAAACCCAATATCAGACGAGAATTTCAACGGAACGGCCTTTATTAAATTAGTCTAGAAAAATTCTTCCGAAACACTTCCAAGTACTTTTTGTTTTATTTCGCAGTGTTCTTCAGACGTTGGGGAACAAAGTAATTAAAAAGTTCTGCTATAGTTTGCACAAGTTTCTATTGAATGTAGTCTAGTACCGGTATTAATTTGGTAGCCGATAGTATTAATATGTCTATCGCGTGATCTGGACGTGGGTTTCGTTTTAAATGTACATTTTATTATTTATAGTCCACGTCTGTATTAAAAATGCATGGTCATGTCCTAAAAATAATAGCTACTGTGCACGACAGCTTTCCAATGTTTACCCCTGTCTCCGTGTTTGCCAACGATGCCATGAACAATTTTTAAAACAGCAGTATACTTCTAGTATAATTATCTTTAACTTTAATGCAACTACTTCCAACTGGTACAATTATGTCTGTACATATCACAAGGAGAAATATCTTAATTTGAACATTTTTAAATTATACCTGTTTTCGATCCGCGTTAATTGCTTTATAACCTCAATTTGTAGTCATTAATGTCCATAAATTCACTTAAAGTAAAGTGAACAAATCGTCGGCGCCGCTCCGTGGCATGATTTTACGAAAATACTCGGCTTCAGGGCAAACCTGATTTCCTAGAGACTACGTTCTAAAATTAGAACGGCATAATTTCTATTAATTTAAAGGTCGCAAGTTCAGTCAGATTGTAACCAGCCGTAACAAGAACTAATCTAGAGTTAGCATTAAAAATATCATTTGTTTCCTGTTCTGTGTCTTTTTAAGTGACATTATTAATTCTACTCTAAGTAGAGACTTCCTCATTAACTGGTTTGTTATTATTTATCATAGTACTACCACTTGGTGGTGCTTCGCTCACCTCAATTTCAGCTAGTTAATCTCTATTGTGCGTATCATCTTCATGAGTGTTATCGGTAGCGCAATTTGCGTCTCTAATCAGCCATTCTAATGTTCAATTAACGTTATGGTCGCGTTGTATATTTTCGTGTACAAAATCTGAACAGGTTTTGGGAGCAGTTATTTTGCCGGTGTTATGTTTCCCAATTTGTCTGAGAGCGGCGCTGCTATCGTAAACTTTTATGGACGTTATATCAGGGGCACTCGTGAATCTTAATTATAATAAAATCTGGTTTCAGTGCCTTTATACACATAAAACTTGAGTTTAAATCTTGAATGGAACTACCATGAACTGAGTGTGTAGTAAAATTCTTCTCGTTTAGCTAAAGTGGCTCTCTGTCTGGAAACTTAACTCTCAGAAATTAAGCAATCATCTTTAAAATTAAAAAGTGTTTCTGCTAAAGACTCCTCGGGTTACAGATAAGTATACAAATCGTTGGGGAACAAAATTTATAGCATGAAATAAGGCCAGAATATTTTCCAAATTCAATTGGACGTCTTTTGTTTATTATGATCGTACCCCATCGTTAACCATTGAGTCCTGACAAATTGAAACAAACCGGAAAGTCGACTTCCAAAGTTAGCAGACGAGGGCAGGTCCATTAATTTAAAGAACTTGAATTAAATCATTGGAACCTTTACATCGGAGAATCGACGGGATCTCCCGAAGCGATTTCCTAACGAATTGTCAAGTTATTAATTGATAAATTGGAACCCAATTTCCCAATTTTGCTTTCGATTGTCTTGTACGAGTTTTAATTTAGACTTTGATTACAAATGCGACTTCCGATAAAGTCCGTGTTATAACAGATATTAATATCCGGAGCTCAGACTAAGCTGGTCTTAATATATTTTTACGTAACATTTTCTCCGTTATTGAATCCCGCTATCTAAATTAGATTCAGAGTATGCATTATTGATGGAGTGAAAAAGAATAACAGCCATAGATCATATCGCAAAGCTATAAAAACATGATTTAAATACGTAACCGAACCCTTTACACAACATTTTTTCCCCAAAAAATTATGAAGTATAATGAACCAGCGGGAAGTAAGTTAGCATTAAGTATTCGCATTTCCAGAGCTGTCTCTGTCGAGGCAGTTAAAATTTCACTTGGCTAAGCAAAATTTTCTGTCCGCTGCAAAAATCTTCCCCATTTAGGGAGAGGGGAGCACCGAGCGAATTCTTGCATAAAATTTACATCGAGCGGTCCATACAAATTACCATTTCACTTCTTACTCTGATTAAATGTTGTAGAAAAAATATTGCTCTCCAAATGAAAGAGAAAATTCTCGATTTTCGACTCATTAAAATAGATGTTTTGTTATTTGCCCTACAAAAGTGCTCCAGGACGATATTCTTCGTTTTCGACTATTCAGAAAAGTTGAAACTCCATCTGAGGGTGGGTAATTAAGCATCTTAATTAAGTTTAATCTCATTTTGTTGGTAATTTATTTGTTGACGAATTTAGAAAAACTTTATTAACTCTGAATTCTTAAATACGAAGATCAAACGAAAGGACATCATTAAATTTGGCGCAGTATGAATAAGAGCTATCCAAAAAGGTGTCTTTTACATCGTCTTCCACGCACAAGGGTGAGAAAATGCTGGCAAGCGAAGCAGATATTCTGGCAGCCTTTTACAAGCTAATGATCCCCTTGATTGCGGTTAAGTGTCACTGGAAATGTCTAGATGTTGCCAACTACGAAAACAGCCGCTTTTCTAAAGTGACTGTTTTTCCTGGCAGCTTCTAGATATCAAGAGGCGGTTGCCTTTGGGAACACTTTAAGTGGTCCGCAATTGATGTTTTTTCTGCCACTGCAAAGCGCAGAGTTAGTCTGTTTTCTGAATAGAAAGTTTCCATTCGATCTTTGCCTAGAAAATCCATTAACGTTACTTACCTTTCTAAAATTATGAGTATTATTATACCTTTTCTGAACTGAATTGGCTAAGTCTCATCTTGAAAGTGATTTAAAAAAATTAAAATTACGTGAACCAATTTAAACTTTCAACCAATTATTTTGTTATTTGGTCATCAGACTCTTTTTTGGTTTATTACTAATAGGTACATATAATATTTTGTTTCAATGAATATGCTTTGAAAAGGCTTTCAGTCAGCAAATTGTACTGTTGCAAATTTAGTTTTTTTTTATTTGGGTAAGCTAACTATTATACATATATTATTATTATTAATTTAATCGTCTGCTAGATATAAAAGCTTGATACTAACTTCCCTGAATTTTAAATTAGAAACTCAACTGCACTTAAATTATAATCCAATTACAATTAACTTCATTCCAGTCAAAACATTTGCCACGGGAATTGCATTAGACTTCCTTTCCTTCCAATATACCTCACAGCGGGCGATTCTGAAATCAATTCGGAATTTATAATTTAATTTTGTTGCTTGTTAGGAAAATGTTTAATTTTGCTCGATACTTCAGGGACATCCATCGTTTTGGTGCGAAACTTCGTCGGGGAACTTTTGAATAACTGATGCCTTCAGACCCTGCGGTCAGTATATTGAAGCTTGTTTTACGTGTTTAGAATTTCGGGTTGGCTACCAAATTTTGTTTTACAATACGGTTATGTAGCAAAATTTTATTCAAAAGTCATGATAATTTTTCTCTAGTTCTTTTTTTAAATATTTTTAATGTAGTATTTCTCCATAATAGTCTTCATTTTTTTTGTTTAAGTTGGAGTTTAACGTGCTAAAGCGTAACTATCTCTCTCGCGCATCACAAAATTTTTAAACATGTAAAATCATTGAATAAAAAAAAGTTGCAGGCTAATTTGTTTATTTAGATAGGAGAAACATTTAAAAAAAGTTTTAATCAGATATCATTTATACTGGTGACCTGAGCTGGCGACGGAATAGTGAAAAACATATATTTTTCAATTCCTCTGTCAATTTAAAAGATATCGAAAAAAAGCTTTTTGGAAATATTTCTCCTATCTAAATAAATAAATTGACTTCTTACTTTTCTAATATCCCTACTCAATGATTTTATATGTTGAAAAAGGCTGTGATGCGCGAGAGGTATAGCTGCGCGCGTTGAGCAAATCCTTATCAGACGAGGCATTGACATAATATATTATATCCTCATTCACAAGGAGTTTATTTGTCTATAAGTACTCGTACTCATAACATTGTTTCACTTGAAACACTTTGATACTTTTATTACTATTACTTTGATACTATTAATAATGTATTCAGATTAAAATTTAATTTAAAATCAATTAACTCAGCCTGTCCTCACAAAAACTCAATTTTATACATAATAGTCGATTTTGCGCTGGCAGTAATTTTTGGAGCAACTTTATTAAAAGTTGATACAGTTGAAGCGGTCTGTTCCGCCACTTTACCAAGTAAAATATAACAACAGTATACGTGAAACAGAAAGAGTTGTTTAGACAACCTAGATAACCTTTCATTAAACGGTACGATAGTTTTTAATACTGGAAAATTCCTCTAATCGACTATTTGCTTTGAGATAGTAAAAAAAATACGTCACAGTGTAAATAATGTACATTAAGTACAGTGTTTTAATTTAGAAAGCAAACTAAAAGTAATTATACATATACTTTTGGAGGTGTCTGTAAAATAGCATCTGACCAACAAACATCAGCAACAAAATAAACATTACAAAGTTGAGATATCTCTATAATAATCGAATCTTGAGAATCTAACTATTTTGTGCCCAATTCATAAAATTTATAAATCAATTTTGGCATATTTAACTATATTATTAATATTATAATTGCAACAGTATTAAATTGCACATTTATACTGTTTGCATGATATCTACAATTCTACATCAGCTTATGGAAGCCCAATCTCCATACATCACAAGTTTTCCTTCTGTCTGTAACGCTGCCATGCCACTTCACAAAGTAATATAATACTTTTGCGCCGCTCGAATAAACGTTTCAATATTCGAGCTTTCATTAATCACAGTAATTGACAGGAAGGGCGAGTTGGCCTACTGTCTCGCCCCTCTGTATCCTTCGGCCTATAGAGTGATTATTTTGTTTTTACGCCGTGATTATTATGGTGTTTTTTTTTTTGACATAATTTGTCTGACGGAAAATAGAATTTGGAAAATGTTCATCAAGTTTTGGTGAAATATTTTAAAGATACGACAATAATTATAAATTTGTTTTATTTGCGACGATTGAAATATGTCAACAATAGAGTGTTGATTTGTAATATTATTTTTTAAAAGTTTAATAACGTGAATTAAATTATTTATCTCTCTATCTAGAAAACTTTGGAAAAAAGGTACAGGTTATTATTAAAAAGTATAGAGACGTTTATGATCACGTTCCATCATAATCACCATATGCTATTGAAATAATAATTTAACCATATTATAAATTTCAATAGCATTTGGTGATATTTCCAATCATCATTCAATTACAATAGTCAGAAAGTTCGATTTAAAATAGATGTGATCGCGAGTGAGTTCTTCTAGGCAAGCGCGCTCCATCGTAGACCGTAACTGTCGCTTAACACCAGGTGAGATGACGGTCAAGCTCAAGCCTATTTTCGAATAAAAATAAAATGTAAGTCGTCCAATTTTACTCGAAATTGTAATTAAACAAAAATAATCGTAAAAAATTAACATTAAACACATAAAAGTAAATGAAATAGTTTTAAAAGTTAAACAGAAGGCAATCTCCATTTTATTAGTGGTGAGTAAAACAAGCTATCCAAGTCTAAGATAATCTTTTTATTCAAGAGAATCCTTGGCCTCAAGAGGGGCATATATCTTGCTGGACAAAATACCTAAGGTTAAAGCATAGTTAACGTAACAGATCTCTATTATTCACTGGGTTCTCTGCAGATAAATTCTTGTCGTCTAGACTGGATAGTTATTTTCTTCGTCCTTGATTTATTGTTGCAGGTATTCGTGGGTGGAGATTATTTGAAGTCGAAAAGATTTCTAAACCTTAAATCAACGACTTTGAGATGATTAAGTTCAAAATATGTTTAAATTTTTAAACAATAGTAAAAATCTTTATATAAAATAACGTTGAATTATACAGACTTGAGATATAATGGTATAAACCAGATGAAAGTATCATGTACCTACTAATAGGAAACTTGAGAGTAACGAATCCTACTGTATCTATACGATCTAAGCGTAATACTGATGTTACCCAAGCTGAAACTTATTTTACTAATGATGCAAAGTTTTCTGTTTGATCGGTTATGCTTATCCAAGGCATTAATAACGGGAGGGAGAAAAGCTAAAGCAATTTACTGACTAACTTTCGTCCGTGGCGCCGCTTACTAAAGTTTGCGATAGAGTTAAGACTCTCTCTCGAATACTCTCTATTCGGGGATCGGGAAGGGGTGTAATGTGTTTTTGTTTGTAATAAGCTGATATTACTGACTGGATTTAGGGTGAAATTAGAGTTTGTACTTAACTTTATTTGGTCGTAAAATTTACTACAAATGAGAGAGGTCTATGAATATTTTAGTTTGTATACTATATTTTAGTATTCACACATTTTTTGTACCACATGGAATAAATATTACACGAAACTAATAATAACAAATATCTTAAAATACTCCTTAATAAAACTATACCAAAAAAATGTGGTAAGACCAATGATAAATGTTTTTTTTAAACATATACAATGATTATGAACTGCAATGAATAGTCCTAAGGTAACATAATAATCATTAGAATAATTTCTGATATAATTATGTTAGTTTATAGTAGGGATGACATTAAGAGAAGCAATACTAACTAACGTTATCATTATGAGCATTATCAAATAATCATAAGATAAATGCTTACTGCCCAATTAAAGACAACATTTTTAATTTCACATTTAAAATCCCTATAATTAAGACAATCAACAGTTTT
This sequence comes from Lycia hirtaria, assembly GCA_947563715.1. Classification (NCBI taxonomy): domain Eukaryota; kingdom Metazoa; phylum Arthropoda; class Insecta; order Lepidoptera; family Geometridae; genus Lycia; species Lycia hirtaria. Next base: position 15,686,388 of record OX387384.1, read on the forward strand.
ATGATCCTATTTACCTCATTAAAACTCGTCATCGTGTTCATTATCATTATAGTAATTACTATCGTTTAACGGCTCCTTCAGATAAACAAAAAACTACTTTTATCATAATTCTTGTTTTCTTGAGCGGCTAATTAATCATAAATCAGTATAGATTAGACATCAGTTCCTCCGTCCTCATTCCTCAGGGTTTCGAGGGGATTTACTTGACAAATTACTTTTTCTTTCGCCTTGTTTATAAAAGAGGGTTAGGGGTGAACAAAGTTCTTGATGGCATTTAGTACAGGGGAATAGTGTCATGAATCAGCTGTAGATAGTCTCTGTTAACGTATCATTCATATTATGTGGGCATTATTTAGAATGATATTAAATGTTATTACGACCTGTGTGCTCTTCAATATTATATTCATAGGGGCTTGGCAATCATTTTCGTTGTCTGTCATTGTTGCTTTAACCTCAGTAATAATAGAATTAACCTAAATTTTTGTGCACTGTCGATATGTATTTTTTGTCCTGGCATTTGCCATATTTTCTGCTTCTTCTAGCCTAGATTACCATAAACAATATAATTATGTTTTAAGTAGGTATATTTAGTAACCAACAACTTTAGTTAACTTTTGCCCTGCGGTACAATATATGTTTCATTCCTCTAGTCGAAGAATAATTTCTCGAATTGAGTGTACTGCTTTCATTTCTATTAGCAGAGTCCAACATTAAGGCCCGGCTAGTCCGCAAAAGCAGTAAAACAAAGCTTTTTGAAAATTTACAAAAAATACTTGTATTATTAGTTCAAGCTCAAATTTTTTGTATGTAAAATTTTGATCTGTTGGCTAGGTTTCACTAGAAACAAAAACACGATTGCTGAAAAAAATCTCGATAGCTTTATTTTTTGAAAAATATGCCATTTTATTTATTTTTCCCATTTATCTCTAAAGTGTTTAAAGCCATCAAAACCAAATTTACCATGTTAAGTAGCTATTACATTTTTTTAGTGTTCTCTAGAATTACATTTTTGATACGTTTAGTGCATTATTTTATAGTAATTTATTTTACAATAAGTTTGCTCGCGAGCAACCGTCCCGCCGCCTTGCTTCAGCCGTTCACCCGCGCCAGTCTGTCGGTGACCACTGTCAGCGACGGTACTGTGTCGGATTGCATCGCGCGCCAAATAAAACAAATTACTATGGGAAATCATAGAACAAAGAAACCAAAAAATAAGCGAACGCGTAAGCGCAAAATTTTGGCTCATATAGAAATGATGCGATCCCGAAAAAGGTAAATACCCAGTTGCAAGTTATTATTTCCTAGAAATATACATGTAAGTATTTATATAGATCACTCGCACTCGCAGTTCATAAACCTATGAGTTCTATTCATACTCGTATAAACAAAATGTAATTACTCTTACCTGATGTTCAAATATTTCAGTTATGAAAGATGTGTGAAGTCTGCCAACCCGCATTTGGCCAGCGTGGTAGATTATGGCCTTACCCTTCTTATAATGAGAAGATGGCCCGCGCCCAGCAGTGGGACAGTTTGTACAAACAGGGCTCATAAAAAATAAATGTATACATAAACATACATACACATGCTAGCTGCATCCCGCGGTTTCACCCGCGTAGTGATGAAAAATGGTGATAATAATATATATATATATATATATTCTGTCTTTCTCCAGGTCCTAAAGAATTTCTGTTCCAAATTTCATAATTATTGGTTCAGTCGTTTAGCCGTTTAGGTAACAAACAGACAGAGAGACAGACGACAGACAATTTCGCTTTTATAATCTTATATGATTCATACATTTGAAAAACATAACCCACCTTTTTGCACAGTCCGGTAAAAATACACCGCGGTCGCGGCAGGCGGCATATGGCGCGGCATCTTTGAACGCGTCACAGACTTTGAGAGTACCTATATAGGTATACCGCCGTCTGTCGCGCGCCGCCCGCGCCGCGCGTAGGTAGGTAATTTTTACCCGATTGCGTAAGGAGGGTTGTTTATCGAGTATATGTATGTTTGTATTTATGTATGTAAGGGTGTATGTGGGTGTATATCTATGTATGTACTATGCATATTTTTATATTACCTCCTACAGCCTAAACAGCTTGACCGATTTTGATGTGCTAGGTGTCGTTAGATTCGTCTTTACTCCCTGAATATCATATGCTATATTATATTTTTTGTAACGCATTTTTTGTACTCTTGCAAAAATAAAATAAAATGTTTTTTCACAACCTAGAACTTCTTCGTGATAAATAAGAAATAAGTAATTTTACTGGAATAAAAAATACACATTTCAACTTTTTACAGCGATTTTACGTATACATATATTACGTATTTGAGTATAAAATATTTTAGATAGGTAGTTTCATAACATTTATATTTCCACCACAAATACAGGGTGTTAGGTTAGGTTAGGTTAGTTAGGTACATTTATCAGTGATCGACCTTGTTAGCATTATTCTTGTATATTGCAGATCAAAGAAGCATCTTGAAGTAATCAACGAGTCTTTGATAACATTAGAGCCAGTTGATTTGAATACTTCTAGGATTGAGTGAGCACTACAACCTTATTTATTTTACAAAAAATGAGGTTTATGCACATATATTTTTGTAACTGCAAATTTGTATGAATTGGTAGGTAGACCAGCAATTTATGTGAAAACCTCACGCAAAAAAGTAAAATAAATTATAATGCACCTGTTTGTATAATTAATATATATATCTTATGTGCAATAGCCTCGTTGTAATGATAAAATGTGTGGTTGCTACAACGTTTACTTTGATATTACAGAACGACCGTCAATGAAAACTCGCATAATCTGTCCCGTACTCCACCATGTGAGAGTAATAGCATCGACATGTGAGTTGTGATATAGTTGTGAGAATAGAACATAAAAAAGAAATAAAACAGGCACGAATACTGCAACTAAAGAAGATGAAATATGCTACAACTGAAAGATCTGTTAATTTTTTGATATTGTACTACGGTTGTTTTTTATATTTTTATTATGGGAAACTTTAGCTTGACCACCGATCCCGCTAGTTTTGAACGACGTTTACGGTCTACGATGGAGCGCGTTTGCTTAGAAAAACTCTATTTTAATTGCGATTGCAACGTTATGTTACATAATGTAGGTATAATAATGTGAATCAAAGACAATCCGTTCAGGTAGCGTATGCTGAAAAGTTTCAAGGCTGTACGTTAAAAATAACAACAAAGCGCTCTGTTTTGTTAAATAATGTAGATTCAAACCCATTTCTTTCTATAATCACGCATTGGGTATAAAAAGTAGAGTATGCACTTCGGGGATAAAGGTGTTTTTGTCTTGGGCGAGCTTGAATCCCTCGTTACACTCCGGATTCTAAATTTGTAACTCTGTAAATATGTAAATCTGTAAATATGTAAATATGTAAATCTGTAAATCTGCAAATCTGCAAATCTGTAAATCTGTTAATCAATAAACAAACAAAATAGACAACTTATTATTTATATTATTTGTAGTAAACTCTCTCAGGATCTTTTTAAAACCTACAATAATTGTAAGTTATTTTGTTATAAAAATCCAAAGTACTAGACCGATATTGATAAAATTTATATGGGACCACTTCTGAAATCACTTACCAAAGAAAAAATAATCTTCAAAATCGATTCACAATTGGTGGAGTAATCGGTGAACAAACATACAAAAAACATAGTCAAATTGAAAACCTCCTTCTTTTTGGAAGTCGGTTAACTAATGGTATTGCAATATAATTATAAAATTAACCTTGTTGTGTCTGCTTGTGTTTATTACCTAACATCCTGTATAGACCTTTACATTATTGTCAAAGATATTTACGTGATATATTTGACCTGTAATATGTAATTCTAACCAATATTTATGAAATTTGGACAGGAGATTCTTCAAGATCTGGAGAAGGACAAAGGCTATATTTTATCATAATCATCATCGTTTTTCATCACTACGCAGGTTACACCGCAGGAGCATAGCTATTATTTTATAAATGTGATAATTTAGTGTTTTTTGTGAGTTAGTAAGTTGGTTGTTGAATGGAGATAGATATACCCACATAATATGACATACTTAGGCTTTTATCCCGGAAAAATGAACGAGTACGAGTAGTAAATTATTATTTCATAGATTTTCAAGAAATAAGCTTATAGATTGATATCAGTATATCATAACTTACTTGCCACTACAATGTAATGAAGATGTGGCTCAGACGAGTCGCGCGCCGCGCGGCGAGACTCGCGCGCGGTACGGCGCGCGGCGGATCGGTATCGCACTAAACGTATGCCACGTTTTGTGCGGACGTCGCGCTCTCATAAAACGCGGAACTATGCCGTAAACTGAGGTAGCGTAAAATACCTAAATTTCAGGACAAGCCTCGCCTTAACCTTTTTAATCAAAACAAAAGCCTATAAACCATACTAGACCTTTTACTAGCCTCTAAAACATATAGAGCAAATAAAACCAAGCCGAAAACTCGAACCAAATAGAACATCAACAAAAAACGAAGCTCAACTTAGCTCATGCATAAGCTTTTCCCTAAAAAGGCAGTAACTTCCACAGTATCGGTTTGTTTACGGCGAAGTTTGTTCCAGTCATTTGGGAGCGATTTTTATTAACTTTCGTGTAGTGCTGTCTAAAATTTGGTATAATATCGATAATATTTTACATAGGTGTATTTCTATAATTATAAAACTTAAATACTTTTCTTAATCTACTAGGAACACGGATAATGAATCTACTAAGTTCGTCAAGTGGCAAACTTAGTAAATTAATTACGTCTGTTTATTAACTATAACATTTTACTTCAACCAATATTAATACATTATCTTTCGCAGTACCATTGACTTTAGTTATGTCCTGGATAATGGTTTACAAATTTAAAATCAATAGTTATAAGTTTCTTGTAATAATTTTCACTAAAACTAGATAACTGACATGAGAAGATTTTTTTGAAGTCTATTTACCTTAATGTGATCTTTTTATCGGCAAATTATCTCACTACCAAACGAATTGTATCGATATATTTATTTGACATTCCGAGACATCCCTAAGATCTCGGTAGAAAAGTTTTGCGCATTGAGTGCCTCTTTCCCCACAAGTTTACTTACTGCGTCTGCAAGTGCGTAAGCGATCGTATCGTCCGTTCAACTGACTTTTGATTGGATATTACAAGTATGATTGATTCTGTTTGTAATTTGGATATCTTTAGTTTTTGTTTTTGAAACTTTGTATTTTAGGAAACAGTATATTTGTTATTTTAACATATTTGCATGATTCATTTAAAGGTAATAATTTGAACATCAGGTGAGTTGGTGGTCAATCGTAGATCTATCTAACATAAAAGTAAATATCGTGAATGTAACTTTTATTAATGAGTCCCTAAAGCATCAGTACCATAAAATAAGCAAATTATATGTTTGTTGTTTTTTATGATCATTTGATTATATTATAGTTACGATACATTAAATATTAATTTTAAGTAGATTTTCATCGATGATCATTAGTGTTAACTTTTTTTATCAACACTAGAGACTTATTATCTTTAGTGCTGTTAAAAAAAATCTTGTCTCAATAAAAATAGTCATGAATACAATGGCATTGGCAATAATAATAATAATGAAGTAAGTGCTAATTACATCGAAGTGGATGCTATTAGAATACAGAGACGAAACAATTTTGTAAACTATAAGTGGATTATTAAGAACATAATCAAATAAAGCCGTCAGTTGAGTAATACAGTCATTATTTGAGCCGACAATTGCAAAATTCTTGTGAAACTCTTGTCGTTGTGTGCTCAAGCCTCTTTTCATATTCACCCACGCAGTCTCACAAGGCTAGGATATCTCAAGCGACTTTAGTACTTACTGTATTTATTTTTAAAATCATTATTCCTTTAATTGTATCGTTATGATAATATTTCATATTTTATTACTCATTTGAGTTATAATTTAATGGTTATAGCACTAATAACAGTTTGTTTGTCTTTAATAGTGTATTAATTTGAACATTATTGATTTTTATAAATTATGCTTATAAAAGTAAGTGTGTGAAGGTTTTTATTCTGTTTAATTCTATTTAAATAGGTTAAAAGTATAACTGTTGACTTGTTAAATAAGTTTTTTTTTTTTTTTTTTACTATACACTATAGATCTACAAAAATAATCACTATAGATCTAAAATAATATTCAGGTTACGAAAATAGATATCTATGCTTGTTTTTTTTCCAAAATGTTATTTGAATAAACTCGTAAATCGAAAGAGTTTTAAATTGTCAAACTTATCACGAATGAACAGCTGCAACTTTTGCCACTAGAAAGTAGCGGTCCAACTTTAAAGTCAATACGAATCGAAAAAACAAACTCGTTTCGACAAAAAAGGATTAAAAACAGTTAACCGTTGACCGTAATACTATGAAAAGCTTTTTAGAAGTCGAGAGTTCAACGAATGAAAGCGAGAAAAAGTTTGTTTACATGCCATAAAAATACGCGTTGGATGAAGTTTCCAACCAAAAACGGCTCGATTGAATACTATGGTAAACTGTAGGTATGTGGGACGACGTATAATTACTAGTGTATTAAAAACTATGAATACAAGCGCTACTAATAATATAAATACTTTAGCTATTTAGTAAAAAAATATACATTTGAGACAAGCTTTGTCATTTTTCTCAAATTTTTACTACGTAAATACATGCTGAACAGATAAAGAATACTTTGAGTTACAGGGCGATATGGTCGCGTAGTGACAAAGCCCTTAAAATAAAAAATAAAAAAGATAAAGAATGAATTTGATGAAACAAAAACTATAGAAACACAGACACGGTCAAATATGTTTCTGATTAACACATAAAATAGTGTTACCCTCTTAAATATAAAAAATCTATCATAATGGGGTAGAAATTACGTCAGTGTTGAGGGTGACCAAATTTACTTATGGCAAATCTGTTAGGAATCTCGAGAATAATATGGCAGGTACCTTAGGAGATCTTGAAAATAATATTGTACAAGCACATTTATCACGCAAAATTAAATTTTGACAAATAACTTTCATATTTTAAAAAACAATTCACAAATACTGGTGCGTATCTGGCCGTACGCATAAGCATAGCCATTCAACGTAGCAGTGCTTCAACATGCTGGGTACGCTGCTAACTGGTAGTAGGTATGAGCATTTGTATTGTCTTTAGACCTTTATTAGTCTGGGGTAATCGATTAAACAAATCGAAAACAAATCATAGTGTAGTAGTTTAGTTAGTTAGGTTTGTGTATTGTTTTGTTATAGTTAATAAATGCATTTAAAATTATCTTTAATATAGTAATAGGTAAGTGAATAAGTAAATGAATATTTAAGTATATGTACAGAATTTAATGAAGCTTATAATGCAAAATAAATCGTGCGTAAGCCAGCCTTGACTTGCGGTGTCGCATGAACCACAATCATTTTACGACGAATGTTTAATTTTCCATCTTATTACGCATTATTGACCACTTTTTATGTATTGCTATTTAATTTATTATTTAAACTTATACAAAGCGCTACTTAATATTCTAGTATTTGCAATGCAATATTACCATGTATCTAGCTAGCTTTATGTATACTCACGTTTGCAGCATGGCCGATTTTGATGACCGCGCGTACGGAGTGTCTTTAGATTTATCTTTACAATTTGTGTGTCTTAGGCTGCATTTATTGTATATCCGTACTCAGCGATATCGATCCACATTCTTGTTGCGTAGTGCACAAGAATGGAATTCTTTGCCGCCATCTGTTTCCTGAGACCTACAATCTTGGAATTTTCAAGGCTAGAGTGAATAGATATCTTCTAGTTCGACGAGCTCCATCATCGGCCACACCGTCGCGCGAGTTGGCGGTCAATCGTAGATCTATCTTCTTAAAAAAAAAACTCTTATAAAAATTAAAAATTCTATATTTTCGTTATACCTCCAACGAACTTTTTCGAGATAAATTAGTGTTTTTTTATGCAAGATAGATCTACGATTGACCACCAACTCGCCTGATGTTAGGCGACGGATTTTTCTGGAATTATTTCAAATAATGCTTAGTTAATATTTTCTGCATACGTTCAACATCATAATCAAACCTAACGCAAGCTTTAGTTACAATATACTACAAAATATCTCGCTTTTACAGAATAGTATTTTGTCTTTCTTATAATATAAAAAACTTGTTTGTAAATTTTTATGACTGTTTATATATATAACTTGTTTTGAACTGTTTGTAGATAATATATAAATAATTATCAACCTATTATATACTATAGTGTTAGTGATATTCCTTATACCTGAACTTTATATTTTAACACAGCCATTTTAAGATATAATAGCACAATCTCAGAAAGCAGTAAATATAATGAGCACAAAACGACCACAATAATTGCTAACCCTGACTTTTCCAACAATTTCATAACAAAACGGCACACAACATAATAAACAAACGTTTTACAAATTACTATGTTACTAGTTACCAGGTCAATGTTTCTCGGTTTCGTTCTAACACGTAATCTAGAGATATTATCTCAATTCAATTTTTGTGCTCCCTTTAATTCGTGGTAAAGTTTAGCCTTTGGTTAGATACAATCGCAGCGCATATTTTTACATCTGTTTATATATGATTCGGATTTTGTATTGTAGGGAGAGGTATTGCAGGGTATTATAACAATGAAGAATTAGTTTTTAGGGTTCCGTACCTCAATAAGAAAAAGCGGAACTCTTTTAGGATCACTTTGTTGTCCGTCTGTCCGTCTGTCCGTCTGTCCGTCTGTCAGGGTGTCAAGACCTTTATCTCGGGAATGCGTGAAGGTATCGCAGATATACGCAGATCCATAGTATCTTGCTGCAAAAAGATAAATAAAATTTCTCAGTTTTCGTAAAAAAAAGTTACAGACGAATATGTTGTAAAAAACGCACATTTCGACACTCACAGAGGAATCAAAACCTATGGGGTACTTGTATATTTTTCGGTATAAGAAGGAAAATAAAAAAATTAAAAAATCCCCCTTTTATTTACTAGTTTGTACGGAACCCTCGGTGTGCGAGCCTGACTCGCACTTGTCCGGTTTTAATTTAAATAGATGAAACAGATCACCGTTTGACCACCAGCTCTTGATGATAAGAGACGGTGTGGCACAGGATAGTTAACATCGATACAGAAGTTATCAGCTACTTACCTAAAATTCTAACATAAGTAGTTCTCAGGGAACAGAGAAGGCGGTAGGGGCGGCTTTTAAAATTAAACATTTGGAAACGGATTTCGCGCCTATATTTTGTAGTTATATTAAAAACTCATATAGCATTATATAAAGTGTTTGTTTACGTGTAACCATAATATAGTATGCTGATCATACTAATAAAATTAATTAAATAATTTTTTTATTATTTTAATTTGATAAAAGCCTGGGAGTTCGGTACAACGATTTCAAAATGTCCAGGGAGCTAAAAAAGAGTTGTATAGAACGGCCTGTTTCGCCTGAGCCATGTTTATATATAAAACAATAATAAATAAAAAACACACAAGTTTAATAGTGAAACACAATAAAAAAACAAACAAGTAATAATTACACAATAACTACAATTCAAATAAGTAATTGTTTAAGCACTTTGATTTGATATATATTTTTAAATGCTGCTAAAGCTATAGGAATGAAAATTAAGTAAAAACTAATTTTAATCTTAGTCTGTCATGAAAATATATTATAATATATAAGAAATGCCCATATTCAGCTGCGATTGGACAATGATTGATGGCAATGATGATAATGAAATACATTATCAAACAAAAAAGTAAAGAATTAAAATGCACGTTTTACATCGCATGCAGCCGAGTATACGAATGTACGTAAATATGTTAAAATATCACGCTACATGTAACTGCAGAAGGTCATGTTGCTACATTTTCGTGTACGACCATGATATTGAAGAATCTAATTGTTTTGTTCTCTTTATTTGCACACGCGAATTCTTAGAACGTTTTTAGGCAGACTTTTTAATTTATTCGTATTTCGTTGATAGATACCCTAAATATATATAATAGTATAAATTAAACATTATAAATATATCATAGAAAACTTCTACATTTGGGTATAATTTATTTGTAATCTAAAAATCGAAGCTGTATATTAAAAATAACTTAACATTTCTGCTAAGCATGATGTTTGTCTGTAAAAAAGTATACATGTATTCTATCAGCCATCTGGTTTCCATAGTACAAGCTTTGCTTAGTTTGGGACTAGATTTTACTGTGTCAAAATATCCTCCAATACCTATGTAATTATTATTTGTTTTAGAAGTAACACTTGAGCTAATTCCATTTTGCCATTTGACAAATTTACGACATGAAATAGTATAAAATACAAATTACTATGACGTTTGGATAATAACACCGGATAAAGAGTGGCCGAACGCCACATCAGAAATCGTGAAAAAAAAAGCGATTGCTATTAATGACTAACTTAAATAATAGAGTTTTGGCGGGAACGTCTTTGTAACGGGTTTGTTGCTTTGTTTTATTTTCCTAAACTTGTGTTATTTTGAACATTAATGTTATAAAAATGGTGGTGTTTTATTCATTAAGTGTTCGATAAAGTGCGTGATTGTGGGCAAGTGAAATAAAGCAGTAAAACGTGTGATTTTACGTTGTCGGCAAAACTCCATAGAAGCTTCTAGTAAAGTTTTACCACCACTTTACTGAAGCAGGACTCGACTTATAAATTCACTGTATACGTGACTTAGATTGTGACTAGAAAATTTACAACTTGTTTTATTCAAGAAACTTGAAAATATCTTAATACTTGACACTGGCAAATGCTTTAATGAGGGTCCAATACAAAAAAGAAGAAGAACTTAAATAATATGGCCGCTCCATTGAACTTCTATTCCATTTCCAAAAACAAATCCCTTCTTTCTGTTTAAAAGAATAAAAATGTTTACCTATAACAAAAACAATAAAAATAAACATCAAGTGCTGGCAAAAGTTGCCGCCCTAATTTTCTAAAACTCCTACCTTTTGCTCTATAATTTCTCATAATGCCATACTCTAGAACACAATGCCCGTTGCCAAGGCAACCGGTTATTCTCACGACTCTACCAATATCACTGTAACGACCGATAAAAGTCAAGTAGCAAGCACAAATTGTAATACGCAAAAGCGCAGTATCTGTGGTACGCAGTAGCTCAAGTTAAACAATTTGGTATTCATATTCTACTCGTATATAATGTGATTGATAAATAATGTTAAAATATATTAAAGGTAGAAAATATGTAGGTATGTCTGCCTGCTAAGCTGTAAGTCGTGGGTTCGATCCCTACCCAGGTCAAACATTTGTGTCATGAACACAGAACAAACATCTATATGTTTGTTCATGTTTGCACATCTGTGCTTGGGTGTTTTAATGTTTCATAAGTATGTAATTTACAAAAAGTGTATAATATGTATTCTATCAGCTACCTAATTACCACATTACAAGCTTTGCTTAATTTGGGCTAGAAATGTCCACCAATATTTATTTATTTATTCGAAGAATATAAGTAACTAAAGCAATTGTTTAGAAGATTTAAATGATCAAACTATAACATTACTCATACTTGTACGAGTATATACATATATATAACTATTATTATATTGTTAACAAACAATGTATAAACTAACAATATGGATATCATTGGGTAACTAAACCCCTTTAAATAATAAAGATAAAAAAAACAATATAGATTTTATGCCAAGTTGTGCTACTGCTATATTTTATTATCCTAAAAATAGGTACTTGGAATAAATTGGGAGTTTTTTCAGAGATATGACATGAGAACGTACTCGAGAAGCTACTGTGGTTTCGGATGGAACCAAAAATACGTAAAATTGGTATCTCGTTTGCCTTATTTTATTAGTTGTAGAGAGAGCGCCCGTTTGAAGAGGCACTTGTGATGTTACAAAAAGTTATTTGAATGTTGGTTATTTTTGAGGTTATTTTTACCCCCGACCTAAAAGAGAAATGTTTAAAGTTTGACGTGTGTATCTGTGTAGTCTAGTAAAAATAAGATTTGTGACAACATAAAAGACAACTAAATATATTGTTATTTATATGAATGTACTGGTGTTTTGAAATACATTTGACACAATTTCATAATTATATTATAAAAGCTAATTTTGTTACTTTTACACGCTCAAACGGCTGAACCGATCGTTATGAAAATTAGTATAGAGATAGCTTTAGACCTGGAGACGGACATAAGCTACTTATCATCATCATAATCATCACCATTTTTCGTAACTACGCGAGTGAAACCGCGGAACGTCTCGTAGTCTATAAATCAGGGATTATTGTTGAACTATGATTTTTAGTTATTTTCCTATCATAATTTCAAAGAATCCCCCCAGTTGCAAATACTGTGATCAGCTCCATACAAACGGTTTTATTTTTACTAGACTAGTGTGCTTATCTATGGCATCGTAGCTCTCAAACAGATGGACAAATTTCATCGAGAATGTTCTTAGCTACGTTTCATCAAAATCGATTCAGCCATTTTTATCCGTCGGGGGTTTTTGAGTTTTCTATAGTTATACATCTGGTATTCTATTAGTCTATATGTATTCCTATTATTCTTGTTTATATTTATTTTATTAATAACATTTATTATTTTAACAAGTTTAAGTTTAGAAAACTAAAAACCCTCGATAAGAAAAGTATGACAAAATCAATTCATAATGGTCTCTCATGGTAACTCATAGTCATTTCTGAACAAACATACAAAAATATACAGTCGAATTGAGAACCTCCTCCTTTTGGAAGTCGGCTAAAAATACAAAAATGTGGTACTAAGTTAGTACTACATTTTTGTATTTTTAACCGACTTCCAAAAGGAGGAGGTTCTCAATTCGACTGTATTTTTTACTAACATGAGTTTAATTGAGTTGAACCTGAAACTTACTTTATCTTAGCTTAACATTAAAACTCATCACCAATACGTACTACTGTTAATTAACAATTATTTATCATTTATCTGTTGTTACGAGCAACCTACATCATAAAATCATGGTAAAGGCTACTTTCACTAAGTGTTAAGGTCCCTTCATCGCAGACCAATAAAGGCAGATGCAAAATTAGCGACACAAAAAATACAACATGTTTTCAACCGACTTCCAAAAGGAAGAAGCTTCTCAATTCGACTATGTGTTTTTTTGTATGTTTGTTCAGCGATTAATTATGAATTGTTTTTGTTGTTTCTTTTTTGTTTGAAAGGTTTTTTTTTATTTTTAAACTTTTTTATTATTATTTAACCTTAGAGGTTTTACCTTAAAAATAAAGGTCTTGACACCCGGACGGACGGACAGACGGACAGACTGACAGACGGACAACAAAGGGATCCTATAAGGGTTCCGTTTTTTCCTATTGAGGTACGGAACCCTAAAAACGATTTAGTGTTTTGGTTTTTATATTAAAATAACTGAAAAAATGTCATACAAGTAAACGAATTGCGTATTTAGAAGTCGGTTTTTTTTCTTCAGTTTTTTTTAACTATAATTATGTTGTATGCTACTGTAGTAAAATTATACGCGAGTAGACTACAATAAAGTAATAGATAAAATACATAGCAATAAAAATATTATTTTAACTTTCGTAGAAGTTCGTACATTTTGTTCATATCGTCATATTTTCGATTTCAGATTTGCGCCTAACGAAATTCATAAGAATACGCTGCCAAATAATTTTAAATAGTAAGCATCTGGCCTTTTCTACTCTGTGCCTTCGAGTTAAGGTCACTCAGGTCGTTATTTCACTTACTGTCTTCCTGATTAACCGCCTTGATATATGTTTTAAGTGTTAGATAATTGATTTGCAGCCTATTTTGGCTTCTGATTAATAGTTTATTAACTAATTGTTATTAAATATACAATTGATTTTAGTATCCGGATTTTAAATTTCCTACTTTTGATATACCACAATTATCAAGATAAATCTAATTCAATTCTACTTTAGTAAATAATGTGTTATTATAAAAATATAAGATGTCCCATTACGTTTACAAATTTTTGACTATTAATTTTGCAGTACATTAAAGAGTTATAAAAAATATAGTGATAATATTTTTGTATTGATTTACTCTTATATTTTAAATCGTGTATCATACTTAACTGTTATAAACATTTCAGTAATAAATATTGTTTATAAACAAATTCCTCAAATGTTTATATCAAATACTGTCCATAACTACCGTAAGACGTCATACTGGGATTTAACTAAATTCATCCTACCACATAAAAATACTACCATAAAACACATTAAACACACTACAAAACCAATTATACATTACATTTACGCTACCCTATTTACATATTATAGCTTTATTATGCATTGCCTCTATATCAAATAATAGTTCGAATTACTACGTAGGAAATAATTGGATATAACACTTGGATATAATTGGGAATTACAGTGTAATTTACAAAATACAACGTTTTTCGAATGATCTTGGTAATTGTGATTGCAATTACTGGACAGGTATGGACTAAGTAACAAACTAAAGCGTTTAAATATAATGTATATACCGAAATACCTCAATTTATACATTTCTACATAACGTAAAAATAAAGGACGGATGACGAAGACGGAAATTTCTTAAAAATATGATATCTTAAAATGGACACATTTTCAACGGGACCGACCCTGAAACAACGAAAAAAAAAATTTTTTCTATGTAATTTTATTAACATTAAATAAAATATATGAATAGTTGATTTTTTTAGGTGATTTGCTTTCATTAATGAAAGTGGTTTATAAAAATCTTTATAATATACACACATATTCTTTATCATAATTTCTTTAAATTACCTATTCCTAATTCCATAAATTTACGAGAAAATATGAAAAATCCTAATTAAGTAAAGTGTTCATTGTAAAATACATAAATATATTTCACATATTAAATTAATTCCATACAAAAAAGTCGCCACTCACATAACTGAGTATGGAAAAAATAGCTTTAATACCTATTCACCACTTCGAAAAGAACCTTAAACTTCAGTAACGGGCAGAGTCGAAACCTCCGGATCGTATTTTCAACTCATTCTGTAACTCCATAACCATCCATTGAACAGATAAGCATCTTAAAACCGTATTACTTCGCGTGCCTCCACCTCCATGTTTCTAATTTGGTAAAAATACACCGGAGCCCATGAAAAAACTGTTTTACGTAATAAGGTGCCAGAGTTGTGGAGATTCCTCGACGTAGAATGGTCTTAACGTTTTATGTTTCTAGAGAATCACGACTCTTTGTTGTTGGCTCAATTTTTTTGTTATATTTTGTGCTGGCAACAAATTTAAGGCAGGTATATTTGTGAGGGATCCTATGTTATTTTAGAATTAAACTAGATGTAACCTTACGCAGTCGGGTAAAAAAAGCAAAAGCAATATGTTATATAAAAATAAAATATTGTCTTAATTATCAAAACTTTTTTTTTTACTTACTATATTTTGAGTAAAACGTCTTAAATTCTAACAAAACCTAATTCAAGATCATTTTAAGTATGAGCTAATGAATACGGATGGGTAAAAAAAGAAGACAAACTCTTATACCGAAAGCAAATAAACGATTCCTATCGATTTAATTTTTCTTTTCTACGTTATCACTAGTTTAATAAAAAACGTAGGACCGTAACGGGAGAAAGTGGTGAGTCCTTTGTTCAGCAGTGGGACAGTATTGGTTAATAAAAAATATACGATAAGAATTATGAGTCATTATGAATCATTTATTTATGTTAGTTCAGTTTAATATTACATAAAATCTTAGACATGTTAAATAAGAGTCTCGAATCTTAATAACTATTCCATCTCCATCGAATCTCAAGCGCTTTGCTCCGTTTTATAGCAACAATAGGCGGCGCCACAATTACAACGTCAGCTATTTACATGTCACGTCGTAGGAAAGAAGTTGTAAACGAAACTTAACGTACTTAATTGTCGAAGATTGATGTGTTAATTGTGTAGTTGTTTGTACTTTTTCGTTGTTTTTTTTATCAGCCCTGTTTTTACAAACTGTCCCACTTCTGGGCGCGGGCCATCTTCTCATTGTGAGAACGGGAAAACTTTTTATCTTTCTTGAAATAACAGTAACTTACGCTTAATGTATTTATGCTTAAGCTAATCCTAAGTCTTCTTTAGTCGAAATGTTCCTCGATTTTTGTTTTGAACAAAAAACAGTATTAGAAAATGCGTATATGATGTAATGTAATATAAAATAACAGCAGGAAAGATAATGCATGTAATTTAATAATAAACTAACAATATGAGAGAAGGAAAGATAAAACATCAGCTGTCGAATTATTATGACTCAAGCTAGGTTAGTAACGAAGCCAAGAATCGGCACAAAAAGACAGATCAACGTACCACGATTAATCTTCTATCGACAGATCCGATACTGTTGCTGATTTCATGCTATCGATATCGATAATTTCTCGTATTAATACCACTTGAAGAATTATAATAATGATTTATAGAAGAAAATAAATGTTTGAATAGGTGGTGAAAGGAAATATAATAATTATGTCGGGATTAAAATACAAGGATTGTATTTTAACCCCGACGAAAAAAAGGATGAAAAAATGTACAAGTTTGACGTGTGTATCTATATGTATGCGTATATTTGTAGTATCTGTTACATCGTAGACCCTAAAAGAATAAACCGATTTCGATTTATTTATTTTTGTTTGAAAAATCATTTGTTCGATCTTATATTAGAATGTATTGAACCGATTTTTGTGTCGCGGAGTTTTCAAATTTGTATTTAAACTAAATATCTGTTCAGGATCTGGGTGTTAATTTACCACTTAAGCTTTTTGTACTTTTTAGTTGATAAATAAAGTATTCGTTGCCTCAGTGCTTGTTTGGCTTATCTACCATTGGAAAAAATTCACAGGAGAAAAGATCCTTGCATTTTTTTTTGAAAAGGTATATTTGTGAGGTAAGTCTTTTTTATGCACTATATAATTACTCATACATTACACTCTATATAATTACTATTAAATACTCATGCGTATAAAAATACTTCCAAGCCTTACAAAATATAGTTTTTTCTTAAAATAGAGCTCTTTTTAATTTTTTTCTTTTTTTTTTTCTTAAATAAATAAATAAACTCTTCTCCTATGAAATTTAACCAATTGTAAATAGGGCAAAAAAGCACTGAGGCAACGTATTGGTATTTCACTACTTATAAAAGATAAAATAAAAAAAAGATGCAGCACGAGATGTTAGCACAAAATTACTTTTCAATTCTCTTTATGCTAGATGCAACTATATCACTAAAGTTAATACCATAATATATATATACAGTGTCAAGTTCTATTTAGCTCAACTCCAGATTCAACCGATATGCCGAACCAATCTAACGAGCCAAGGTCTTCGAAATATGATCTTCGGAGCGTTCACTAATCGTGCTTTCCGCGTCGGCGACCAGTTTCACGTATCGCTTGCTAACCGATAGACGGCAGATATACTCTTACATATATTTTACAATTTATTGCTACCGAAATGAAGAAATACATGCTGTGTTGCTAAGCTTTTTGAACTGGTATTTTTACATCGTTTTCACCCTTTTCAATCTAAGATTCTGATTGAGCTTTTTCATTCGGCGAGCTCATTTAACTCGCGTCAAACATTTGTATAACTGATATTTCAACAGCACACTTTGTCATCATGGCAGTAATAATATTTTACGACAAATTTTATTTTCTATTTTTACCATAAAATATTATCGTCTAAGTTTTCAGGGCACGCGTCAAACTCCACCCACATAGCTTTAAAAGTAGATATTAAAAATACGGGATTACGTTCATGGAAAACCATTAAATTAAAAAGCAATGGTTGTAAAGTGCACATAAAAACGCGACTTCAAAATGTTGCCACGCTATTTCGGTCAATTTTAATGCATAACAAAATGGTTAAGGTGTTCTCTGGGCAGATGGACTGGTCATAATATTCTGACTTTTTATGTCATAGACGTCTTGTAGAAGCAACATATAATTATAATTTTGAATATAATATCGCGAGACATTAACTGATGTTCATACCATGTAATTATAATGACCATAATAAACGTAATGTAAAAAGCAACAATGCAGCAACCTGAAATAATTATACGATGTGATGAATTGAAATTGAGTTTTTATTACTTTATTTAACAAAATTTATGATACTTTTAAATAACTAGAATTGCATTTGTATACAATTGTTTTTCACGAATGATATTAATTTTATATTGCCATAACTAAGAAAGCAGAAGCTCTCTCTCTGAATAATTATAGTTTAATAAACTGAAGCAACCGACTTCTCATGGATGCCATTGTCAGAACTGAACCAAATTGAAATGGGACCACACGGAAAGCACCAGCTTTCAAATAAAAAAAAGAATCATCAAAATCGGTCGACCCAGTCGAAAGTTATGAGGTAACAAACATTTAAAAAATACAGTCGAATTGAACCTCCTTTTTTGAAGTCGGTTGAAAAGTAATTTAAATTCAGCGAAACAGGAAATGCATTCCATCAAAAATGTTTGAATGACATCGTGATCAATTTACTCTGCGCTGACTGAAATTAACATGTTTCGGATGGAACGAATCGTAGCGTAAAAATAACAGATGAGGTTGCCAAAGTAATCATAACTTTGGTCCCTGCAGGGCACGGGGTTACACGTCGGCCATTGTAGGTCACTTTGTTGGCTCATTAATGTTTGCCTTAGGTGAATTATTCATGCTATGTCAAGTCGGAGGCTGTTTTCATCATTAAAAAAAACAGTTTAAAAAAAAAAAACAATTTTTAGACATAGACACAAATTTATTTGTGTAAGACACAACACCAAAAATACATGAAACAAAAACAAAAAAAACAATTCAATCAATTTATATGTCAATGTTTTGTCTTGAATTTAATATTTAAACAAACTATAATGCACAATTCAGAGTAAACACAATATTCTATATGTGTTTCAATTGTTAAATGAGAAACAATAACAACTGCGGTAAAGTTCAATAGATAAATGAAGTAAACTGACTAAACAAAGTAAAAAAAAGAAAAATCTTGTCTTCCCGTAACAATGTATTTAACAATAGTTTAATAATTAGTAAAAACAATAGTTAAAATTGACAAAGGTCACGGACCCCGTGTCTGTGGAGCTAAGAACTAAAAAAAAAAAAAAAAAAAAAAAAAAAAAAAAAAAAAAAAAAAAACGAAGTAACCTATAAAATACTAGCCAAATGCAAAAAAAGAATCTTCATACCAGTAAAGTCCATTCTATAAACCCAAAAGAAATAAAAGAAGTCACAACGAATAATGAAATCTTGAACGTCTCAATAATACATACAAAGCATACGAATATAATTTTATACCGTAATAAAAATGCAAAGAAAAAAGGCAAAATGCTAACGCTGTGTAACCGAGGAAACATTTACGGAATTTATGGGAGAATCTCACAAATACAGAACTGAAGGAAAATCCAAAGTTGCCAAACATAGGGGAAGTAATAAAGGTACAATGTCCTACAATATTTTTTTACGAAGCAAATATTTCTTTATGAACACTTTATATGGAGAATATTTTGAAAAATGTTTTTAATTTCTGGAATATGAACTGTTGATGAAATATAAACAAGATTTCAGTTTTAGCGGGAAAGTCATGGAAACATGTCGTTTTATTTTATTATCCTTAACTTGTGTTATTTTGAATTTTAATGGTATAAAATGGTGGTGTTTTATTATATTAAGTGTTTAATTAAGTGCGTGAGTGAGTGTGAACAAGTTAAATATAGTGGCGAAACAGGTATTTTCACATTGTCGCCAAAGGTTCCAGTAAAGTCACCATCACTTTACTGAAGCACGATTCAAATTCGAAAATGACTGGTTACGTTACTTAAACTGTGGCTAGAACACTATATAACTTACTATTATTCAAGAAACTTGAAAATATTTCAATATTTGACACTGGCAAACGCTCTAAGTGGGTCCAAATGTATTTAAAAAAACAAGCTTTGGACGAAAAAAATTAATAATATTTCATGTCATTTCTCATTTCTCATGATAAACGATTTTAATTTAATGTGAGATCCTATTTGTTTTTGGATAGGTTATTACATACAATATGGTCTATACAAATTTTATTACCACTCACTGTATGGATGCATGTTATATGGTAATATAACGAATAATTATATATCAGTAACCGAACTTTTTATGATTGTCATTATTAGATAAACGACACTAATTTTAATATTTAATTCAAACTTATGCAAGATACTTTAATAAAGATTATGCTACATATATGAAATTTGACCATGTACGACCATACGATCATTGAGCTATACCTATATATAGTAAGTCGTTAGTCCATCCGCGTGGGCACGAAATTAATAATGTACGATATATTATAGCTGTATATGTATTATAGCTGTGTATATGCATATTATAGCTGGTCAAAGTGAATGTCAGAATTCAAATGAAGGTTTCAACGTAATAGGATTACTTGTTGATTAAAATTTATGATATTTATTACCAGATGAAGTGTAATTTTATATTCTGTATCGTACACCTACTGCAGTTGTTTTGATTTGATTGGATTGGTATGGGGCCATTCCCCCCCCCGTCCCCTATACAAGAAAAAATAAGAACAAACTGACATGGACATGGTCGACCCCCTCCCCCTCCTAAATCGTCTTACGTAATAAATTACCGAAATCATTTTATTTATTATTTCCGATAATAGTTTTGACATGATTATTTCTAGTAGTCATTGAATGTTCGTGTGTGAGTGTACAAGTGTAATAACCAAGCGAAATTTCTACCTCCCAGTCCGGTAATTTTTTTTTCGAATGAGTAGCTATCACTGTAATTTCGAGTAATAGGGGAAGCAAGTGGTCGTCGGGGTGGCGGCTTCCCCCGGTCCGGGTGACCAGCCAACCATGCCCATACCTATGTATGTATGTATAGCAACAAGGAAGTGACTTGTGTGAACCGTATACTCATGAATCGGTAATCGCTATCTTATACGCCAGAGATACAGATAAACGACAAATTTAAACATCTAGATCGGACATATTGGAATACATGAATGACGTACACATGGAAAATAGTCATGAACGGACCGCACGACGGATAAACTATGAATTATTCAATAACGACACATGATATTACCATTTTTCACATTCAAAATCTGGGTGGAGAATTAAAATTTTGGTCGGTCATTCAACTCCGAAAACGAGAAAAAAAAACAATAGATATATTTTCTGTTATTTCACATGAAACGGAAACTACCGTTAACGCGAATTCTGCTAATGATAAAACGTTTTTTGTTTCAGGTGAGTTTGGAGATAAATCACATAAAAATCCCGTAAGTAATATAAAAATCGACACAATAACTTTCCCTGTCCGTGCGGTGATATATTATGACAGACGATAAACGAGCGACGATATTTTTTGGAGTCGTCTAAAAATCGTTCATATCGAAAAATACAAACAGTAGCACAAGATGCAACCAGCGAAAATACAAACAGTAGCACAAGATGCAACCAGCGAAAATACAAAGAGTAGCACAAGATGCAACCAGCGAAAATACAAACAGTAGCACAAGATGCAACCAGCGAAAATACAAACAGTAGCACGAGATACAACCAGCGAAAATACAAACAGTAGCACGAGATGCAACCAGCGAAAATGCAGTATCTTATAAACAAATAACAAAATGTCCTTAGCATAATCTGATACCTTTAAGCGAGCAATTCTTGTATATATGTATGTTATTATATTGTATTGGACCTGTTTCCGAGATTCAGAATATATACTATATACATATATGTATATTCTGAATCTCGGAAACAGGTCCAACGATTTTATTGAAATTTGGTTTGTAGGTAGATTAGGGGACGATAAATCGATCTTGCTAGGTTTCATTTTTAGTGATCCCGGGTTTGCTCGTATTTTCAGTCATAAAAAATCCGAGTGGAGTTCGATCGCCCAGAGATAACTTTAGATAAATGCCATTCCCTCTATCAAACCGATTTTGCGAATTTAGAAATCGTGCGCGCATCACGAAAAGTTAAATTGAGGTTTGTTTGAATGTGAAATACTGTTAGTATTTACGTTTTATCGGAGACCCGATTGTATCTAAACATTGGGTTGAATGTCCTCATTATCGCTCTCTGGTGAATAATATGTGGAACGATTTTCACGCGTGATTCCGCGAATCATTTTCGTCACAAGATTGCGTCATCTGATTGAAATTTGGTCCCATATTCCGATGCTGAATTTCATTTTAATTCACTTAAATTTCGACGCGTCTGGATAAAACGACGTGTGCTATGTTTAGCGGTCGTTTGAAGCGTCTTATCTAGAATCGAGCAGAATTTGGCAATGTCGGTGTAAGCAAGGTCTACACGTCCTTGAATATCCTTGTTACTAAATGCGTAGATGTTTCTAAAGAAAATTTTAAATTAAAAATTTATTTTAAATTTTAAATTTTAAACCTGTTATAAAATTAATTTGTTAGTATTTTTCAATAGTTCTCATTAAATTACAAATACAATTTTATAACGTTATTTCAGTCATATGACAAAAACTAGATATGATAAAAGGATTTTTTTGATAACGTAGAAAGTGGATATGAAAAAAGTGATGGTTGATAAGAAAAACCGGACAAGTGCGAGTCAGACTCGCTCACCGAGGGTTCCGTACATAATAGTAGGTACGATATAATATACATATAATTCGGAAATCGAGTTTTGAAGTTTTTCTTTTGAATTAATATTGCTTTATTATCCCGAAAAACCCACGAAACCGAAAAAGTTGATAAAACTTTAGGGCGAAGCTAGTCATTGATAAAAGGGGGGCATTAAGGTTTTTTTTCGTCATAAACCGAAAATTACACATTCTAAAAATATTTTAAAACAAGTTTTAGCTTGTGATAATGAAACTCTTTCATATGATGAAATGAAATGAAATGAAATGAAATAGTTTTATTCCGGATGTTTTGCATCCATAGAACTTACATTAGCATTAAAAATTAAATATAATGAAATAATCGACGAGAAATAAATTAAATTACTTAAATTATGATACCTCACATGATACGGTTAACTCACTTTAAAATTTGGAGACTCATTCCTCATATAAAGGCCCTATTTTTTGAGATATAATTAAAAATGTATAGTTTTCGGGTTTTATCCCTTATTTTCTAAGACGTTTTTTGCCAAATTTCATAGTTCTAGGTCAATGGGAAGTACCCTATAGGTTTGATTCCATTCTGAGTACCGAAATATGCCGTTTTTTCGATATAAACGCCTGTAACTTTTTTTTACGATAACTGAAAGTTTGATTTTTTTACAGCTGTGAGTGACTACAGATCTACGTACCTATATGATTTTATTTTCAACTCAATATAACAACACAGAGGGACAACAAAGTGATCCTATAAGGGTTCCGTTTTTTTCCTTTTGAGGTACGAAACCCTAAAAAAATAATAACGTAAGTAAATACTGTAAACTAATTGCGAATATAAGAGCCAAAAATAAGTTGAGAGCCCAGCAACAATAGCGGCCAATTTTGCTAATGATTTTCTTAACACGGTTTATTAAGTTAATTGAAATTCTAGAGTTGTTAGAGGAACAAATGAAGCTGTTTTTGTACTGCGAGGTCAGAGGCAAACAACCTGCCAGGCGACTAGTGAATAACGTCCAATGACATTTACGGTTTTGCCTTTTTTTGAGCAAAATATTGAAGTTGATAGACTTGAACTTTTTAATAGTGTAGTTTTTTGTCTTTTTGTCTAATTTAATGTCATTATGGCTATTATTTTTCATTTTTCATCACTTTAGGTAGGAGAGAATTTTAATACCTATTTCTTTTTCTCTATTTACTGTACAATATACAGCTTTGGACTCTTTTTCTTTAGAAACATACTTTATTGCTTATTACATTTGGATAGAAAAAGAAAACATTTATTATATACAATGCAATGAGCCAATGGCAAAAATATATAATCGAAAATAAAATATATGCAGCAGACGTGTTTTTGGTAGATAAATCTAGAGATGTTATTGAAAATCATCCAATGTGACTTTACATACATTTATTTCTTCTTCTAGTCATAGTCTGACAGGTACATTTTAATAAAACAAATAAGTACATAAGTCTACAATCATTTTAAAATATAAAAAGAAAAACAACAATTTTATTTATAATTTATACGTATAAAAATACGATTTGTAAAAAATAATATAGGTTCATAAAGATACAGAAAATAGAACAAATCGAATCTAGAATCGTCATTACTAATAAAATTACAAACACGGAATAATAAAATACCTACAGTAATTGTAAATCAGCAAGTTCGTTGACTTCATTATCTTGGTTCAGACGTATCGTTGCGAATGTGATTCGCAGCTGTTTCAGCGAGATGCTTAATTGTTTTTTTATTCGTGTCTGCGGGTAATCGCAAAATGATTTGTTCAATGGTGTAAACATTTTCGTTTATACTCGTACTATCAACTCCGCGACTAGCCCAGAATATTTGAAACAATTGAAGCACGCCAAGAATACTTTGATTTTGTTTTTCAACCCAGATTCTACTCCATATATATATATATATATATATATTCATAATATACATATTTAGATTAATATATTTAGATAATTTTCTCCCCTCTCTAATACTGCACGCCCCGTCATATTACTATAGTTTCACTCCTCTCCATCCTAAGGTTGCCTGGAAGAGATCGCTATTAGCGATAAGGCCGCCAGTTGTTACACTAGTTTTTAAATGACTTATATTGATTGTAAATTTCTATGGTGTGTACAATAAAGAGTTTATCTATCTATTCTAGTCTCAAATGCGGCAATTCGCTATGACGATAATGCAATGTAAGTAGCATCAGTTGTAGCATTGGTGACAATAATATTAATTTGAAAAAAGTAGTCTGAAGCTTTATAGCTCTATATTACCTAGTATATTTTTATATAAAATAGATTTGGAGACAATGACTTTCTATCACGTTGACACAGTCTAAACCAAATTCACGAATATAGCGTCCTGGGTTGACCGATACTCATATACCAACAATGACGAACAATAAAGTTTTTGATATAAAGACTATGTCGCCACGTTAAAGCCTAATTCATAGTGAGAAGTCTAGGGACGTCTATTTTGCCGCTTCGAATTATTTTGAAAATCGAAATTATTTTAATCGTGTTGGGGTCTAATTATACCTCATTGAGCTCGGACGTTTTTGAGGACTGACGCTACATCCCGTTGACACTTTACTATCACCACTTAATATTTTTTTGCTTTATTAAACTTTATAAAAAATACTTAAGAAAACCGTTGTAGAAATGTAAATACGATTTCTACAACGGGTTTCTTAAGTATTTTTTATAAAGTTTTAAAAAAAAAAGTATGCTAAAATAAAACAATGTTCGTCGTCCAAGTTGTTGTTAAATCACTGTTCGTTTCTGTAATTAAAAAACGATTTCATTTAATTATTAACGTAAATTGGTCTATTTTTTAGCCTTAATGATTCTAAAGTGGGATCACAATTAACTCAATGTGCTATTAATATGTACGAAGCTAGAGATTAACTAGCACTCTTGAGCATACATTTATATTGGACTGAAATAATTATAGTGAAATGAAGCAATTATGGGATTAAAATAGAATACTTACATTATTTTAAGTACCATTTTGTTGACATAATACGAAAAATCAAAAGATAGAAACAATATATTAACAGGAAAAAACAAAATACCCGACTGCAGAAAAGCAGTTTTTGGAGTATAATTTACGATTTCATTTCGCTTGATACGCTCTTGATTACATGTTTTTGTGAGAAAGTATACGTAAAAAAATTAAATATACTCTAAAAACATAACCGTCCTTGTTACGTAGTCTGCAAAAAACGTATATCGGAAGCTGTAAAAAGTAAAAAATATATTTGAAATGAAGCAAATAAGTAATAAATAAAAATGAAGCAAATATCATACCGTACTAGTAAATGAAAAGCTAGGTAGAAAATTGGGAAACATGAAAATTACTGCACTAAAAGATATGCTAATCTGACCTGACTGAAAGAAGAAAAAGCAAGCATCTTCAAAATTTTACCCATAAAAACAATCTACGATCTAATCTACGATGGAGTAAGAATTTTCTAAAGAATATTTTAGAAAGTTTCATACAAAACATACAAGAATAGAATAGAAAAGAATAGAATAGAATATCGTTTATTTTCATATAAGTCACATTCGTAATAATTTTACTAAATTGATATTTGGAACGTTTCTAATATGGACTCGTCAAGCTTTGTTCATTATTAACTAAATACTTGTTTTGTGTCTTCCTCAGAAAAAACAATATACTCGTAATGATGAGTAGGGACCACAAGCAAACTAGAATAATATTAAATGCGTAATAAAACAAAAAAATACATGCAACTATAACTACATATACATAAGTGGTATTACAGACTTACCTAAATACTTTTTTTTTAATTTTCATCAACTGTATTTTAAATAATACCCATTTGATTTATTCTTGATGACTAAGTCTCTAACATATAATTTACCGAATTTATTATAGTTTTCTCCTTGAAATCTAATGGAGGCCTAGCAACGGGCCACTTCCAGTTTATTAGTGCTCTAATAAAGGCCTAGCAACGGGCCACTTCTAGTTTATTAGTGCTTATACATATTACCGCCCTAGATTTAGAATAGCAATGCTCGATAACCCTCAGTCTGCGCTATCTCGATAGGCCCTGTCTATCACTTTCCAATAATACTCGATTGACGGTAAATTGTTTAGCTTTTATCGCAAAGCAAACAGGCAGCACTGATACCAGTATTTGTTTGAGTATTCTGTGGGTTATTGACATATTTAAATAAATAAATATTTTCGTGTATGATTTTCATATCTGTTGTGTTTGAGTTGTTCACTATTCTAAATTTAGTGGTCACGTGTGTGTCACGTGAACTACGCATCTTAATACTAATAACAGTTACTAGTTCCAATATTGTATATAAACTACAAATACATATTTTAATAACCTCCTCCTTTTTCGAAGTCGGTTAAAAAGATTTTTCTTTAACACGAATAAGTCGGCGTTTGACCACCAACTCGCCTGTTGGAAAGCGACGATATGGTCGGAGATGAAGCACGCAGACCTAGAAGATACCTATTCACTCTGACCTTGAAAAGACCAACGTCTAAATGTCTTCTGAAAGAAAAGATATTGTAATTTCTTAGGTTGACTCGTTGACAAATTTTCATATATCATCGTGTAAGCTGTCACAAAAACTTCAAACAAGAGAAAACAAGACAAGTACTTAGCAGAAGATTAAAAATAGTATCGAAACTGTGTCTCTAAGTAAATAAATCAAGACCAAATTAAAACTGGCAATATTCCCGAGAAGCGTAAATCCGTTTCACATCAATTGTCACAATATGTAAAAAACTTAATGAAAAAGACTGGATTATAAATCGAGATTGTTTAAAAATACGGTATTGATTTCGACGGACTAAAGCATGGTTTATACCGTGGTAATCTTTAGTTATCGACGACGCTCAGCCGCGCAATACGGGTACCGATGGACGTTTTAATCCTTCGTACTATGCCAAATATCGTTTAATAAAGGATTTTGTGGATATTGGCAGTGAGTTTGATGATAGTTTCGAATTTCATAACGCTATTTTAAATATTGAAAACTAACTTGTGATTTTAATAAAATCTAGCTACACACAACGAAAGTTAAGTATTTTCCGTGAAACCATACTTGTCCAGACAATACATATGAAATAAATAAAATTGAAAAAAAAAGTTGAATTTTTCGAGCCTTGTCCAACTTTGCCCGGTTCTCCTCGTCTTTGCCAAAACATATTTCAAATATGTGTGGTGCTAAAGTTGGAGGAAATATTCCGAAAATTATATCAAACTTTTTTCTTTCAACTCCTTAAGCTGGCTGCCAAAACACCCATCTCACACTCTCTCAAGTTTGTTTTCACTGACTACTTTATAGATGTTTTAGTAGTTTTCTGGTTCATCAATTTCGACCCTCTAAGTAGTTACAGCGTCATTAACCTTTACATTACCTATAATAACGCCAGTCGACGACGTAAATTACCCATCACTGTTCGCATCAAGGTCCTAAAACTGTCATATTTATTAGGAATCACATCTACATCAGAATTAGGAGACTCCCCAATTTTGTTACAGATTATATAGACTATGTTTAATCCCACGTTATCGGTGGACCCAGTCGCTCGATAAATGTCCTACGCGGACAATGATAAGTTTCCTCGTAATGCGAAAAACTATCGTCCATATGGCAAAAGGAATTAGGGTCCATTTAGATTTCCGCAAACGCAAAAGCAATTTGGGCCGTCATTATTGGGGACGCAATGGATTGACGTTCTGATCCCCATTTTCGTGATAAATGTATATGTGAACTAGTATTTTTTAGTCACGTTTATTTTAAGTGCAAACGATAAGCTGTCGTGTACGAATTCTAAAGAAATTGTCTCCTCGAAATTCGTGACCAGACAGCCACGCGCCAAAATTTATATTTTATTTTCAACAATCGATGAGAGCTTTGCTTACCTTTACATCGGTATAGATGTTTTTAAAGAGAGATTTATTATAACTTAAGCAGTCGAAGGGGGAAACATTAATCTTCTGTAAACGCTCGGCTAAATTGTTTTAAGGCGAGACTGACAATCCATTTAGGTGGAGTATTCTTGCAAAATAAAAAATAAGTTATTGCTAATGAACCGTAAATAATCGAGAAAAGCGTTGTTACGTTCGAGATGTCGGGAACCGAACCGTTTTAATTCCATGCTTTGCTCGAATCACTGACGATTCCTTCGTCTGGCAATATTTCAAAAGAG
Source organism: Lycia hirtaria (assembly GCA_947563715.1). Classification (NCBI taxonomy): domain Eukaryota; kingdom Metazoa; phylum Arthropoda; class Insecta; order Lepidoptera; family Geometridae; genus Lycia; species Lycia hirtaria. The sequence goes on from OX387384.1 coordinate 15,715,320, forward strand.
CACTTAACAATATTGACATTAGACTGGGATGAGAAATATGGCGTGAAAGGAGAATTATAAGACGTTATAACAACACCATTTTGAATACATTATTCTTACTTCGGCTTTAAGACTGAAAATTGCATGATTGTGTTTGCTATTAGTGTCAGTATTGTACATATCTCATTGATTGACGTTTTGTATATCTTCTCAGTATGACTTGTTTGTCTGTAACATTAACTTGCCTTTGTTTGTCTTTAATTTTAGCATTAACTCTCTAAAGGTTAATATGTATTTCTTATATAGTTAGAAACTAATATCTTATACTTCTCGTATTGTATATTTTTCAAATACACTCCGGTCAAACTAGAATAGATCTGACAAATGTTAAGAAGAACATTCAACTTTTTATGTTCCTTTATATCAAACTCTAACCATAACATAATATCATAAACAATACCAATTGTGTAGTATACGTTTTCAAATCAGTCAATTTTACAGTATTTGAAGTTTTAGAAGAAGGAAAAAGTCCTATTTCATTTATTAATTTAGTCTAAGCATTTTAGTTAATCATTTTTACTATTACGTTAATAACTTAGTCAATATCCAAATATTCTTAGTATAGTTTTTTCTCACATGCTCATTAATGTAAAAGCATTTTCAAAAAATAAATAAAATTTTAGTCAATATTAGTTAATTCCAAATTATTCCAAATTAGTTTAGTGCCCAATTTTATAAAACTACTTTTGTAATTTATACAACAACGTGTCGATCAATGTAAAAGTCAGCTGTTATATCCAAGACTTATTTGAATTCAAATTGAAGGAAAAGTTCCGTACATATTCAATCGAAAACGAGATTGTATTTTTTTTGTTTACGAACAAACACGAAAAGCGTACGTGAACTATTACCATAGAGATGTATTACATTTCTCCGTGCTATCACCTACGTGTCAGCTTGGTACTCGCACGGACGATGTATCGACGTTGGGGCATCGGGCGAGCAATTTCGACGTACTACCGTCTTCGAAACCCCCTATTTGTTGCCTTACCTTCGAAAACTCCCTATTTGTTGCCTCCGTGCATCGAAATATCGGCTGTTACGTGTTCTTTTCTTTTTCTTATACCAACTGTTTCTTTAGTTGTACCAGTTTCTAGATATGTATACATATTGAAAACTGGAGCCGATGTTGACTACTATTCCTCAAAGCTTAAGATTTATAGTTCGCAATATTTTTTAATGATAATACTGCTTGTTTTGTGCTGTAATTTTCTTACACTATATAGTTACATGCAAAAATAATTTTATCAGATTAATTTCGAAAAATAAAATTATTGACTTTTATATTTACTTACCCTAATTCTGCATAAAAAATAGAATTCAGAATTTTAAGGTCAATTATTTAATACTATATTATAGATAGAGAAATAGAGGAAAAATTTCAATACCTGTAAACATCTTTTACATTTTACGAATCAGTGTAATATTCTGTCGTTTAAAAGCAAAATTGTCAACTAAAGTTGGATATAAAGCCAGTCTGCATAAGTACCAGCACATCTGGCTCAGGTCGCGACTGTTTTTATTGGCCTGTTATTGCACCAGCATGCGTTTTAGCTTTATTTTTATTTATTAAACCTTTTATAGCTGGATATATTTTCGGAATTCAAATTGCTGTCTTAAATTGCTGGCGTGTTTTGTTTTATTATTCGGTTTTATTTCCTTTTGTGTAACTTTAGTTAATTGTAATTTTATTGAATGCATGTTAATGTTTGTTTTATAAATGTAGGCACCAATATTTTATGAAAGTGTAGATCAAGATCAAAGAAATTACGATAAATTGAATGTCTCTCTCAAAGCGTAGAATTAGGTCTTTATTGAGATTGAATATTACCAATTTCATAATCCCTACGATTTCCAAAGAAAAGCAATTTCTTCCAATACGTTTCGAATGTTATTACGTTATTACAATATATTTCTTTATTTCTTTCTTTATAAAAGCTATTTCTGGGTACAATAGAACACATTCTGGCCATAACGTGATTGAGAGTCTGACGCGTCGGGTGATTTCATTTTACAAAGTAACCCGGAGGTAAAGCCTTCGCACACCTTAATATGAATACCCGACATAGAGTCAACTAATGACATATTCTTTATATCTTTAGACACATAAAGGAAAATGATCCTAACATAAACGAAATTTGCGTTTATTACAGAATGCAAGACTTAATTAACATTTGTTGTGTAGTAGAATTTATATTTAGATCTATCTATTAGTAAACCTTCATCTCACACCAATAAATATCCAAATTAAGGCTGACTATGTATTTGTTTATTAAATTTGCACTGATAGTATATTTTGTTCTAAGCTTATACAGCTGTTCCTTAGCGCAACGACATTTTCACGAGCAGATGATTCAACTACATAAATGATAGTTCGTGACTCAACATCAACAATATTATTAAAATGATCCATTTAGAGCCCAGTCGGTCTCGAGTCGATACTGTGTGCGGAAGCCTTTACTTACCCTGAAGTACATTATACTGCTGACTGGTATATGAGGCGCGCTTTATTCCGCTATACGTCTCTATATTTAAGTTTCGTTGTGCTAATAGCTTCTGTGTTGCTATGAGAACAATTTTATCGATTGTGTCTGTGATTATGTAATTAAAAGTTTATAATGGTAAGTGTATTATTAAATTAATTTCTAGATTTGGCAATAAGGTCGCCTTTCGTGCCTCTCTTAAGTCTTGTAATAATCTAATTTTGTGTTGTATTGGTGTCAATAAATAAACCAACTTTAAAAAGGATGAGATTATCAGTTTGGTTGTATTATTATCGTCATTTATAAACCAATTTAGAAAATCCTTTATTTTTAGGATTTACTTTCAAATTAATCATCATTTGCCACGATAATTATGCTCCTAATGATGTTTTCCGTTTCCAGTAATTATTAGTACCTAAACATACATTACATTCTCGTTCCTTCTCTTATCAAGATGTCAAATTAAATATTTTAGCAAAATATTTTAAAAGTGGTGTCTTCAATTATTTATTTGGGCAACCAGATCATCAGTAACGGAACTAATTGCTGCAGTTTTTGATAGATCAGTTTCTTTTAAAATTTTATTATCATCTTCCTCTGCATATTTTGATTGTTTTTTTTTTAAATAAAATAATTATTATATTTTCCAAACTGAAAAAAAAAATTACATCAAAATACTTGGATGATATTTTACCAGTTATTTGGTTATAAAAACCAAAGTACTAAACCGATTTTGATAAAATGTATATGGGTCCACGTCTGAAGTATACCTTTTAATACCTATGAAACAAAAAGAAATAAAATCAATGCAGAATTGACAGAGTAATCGGTGAACGAACATACAAAAAAACATGCAGTCGAATTGATAACCTCTTTCTTTTTGGAAGTCAGTAAAAATACGACAAACCTAAAACGTACGCTATAATAGAATACTAGCATAGGTATTATTATGAGATGTTGTATTAACACATGACCTCATTTCTTTTCCTTCAAATCATATTTAATCATCTCTCCCCTTGTGTATACCTAGTGGAAAATACAGCGTCATATTAAATTTTAGTGAGATTACTTCCTCACCACCTTTTTCTCCGCGAAAAGTTCATGGTGTTGTGTTATGGTTAAGATAAAAGTAAACTTAGGGGACGTTAAAAGATTACAAAACCTTTTATGTGTTGAGTTAATATTTTGCGTTTTAGCTTCATTGAATAAACCAGTATATCAAAGTATTTATATTTAGCAACTTGGTACATACGTAGAAATTAAAAAGTATACAGAAAAACATAACTAAGATAAAACCAAAGATAAGATAAGATAAAAATAAGATCAAGATAAGATATGATCTAAGTATAAAACGTTAAATACCACCAAATACTAAATTACAATAAGTAGTATTTTTTTTTAATCAGCCCTGTTTGTACAAACTGTCCCACTGCTGGGAACGGGCCATATTCTCATTGTGAGAAGGGTTAGACCATAGTCTGCCACGCTGGCCAAGTGCGGGTTAGCAGACTTCACACATATTCAAGATCATTGAGAACTCTCAGACATGTAGGTTTCCTCATGATGTTTTTCTTCACCATTTGAAGTTGGCGGCAATCAACAATACGCACATAACTTCGAAAAGACAGAGGTGCGTACCGTGGGATTCGAACCCAGGACCTGCGAATCGCAAGTCAGACGGTCTCACCACTAGGCTGCCGGAAACTCTAAAGTATTTATCTAATAAATGATGTATTCATTGATCATAATAACCGATTTTCCATATGTATCGAGGAGGATGCCAATTTTGGCAACATTGTATTTCATTTCGATCTAAAAATAAAGCAACACAAATAATTTACGACTTCAAATATTTTGATAGAAGCAAGGTTGTCAGGTGAATGAACTTGTTCTAGTCGATATCTACATATCTAGTGTCTGAATAGTGGCTTTATCTATTAAAATAACAATATTATCAGATTTAAATGTTTTGGAATCTACAACTAAAAAAAAAATTTATGTGTTACGAAAACATTCAAAGTTACAATACGTCACTTCTTATTTCCTTTTTTTGGGTTATTAATCTTACTCTTAACTGAAAATTTTCTCAAACTGGCGACATAAAAGTTTTTCAAAATAGTTATTTTAATTAATCCTCTCTGTTAAAAATAAAATTTTGTTCGCATAGTTCGCATACAAATAATAACTTGTTTAAAAGTGTTTCGACCAAGTATAGAGGTTGATTTCATATAAAGCTTCGAATTTACTCTTCAAATTCTAAACAATTCATCTTTACAACTCAATACTAGCAATAGTAATCTCAGTAACCAGAGATATTATTCCTGCGGTAAATCTGAGAGTCATTCTCTCAATTGCCGCATCATTCGTGTTATACAATACTTCGAAGTAATATCTTGTAATAAGCTTTGAATTCCTGCGGTCTATGTTGAAATGGATTGTTATAATATGATTAGCTGGATTGTTTTCATTGATTATACGATTCATGTTATGTATATGTATTATTTTATATTTTGTATCGTTGTTATCTTGTAGATTTACTCTAAAACGTTAATTAAAGACGTTTTAATATCTTACTAGGAAGAGGAGTGTTATAGGTTTGACGTATGTATATGTGGCATTCTATTGTGTCTGTGGCATCGTAGCTCTCAAATAGATGGACCAATTTTGATCTAGTTTATTTTATTTGAAAGAGGATTTCGTCGAGAGTTTCTAAATTTATACTTGAATATTACAAATATTATATTGACTCAATTTGCTTTTCATGGACATTTTTGAGTACAAAACCATTCCATGCACCATTTTCCGTGCACCATTCGTTTTCAATGTAGATTTTAAGTCCTGTTATAAAATTCTGTTTAACGATAATGGCTTTTAGTGCATAGAATACTAAAACAAAGGTTCAGAGCCGTCTGTTGGGTATTGATTTAGTTCTTTAGAATGTATGTTTATTACTAAGAATATGTAAGTCTTTATTTCAAATAGAAACAAACCGCTTTTAACAAAGCTTTATCTAATGCACTAGAATGAATTAGCCTGGGCTATTAACTACATCAAAAGAATTAGAGAAAGACAGAGAGAATAGTGAGTAAAAGAAAGTATAGACTGTACTGTAGCCCACCTTTGCAGACATTTTTAATTCATCCTCCAAAGGCTTTTAATAAAGAAGACCGGACAAATTTACGGATCAGGAGAGAGGAGACAGCACTGAATGCTTAAAAGCAAAAATACCGAGCGTCCCGGCGGAGAAATAAAAGCATAAGCGTGTTGCTCCAACACGGAATGAAATGACGGCGGCCGCGGACGAAACAGAATGAATTAAAAGTAAGGGCTTAGACCCGTTGTTTTGTCGCATTTAGCTTTTAGGAGAATTAAAGATTGCATGAGTGGTAGATTTGCTTTTAGGGTGTGGTGGAATAATATGTCGAGAGAAACAATTAAAATCTAACAAATCAGCAACCCCAAGTGTTATCATTTCGTTTATACATATGTTATACTCTTATAATAACAAATGTTGCAAAGAATTTATGGTTGTTCAACAGAAACGATATTTAAGATATCTAGTTATTTCTTACTTTTCTTCCTGTTTATTAATATTAGTGCTCTTTTTCTTTTTATTTGTTTTATTTAATCAACTCACAGGGCTAGATCACAAACATATACAAACCCATCGTCTATCTAAAACATATTTGCAAGTTAACCAAATTCAATTCGCACCTAAATTTGCTTGCCAATTCGCTATCTGCTAGCCATTTTGCTTGTCCACATGAAGCGAGGGCACTACGATAAATTGTTGCTGGGCTGGCGGAATGACGGCTTGATCCCATTCATATTTCACAATTTCAGGGAAAGACTATTTTCACACGATCATGTCGTGTCCAGTTTAGATCGGACGGAGGTTTGTGAAATGTGTTTTAGTTCTTTCGCAATGAATAAGGCTATAGCTGTCAATAATGCTATAGCTGTCAATAAGGCTATAGCTGTCAATAATTTGAAATTAGATACAACAGATTATTACGTATATGCAAAATTATGGAATAATAGTTTTCCTATATATAAGATAAGCAAACTGGTCAAATAAACATTTTTTTTTTAAATATCATTTGTATTAATTAGTATTAATCTCGAAACTGAGTAGTACAAGTTTAAAAAAAATAGTAGATTACATTTTTAAAATAACAATTAAAATATAAAATTGAAGTTAACAATAAGCGACTCCAAAGTCGATGCAATTGGAAATTAACAGATCTTAAGTAGGTACAAATATAACAAACAACTGGTTAGTTATATCAAATATTTTGGTAACATTAGGGCTAAAAGGCTTTCATAGACGTAGGAAGTTATAATCGTACATAAGTCAAGATTAATTCAATTGTTAATGAAGTGGACTTGCAACGTCCCGTTTCCAACTTGGCTGACGGTCCGCAAACTTATTGGGGTTTCAATGGAAATTTATTAGGCCTACCAACTATTTGTCAAAATTGTCCCCTTAAGGGTCCCGGCGTCGGAATTCACCAACTATCCTAAACGGCCAATTTGTTTTGCAAGCCCAGTGAAATATGTTAGGATTTTCAATCAAACTTTTAAAATTAAAACCTATGAGTTCAACCCGTAAGCCAAAACTCTCCTAAACTTTGTTTAGGTTTGGCATGCTAAACATTTCAAGATCACCTGATGTGTGATGGTGTGGGTTGAAATATTAAAATATATTTATAACGAGATATACATTAGACTTTAAGGTAGGAATACACAGATAGGTATTTGGCAATAGATTTTCAATACGTCAATAGTAGATAAAATCGACCGGCCCAAAAATATGAAAATAACATTTGATTCGTTATTTTTTTACTTTTAACTTATAGTAAAATGTCCTTAGGGCAATAATCATAAATACGACAACTTTGAAGAGGTTCTTATTCAAAACCAAGGAGGTTATAATGTTATTCATGGATGTTCAACACAAAGAGATGATGAAAACAGAGTAGCAACTTTAAATGTTTTGAAATAACAGTGGTATAAGGCGATAAAAATAATAACGCTATCTCTTAACGGATTGAAGAAATTCAAATTCAGTTGGATTGGACTAAGTACATTTTCTAAGTACATCAGTCGAAGTTATGTTGGAATTACTTATATGAGAAAAATAACACTAAAGGTACTCCTAATTTAAATTTAAACTTTGAATATGCATTTGGCTAATCTAAAATTCCTTCTTGTAGTCGTGATGCGGAGAAAAAAAAATTGGTGAATTTAATACGATTTTCACAGATTCTTATTCACCTTTAACGTGTGTTTTTTCTTTTATTTTGGCTCCAAAACATGTTGTTTTCAATGTTCTCAAAAGATATAAATACAATATTATGTTTGAACTAATTAATCATCATAGGATATTACAGTAGTTATACTTTCAGAATCTCGTTCTCAAGATATTAACATATACACTTGTAAGTCTTGTAACACCCCAAACCCGCTACTGATCTTTTTGGTATAATTAAGACAGAACTTCCAATAAAGGTAAGTTCGTTTAATCATCAATTATACTTTGTCCCTCTGACCATCTGTAATCCGCGTCAAAGCGAAGTGTTGTGAAATGGCGCTTAGACTTGTAAGTTAGGAAACAATGATACTAACTTGCACTCGGGATGTAAACTCGGCGTTATCTCAGTTTGATGGTGCACATAAACAACAGATACGGTTTATAGTCGACGCCGCCATTTTGTAAACTTTCTTACGTTTAATTAAAGTATTATGTTCATAATCGTCGCGACTTATATTACACATAGCGAAGTCTCAGAAATCTCTCAGAATTGCTATTTTTTAATAACTTCAAAAGAAGCCTTAGTAATAATAATAACCTTCTGCCAATGTCATTATATATTCCTATAGTAAGAGTCCTTTCTATTTTCATCTAATAATTTAAGATTTATCTATGTTCTACGCGATAAAATTAAAAATAATTATACATTTTTGTCGTAATACTTTATATGCGTCTATTAGATGAAAAGGCCTTTAAATGACAATCAATACAAGTAATTATTCATGTTTTTGTTTTTCATAACACTTGGGTTAATATATTATAAAGTAAGAAGTCACTAGGATTTATTTTTATTAATGTAAAAAATTTCCAATTCGTGGCGAACAAAGCCACAGCATTAAAATTATGTATTTATATAATAAAATCGATTGCTTCTTTGTTGAAATAAACATATTAAACATATATTACATTAGCTACGGTTCAAAGCCGACCATCCAAGTTTGATCTCCCATTTTACCATATCGTTAGGTCAGCTAGATTTGAACTCTTTTTTTGGTTCGGCCACTCGCACAACTCGATCTACGTGACAAGTGTGACCAGTTTTAGAGGTAATCAGGTATTATATTCCATTGCAAGGTACCAAAAATTCAAAGCCGATCTTAAAATTAACGTAACAGTATGTTTATAGTTCACAAACTATCACACAATATCTGTCAAGCCGTTTGGATTTGCTCTATGGACGTTTCGGCCCACAGGATATTTTAGGAATTGCAATTATGGCCCAATAGACATTTTGAAAAGAAACAGTAATTACTAGAAATTGTGTCACTGCACGATTCATAAACTTAAAAACATCACCATCTTTTCGGACAGTCGAGTAAAAACCACCTGTAATTTAACATGAAAATGCATTAAACAGAACAACTTATAATTAAGTACAGACTTAATCATAACAATTACATACAATAAGTTCAAGGTAAGTTGGTTAACTTCAAACTGTGCATAATTGCAACTGGTTCACGTGTTGCTAACTTATTCTTTAGCATGATGATTGTATCGAAGAGTTTTACATTTTAAAGTAGATTTCATTGTTTTGCGAATTTTATTATGATTTTTTTTATTCGTAAATAGGCTTGCGCTTGACCATCGCCTGGTGTTAAGCGACAGTTAAGATAGTTTATCTAATTAATGACTATCTGGTATCAAAAACCTGGTTAAAATGTTGGATAAATTTAATTGAACGAGCTTATCTGAAATTAAGTTCTAGTATAAAATTATACAAGGTATCGTCCGATGAAGGTGTAATTAAAACACAACAACACAACAGCTTGTAATAAATAAGTGTAATGCTAATTTAAATAAAACCGGACAAGAGCGAGTCAGACTCGCCCACCGAGGGTTCCGTACAATCTAAATAAAAAGGGGAAATTATATATTTTTTTATATTTTCCTTCATAAATCGAAAAATATACATCGTGTAAAAATATTTAAAAACCTGTTTTAGCTTATGCTAATGAAGCTCTTTCATATGACACCCCACATGATACGGTTAATTCACTTAAAAATTTGCGACCTCATTCCTTGCATAAAGACACATTTTTTTGTGATTAAATAAAAAAATCCAGTTTTCGGATTTTTTCCTATATGTGTTATCTAACACAACGCTTCTTGCCAAATTTCATAGTTGTAGGTCAACGGGAAGTACTATAGGTTTTGATTCCCTTATGAGTGTCAAAATGTGCGTTTTAATATGTAAATTTTATTTTTCTTTCTGCAGCAAGAGACTATGGATCTGCGTATATAGTTTAAATTTCAAATCGTTACCTTCACGCGTTCCCAAGATAAAGGTCTTGACACCCGGACAGACGGACAGACGGAACAAAGTGATCCTATAAGGGTTCCGTTTTTTCCTTTTGAGGTACGGAACCCAAAAAACGTTTGCATTTTATTGAAATCGTCCTATTTTTTTGGTTAAGTTACCTAAGTACCTAATTATTTTATTTGTAAATGGCAAGTGTTACTATATAACAAAACACAAAGTAAATAACATAAATAAATACAATAAAATAAATTTACATAAAAAGCAATGGCAAGCCTCAGGCCAATAATTTTAGTCACGTGTCACGTTTAATAGGTGAATAAATAAGTTTTAAAAACAATTTGAACTGACTTAGAGCCAGTGAAGTTTGTTATTGTTACTTTTGTTCTGATTATAAGCTGAAATCTACCTCTCAGACTGCTTCTTCTACCGCTTTAGTTGTTTTTACACTACACCAATTATTTGAGATCGCATCTAACTGCATGCCTGTATGCAAATGATTCATTACCTCACCTCATTTCTGTGTAACCTTGGAAATTTATCAGTAAATGTAAAACTGAATTATGATTGTTTCATTTTTTGTATTATACTTTGTTCCTTACTGATAGGCTTACTTACATTGTACTCGTTTAAGCCTTGGTTTTAAAGCTACTAGAGACGTACTTATTGTTATTTTGTAAGTAATTTCGTAATGGTACTTATCGAGGGTACATTTGAAATAAAAGGGATTTAAGTCTTAAAGAAAAATACGAAAAGTTTGTTAGGCTTCTTTTTAGGATTCCGTAGTAACTACGAGAAACTCTTATAAATTTTCCATGACAGAATTTCGGTCTATCCGTTTTAATGGTCAACCATTTTACTCAGAGAATATTTAAATTAAATTTAGCATTTTTTTATATTAAATATAATATTTTTCATTTTATTTAATTATCTCAAGCTGATATTCCGTAAACTCGGAGATGTTCAATTTTCCTCCATAACCTAAGTAAAGCTAAGCTGCGTGTTTTCGCAAAATTCTCACTAAGTTTTTAGTTGATAACTTTAAACATTGACAGCGGGTAAATTTAAAGGAACAGCCACAGTAAAATAAGAAGCAGTAAGATAAATTATATTCTTTGAGAATAGTCATATTAGTTTTTTATGACGTTTAGTAGTGACGTTTTGTTCGAACGCAAGTTGAAAAGTAGGTCTTAAGTAACCGTTTCCGGAAGACTTGTGCGTCACGTGGTTTTTAATGACGTTAGTTAATAGTTTTGTAAAATTGTTTGTCAAAGTAATTCGCTTAATACTTATTAATACTATTTCAACTGTATTTTTTTTAACTAATGTAAATTTTTTTTTATATAATAAATAATAATAATAAAACTCTTTTTGAAACTCAAAACATCAAGTTCTTCTTTTTATGTCTTTAGTTTTTCCTTCTCTCCTTCTTCTGTTTTCTTCCAGCATTTTATTAAATCCTCGTCATCATCATCATCTCAGCCATAAGAAGTCCACTGCTGGACATAGGCCTCCCCCATGGATTTCCAAAAAGACCGATTGGAAGCAGCTTGCATCCAGCGTCTTCCTGCCACTTGTATGAGGTCATCTACCCATCTCGTGGCTGGTCTTCCTACGCTGCGCTTGCCGGTGCGTGGTCTCCACTCGAGAACCTTATGGTAACCTATGGTAAATCCTCGTATGACATGTATTTTGCGATTCCCTTCTTTTATTCCGTGAATGTTTTCCTCAGTCTTCTTGGTTTCCTCTTTTCCTCAATCTCTTTTTTGTTTGTACAAAATTATTTTTCTTATATCTCATGGTTATATATCTTTTTTGTGTAGTTTATTGGTTCTATCAATATAGATCTTACCCTCAAATATTATGATTTAAGGCTCCACTATGAAAGTACACAACTTACTGGAGTTAACATTTTTGACTGTGACTACAACGAAATGAGTCCGGAATTTAGTAAATGCCACGAATATCTGGCACCTTGATTCAACATAATGACGTCCCCGACACCCGGCACCTACCCTCACCAGCTACGGCGCAAAATACAGCAAAATGTTAATTATAATTATGTGGCATAATCATAATTAACATTTTGCTGTATTTTGATAATTATTTCGCACTAACTTCATCGTACGGTTTTTCTCGCGATTTTAACTTTTCTTAGTAAATGTCTAAATTTTGACAGGGAATACGCCTTTTAAATTTTGAATACATTTAAATACAATATAATTTAAATATACATACAAAGTTTTAATTATTTGTTTCTAAGTGTAAATACGAGTACTCGTAACAAAGAGTATTCTAAAAAGGGTCTACAAGCACTTTTACGGACTAGAAAAGTATCAGAAACATTAGTATTGCAGTTGTCCATAGTCGACGGCTATTGTTTACCATCAACCGAACCGTAGCCTTGTTTGCTTCTCTTTTTGTAAAAAATAAAAATAAAAGTATTTTTTACTTGTAATTATTGTAAGTAATGTCATTTTTAAATATCACCAATTTATTATTATGTAAATTGTCATGATGATGATGGTGTTAAAGTTATTAAATATACATATCATCATCGTCATCATCATCTCAGCCATAAGAAGTCCACTGCTGACATATGCCTCTCCCATAGATTTCCAAAAAGACCGATTGGAAGCGGCTTGCATCCAGCGTCTTGTATAAGGTCATCTGCTCATCTCGTGCCTGGTCTTCCTACGCTGCGCTTACCGGTGAGTGTTCTCCACTCGAGAACTTTTCGGCCCCATCGGCCATACACCTACAAGTATACATTTAGAATATGTAAAATATTTTACATATACTCGTAACACTTCAGCAAATTATTGAAAAATACGTTTGTATTCAAACTCAAAAATACTTTACTAACCCGAAAATACTTTAAACTCAAGCAGCCTTGAAGTACCCTTTACCCAAACTGATACATTTTAATTCCACCCAGCTGCCCAAATAAGAGTATACTCAATTAAATTACGAGCCAGTTTTGTCACGTACCTAATTTCCCTAAAACCTTTTCTCTTGTATAAAACGACCTATCTTTTAAATGTCAAAAGTCCCATCTTTTTGTGCCTGCTCTCTACTGGCAGCGAAGCGAGGTGTCAACTATTTATCTATGACCTTGCTAACTACATTTAATGTATTGTTATTATTATTTTAAAACAATACTTTGTAATTTACTATATTATAATAGTAAATTACTTGTAATAAAAGATTAATAAAATCGGACAATCAATTAACAATCGGAGCTAGTTAAAAAAGTACCTATATACTGCACTAAAGTTACATACATTTTGGCGGAGCAAATAATACATTAAAAAAATTTACAAATTTAAAAAAAAATTACTCAATTTCTTAAATTCTCTTTATGTTTAGTTTGAAAATATGTACCAAGCAAATTTTTCTTAAAATATGGTATGTAATAATTCTGTAAATTTTATCAATCAAGGTTTGTTAGAAGAAAATATTTACTATACTGGTTTCCTCTCATCTTTATTACTAAGAGCATAGAATAACTGTCTGCTTGCAGTGGAGTGCTATCCTCTCAATGTCAAAACCTCTCATTTTTTCCCAACACGTAGTAATATTCTATTTGTTCTCATTAGGAATGATGCTTATCTGTCCATGCGCTGAGCGCTGTATGGTCCGTCTCCATCCGTCACGACTTGTCTGGATCTTATCGGCTGATGCCACACGACACAATACCTTCAAACGCACAGTATGAAGCATTACGTGAACCGTGTTTTTTTTTTTATATTTACAGTTTGTACATTCATCACCTATTCATATTGTGATTAGTTGACTTTAGATTAGATAAGCACAATGATATTTATAATATTGAAAGTATTTTTATTTATATTAAAAAAGGAACTTTTGTACAATTCACTGACTAGACGTTGGAGTTGCTCGCCCATTTTAAGCTTGTTTAGTTTCGCGCTTGCCAGATATCTGATCTTTATAATCTCTCTGAAATTAAATGACTCTCTCTTTCTTTTATTTACTAATTATAGTTATAAATATCTTGCGCTTTTATTTACCTCGGTTATGTTTGATTAAACTTTTTCAGCAGTTTGAACTTTAACGTAATTTTTCAGCAGTTTGAACTTTAACGTAATTTTCCAGCAGTTTGAAAATTACTGGATGGACTGGGACTGAAAAGATGACAGCTCAACAGTCCTACGTCAGAAGGATTCGCTACTGTTGACAAATTGACGTCAAATACAACAGTAATATTTATTGTGAGACATTTTTTTATATTCAATAGAATCTACGATTGACCACCAACTCGCCTGATATTAAGTGACGCTGTGACCGAAGATGGACCTCGTTGGTCTAGAAGATATCTATTCACTCTAGCCTTGAAAATTCTTAGATTGTAGCTCTCCAGGAAACAGAAATGGCGGCAAAGAACTCCATTCCTGTGCAGTACGCATCAAGATCGTTACTTTTAAAATATCGTAGAAAATCAAATCCTACAACCGTAGAATTTCCTAAAGATGTCACTTTGACGTTTTGTTTTGTTGGACAGAATTTTGATGCAGTCCCTACTGTTGTTGATTACTTATCTACAATTGAGAATTTTAGTGACGTTTTTGAACGACAATTTCACCGTCATTTTTACCGTTATTGTGTTGCGTTTAGACTTCGGCTTCGTGACGTGACGCTGATGTTTTGTGTTAAATTGATGTTCATGGCGTCCACTTCTAGCTTGCTATTAGGACGGTAGAGTCATAGATGAATTCGTCATGTTTGTTACCGTCAAAGATTTGTATAAAATCTTTTAACTCACCGAAATGTTTTATTAAAAGATTAAATTTAGCACTAAATCTATCTGTTAAATAATCTGTTTCGACTAGAAGTTTTTCCATGGATCCTTATTAAGTTAATGAAAAACATTGATGGATATTTCACACAAATATTGGGTTTTATGTAACAGTTGTTATTTCTTCTTTTTAGTTTTGAAGTCGATTTAATTTAAATATCCATATCCCAATTATCAACATCACAGAACATTCTTCTACTTTCAAAAGTAGCAGTGATATTACAAAAATATCTTAACAAAGTTACATCGCGAAGGAAAACTCGGAACTTTACGCTCCTGATAATAACACTCATTACGCATACGTGCTGAGTAAGTTCTTGAGACGCTGGGAGTGTCTAGGTGTTTCATAGGAACCTCTCTGAAGCGTCTACTCTAGGTGTATTATTTCGGAAACTTTGATTCGCATACGTTAAAGTTCTGAAAAGTTTCAGCTCTGAATAGGATTCAAAAGTGAATTTATGATTGCTCCAAGTTTTTAGCAGTTGGTGTCTGTTTTCTTTCGGTTATAATTGTTTGAAGTCGCTTTTATACCTGTTTCGATTTTATAAGTTAAACTTTATTTATTTTTATATACATATGTTCACCGATTTCTCCATTAACTTATAGATTGATTTTGAAAATTGTTTTTGCATTAGATTCAGTGTAGCTCAGTGTAGGATTCAGTGTCCCATATATCTTTCATCAATTTTGGATTGATGAATTAGATGTCCAATTATCTTCGAAAGTGTGCTGATTCAAATCGGTTGTTCAATTTTAAACTGTTATACTTGTTGCTTAAACATATTTAGACAAATTTGCGTGAAAGAACCTAATAGATCATAGATATTTGCACTGGATAACTTCGTATTTCCAAACACGTCCTCAGTCTATAAAAATGAAGCTGCATTTACTAAAGTTTAAATAGTAACTATTTTTCGAATAAAACACTTCTATCGTTTTTGTAATACACTACCTATACGATTTTTTCCAAATTTTCCCGATGTACAATATTTATTCTGCATTAATACAAAAACCTTTAATAAACCAATTTGCATAATTTCTGTAGAACAAGTATATTATATACATATATATTAAAATAAAAACAAAATGTGCGATTTTCGTACTTTGCGTGTGTTTATGCAAGAAAGTATGCGCAATGCAAAGTATGGTTATGTTTTCTCCGAGTACTGTATGACTTACTTAAATGAACTTGAAATTTCTTTAGAATACTTCTTGTATTTGTTAAAAGTTCTTTCAAAGTTCCGAAAAAGCGCATTTCTCCAAGAGTGTTATTATTATAATTACAAATAAATATAGCTTATGACACTGAGGGAGTAAAGACGTATCGAACGACACTTCGCACATCAAAATCCGTCAAGCCATTTAGGCTGTAGGAGGTAATATGGAAATATACATACTTTAAAAACATAACCCTTCTTCTTGTGTATTCGTTTAAAAATACGAAGCCACGTAATCTCCATAAGCAAGTACTACTATAAGAAACCTTTCAAACAATACCAAAGAACAACAACCACTTAAAAACGTTTTCCATTCATCGTGGAGTCTTGGAAGTCGCAAACTCCTGAATCCTCCGCGAGGATGTTCAGAACTCGCGTTAATCTTCAGAATGCCGTCTGCTTTAATGATATTGCAAATTGTGTTACTACTGCAACATTTTGTTCGAGGTTTGGCTCGGATGGGGAGCCAGCGACGGTTTTAACTCACTTGCTTTGATTATAATAATAAGGAAAGAATATTTTTGCATAATGAGACGACACGACGACGAATTAGCAGTTACCGTTTTCTATCTCATTTTGGTGCTCTCATACAGATGTCACCTGCTGTGTGGGAGCATCGGCATATAGCTTAGTTTTTAAATTATACAATAATTTCATCTTATAAATGTACAATATTGTCGTCAACTACCCGCATAACCACTTATTTTTTTATACATTTTATTTGTGAAGGGCCTCTCAGTCTTGGTTTCGGCTTCACAAAGATCCGGGTCTGAACCGTGTATAAGTTTAAATAAAGGAAAGATATAAAATTAAAAAATAAATAATGAAATAATTCTACAAAGTTAAAAACTTGTTTCAATTAGCAGGTAGAAATAATTGTTGAAATTGACTTTACAACTGTTGTATATAAGGGTCCATAAATATTTTATGAATATAATAATCAAATTCAGAGGCTTTATTTAAAAAGAAAAAGTTAATATAATTATTTAACATGTCAATACATTTATTTTTGATGTTATCTATGAGATTAAAAAGTTTTACCTAAAGATAATGGTAGCCCGTTTAAAATACGGTATACTATACAAAATTTTACAGGCCTCATGGCTCACTGGTAGTTATGCTTGAAACTTCAACAAGCGTGAAATCAAACTAAAATTTTTAAGTAAGGGTTTAATTCAATTCCAATTTCAAAACAAAAATAAATATAATTCAAAATCAGATTCTGTAGAAAAATTGTACTGTGATGAGAACATCATTAACAACAAGTGAAACTTCTTTGATAAATGACCTGTGACAAAATGCCCTCTGCATCTAGAACTACTTTGTTCAGCATTCATAACTTTGTTTTTACGATGTTGGATATTTTCACCTGACTCCAGAGTTGTTATGAGTTTTGTTACTTTTAGCTGCGGTTGGAAGACGAATTTGCTTTGTTTTTGTTAGTTATGAGTCATTTATACTGCAAACTCGGTTAGTACGTATATTCATGGCTGAGCTTTTAGCTACACATTCAAACAGATTGTTTGTTGCCAAGTAATAATCGCCTGTCTTTAACTTGCTTTTAAATATTTTACCTATAACACTGTTTGGTAAACTTTCTTTATCAAATGCTAATTTTATATATCAAACGATACTTTGACAGTTTTTAGGGTTCCGTACCCAAAGGGTAAAAACGGGACCCTATTACTGAGACTTCGCTGTCTGTCTGTCCGTCCGTCCGTCCGTCCGTCCGTCTGTCACCAGGCTGTATCTCATGAACCGTGATAGTTAGAAAGTTGAAATTTTCACAGATGATGTATTGCTATTGCCGCTATAACAAAAAATACTAAAAACAGAATAAAATAAATATTTAAGGGGGCTCCCATACAACAAATGTGATTTTTTGCTCGTATTTGCTCGATATTGATAACGGCAACAGGTAGACGCTTGAAATATTCACAGAATATTGAGCTATATTATTCACTTTAAAAAGAAATAATTAAATTAAAATAAATTTAATATTTAAGGAGGGCTCCCATACAACAAACGTGACTTTCTTGCCGTTTTTATAGATAATGGTACGGAACCCTACGTGCGCGAGTCCGACTCGCACTTGGCCGGTTTTTTTAATGATTTATACCGAGAAACCGAATTTAAAATTTGTTTCCCATTTTGTTTACGCATCACCAAAACGGAACCAAACTCGATACATTCGGAAGCCATGCATCCCGTGAAAGATATAAAAATTCCAACTTTTCCAGACACGAGGCAAACATCAAAACATACAAATGCAGGGTATATTTATCATGTCATAAACCGAACAAATGACTCGGCGATCGATGCAGAAGCATTGGTGCATCGCTCCCATAAACCGAGCACACGGATGGACCGGACTCGAATGTACGTGAATGTGAAATAATTTAAGCAATGGATATACGTAAAAGAGAATTCAATTTGGGTAGATTCCTGTTAAGGTTGAGATTTATAAAAAATATTGGTAATCAAATCCACTTAGTGAAGTAGATTTTAGAGAAATAAAAAATGACAAAAACTGTAACGCTACAAGGAGGTAGGTTTTTGTATCTGTACTATCAAAAATTGAAATAATTTCCTAAAAAAAATATATAAAATGGGATTGGTACTTTCCGTTATAATTAAATTGTATCAAAGTTACACAAACATTTATATAATTATAGCTAGCTAACTCACCAAAGTTATTTTTTTATGGAATGGGTAGTTACATAATAAAAAAAAACCTCCGTTTATAATTAAAAAAACTCA
Source organism: Lycia hirtaria (assembly GCA_947563715.1). Lineage (NCBI taxonomy): Eukaryota > Metazoa > Arthropoda > Insecta > Lepidoptera > Geometridae > Lycia > Lycia hirtaria. Next base: position 15,734,206 of record OX387384.1, read on the forward strand.
CAAATCGGTTCATGACCAACGAGTACATCTCGAAACGCGCATAATAAAATAAGCAAACAATATAACGTATCAGTGTTGTATACAAATATATGAAACTTTCTTAGTAAAATCAGTTAACGTAACAAATTGCTACAAACAAAACACAATAGAAACATGACCCCCACAGAAACAAGTTTAATCTGATCCCAGCGTGACACAAAAAACGTTGCTAACACAAATTCATAAACACGAGTAAGATCTGATACAAAATATACAATATACATTCTAAATCATCCGAAACCGCTATTTTTCAAAGTAGCCCCGGAATAATGAGCTTTTGTCCGTAAAGTTTTCCCATCAGACCTTAAGGTCACAAGGTTTGATCTATTCAAGCAGTACTTTCAATAAACATCATGCGGTCGGACATATAAAAACTTCACTTGGTACCCGGCGCATGTGTGTGTTGTGTACGTGACGTGTTAGCTAATCTATGTGCAGATGGGTTAACGGTTAGCGTTGTGCCTATGACGGGTGAGACTTATAGAATGAGGGGAGGAGATTTATAGAATTTAAAATTTAAGATTTACTTTCAAATTAAATTGAATTTATTTTTCATATTGACAATTTAAACACTGAATTTTTATGAATAAGTACATGCATACATAATATCATACGTATTTTCCGTTATGGGGTAGGCAAACCATGACAGACCACGAGATCAATGCCACATTTAACCATGATTAGAGGGTTAAATGGGAGGGAGAAGGTTTTAGGGGGTTAGAAGATATTAGAGGATAAGTTGTAATGTTGGCTTGCAGTGACAGGGGGTCAGCCCACCGCCTACACAAGTAAACAATAATTTCCAAGTATTTACTAACTATAAAGAAACAACGAATAAATCGCACAATGATAGCGTTTTGTCTAAATCATTACACAAATAATTAGATACATAACTGGATTACACCAGAATGAAGTACTTAGGTTTAAAAATAATCTAAATGCAAAATTTGACAAACATTATCCAATATTCTGTTAAACTGTTATTTACAGTAACAAATTGTGTTTGTGAAATATCCCCAATTTTAAGATTATACAAATATTTTACAGACGTACTAAAATGTAATGTTATATAAAACAATTTAAATATGTAAATTCGAATAAGTACCTTAAAATAAATGTAACATTTCATTCTCGTCTGCTTTCAAGTAAAACAATTTAGTCTTCGTCGTACACATAAAATTTCCCCTGTCCTTTTCTAGTCACACGTTCGAGCCACAAAACGTCGAAGCCTTCATATCGATCCCTGTCGCTTCTGCGTCAAATTTCTGCTCTATGACAGCCTTCAGTGTAGCCGCTCGAACGGAATACATTATATGCAGGAAATCACGAGCAAGTCCACTAACCAATTTATCTTCGAAAATCATAAATTCTAGTGTATAATGATATTTTGCATCCGCTATTTTGATATGTTTATTCGGTTTAGTCCTTTTGGGTCAACGGGGGTGACATGGTTTTGCGTTATAGTTGTTGTTTGGTTTATCATTTGAATCTATGATAAAACGAACGATAAAAGTTTGCGCTGTATATTATGTTTTAGGTTTTTTTTTTAATTTTTTCGCCACAGACACCGTGACCTTTGCCATAATTACAAACTATGTTTTACGTTTTTATATGTTTTATTATATATATACTTAACATTTAGCATTATTTTTTCAGCCTAGCAAAATCCTTTTATTTTACGAACTAGATTTTTCATTAATATCAGATATCAAATGTGGCGATGAAAGGTTCGAAAATATTATGACTGCCGTTTCAGCATTCTTCAAAGGATAGATAAATCGAGTAAACCGCATTATCAGAGGAAAAAGCTAAAAGTTCAAGTCTTAAATCAACTCTTAGAATACAAAAGCAAACTTTAAAGTTGTTTGATTAAAGTTTGCTGTTTTAAGTGCATTACTAAGTTTTCTAGTTTATTTGCTTTCTACATTTAAAGAATAATATTCACTTCACATTTTTGACGTTTTGCCGATATTATTCAATTGGCATTTTCAAAAAACCCAAAAAAAAAAACTGGAAATCTTATATTAACGCAATTCTCAACACTGTAATTTTTAAGTTATTATCGAACTTTGTTATTAAACTTACCAGTTTAATTTCAGAATTTGAAAGTTTTATGTATGAATAAAATTACAAAACTTATAAATGTTAATCTAACTAAACTAATAACGCTAACCCGCGTAAAGCTATCTGATTTGGTAGCGTTCAATTTAATACTAAACTTTAAGTTAAAATTACATCAAGATAATATTAAAACGGTAGCAGGGCTAATAAAAAAGAACATAGTAAGGCTCGATACACATCTGAGAGCACAGTTAAGTGCATATTCCAGTTTCAAGCCACTGGGTCAAGTTAGAAACGGCCCGTGGTCAGGAATAGCACATTAAACATGACAATTATCGATTATTATCCACTTAACGTCGAGGTGAAACTTTATGATAAGTAAAACCAGATTGGTATGTAGTTTTCCGTGCAGTGCTAAAGTTAGATTGGAATCTGCAGTTTCTGAGCTATCATGATAGCGTTCATTTATACCAACGATAATTGTCTGCTATGTTGTATGAATATATTAAATCTTAATAGTTTATACCAATGCGTTTAATGAAAAGACATTGAGAGTAAAGTTATACTTGCATAATGTAGTTTCAAATCAAAACCTAGAAAAAGGAACACGTTTGATATCGTTACCAATTACTTACCTTACTTACCTAACGAGCTATGTTTAATTTCCAAACTGTTATCTTGCTTCAACAATTACGACATATTGAATCGCATGGAATTATTTTACTCAAATAATAAATGGACGTGTGTGTTTTCATATGTAATCATTTCGCTTGTCAGACCATTTTTGTGTACGAATAAAATCTAAAAAAAATCTACATGGTTCTTCTTTGATTTATTTTATCAAGCAACAGCGCCTGCGGCTAGACAAGTTTTGATATCTATGTTGTTTTTAAGAAAAATATACGTTTGATCTTGTCTACCTTTTTCTATTTATTTATCATTTGTATTTACTAATGAGATGGAAAATTACTGGATTACAAACGGACAATAATCACAGACGTTTTGAACCAAATGTATTTTATATCTCGAGGCAATTAATACGGAAAAATAATGAAGCTATCATATAATTTATATCTGGTAATCTAAGGGCATTATTACATGTAATCAAAATGAATTTATATGTTATATACATATTGAAGTACTTCCGTGTTTTGCAGAGATAGTATACCAATGGTTATTGCACATAATTAGATTTTTTATTTTGAAAGAATGAAAATAATATAATGTAAAGGTCTTTAAAAGTGACTGCTTTGCATTTAAATCAAGTTTGAGATATCACTTAATTCCAATTGCTAAAAAAAACAGTGCTAAAGACAATGACACATAGAGAGTAGCAAAATACCCCATTTTTATTGTAAAATGCCACAAGCTGGGTTTGTACTGACATCGTGAGGAAGATCATCTATACAAAATATTATTACTGTCTTATTTAGGTACAATAAATTTGCTAGTGATATACTAGTGATCGTAGGTGTACAACTCAATAAATACAAAAATTTAAATACATGTAACATTGATATATGTACCACTAAAATGTACTTGAAACACTTAGAATAAAATATCAAGTAGTAAAGAAAATAGATTTCTACTCTTACAAAATAAATATATCTACCTGATAACAAGTATCCACAATTATTGGTGTCTTTATAAAACTCTACAACCAATTAAATAAAGCTGTACAATTTTTGTATAACAAATAAAATATCTTTAGGCTTTATATTATTCTCTATCAAAACAAATTGAGAGCAATTCAATCCCACTTCACTAATAACAAGTTATGAAATCAAGAGGTTCGTTCTCGCGACCTCTTTGCCGTGACTTTGATTCATTATGTCCATTGTATCATTTCGTTCGGTTGTTTAATCTATTTTTGGTATTTCATCTACATTTTTTAGTAAATTGCTTCATATTTTTGATGATCTATTCATTATGGCTTTTGTTGATTTATATTTCGTATCAAATTCATATTAATGAATATAGGCATGAATATATTGTTACTGTTTTTCGTAACAATTTGAGATTTTGTGATTATAACTATTTTGATTAGGTTACCAGCGGAATATGTAATTTTTTAATTCTAAATAAATTAAAGTTTACCTAACTTTACGTAACTACCAACTTGCTTGTTTGTAATAACCAATTATGTTTAATGATAAATATATGATAAATGATCAAAATATATTTGTTTGCTAAAATAATTTCGGTTACAGGTGAGTTTAATTTCATTGCTATAAAGCAGTAAGCTTAAACTTTATATCAGACAAATGAAGGCCAAAACAATAAAGTATATTGTCAGATTTAACGACACCTTATTAATGTGCTCATATTCATGTCGAGGGGAAAATTATTAAAATTGAGTAAGAAATAATGTCAGTGAATAAAGTTAGGTAGGTGAGAACCTTGACTTTTTATTTTAATTCTTCATTTAGAAAATACATTTCAAGGTTTTGCACAAAGTTAAATATAAATTTATACAATTTGAGCCATTATTACCTATTGAGTAAGTATTGAGTGCTGTAAATGTCGTACCTTAGGACACAAAATCGGTTTAAAGTAGTTAGATTCATAGTTGATGTTTTTCGAGGATGGAATAATAATTGAAATCCTTGTGTCTAGAAACAAGATACATTACTATCGTACAAAAAACGTACGTGCAGTGTGTAATTTGAAAAGACCTCGCTCCGAATATTGCGCGGTACAATCTTTAAAGGTGACTCCAAAATTTTGATTACTCCAAGAACAATGATAAAAAATCGATTGTTGCCGCCCGTCCAGAACTTGAACCGACACAGCTAAATTGAGAACTAAATTAAGTAGTTCACGCGTTTAGTGTTTTGCTGTATTTTTTATCGCTCAGATGGCGATTTACGTCGGTAGCCGTTTCGGACAGACTGTATCAGAAAAGGGAGTTTGGTCACGTATTGCTTACTTTTGGTACAAAAATAACCTTTATTTTTTATTTCGGTAAGAATGAAACGTGCTTATTTTAAAACGGTTTTATATAAATGTAAGTTTTCCGTAAAAAATAAGTAGCTATTGGTAATAAAATGTCCTTGTTGTTGTTAGTATAAGATAGGTCAAGAGTATTTCAGTAGCGGTTTTGCTTGTGTCGATAGTAATGCATCCTCCAATCAACATTTTGACCCGTTACAGTCTTGTGATGTGTCCTATTATATTTAGATTTGTATATAACGAAATATTATAACAATAAACTTATAATACAACTTATAAAACATATCTATTTTATTGGATAAATAAACCATTTACTGTAGATCGTTACTTAGATGTTTGCTGATTCTAGATACATATTATATTTAAAAAAAGATGTGTGGCACTCGGAGACTGCCGCGGTAAAGCTATTGCATAATAGCTTTACGCGCGGTGTGTTAGGTTATTTTCGTTACGGAATTTCTGGATTCGGTCTCCACGCTCAAGGCCCGCGATAGAAGCTATGCAATAGCTTAAAAAATGTCATAAAACTGCTTAGTACCTAAATGTTTATTATAGTATGCGAAACGAATAAAGCTCTCGAAACAAATATAGCAGAAACCGCAGACAGTCGGCCCAATGTATAATATTATGTAAATTAATCGATCACTAACTTAGTAACGCCATTGTAACATTGAAACAAGTACTCTGAACTAGCGAAGAACATTAACAGTCGAAGGGCGTCGCCAGCCCATGGGTCAAGAAGGGGGGGGGGGGGGGCAAGTTAATAATATGGAGAATGAGAAAAATATGAATTGTAGGTACAGGTACAATTGCACGGCCTTAGGACTTTGATTGCTTTGCAGTTGGCTAATTTTTTTAATCTCTAGTGGGGGGGGGGCAGCTGCCCCCCTTGCCCCCCTTGGCGACATTTACTATATTTTAAGTAAATTTAGCAATATTTTTTGTATTAATATCAATAATATAAAAGTCGACGCAGGACTATTTATGAGTGATACCGATTTTATTTTAAATATACCTAATCATGATTAGGTATATTTAAAATAAAATCGGTCTAATCATGATTAGGTATATTTAAAATAAAATCGGTCTAATCATGATTAGGTATATTTAAAATAAAATCGGTCTAATCATGATTAGGTATATTTAAAATAAAATCGGTCTAATCATGATTAGGTATATTTAAAATAAAATCGGTATCACTCATAAATAGTCCTGCGTCGACTTTTATATTATTGATATTAATACAAAAAATATTGCTAAATTTACTTAAAATATAGTAAATTTCCTTACTTATACTCAATGGCAAGTAAGCGATTCGACCTCCTAGGTACTGCATACGCGGAACTGGAGGAATATAGGCATTTCGCATCGGGTGATATTCTGAAGGTAATGCAGTCCTTCTTCGGAAAACCTGGTGCGAATGAATAAAGAAAGGGGCAAGCACAAAAGGACCTGATGGCTCGAAGTGCATCCGAGAATCGGACCCCATTTATAAGATAATATACTTATACTCGTAAATATATAAAGAACTTATTAATATATAGCTTTGCAAATGGAAAATAAAATCTTATTTAGTTCAAATTGTAATTTAGGTAGGTATTTTCTATAAGGGAATGTTATGTAGGTAAAATATATTTTGTTTCAGAAATATGTATACACATCACAGAATTGAATTCGAATAAACCATTCCATTTTACGCACCTCTACTTTATACATACATAGACATCACAAATGAGTACGCAAACACACGTAATGGATATCGACCCGTTTGTGTGTGAACCCTGTATTTGTGTGTGTGTAATACATACATTGATTGGTAATGAGTAGTAATGGCACAGATTTAACACCAGTAGCTTGTTAGTTTTTTTTTTATAAAATAGGTGAAGCAAAAAGGCAGACGGCTCGCCTGATGGTAAGCGATAACCGCCGCCTATGGACAACTGCAACATCACTGACATTACTGTTGCTTTGCTAACCCGGAAAGGTGCTTGTAGATACCCTTTTTAAAACCCTCTTTGAAATGAAAATACTTTCACATTCTAATTTTTATGAGAGAAATTAAAAAATAATATTAGATTGCAGATAATGCGATAAACCTAACCTTGTAATGTAGTATACATACAAAACTTACAAATCTCCGACATAAAAAAACGGTTAAACTGATTTTGATAACACATAGCTAGAAATACTCTCGATCAAATCTTTTAACCAAAAAACTACTAAAGCAAATTCGTCCATTGGTTTGAGAGATAAAATTCCATAGATAGACACAAAATACACACAGATACACACAAGTTAATCTTATAACACCCCTCTTTGCGTTGGGTGTTAAAAATAAGCTATAGATGATGATAATGATGATGACGCTAGTCAATCAACAAACGATATCGATAATGTTGTTTAAGGTATCACGTCAAAAACAAGTTACACGAGTGTCAAACATTTATCAGGACACCAAAATATGTACGATGCGTGTAACAATTTCTAAGCAGTTTATCTTCCAGAATTACCGAGATCATATTTGCTGTTACGTACAACAATGTAGACCCACCATTCCTAAGGGAAAGGGTAAATATTTTATTCATAAAAAATCTCCACCCAAGCAGTAAATAAAAATGCTGTGCATAAACTAGATACAACGTATCCCTTGGATAAAAAAAAGGCTAGGTTAGACGTTAACCGCAAAAATATTTCCTAATGTAAATGAAACGCTGTACTCAGTTTTTCTAATTTTGTTTCATATAACACATGGAGTATGTAAAATGTATAACTTATGAAATATTATTGTAATTTTTTATAGTAATTATTGTTGAAATAGTCACATTTTATTATGAACAATATTTTAAAATTTTCAAAACTTGTTTAAGAAGTTGTATTTAGTAGTCACAGGGAATAAATTTATTATTTATCTTTTATACAAGTTGCGGGTGCCACAATCCTTGACTTATCGTCGATTTATATTCACTTCCTTATGTTGGCATACTTAAATTTTCTCTGTGCTTACTGATTTAAATTACAAAGTGTCAGTTAACTCAGCAGGCTTCACTTGTTTTATTTTTTATAAAATACCTTATTATCGATTTCAAATTGAAATTGAATCAACCACGCTGACTTTTAAAATAGGTACAGTTTCTTTTCAATATCAGAGAATTTGATAATAAAAATATTCGTCGCCATTCAGATTCATTATCTAAAAACACAATAGAAAGAAGACCCATCTGGGTTACAAAGAAGGTCTTATACTTGTAAAGGTAAGAACTCACCGTGATGTGGCTCAGAACGAAGTCAAAATCAACTGTTTTTAAATAGGTAAATAAATAAAAAACACAATCAGCCTGGGTAATTTTGAATCAATAGCTTTAAATTAGAAGAGAAAGCTTTAGGCAATTGTTTTGTTTTGATTGGATTTTTAAGATTTTTAACAATGAAAAGTAGTAGTCCTCACGCAATGGCTATAAAAATATTTTACAAACAACCCGAAGATTTAAAAATTCATGTGAGAGAAAGTAGCTTTGCAAACGATACTAATTGATAATTGTTACTATACGGTAGACGAATTTTTAAATGATAAAACTTTTGACAGATCCTGACGCTCCATACAAACGCATTAGATGAAGACGCCCAAAATTAGGTTTTGTAATGAAATGCATTTAATCCACAAAAAATAGGGTACAAGATGTTAAAGCGAATTCAGTCCGGCCTATTTTGGCATTTATTGTCATGTGGAATTAACTTTTTTTAAAGTTAGAATAAGTCTAAAACAATCAAGTCAATCTTAATAACTAGTTGGTCGGACAATTTATATTGTGCATATTCAATAATTCGTATATATTGTAAAAATATACTTCCAGTAACCATTTTTTTAACTTTTTCGAAATATTCCTTATGGCAGTTCTTTAATTGATGGCGGTAACCTGTTATATACGGTAACACACATGGCATAGAAGTTTTTCTGACCTATCGCCAACCTAAAGGTTTCTTGTCTATGTCGTGAACGCCAACAAAAAAACCATAGGCAGTTTTGTTTACAAAGGTAGTTTTCGTTAAAAACTTGAGTATTGGCATCTTATTGTGAACCAAGTGAAGAAAGAACTCCACTATATTTAATAGCTCACTGTCCGGTATACAGCAGGATGCATTTAAAATAGAACAAGAATTAGGAATATACATAACAAAAGAAAACATAACAGAAATGGTAAAAGACAAGAAAACGACAAACTAAACAAATTCTTTGAACTCTGTGTTAATATTATATGTAATAAAGTAATGAAACGAAACAAATAGATAACGAAATATGTTTATATCATTATATTGGATTATGACTGTAAACAGCTTAACTACACTACTTACATTATTATATTGTAGCGTATATAGTATATTGCATTGTATAATTGTATTAATGATACCTCTGATTTTATTAGGGATATCTGATGCGTACTAAGCAAAAAAAAAGTATTGGCAACAATGCTATTAATATTAATACTTTTTGAATATTGTAGTTCTTTTATTGTTACCTTAGTGGAGTTTTACCCTAGTTCCGCCCTTAAATCGACGGTCCAAAAGTCCTTTGTTGTACGTATTCGAGGACGAATGCTTTACATCTTTATTATTTTCTTGTCTTTTAAGTTTTTGTGTTAACGCAAGAGCAACCCTTTTAATTTCTTTATGATTTCAGAGCTGTTCCTTTTGTGTTTTGATTTATAAGGTAATAAATTTAAAAGGTGTAATAAATTTAATAAAAACCAGAGTCTAGTGTACTCTAAATTTTTCTTCAAAATTATTTGACCACACTTGAATCGTGATTTTTTATTTAATAAATTAGGTTAAATTCAACAACTTTAAGTTAAAATTAAATAAACCTATGAAGCCATTTATGGTATTGAAGCCATTTATGGTATTTCTTTATGTTATATTGTTAGATAATATCTTTTTAATAGTTCACTTCCTTTTCATATCAACTTGTTTCTTTATTTCCTTCTTAATAAATAATAACTTAAAACCAAATCTAATTCACCATATCAAACCTGAGAACGGAAATATGATCTATAAAAAAATGTAGTTATAATAACATAAAATTAGTTTTTATTAGATTTTTACCATCATAAACAGTTATTTTATAATGTTATCGTCCGTGGCTATAAAGTAGAATATTTTTTACTAATTATTGGTCGATAATTGACTCATTCAAGTGACATTTATTTGCTCAAAACATCATTTTAAATAATCTGTCACGCATATTTGTCAAGAAATTCATAAACGTGTTTACGAATTATCTCGAAAATTTTTACAACTTCACTCAAAATGTTATCGACCTTGTTTTGACAAAAAATTGAGGAAACACACGTCGCTATATTTTTAAATTATGCATTCTACTATAATTTGGATGATTGTCATTTTTTATTTTGAGTTTTACGGCTTTATAAGACGACATTTGGCTTAAAATACATTTTGGGTGCGTGATTCTTTTACTGTCGATCTTCTATTTTTGAAAGCCACTTAACCGGGTTCTTTCAAATGATTGCTTGATTTATAGAACAAAATCCAATTCTACTTTTGTTTCATATCTTTAGTCATCTAAAAACTATTAATTGTGTATTGTACTAAAACTATTAAATCTCGTTTCATTTATTTTTCAAAATTTTAACTTATATGTTTTAGCATGAATGTGTTTCCTCTAGGAAGTAATTATAAATCATCTTGAACGTTATCTGTAGTAACCTTCGGTATGCAGAATTCCGGAGTAGTGAGTACTGACGATTCGCTAACGCGGAAACCGATGAAGCCTTGGCTTAAAATTGATAGACCTACTTAGCGACTCGCTCAGGGAGGCGTATTTTGACCTTATTATATTCTACTTGTTTGTATGGAAGTGACGTGCCTTTGTTATTTTTGGAATTCGTGTTTTACGTATTTTGTTTCCGATTTGTTTTTTTAAAAGTTAATTTATTGACTTGACACGTCATGTATAAATAATGTAATAAAATTGTCTTTGAATAAGTTTGTTTGGCGAAGATTACTATTAGCAAGGACGCAAGAACATTTTTGTGACACCATCTTAAACATTTTTATCGTCATCTGTATTTTATCTTCGTAACCGATAAAAAAATTGTTCAAATCAGTAAATTCATTAAAAATTGGAAATATCTTGACTTAATTAAAATTTCCGATGACTAGAGACAGCTTCGTAATGATGAAGTCTCGTTGTATTTATTTTCGACTCAAGTACTCTACTTTTAATAGTACTCAAAAACAGCCTCTAAATAAGTGCCGGTTCGTAAATGGTCTCTATAAAAAAATATAATACACGTGTAGAAACGAGAATATGGCGTTAGGTTAACCTTCCGTTTATGGAACGAATGTCTATAGAGTTATCACAGATTGATCAATGTACAGAGAAAAACATTCCAACAATGCTATACGCATAGTAGTTATTGATGTATATGTTTATATAAGTACTAATATTCATCACAATATTAAGTAAGTAAGTAAGTATATATATATATTGGAGCCAATCACTATAATTATAACGGCTAAATTAAAATACTATTTTCGCTGTTTAGTAACATTATGGATTAGTGATAAATTGTTTACCAAATAAAAACGTCGTACAAATGACAATACTATCTAATATTTAAGTATTCTTAGTGCACATAATTATGATAATTTTTGTCTTAAATTCATCTATCAATGACTTCAATCATAAAACAGTATATATGCTAGGCTGTATGTATACACATTTCACTAAAGAGAGCAACACGAAAGATTTCTTAACATAATACGTACGTATGCACTCTTTGTCGCTATGCATACCTGTCAGCCATCAATGTAAGAGTTAGAACAGGAAGCCGTAGAAGTTAAGTCTCTGTCCTATCTACTCAGCTGTGCTATTATTATTTCGCTCGCGTCGTTCTGCCGGTAGGGTACTATGCTATATTCTGCAGTAGAGTCATATAGAGTAGCAGAGTCGACTACAAGGGCAGCTGGTCTGCTTCCTGGATCGAGATTGGCCCTATCGTTACGCAAATATAACGTTAGATTGCTGTTTTGCAATTTTCAAGGCAAAATTTTAGCATCGGCAGAATTTGTAATTCGATGTGAATAATGTATATTAAAAATAAATGAAAAAACCTATATGCATAGAGAAACTTTAGGTTGTAGAGGTAGAATGTGTAAATTCGGAAAGAAAAAACGTATTTTATAAGATTTTTTTTTCTCTCATAGACTAAAATAGGCGCTTCATAAACTGCAAACTTTAACAAGAATCAAATCACAATAATTGAATAGAATGTGAAACAGAATTTACATAGTTAAAGGAGTATTAAGCTGTAGTCAAACAATTAGCCTGTCATCTATAAAAGAAACTGTGTTCTAGTGAATACAATTTTCATACTGGCACAATCTTGGGTCGAATATGGACTCAAGTCTCACAGGACCGAGCTAAAAGAGGGAGAGAGAGAGATATATAGAGAGAGGGAGACAGAGAGAGGTAGAGATAGAGAGAGAGCGAAAGAGAGAGAAGCTTCTATGCTGCAGTGTAACAGACAATGCTGTAAATGTTGTTGTGTCAAAAATGAAAGACGCTGTATATTACATGACTTACTTTTGACATTTAAGTATTGCGTGGCGTATCTCGAAAGCTTCGTAAAACACCGCGAAGCTCAAACAAAAGTGTTTAAAAGTGAAAGTGACAATTAAAGTCCTGCTCGAAGAGTTATTCAAAGGAATTTAGTAATAAACAAGTTAAATTTTTAATAACAATCGCATTAAAGTGCTCGAAATGAGTGATCGCGAGATAAAAGTAAGAAATACTTGTTTTGGTTTATGACTTTTGGAAGTTATTTTTGATGTATTCCTTCATGCAAAAACAAAATTATGATTTTAATTTTGAATCTTACAGTTTTGAGAACTCATTTCTTGACTTTATAATTCTGTTTACTTAGCAGTCTTGCAATAAAATGTTACTTTACGAAATGCATTTTTTTATTTTTTTTACGACAAACTAGGCCTGCGTTTGACCACAATCTCACCTGATGGGAAGAAATGATGAGGTCGAAAATGTAGCACGCCTGTCTAGTCACCTATTCACTTAATTACTCTATATTGAGATGGATAATAATAATTGATTGCTACAGAATTACACCGAACCGTTTTGTCTTTTATTTCTGTAAATTTATAATACATAAGAATACAGATAACATAAACTTCTAAAATATTATCGAAATAATCTTGCATAGACGATTCAAACGTTCAAAAGCACAAGTCACCTAGCCACGCCAAATGGTAGAACGCAAAAAATGACCTAGCAACAATTAGGTGTGCGCAAAAAAACAGCGCACAGGGTTCTCTGTTCGGCAGTTGCATTCTAGATGATTATTACATATAAGTTGGCCAACGACTAACATTTAAATAAACCTTCCACTTCTATGTGTGCATTGTATACTGCATATGCGTATCTATTTAACTATAACATGTTTAACGCACTCGTGCACGCATTTTGTATTTCTGACAATATTACCTTTTCTCTTACATATGCCATGTCCCATGACGGTCATCTTTTTTAACACGCTTTTATTAGGTCGACCTGTATGTAATGAAATCTAAGGTAACTAATTTAACCATCGTCCAAGGATCGTAGCGTCATGAAAATTGGCAACTGTATGTAATTCTGATGACAATACAATAATATGGTACTGTCGAACTGATCTGACGATGGAGCCGGAAGATATGAACTAGAACTTCATGATGGAACATCATGTATCATAGCTGTGTTTGGATTTGTTAGAAAAGTCTTGTAATGAACTTTGACCACAATAATTTGTAGCGTGTTTTTTAGTTTTTTAAACTGTAATTTATTTATTTGGTTGAACATTTTTATATCTTATTTTGATATAACATTACTTAAGTAGTTCTCTGTTACCATACCTGGTCTTATTATACCAAAAACTTAAAATAAGACCAACACAAGAGCAAAAAAAATGCCTACCTCTACTCGTTTCACCTTGAGACCAGCTAGTGGGCGTACCGATCGCGATCGCTCCGAACTTGATTTAGTTGTCATCTGACAAACCCTTTTTTTGTCCTGAATATAAATAAAGACGAGAAAAAACATAAACTCGGTTTCCTTTTCCTTTTTTCCCCTCTGACTGAGTGAAGTTTTGCGAAAGTAAGATTTAAATAATAAAAGCGAATATTCGCTTATGTTCTTACTATGTGGCGGCGTTTTTATTGCTCGAAATTAGAAACGACTCGAACGGTGACGGTGTTGTCGCTAGTGTCGCTATCCGCTTTTAGCTTTACGAAATTTCTTCGGCTTTTGTCTCAGTTCATCCTTTTGACGTGAAGGTTCATATTTGCGACGGGCTTACGGTAGATAGTGCTATAAACTTCGCCCGTGAGCGAAGCGCAAATATGCTTCCCTTTATCGAGTGTACTTTTGGTAAGGAAAAACGAGCCATATAGATAGGACGTCCTCACAACGCTTCCTACATTTGATAATGACTTCCTACCTCCTCAAGCATCCTCGTTAGTAATGCTTTATAACATCGAGTACGCGGAAACGTTTACTGCACTTAAAATGCGCAAACTCACTCAAAGGATAATTAAAATTGGGTCACGCATAATGCTCGTAGAATACTACTATGATTACATACAGTACGTGGGTATCGTAAAATTTTCCGCTGCCGAGCCAGTTTCATATTTCGAGCTGTAATAATAATTCCTATGATAACAATATCATTAATAGTAAGGACACAGACTTAATGTCGTGCCGTTGCGCATACTAATTGATTGTAGCCAGAGCTGTGCCAGCGGCGAAACGGACATGCCTGAAATAATAATCGTGAGTCGGCAATTAAGCTGATAGCGCCGATTTTCAAGTTGAAACCTTGTGACTGACCACGTATATCAAACTATGCTGCTTCTAATCTGCTTAACCTAACTAGTTGTTATTTATTCACCGGTTTAGATAAAAAATTGCTAGGGAAAACATTTTTGAAATGGACATGAAATATATCGTGATCTCTTATTGATATGGCCAAGTTAATTAACCAAATGTTTCTCTATTGTTACAGACAAAGAAGAACAACCCCAATCACATTAAGAGGCCGATGAATGCGTTCATGGTCTGGTCTCAGATAGAGCGCAGGAAAATATGCGAGCAGACACCAGATATGCACAACGCGGAGATCTCCAAGAATCTGGGTCGCGTTTGGAAAACCCTTAACGATGAAGAAAGGCAGCCTTTCATAGACGAGGCGGAGCGACTCAGGCAGCTGCACATGAGGGAGTATCCGGATTACAAGTACAGGCCTCGCAAGAAGACGACAAAACCTGATAGGACTGGCCCTAGAACTGGATCCATCCAAAAGCCGAAACGCAAGCAACGCGCCGATTCTAATAACAATAGAGGCGTTTCTAGGAGAAGGAGAACAGTTCCAAGCGTCCCCAGTGTGCCCACGGAAACGCCTGCTCCTCCCCCTCTACCAGCTTCTCCAGCTGGGGCGCCGGATTCGCCAGAATCTGCCTGTTTTTATGAAGACCACAACAGCAGACCACAGGTAGCAACAGACCTGACGGATTTGTACTCAATTACGGATTTGCTGACGCTCCCGGCGGACTGCGACGTGGACATCGAGGCGCTCACGACGGACATGGACTCGTTCGAGACGGCCTCGTCCTCCTCAGGGTCGCACTTCGAGTTCTCCGTGTCGGACATGCTGTCCGACCTGGGCGTGGCCGGCGACTGGGTGGACACTACCTTCTCGTCGTATCTGCCGTCGTCGTAGAGCGCGCCCGGGCCGCCACGGCGCAGCCGGTTCCACTGATCTCATGCGGTCGAAGGGCCGCCGACGGAGGCCGACGACGCGGCGACCGCTCGCCGCCCCGCCTAGAGAGTGCCTATCCAAACCGACGTGTCGACTTTTGGATCCAATGTACAAAGTTATTATTAAGAATTGTGGATAGCAACCGACCGTCCGGGTCGCATTCTTTTTCGGTTACATTTATGTTGTTTATAGTTTAGAAGGTCCGGGCGCTCAGGGTGAGCGCGTCGGCTTTTAAACGTAGGCTGTGAGTTGGTTCTTGTTTCGTCTCTTTGCTTTCGTGTTATTTTGATTTTCGTATAGGAAGGGGTGGTATCCGAAAGGCACGTCTCAATGCATCTCAGTAAATAATCCGTCTTCTGTCCGTCGCTGGTAGTATTCTCGGTGTCAGGTCGCCGTCGCTCGCTCGCGTTGTCGCGCCCGTCTTCTCGTGTACATTACACGACTTGGCTTCTAGTTATACGAATAAGTTCGCAATTTCTATGTCACACTTTTTATTTTACTATATAAACATTGGTACTTTAAGGCATACGTACGTTTTATTTTTCAAACTGTTTAGATCGAGTAATCATAAGACTAGGTTATAGTCGTTTGCGCTAACTTACGTAAGTCCAATTTATAGTTTACGCGCGTGGTAGGTGTTAGTACGTTTATTATTTCGGAAGCTGATCGTTCTTGTCATCAGATGAAGTCCGGAGTGCGGGGTGCGAGTAGGTATCGGTCGGTGATGGATGGGCCTTCACCGCTCGCTAAAGGGTATAAGCCACGCGTATCATCAAATGCCTTTCACTTCTGTCCTCGAAAGCATCTTCCGCTATACGCGTACCTTATTCCCTTCTGTCATATTAGCGATAAGGGCTCATCGAGTTTGTTTCGAGTTGGTCTTGATGTACTGTAGAATTTGTAGGGTAAGGTTAATACATATGTTCAATGGTAAGGCATGTATGTATAGATGGCACCTTTGGCTCGATACGGAGGGACACTTTTCTTCTTTCTTTGGAATCTTCACGCTGCAGTAACATGTATAGAAAGATACATATCAATAAACGGAAAGAATAGCGGGATGGTGGTAACTAGGCAAACGTTTCAAACGGTGAATGGTCGCTTGCCATGTTTCAAGTTCAACTCAATGTTTTGCTGTTTCAACTCTGTGATTTAATTTACGGATTTTCTAAATTCTAAGGTTCTAGTGGAGACTGATATCGCATAGATTAGTTTTAGCAACGCTAGCTTCTCTATTTCGTTTAATTTTGAAAATCTGGGCATAATTTTTACATTTGGAAAGTTAATACCTATTTTTGATATTTAACGTCATTGTGGTATTTGAGTTTGTAAATTAAAACAATACAAGTACCTTAATATCTTGTCATAAAAACTAGTATCGGAGTGAAATATGTTAGATTTTATTATTTAGGGATTGTTAATAAAAAAAAGTATTAAATCTTGCAAAATGTAATTTTCCAGTTCATCACAAATCCCACAAAGACGCTCAAGAAACTTTGGTATAAAAAAAAAGTATTCGCTAAAAAAAACTGTCAATTGAGTGAAAATGGTGTCAGTTAGTTAGATTGTAACGTTTTACAAAATATTGCCTCTGTCGTTATTTAGATCCTTCTAAATATAAATCGAAACAAAATAAAACAATATTGTAGTATTTCTGAGTCCCGTATAACGTAAGGGGTGCGTTGTGTTCCAATATATTAAGAAAGAAAATGCTTTACCTATATTATATTCTTATAAAATTATATATGTATAAATCGAACATATATAACTTAGTGAGTGTCTACGAAACCCAAAATAATAAAAATATGCATTAAATACATGAATATCTATGTCTTGTGTGTAGCATGCGATATGTATCTTATATAACGGAGAGTAAAATAAATTTGTGCCTAATAAGTATAAACATGGGAATCTTGTGGAAATGTTAGTGATGCTCAAGAAACTATTGTTAAGTGCGTAGATATATTATGCTGTCAAAAAAAAAACTCTATAAATACTAAATTTTAAGGTTTCCTTAGACACCAGGTTATGCATTTTATAATCATTTTGCTTCATCAAGAATCACTATAGTCTGATGAAATTATAAAGCTAAGAAAGCTATTTTGGTTTCTGTTACAAGCCTAAATAACTTAATAAAATAATTCTTAATATCACAACTTTCTAAGCTTTAAGTAGTCGTACAGTTTATCTGAACTTTTTTTTCTATAATTTGATTATAAATAGTTCATTAGACGATTGTTTTGCTTTTCATTCTGTTATTTTGAAATTTCATAACAATGACAATAACTTTCTTTAGCTTCATCTATTCTTGGACTTATTTCCGTGTACTTATTGTATTCAGTTTTATTAAATTTATGAACAAATCAACGACTAAAAGCAATAAGGACTCTTTGTTAGATATCGAGGCTCAAATTAGTCTTAACTCTTGTCTACTAATATATTAAAGTAACTTATGAACAAAATTTTATGTTTATTTTGTTCATTATTCAATTTTGGAATATTTATGTTTATTTAACCATCTTGACAGTTGTTGATGTTGATTTTGGCTCGTACCTCGAATTTTTCGTCCCAATAAAATATTTATAGTATAGAAGAAGAAAAAAAAACCTTGAGAGTATTTTATAGTGCAACATCGAATTTAAAATGTTGTAAAGACGCTTCTTGTTGTGGAACTTCAATAATATTTGGAATTATCAGGGTTAAATATTTCGTTCAAATATTAGATATAACATTATTTCGATGAAATTAAGTAGTTATCCAATATGATCTTGTAACAAATGTTTTCAAATTAAGTATATAAAAGAAACGATCAAAACAAAAATTACGTCCATCTAGTGATTGCAAAAGAAATATCCACAGATGTGACACACAATATATTTAAATTTAAAAACATTTACACGATCATAATATATATTTGCCTTTGTAGAACTTTCAGTGTCTCCCTTCGCTTATAGGCTTCTTTCCTTTGTAGCCTAATCTTTATTCAAAGTATATAGATCCGCTGTATATAATATAAGTATTTGAAAATGTTAATAATAAGGAAAGTCAAAATAAAGCACACTGTGAGAAAACGTTAGATGATATTATTAAACACGTCTCAAAAATATATCATAGACGTTGTAGGAATTAGTTGTTGTAGTTATACATGTATTATTGTAAGATTAATTAAACGTATTAACGAAAATAACGTTTTGTCTTTAATTGGATCGCATGGAATATGCTTACAAAATGCTTGAGAACTGAGTAGTTTTTTCTGAGATATATAGCGACGGATATCTATTACACTTTCTTGTATATGTATGTAAATCATTGATAAAAATTAGTTGTGTAATTCATAAAGAATGTTAGTGATTTATTCACAGGACTGAAAGTTACGAATTCTCGTTACATTGTTTAAAAAAAACTTAATTATATCTGTGTATTATATGTATCTACCACATTGTTGATTTAATATATAAGCGTCTTCTATCTTAAGGTTTTGCTATGTTTCCTCCCTCTCATGAAATACAACGAATTCATTTTCTTACTTCTTCAGCACATAATAATAATCTATAGAATAATAATCATAATTAATTGATTAATTGGTGTCTATTATTATCCAATGTATAACGTCACTGTGAAACTGTAGTTGGTCAAAATAATTAAAAACGTTGTAGTTGTGTCATTTATTATTATTGGTATTAATATTAATAATTATTATTATGATGTAAACGAAACTTTCGCACAATCCAAATGAAGGAACTAATATAAGTGTAACAGTAATTTTAATGAATAATACATAAGTCATTGCAGTTCGAGTGTTTAGAAGTATAATAAAAAAAAGTTAATTTGTTATTGATCAATTTTAATATTTTCTTCAACAAATCTTAGTCTTTTTCACCAATATACCAAACGAATATTCTTCATCGTAAAATGATTTGACTTATAATTCCGATCGTTTACTAAGTTTGTACTAACGTAAAGCTTCAATTTAAGCGTTAAGAGTGGTATTATAATTACGTATTCCATTATATTTTTGTAAATATTATGATTCTTTGATCAAAATTAGGAACAAAAAAGTTAAATTAAAAAAATGGTCCACTATTTCAAGTAATGTTAAGATGTATAAGTAGATCGGCGAGTATACTTTCGATGTATGCGTTTACAATAACATTATGGTAAATTTTTATGCCAAACTTACTCATACATTGATGATAGAGAAGATGGCTTTAAAGTTTCTGACTGAAGACATTGAATTCCCTTTTTTGCCATTAAACATTGTTAGTATTTTCTATTTTACCTACGATGTTAGAAATGAAAATATTGCAAACAGCAGAGTAATCCGAACCAATCTAGTCTGTCGAATGCATTCGGACTACGCTTTTATAAATGTCTCAATATCTGGAAATAGAAAGGGATAAATGCAGTAAGGCACTTTAACATAAGTGCGAGAGTGTCAGCAATAGATAGTGTTGTTGTACAATGGTCATGTTGGTTTTTAAGTATTTGTACATTTCTGTATCGCGCTTGCTTTGCCACCTCCAGCTTCATCCGCAGTGGCTTTAGAATCATCGATACCTGATTTTAGTGTTTTTCAATTTATACCAAAAAATTATGAAGCTAATAGACACTGTTACCGATGGATCTCTTTTTAAGTAGCACTAAACAGTTCGACAATTCGGTTTACCAAATAATGAAAACATTCGGTTTTCTATCTTTTAAATTCGTTCTAAAAATTGTAAATATTAGAAGTTTCGGTTTAAGAAAAATTGATTCTACGAATCGATGATTGTGACTATTATGAAATGCGAAAAATGTTTTGTCCAGTTAGTTTTAAGTGATTTCTTTTTATCGTATTTCTTGCGAGGACATTTTTCTTGTGGTTTTAACCCGATGTTTTAATATTATCCTCGTATGTTGTATAAATTATTTACGTATATTTTAAGATACTATGATATACATTAAATGTATGTAGTCTTTCTATTGTTAAGATTGAATTAACAATACTGTAGTTATTGATTAAGTGAAAATGTACATTTTGTAACGTAATTTGTTTCAAAAATACTATATATTATATTATTATGGTAAAATAAATCATCCAGTTTTTAAAAAATAACTTGATTTTCATTCAAACGTTCCAGAAAAATATACCCTCCATGTTGCATAAATTCTTTTGTCCGAAAGCAATTTATGTCAAAAGATTTTATGTGACGAAGATGGCAACCTAGATCTTGCTGGTCTAAATAATATTCAGTTTAGAGAACTAATGCGGCACTGATCACTGCTGTCCTTATTTCGTCATTTTGTTCGAGAACAAGGGCACTGCTGTCCTTATTTCATTATTTTGTTAAATCGAAACGTTAGTTCCCATTTTTTGCTGCAATAGTTCTTTAACCAAACAGAATCTAATACGCAATGTAGAGTCATTCATAAACAGTACATTATTCGAACATTTGTCATTTATCCGATTTTTTTTAATCTGTTCAGGAATTGACGTCTACATAAGACAAGTAATACAAAATAGGTTGCACAAACTTATCGAGCGCTAAGTCAAACACATCCAATAGGCAATAGATAATTAGGTATATATTATATGTAAACAGTACAAATGTAACAGAGCCGATTGCTATGCAAAATAGGTAACATTAGTCATTTATGTTTACAAGCAGTCTTCACATGGATGGTATAACTGTTATCGAATGGATGATGAAATATACCTACTAGTATGGATATTAAAGTAAAATAAACCATATTTTATATTTGTTTTGGTTTTAATATTATTAAATTAATGGCCACTAACGTGACGAGACACGGTTAGGGTTCCGTAGAAAGGGGGATACAGCATACATTTTAAAAATGGTTAAGTTTGTGATCTTTAAGATTTAAGATATGTGTTTTTTTTTTACGCTAAATAAATCTACGAGTGGCCACCAACTCTCTTGATGTTAAGCGACGCCGTGGCCGAGGATGGAGCTCGTCGATCTAGGAGATATCTATTCAAATGCCTTGAAATTATTCTAATTTTACGGTTTAATAGCGTAGTTCACTGAACACATCTACCTGCCAGATTTATTTTATATTGTACTCATATTCTCTGAGTATTATGGTTTTTATATACATATTTTTTTATTTTTTTATACACTATAGATCTACGATTGACCACCAACTCGCCGCGACGGTGTGGCCGAGGATGGAGCTCGTCGATCTAGAAGATATCTATTCACTCTAGCCTTGAAAATTCCAAAATTGTAGGTCTCAGGAAACAGAGACATGACGGAAATATAAAACGGTTCTTCGTCGCACTTGAGAACTCTAATTTTATTTGTGGAAATAGCGAAACTACATCTCAAAATCTAAAAATTTTCACAATTTATGATAAACAAGCTAGTTTTTTTTTTTTTTGTTAATTTAATTTAAACATTCCATTTAGATGATGCCTTATTTACTTGATTTGAATCATAAATATCTGGGCTTGTACGTTTTGTTTATTTATTTTATTCTAACTTTTTGTAACTTCGTTAAAAATATGAAAAAAAGCAAAAATAGAAGCCTAAAAATATGTTTCTAACAGCATCAAAAATAATCAACAAAATTGGATATTTATGTATAAACCTATTGCAGTGCAAAATATGCAGTGTAGGTACCGGTGAAAATTACGGCTTCAAAGATCTGCGGAGCTAGCATGGAAGGTAGACAAATAGTCTTTCCACCATGTTATCCACCTCTCAGAGGAAATAAAGTATGGACTGACATTCACATAACAGCGTGGATAAATACGGTTTAACTACCTTCCGTGCTAGACCAGCTGGTAAAATACCACTGCACTTGATAAATCCAGGCCTTTCATACAACTTAATGCTGACAGGAACTCCTTCGTTTGCTGTTTCAAGTCATGTTACTTGCCCAAGAAGATAGCAAGAACCCTACCTCTATAAAAATGGTCCAAGTAGTAGTCATGTCTGTATGCCGATAGCAAAATCGTCCACTGTAAGTATATGATAAGATTGATAAGATTACTGTTAGATTCAGTAAGTAAGTAGTTGTGTCCTGCGTGTTGATGAAAAACGGTGATGATGATAATTATAGTTAAAAAACTGAAAAAAAACAGACTTCAAAATACGCGGTAAATTATAAATCGGTTCTTGGATGACATATTTATTTGTTGTAAAAACCAATTCCTATTTTGAAACTTCAGAGATGGTCCCATGTAAATTTTATCAAAGTCGGTTCAGTACTTTGGTTTTTATAACAAAATAAGTGGAAATAATACCATCCAAGTAAACGAATTTCGTATTTTGATTTATCATTTTTTTAAACTAATTATTATTTGGTTAATTTTACTTTAGAAAAACTATTTATTTCTGTTTTTATCAGCTATTTAGACTATTACTTATCCAGATTCCTTCAGCGGAAGTCACAGCAGTTACTCCACCATGTCGATATCCTTCCAACAAATGGTTCTAATTCAAACTCCAATACATATTCCATTACTGTCATTCCCGAAACTTCCACACGATTAATCTGACACCAATCAGCCTTGAGCCACCACAATGCTGATTAATTCCTCTATTAATGCATTTCAGAAACCGAATGAATGTTGAAGCAGGGGCCAAATTAATTTGGAACTTGTCGGGGGCGGTTTTATGCTAGACATAGTGCTCATGAATATACATGGCGAATCTGATACCGAAGCCCATGTTCGGGCTATCTTACTGCCTTGTACTGGTGAGGGTATATACCTACTGCTATTATGGGGAAATTGCACTGATACATACAAATATATCATTAGGACAGACTCAGAACTGATGTTCCTAAAAAATCTTGGAAATTTCATTGTATGTTTTTTAAATGGACTACTGGACAGCCTTACCCATGAGTTTCCAAAAATACCGGCCATAAAGCAGACGCATAAATGTAGCAAAAAGACGCTAAATTCAAGTTGTTACTGAACTGTCTTTTTGGAAATCCAAGGTATCCAGCAGTAAGCTTCTTATGGCTGAGATGATGATGATTTACTTTATATTTAAATTTGATGAATATTTGTTTACAAACAACAACTTTAAAATTGATCCAGCAACGGCACTTTGGGGTATAATTTATATTGTATCACACTTTTTTTTATAGAATTTCTCCGTTTGACCTCCAACTTGCCTGATGAAAAGGACGGTCATGGCCGAAGATGAAGCATACACACTTAGAAATGGTACTTCATTCAACTCAAAATCCAGGTTTTTTATTTCAGGGAATAATGACGGCGGCGGTGATAAATCATAAAAGCAATTTGGTAAAATAATTCGAAATAATAATATGAATAATTTTATAAAAAATCATATACTTAATTATTTAATTTCGGAAGCCGAACCAGATGATTTAGTAATTTTCCAAAAAAACTGTTATGCTAAAATTAATAAAATTAATATGGAGCTACCCCGAGGGCTTCCTTTATATACATCCAAAAAAAAGAAAATTTTGTTCATAAATGACGGCGTGTACACATAAAATCCTCATCTTGTGTGAAGTCGGTTAATCATAAAGTCACCATAAATCATCAGCAAAAGAATATATTATTTTATTTACACTGCTCAAAACAAAATAATTGATATCTGCAATATTTAAACACAATTTTATCAAAATACCAAAAAACCCTCTACAAATCTCGGTCACTATTTCTAGTATTTCCCATTTCCCAAAGATAACGAAAATATAACCAAAAATGGGTTAATCGAATTCCGTGCTGGCAACCCAATTAATATGTAGGTTCGGGGAAAATATTTAGCTCGGTAATGTAACAGATAAGAACTGGGAACCGAACCCGGCATACCAAATGCGGGGGCTGTGGACGTGCGAGTGAGAAACCTGGTGGCCTCTTTACGCACACAGGTAAGTATAGCTGAGAAGGATTCTGCTAGGCTTGACTGAAAAAAATGTCTGTGCTTTAGACCACATAACAGAAGTGAAGACTTCATCAATAAAAACTGCATCAAGGCGACGTTCATCATCATCATCATCATCTTAGCCAAGGCGACGTTAATAAATACGAAATAGCAGTATAGCAGGGATGCGTTGACTATATACATATCTTTTGCTCTCTTATACTTGAGCCGATTTTATCCGAAGCATTACATAGCCGAGCGTGACGGCTCTGTCTTATTCGATACCCATAAAACAGAATGTTTTACTTCTATTTCGTATTATTAACGTAGCTTTGATGAAGTTTTCACTTCTGCCGGCTCACATTTTTTTTTAAATATCTTGTTTTTATTGAAGTTACTTCTGCGATTTGGAGGCTGAAGCTCGCCTTTTACATGGTTTTGCACTATTAAGCTAAATCTGGTACATTTTCGGGAGAGAGATATAATTATATTTTTTTTTAAATTTTGGATGACCACTACTTTGCCTGATTTTAAACATGTTGACAAAACACGCGTTACTAGAAGGAAACTTGAAATAAATTTGTCTACAGATACATACTTATATGTACAACATTGCATCGGTTCGCAAAAATAGGATACAAAAAAAACCAACATATTTGGAATCGTTTTTATATGCTTCCAGCGCGTGTTACAGGAGGCACCACATACACTCTGTTTGGTTTGAGCAAAAGACTGTTCCGAAATTTGCATAATACTTATCCACCGTGACAATTCCGTGGCCGAATTAGTAGAAGCTCCTAGGTATGGATGGCGATGTGTGGGTTCAAGCCCCTTCGTACGTAGAACATTTTTGAAAGGGTTATATTATGAAACTAAAGAGTTTCGTTCAGATTTTTGGAATATCAACCACGAAACAATTCCGCTGTTTCTTGCTTTCAGCCATCTGACAGAATAGAGGCCATAAGAATTAAGATAGCAAGCAGATCTTGAAGCACACAGTATAACTCACTCACACCCTTACATTGCAGCCTTGCTATAAAGCTTGGAACGTCTACCAAAAAAAAAAACAGTTATTATAGCATATCCAATCATAACTAGTATTATAAACGCGAAGGTAACTCTGTCTGTAGTCTGTCTCTCTGTCTGTTTGTTACCTCTTCACGGCTAAACGGATGACCAAATTTATGAAATTTTGCACAGAGATGCTTTAGGACCCGGAAAATGATATAAGCTATATTTTACCATAATCATCATCATCACCGTTTTTATCACTACGCGGATGACACTGCGGAGTGCAGCTGTGCTACTATAAATCTATTCTGTATGCAAGGGCGTCGCCAGCCCATGGCCCAGGGGGGGGGGGGAGCAAGTTAATATTATGGAGAATGAGAAAAATATGTGAAATATGAAGATATGGGCAGGAGGGGCAGCTGCCTCTCCTGCCCCCCCTTGGCGACGCCCTTGTCTGTATGTGAAGCTGTTTGAGGTAAAGTAAAAGCCTTATGCCATTGAAGAGTTTCCAAGTGGCGATACTACTATATATCCGATAATCCGAAACCTGATGTACTGCTCGAATTGCTATTCCACGCCGGCTTCGTATTAGGATTCCCTGCGTGCTTCTCCGATATGGCGCGTGATGAAAAAGTCGGAGGTTCAGCACCAGGAAACTGATTTCAATTTGTGTGGCTTAAACGCTGTTTGCTTGTAATTGCGGACTTTTGGATGTTTTGGGGGCAATAATGTGGATATTAGCTGGCTTCTAGCTGCTTATGTTATCAAAGATAACGAATATACTTACGTCGAGTAGGCATTGAGGAGGTTAACATAGTCGGCGACAGTCTCGCCGTGTGTATACCCCTTGACCTTGTATCGTATCTAATCGAATATGTGCTCGATTACGTCTAAGATAAAAGAACAGGCTCATTTAAAACTGCAATGTTAAAATGCAAATAAAAATAGTACAATATTTTTTTAAAAGGCAAGTGCCTTTATTAACTACAAACAAATACAAATAGTATAATAATAATATAATACAAAGCAGATACACATAGTTAACTTACTAAACTACTACACAAAATATTAATTGACCACGCAGAGAGTAATAGCATGAGTAGAGTTTTTTTTTGTCAGTGTATCAAGCGTATCAGTTTTTCCTAAATTTTAACTGACTTAGAAACTCAATTCGTTTGCATTAAAGTCATGTATTCACTAGGGTACAAAGTCAAGAGACATGTTGCGAGTAGTCGAGGGACATTTAAGCATTGTATCCACTAGGCAAAATTACGCGGGAATGTTGTGCAACATTGTTGCGCAAAATGGCGCGCGAATGTTGCGCAACATGTCGCGCGGCAATGCGGAACTTTGTTTAGCAACGCTATCTGTCCACGCATGACCAGTCGTCAGCGACATGCTCCCAGAGGAATGAGTGTTGATTTCGCGTTGCGCGTCACGTCTCCACTTAACAACATTTGATGCTCAATTGCATGTTGCACGGAAACAAACGACAAGCCGCGTGTTATGTTGCACGCCAGCTGGCATCGTCACGCGTTATGAAACTACGATCTTGTTGAGCGTCAATTGTTGCCTAGTGGATACGTGGCTTTATCCGGCGACAAAGTCGGCCGACATTTCCCACAAGATGCTGTATAATACACCCACAGTTGCGGAACACAGCGATACTCGTGACAGGTTGGCGTCGACACGCGACATGTCCCGCGACACGTAGATGTCTACGATGTGTCATGACGACAAGATCGCGGGACAACTGTCGCCTAGTGAATACGGGGCATAATGTATATGTATGTACCTACATTAATATTTACACTAGTTGTGAAAGACTGACGTAAACCTAACGATCATTCTGTAAACAGCAATATTTAAAGTACCTACTGATTGTTTTATCAAAATAAATTGATTGGCTGTCGATGTACCTGATATGAGATTTTTTTCCTGGCGACGAAACATTGCTCTGTATACTCGATTTGAGCAATGTACCTACTTGTAATTTTTTTCAAATACAAGCTTATTCCAACCCACTTAATACCCAACCCCTCCAGCTATTTGTTTTCAATACATCCCACTCCTCCAAAATCCCCCTCTATATCCCTTTATATCCAAAAAAAATAAAAAAATGTGTGAGGTGTCTTTAATTTTTAATTAAATTTAATTAATAATTTAATTTTATTTAATAATTTTAATTATATTTTTAATTAAATTTAATTATTTTTTAATTAAATATTTCTTTTAAATAATAATAATGTAATACGTCTCTCACAAAAACATAAAATATGATTTTTTTCGTAACCTCCAACGAACTTTTTCGTAATAAACAAGTGATTTTATTATAATTATTCTAAAGAATGCGTATTTATAATATTTTACAGCGATTTTATGTCTACTTTCTCACAATAAAATCCGAATCCAAATGAGTTCTGAATTCCCTACAGATCAGACTAACATCGGGACTAGACGAGAAAATACCGGATCAACTCTGCAACAAAACGCAATAGAGGTGAAACAGTTGTGCCAGTAACCCAAGGCTGTGCTGCATTAAGGAGCCCAGATAGGGGTAGGCTGGCGGGTGGATATGCACAATACACCCTAAGCGGGAGGTCACTCTAATTTTAATCGCCCCCAACTCAAATTAGAATTAGGAGTTACCTCCATAAATTGATATAAGGACTTTGAACTTCGAATGTAGTTTAAGTTTGACTGGCCTTGTGGCTCAGTTGGTACTGTGTTTACGTCTACCTGCTGAACTGAAAGGTCGTGGGTTCAATGCCCACCCAGGGCAAACATTTGTGTGATGAGCATGGATGTTTGTTCTGTGTCTGGGTGTTTCTATGTATCATATGTATATATTTACAAAAAAAAAGTATATATGTATTCTATCAGCCATCTAGTTCCATAGTGCTTTGCTTAGTTTGGGCTAGATGGTGTTGTGTGAAATGTCCACAAATATTTATTTATTTATTATTATTTATTTATTTATTTAGTTACCGGCCAAACCCGATTTTAGGACAAACTAGTTTGTTTCATGTCACTCCACACCAATTATTCGATTCGTCATTTTTAATAATAATTATTAAAAGCATTTAAATGCAAAGTAAAAGATTTTTAGTACTAAACTAAAACGCTAATTAGGTATTAAAGTTGTTCATTAATAAAGCATTTCTTATTAAGTATACCTTACGACTGCCAACTGATTGCCAACCCGCACTTGGCCAGCGTGGCAGACTATGGCCTAACCCTTCTCACAATGAGAAGATGGTCCGTTACCAGCAGTGGGACAGTTTGTATAAACAGGGCTGATAAAAAAAAAATACCTTACGACTACTGTAGAGCCGTACTAGTTTGTTCTAACGGCTTCAGGAAAAACTGGTTTAGCGTAGGCTAAACTAGTTTATTCTAATATCGGGTTTGTCTGGTGACATAATTATACAATAATATACATATACCTAGAGACTAGCATAATTTGCATTAAAAAATAATTATCTATAATGCAGCTGCTACGTTACAAGACTGATAAGAAGACGGACAAACACACGTGCGCAGTCACTTATCACTCGACCTTGGGGTGTCAGGAGTCGGGCGTTCACTCAGGACATGTAGACAGGTGTTGCCGACTTCTACCAGGTCACTGCATCAGGTGAGCTGTGAAACGTCTGGCTTGGCTGTAGCGAATATTAATAAAAAAAAAACTTAAAATAATTATTATTATTTTTTATAGAAGATAGATCTACGATTGACCACCAACTCGCCTGATGTTAAGTGACGTAATATTTGTATAGGTATAAGGCGTCGCGCGGCGCGTTGCTCGTTTTATCAGGGGTTTATTCCAGTTCTACAGTTCTAAGCAGCGTTTGTTACCGCAATTAATAATAAAGCTTAAACTGTATCGCATACGGTCACATTTAGCGGAGCATACCTATATATCACTCAAGTGAGTTGTCAAACGTCTGGCTTGGCTGTAGCGAACATTTTAGGACTGGATTAAAGATATGCGTTGTCTAAGGCGTCGCGTCGCGCGACAATCGACGCGTCACTCGTTTTATCGGGGGCTTATTCCAGTTCTAAGCAGCGTTTATTATCGCAATTGATAATGAAGCTTAAACTGTATCTCATACGGTCACATTTAGCATAGCATAAATATCACGTTTATGAAGCGGACGAGTTTTACAGATTTTGTGGTTTTAATTATATAGTAATTCAACACTGATTACTAGTAAGAGATTATCCGAGAAAACATATTCTGTATAATAAGTAAGTCCGTCTTCTGGTACAAATAATTTTTATATCATTTTGATCTTTAATTAAATGGAAAAAAGCTTCTAAATCAACCTTCTGTCAGAATTATATATGATCGAGCAAAGTACAATATTTGTTTTTTCATGTTTCGAAGCGCGGAAATATTAAAAACAAGATGTATCTGTGTAGCATGTTTTTTTTCTTAGCCATTACTGTCCCACTGCAGGGCAAAGGCCTCTCTTCCCTTTATCCATTTTTCTCGGTTAAGAGCTACCTTAGTCCAGCGCAACAGATTTTTTTAGATTTTTAAAATAGTTTTTGACTGTATAAAATTGATAGAAAATGGGCCAACTCCGGGATAATGCCCCGTTAAGGTACATTTCCGTGCATCGTGAAAGATCGCAGCAGCGTTTGATTGGACGCGACTGACGTATGCGGCTGATGTGACACTCACCTCACTCACTCACGTCACTCACCTCACTCACCCACTTACTCACTCTGTGGTTTACGATCATCTTTTAGGCCTTTATTAGTCTGAGGTTAGCATTTTTTACCTGATTGCGCAAGAAAGAGGTTTACGTTTTTTGATGCATACATAAATGTACGTATGTATGTATTTGCGAAGAAACACATTGTTTATTTTTGTGAGTTGTGTAAAAAACGCTCTTATGCAGTCGGGTATTTTGTTTTAGTTTTAATTTAAAATACTTGTTTGTATTGTTGTTTCGGTATAATCATGTTTTGTTTCTAATAAAAAAAGCTTTCCATGTAAGAAGTTTTCCGAACTATAGTACTTATTCTAATTATTTCAGTCAATGGCAGCCCCATCACTTTCGATTTCAGTATTATTTCTTCGAGAATGTGTATTTTGTTTATTTCCCCGCGGTCGTAGGTCAACTGCAACAATTTACATTTGCAGCCTGTCGAATGAAAATGAAAACAATCACAACTGCCAATCAAAATGAGTCGGGTTGGGCAGGCCTCGCATCGATAATAATGAAATTATGCGGTAGAAACAATTTAGGTATGTAAATAACAATATAGTCAGTATTTTAACTGCGTATTTTATGTAATTATGACTGGGAACTTACTGACAACAGCTGTTATATAGGTACAAACTGGCTCGCGCTCGTTTTTAAACGACTGCGCAAGAAGTAGGGTTATGTTTATATGTATGTTTGTCGTGTGTATGTATGTTTGTATGTACATACAAACATACATACACACTCGAAAAATCGCGCATCAAAATTGGTCAAGTCGTTTAGGCTTTAGGTGCTCATATAGAAACGTACATACATACTCACGTACCACATACAAATATACATAACACTCCTTCTTGTGCAGTCAGGTAAAAAATAATATATTCTGTCATCTGTTTTGAATTCTATAGTTAGTTAGTTAGTTTTGCTTAGTTTAGCTAGACAGCGTTATGAAAAATTACCATCAATAAGTATTAATTATATACAGAACACATCTACCTGCCAAATTAGGTTTATGTAGTTCTAATGGTCTTTGAGTAAAGTGACTGTCACATACGGACAGACGGACATGGCGACATGTAAGGGTTCCTCGTAATTACTATGGAACCCTAAAAAAGATCCTCATTGCCTTGACCTTCCCGTAGCCCGAACGAAAACAAGCAAACATGTTGTTTGTATCGGAAAAGCAAATATTGCTTAATTTATTTGTCTACAAGGGAAGTTGTGATGGAATCAAGTGCCAAAGTAAGGATCCAATGAACATGATTGGCGGGCTAACTTTGCGGTCTATAAAGTACTATAGGCCGCAATACAGATACTGTGCTATTTCAGGAAATTGCGATGAATGGCTTGGCGCGGACTCCAAATATAAATGAAAATAGCCTTTATTTCTACTACTGACACACAATATACAAATACAAATACAAATACATTTATTTCGATCAAAGACATATTTACATGTTATATGTGAACCCATTGGCTCCGAACTAGTTTACACTGTGTTTCGGAACCAATGGCCTCTCCGAAAATAATGACTTGTCATAATATAATTTATAGTCGTGCTTATACAGTTACAATATATAACAAATCTACGCAAATACAGAAAATAATCAAATAAGTTATTGTATATATAAAGCATCTAACATATTTTCGGTGCCATTATAGTCCAACTCATTAAGCCATGCCAACATAACCTTCCTCAGTACACTACTGCTGTTATTTTTTATGTTATATTCTTTGTTTATTTTATTATATAAACGTGGAACCATGCTTTCATACTTTTTCTCTCTAAACATTGTCTTTGCTCTCGGGATAGGACATCGGTCTACTCTTTTCGTAGTTTTAGTTAAGTTTGGAACAATATACAATACAAAACACTTATAAAGTAACCAATGAACATTTTGATCTTAGTTTATAAACAATGTTACCATACTTTATAAAGAGGTAATCTATACACTTATAAGTTATCAATAATATTTATACTTTTTAGACACAATATGATAAGCTTGTTATTTATTTATTACATTGACATTCCCGTCAATTTATTACATTTTTTTTCAGTTCTGTTTGTACAAAATAATTCAAATTTATATATTATTTATATAAGTACACAACAATATATCATTACGAATATTACTCCTCATATACCTTAGTATTCTATATAAATATTGTTTTAGTTTTATATAGGTTTGTTGCCATGAATCTTGAGAATCTTGGTTATACTAAATATAAACAACCAAAAATATGTAAGTGCTGGGAGCTTTAGAATCAGTGGACCGGCGAGCTGTGAGGTGAATTGGTGACGATAAACTAGCTGCCAAGAAGCTACTTAGTCTCGAGCATCGCCGTAAAGTAGCATGTCTGTCTATTTTCTACAGGATTCATTTCGGGGAATGTGCGCAAGAGCTTCACGACCTAATTCCACCCT
This sequence comes from Lycia hirtaria, assembly GCA_947563715.1. Classification (NCBI taxonomy): domain Eukaryota; kingdom Metazoa; phylum Arthropoda; class Insecta; order Lepidoptera; family Geometridae; genus Lycia; species Lycia hirtaria. The sequence goes on from OX387384.1 coordinate 15,767,087, forward strand.
CCCCATTTCACTACAGGACTAGCAGAAAGTCGGCGAATTACCACCCATTTCTCGTTGAAATGCCAAAAATCCGTACTCAGCGATATCGATCCACATTCCTGTTGCGTACTGCACAAGAATGGAATTCGTTGCCGCCATCTCTGTTTCCTGAGACCTACAATCTTGGAATTTTCAAGGCTAGAGTGAATAGATATCTTCTAGATCGACGAGCTCCATCCTCGGCCACACTGTCGCTTAACATCAGGCGAGTTGGTGGTCAATCGTAGATCTTTATTGTATAAAAAAAAGGTAGGTATTTATTACTTACATTTATGATGTGCATGTCATTATTATATTTAAAGCAGTACATAGCGTTTTTATTTAATAATAAGTACACAGATACCTAAACATAATTAAGTAGGTAGTAGTCACCTAGTGGCGTAGGCCTCCACTGGACATTACATTAAGTTCAAACTGATAAACGAACTCCAAATACTAATAGTTTAATTTAGTCAATATATGTAGGTAGTAATAATATAATACCAAATAGTATAATTTATCTTAATTTGATAAATGTTGTATCCTTAGCAGTTAAAATCGTTGTATAGTAGCCTATGTGACGACACACTAAATTCAATACAGTGCCCCGTAAAGGACACAAAGTCATGTATTAATAATAAATAATTATAGTTTTAAAAAACTGAATCCACTTGAAAATGGGTAATTTTGTTTTAAAAATCAAACTAGTGAACCGACAAAATGAGGTCAATCTGAAAGTATATCCTTTCAAACAAAAATATAATTTTTCAAATCACTAAAATTTTTCACTAAGGAGGTTTAGGAATTCTCAACAGGAGCTTTTATTCTTGGCACGATATATAAATTTGACATTATTGCATGCCTGTTAGGTAAATCTGTAAAAGAATATTTCGAACTTGAAATATGCTATTATTTCTTCGCCTAGCTAGGTCCACGAACTAAGCATCATTATGATTACCTACCTCTAGTCTAAGTGGTAATAACTATAGTTCATAGACCTAGGCGATACGAGACAAACCGGTCACCTCTGAAATCTTGTTTATGACTATAAACATAATAATATTAGACATATAATTAATGTACATCATAAAATATGTCAAGCACGTAATTTTTATCTATTTTCCTAAATTGAATTTGGCCCCGCTTAGACCATTTATTTGCCAGTGTCAAATGTTCTAGTCACAATCTACAGCAGAGGGAATGTGTATACCGTTAGCGCTGAACCTCTGCTGCCAGGACCAAACCTCTCCCACCCCCCCCCCCCCCCCCCCCAACCCTTTTATCTCAAAACAAAAAAAAAAGTCACAATCTACGTCATTTAAACAGTCATTTTCAAATTCAAGTGCTTCAGTAAGGTGGTGGCGACTTTACTGGAAGCTTCTATGGAGTTTTGCCGACAACGTATATTTGTCGTGGAACCTGTAACCAGTGGAGTAAAGACCTGTTCTAGACTAGAACCAACCTGTCAGTCAACCTAGTTTTTTTTAATGAGCAGGAAAACGACAGACAGCTCGCCTGATGGTAAGCGATACCTGTCGCCTATGGACAACTGCGACATCAGTGCATCGACGTTGCTTTGCTAGCCCAGAGAGGTGTTTGTGGACACACTTTTAAAACGTTCTTTGTTGAAGCCCGACGGGAAAACTTCCCGAGGAAGGACATTCCACATTTTGCTTGTCCGCGGGAGAAACTGTATGCAATTTTCAGGTGTGCAAAATGTGGGGGTGAGCTTTTTGGCGGTGTCGTGAAGTACGTTGGTGGAACTCCGAAGAAAGAATCAGGTTTAAAGCTCTTCAGAGCATTCCTCGAAAAAGGAGTTAGTAGGAAGTAGTTTTTTTTATTGCCAGCGAGCTAAATTTCCCTGATATTAATTCAAGGCTATTTTTTTCAGTTTATCTATTTTTGATTTCTTAATTATGACATTGTTATGCTGTACTTATATGTTTATCTAATATGTATAACTATGTTATAAATCTCATAAATTTATCTATTATTGTTGTTTTGCTATTACATGGTAATAAATATGTAATATAAGAATAGTCAAATAATTAAGACTAATTAGGTATATAAAATTATTTATTTATCCAAAATTTTACATTTTTGCTTCGGGTTATTCGTAATACTTATCCGAACAAAATATTTTTACTAATCTCATTTAAAAAGTAGTTTAGTTAGCTATGTAAGTAATGCAGTTGGCAGTAGCTGATTTGGAAAACTAAATATCGAGTTGAATGCCCTTCAGTGAGAGAGGCTATCAAGCAATGGACTAAGGTATGATGATGATGATGATGATATTGTCCGTGAATCAGAGTAAACAATTAACCCAGAACGATCTCGAAGGTGAATCGCATGAAATTATAAATTATAAACTTTAATATAGGAAGCGATGTGATTCAGCATCGCGTGCGATATTTTGATGCAGTTGTTTACTGTGAAGCTGTATAAAATCAAATAAGTAATGTGGCTTTTTAACAACATTTAAAATTAGTACAATTATTGTTTAAAAAACTGAAAAAACTAAAAGAATATGCCGTCCAAGTAAATTAATTTGTGTATTTTGGAGTCGGTTGTTTCAGTTTTTAACCCCAGACGCAAAAACGACGGAGTGTTATAAGTTTGACGTGTCTGTGTGTGTCTGTTTTTTTTTTAATATACAATATAGATCTACGATTGACCACCAACTAGCCTGATGTTAAGCGATGGTGTGGCCGAAGTTGGAGCTCGTCGATCAAGAAGATATATATTCACTCTAGCTTTGAAAATTCCAAGATTGTGGGTCTCAGGAAACAGAGATGGCGGCAAAGAATTCCATTCTTGTACAGTACGCAACATGAATGTGGATCGATATCGCTGAGTACGGATTTTTGGCATTTCAACGAGAAATGGGTGGTAATTCGCCGACTTTTTGCTAGTCCTGTAGTGAAATGGGGAGGCATCTTTATTTCTTCTTCTGTGAGATTCTGTCTGTGGTATCGTGGCTGCCGAACGGATGAACCAATTTTGATTTTGTTTATTTGTTTGCTTGAAAGGTGAATTAGTCGGGAGTATTCTTAGCAATGTTTCATCAGAATCGGCTCAGCCGTTTTTTTGTCAAGCATTTTTGAGTTTTCTAAACTTATACTTGTTTAAACTATAATAATTATGATTTACTCAATTGCAGCACGAGAAGAGCAACAGTCCTGTCAAACATAAATTAAGTTTGACAGAACTGTTACTCGCCTCGTCACTCCCTGCATAAAAACCTTATCCTTCTTTTCGACCAGTCGGGTATATAAGTACATGTATACACATGCCAATCTTCTCGGCCCTTGACAGACCCTTGGCAACTGTAAACAGTTATTATCTAGGTACTTGATACGTATTCAATATACGAGTGCAATACTCGATAGGTCCGCAGTCAGTGTAGCATCACCTCATAGCCTTGAAGTTTATCTGAAAGTGACTCAATACACATGTACTGCACACACTAGTAATGTACACGCACACTTTTATACAAATGCATCACAGCCGCTAGCTTAGTTACAGATTAGGGAGGTCCAGATGATAAAGTCAGAACCAATAGATGAAGTCGCATAGATGTGCCGCACACATGATGGCCTGAGTGATATCAGAGACATGTTTTCATGTAGTTTTCTGTCTTTAAAATTTGAAATCAACAAGCTAATTATATCAACAACAAAAAACAAACTACAAATGATGATGTAAAACTATTGTAAAATATAACTCACTTAACACTTAGTGTCAAATTTATCTTTTAAGCTATTTACAGTTGTGATTGGATTTTAGGTTCACAATGTTTTGCCGGTTGAGTTTGTATATTATATATCCTAATAGCTGTAACTGAAAGTATTTGAATATTTTTTTTAATACTCTGAGTGAACAAGATAAGACGCTGTAAAATAAGGTGTACAAAATATAAAATAATATAATATTTAAAAGTATTTTTTATTTTAAATAAAATGTTGAAAGTTTAGTAAAGATGCTTTAATCCTCTTTGACACGTCAGTAAATGGTAAATCCAGGTAACTCTAGATACGAGGTTTTATTATAACATGTAATGAGAAAAAAGATTCACGTAATTTATAAAAATATAACATGTCCGAAAAAAAAGTCTTATTTTTTATCAATTTTACGAGGTGAATAGACACACGAAAGGGGTGAACAGACACGCCTGAATGGTTAATAGACACGAGAATATGGTCACAGATACGACAAAGGGGTTATTAGTTACGAAATGGAAGTGATTAGTTGTATTTACGACAGCCCTGTCGCCTGAATTTGAAATTTTGTGACAGCCCTGTCACAAAATTTCAAATTCAAATAGAAAAAATACAGTTTTTTAAACCATCACATACAAACACACATTTATTATTTTACTAATAATATTTCTAATTCTGTATAATGTAGATCATATATATTAAATTTATTTTTATTATTATACGAAAATGTCATTTTGAAGCCAAAGTTTATTTACGAGTTTCAAGTTTAACTTTATAATTTATGTGAATAATATGATTGAGGATGATGGGTAGGTACATACTTGTGCACATTAAATTAATCTAGCTAGACACGCGGTAGCGTGTCAATCCAAGTTCAAGCTAACAGAACTGGCATTCAGAACCGTGTGTATATTTATCTCGAACCATTTGGAGCCACTTTTGACCTTCCCATAACTCAAAAACTACTTCACATAAACATGTCAAATTTGGCTTGTATATTGAGACCGGCGAGATAGATATGTGCTCCAAATTTCATAAACAGACCTTAAACAGTTATTTAGATATTAAGGTCCAAAAATCGCCATTTTTGTCACTGACTGACCTATAGATCAAAATTCTAACCCAGTTCCAGATGACCTAAAAATTTCAAATTTGGCATCCAGATAGGTAGTTGGGTGAAAGGAAAAAATCCGAAACTAGTAATTTTTTATCATTTTATTATAATTTTTCAATTAATTGATTCTATAAGGAACACATACTTATAGTGTCTGTGATGTAAGAATCAGCAATCAAAATTGATGACAGCTGGTCTATAAGTGGATTTTAATGTCTTCACGTGAATATATAACGAGTAGAATACCACCCTTAGTATCTTTTTTAATCTAAACATCAGTTTTAGTACTTATAACTAAGAATATAATCGGCTTTCGTATTATTACGTTATTAACTGGGATTTAGTATTAATTATTATTTATTTGAATATTTAGCATACATCAATAGTGTAAGATGATAAAGCCAAGACAGACCTTAGGTTTCAATATATTATCCTAAGTTATAAGAAGAAATGATATTTGAAGTTGTTATAAAACATTTTGCGTTGCTATAAATATATTTCAGGACTGACCATTGAACTTGACACCCATTTAGATCTCACTTCTTTTGTCGTTGAAGTCAACAACTAAGGTATATATCATAATATTGAACTTGGCTCTCATTTCACATTTATGTTTTCGATGGTATTACATCTTTACAAAAAGTTTGAGATGTATCTATTCACCCCGTTTTACGGTTTATATAATGTTCTCTGTCTACTTTTGTCAGATGTCACAAACAGAACCAAACACTTTTTACTAAAATGCATTTATTAGGGATTTATGAATAAGACGGTTTGTGTAAAGTTGAGTATCTTGCTTACTAATCTGTGCCTAATACCGAGCGCCCTTCGCATATCGTGTCGATTTCAATGTTAGACAGCTCTAAATACTTAATAACCACGAAACGAACGTGATTTAGGTCATTGCTAATATATATTATATACAATCAGGGCTAAAGACCTTGGAAAGGTTTGCAGCGTGCAAGATATTTGCATGTTGCTGCTGAGGTTGTGAGAACTACGCGGTGTTTGGATTTATTATAGTTTGACACGACATTTTAGAAGCTTTTCATTTAAGTTGCTTAGTAAACTATGTGAAAAACTTGATAGGCTACAAAGTTGCTCAAGAATTCGATTTCGAATTGTCCTATCCGTGATCTTGAAACATGTTCAAAGTGACCCGAACAGCTGATCTAAATGTTGCTGGCGACAATATATCGATTTCAGTACAAATTTGGTTATTGCTATCTAGTCGCTTTTGCATTCAATATTTCATGAATGACTGTGAATAAACAAAAATAATCGCCCACTTCTATGGCATGGCAGTCCATGGCAGTTGAATTCGATTAGAACTACTCCAACATAGCACTGCACATTAGCAAGTTGGAGTGGCAGTGGGCAGGATATTAACACGTAGAACTGATGGTCGATGGGGTCGAACATTCTCGAGCGGAGACCACGCACTGGCAAGCGCAGCGTATAAAGACCAACAATAAGGTGAGATTTGGAAATCCATGGGGATGTTTATATCCAGTAGTAGACTTCTTGTGTCTGAGATGATGATGATGACATTTTACAGTAGCATTACGCATACTTTCTCGCAAAGATGTACACTTAACAGCGTAACAAGCGTAACGGAATCGTAAGTTATTCTGCAAAATATTTTCATATGCAGTCGGGTATTTTGTTTTTCTTATTAGTCTGCTAGTGCTGTTTCATAAGACACGGAAACAGAATTGACTGTAATGTGTGTTTAGTGAAATAGTTAATGGTCAGTGAAATTAAGTCGAATGCACATACAGAGGTATTTCCTAATTGTATTCGAATCCGCCCAATATTCGGTGACTGGGCGGCAGGATCGCTACGTGGGCGGAATCCACCCGCCCATAACGTCCGCAACATTAGAGGCTGATGATAACGATGATTATAGGTATATATTGTCAATGTAGGTGATCTAAGCTTTGTTATGACTCTAATGTAAGTTCAAAAATTTTGAAAACTTTATTAGTTCAAGGAAAGTACCTACTCATAGTGATTAAAAAATTAGCATAAGCTCGACAGATCTACGATTTCTATTTTAAAAACTTTGAAAAACTTTTGAAAACTTCGTCAAAGACCTTCGTCATGATGAATCTTAGCTATATAAAGCGAAAATAACTCTGTCGGTTTGTTACCTCTTCACAGCTAAACGGCTGAACCAATCACTATGAAATTTGGCACAGAGAGTGTTTATAACCTAGAAGTGGACGATATATGTTATCGCTAGTTGCGCCCTGCGGTGTCACCCACGTAGTGATGAAAAACGATGATGGTGATGATTATTTATACCTTATGTCCTTCTCCAGGTCTTAAAGAATCTATGCCAAATTTCATAGCGATTGGTCCAGCCATTTAGCCGCGAAGAGGTAACAAACAGACAGACTACAGACAGAATTACTTTCAATTTTATAATATTAGGATTAGGACTAGCTGCGCCCCGCGGTGTCACCCGCGTAGTTATTAAAAACGGTGATGATGATGATAAAATATAGTCTATGTCAAAATTCATAACGATTATTTCAGCAATGTGGCCGTTATAAGCTAACAGACAGAGAGATATTGCTTTTATAGTAATAGTCTAGCTGCACCCCGCGGTTCCACCCGCGTAGTGATCTATTACGTTGTTATTGTTTACTGTATCCCACAGGAACTGTCACATTTTTCGGGATTTAAAGTGTACCAGATCCTTCTACATAGTATAAGTAGTAATCCTGCGAAATTTCGTCCAAATCCATCCAGTAGTTTCGGCGTCCATCTGACACATCGTACAGTCAGACAGAAAGACAAACAGACAAACATTTTGAAAATTGCTGTTTTGGCTTTGCCGATACAGTCCTGGATTTGTCAATAGGCGTATAGGCCGCGGCCTAGAGGCTGCAGCGTCCTAGGGGCGGCAGCGTCCTAGGGGCGGCAGATTTGTCAGAGGATTTAATTTATAGCCGCCGGGTAATTTAACGGCCGGCAGAGGATTTCATTTTTATCGGGCGGCAAAAATTTAATAGCCTCCTGGCGGCAAAAGTGTAAATCCGCCACTGTATCGATAGCAATGCATCCTCTAATAATTTTTTTTCAAATATATTCATCATCTCAGCCATAAGAAGTCACTGCTGGACATAGGCCTCCCTCATGGATTTCCAAAAAGACCGATTGGAAGCGGCTTACATCCAGCGTCTTCCCGCCACTTGTATGAGGTCATCTGTCCACCTCGTGGCTGGTCTTCCTACGCTGCGCTTGCCGGTACGTGGTCTCCACTCGAGAACCTTTCGGCCCCATCGGCCATCAGTTCTACGTGCTATGTGCCCTACCCACTGCCACTTCAACTTGCTAATCCGCTGTGCTATGTCGGTGACTTTTGTACGTCTACGTATCTCTTCATTTCTGATTCGATCTCGTAGAGAGACTCCGAGCATAACCCTCTCCATAGCTCGTTGCGTGACCTTGAGCTTCCTTATAAGGCCCATAGTTAGGGACCAAATATGACAATATATTTCATGAATAGATTTTGACCCGTTACAATCTTATTACATGTATAGATAGGATATATCACTGTATTTCGATCCTATAGTATATTAAGAATCCTATTCCTGCACGGATCAGCCGTTAGAGTAAAGTCTAAGTCAAAGTCTAAGCCGATGATAATCTCAAACTGCAACACTAAATTGAGATACCGCTATCGGTGACAGAGGTCATTCTGATAAGAGAGGTCGTTGAACCCAGATTGATTATCGCCGCGGTGTCACCTTGCTTGTTGTTTTGTTATTATCTAACCTGCTATAATGTATGAGAAGTAGACGAATTTTTGAGTAAACAATACGGCTTCTGAGAAGTAGTCGGGTAGGTCGGCTTGGAGCGTGACGCCTTTTAGCTTAGACAGTTTAGACATCTAACTAAATATCAATTCTATTCTGTTCTATTCTATTCTATATCTGTTCATCTAAAGCGAAAATGCTCGGCAAATCTACATCGCCTAGGAATATTTCCTAGGCGATGCTCGTCAAATATACATCGCATAGGAAATATTACTAGGCGATGTTGATTTGATGAGCATTTTCGTAATCAATATGCTCGTTAATTCAAAATGCTCGTCAAATCTACATCGCCTAGGAATATTTCCTATGCGATGTATATTTGACGAGCATTTTTGCTACTTCTTTATTTCTCACATGTACCTAAGTGCTGATAATTATAGTTTAAAAGACTGAAAAGAACCGACTTCAAAATACGCAATTCGTTTACTTGGATGACATTATTTCAGTTATTTTGTGATAAAAATCAAAATGTTAAACCGATTTGGATAACATTTATATGTGACCACCTCTGAGGTGTTGATAAAACCTCAGAGGTGGTCACATATAAATGTTAACTACATTGTATGAAACTACAAACAAAAAAGAATCATCGGAATAATCGCTGAACAAACATACAGTCGAATTGAGAAAAATTCATAACCACATTCCGTTATCTCTTTTTAGATGCCGTTAATCTACTATTCCTTTTTATGTAGCCATTAGTGCCCTAGTAACATTATTTCTGTCACTATAAGGAAGGCACTGCATTCCACGACAGAGGACTCTCCTAGTGTGGAATGCAGTGGTCACAAAATGTATTTACCCAAATTATATTGTTCAAATAAACGTTATTATTATTATTTATAGGTAATTTGCAGGTATTGTACCACGGCTGTAATGTGTCCGTAACATACCTACTAATGTTTATTGAAATGAAACAATTTTTAACGAATTTATCGTATATTTTACATGATTTAAAAAAAAAACGTGAAAATCTTAGAAACGCCTATCGTTTGTTGTAGCACTCATACTTGGTATTCAATTCTTCAAAAATACTTTTATAAAATATTTTACGTATTTCTAGTAGAAAATCCATTATTATATAAAAGTTAAATCAATTTGTATGTGATAATCTCGTGATCTCGAAATGACATTGACAGCTGATCGTTTACAGATACTAAAACGCCTTAAGTGGTCTTATCCTCTAAAGTGCTGAGAACTGAGATTTGTAATGCTTTTACTTCATATTCAATGAGTATAACCGCTCTATAGATAAAGTCTCATTGATATTAATAGAGATAATTAATCTAAGAGTCAGGGACTTGAACAAGATTGAATGTAGATTGAGACAAATATAGATTTTTGTATTTTATTAGTAAGACACTAATACAAAAATCTATATTAATATAATAATACATTTTATTAAAGTATATATTTTTTTTTTATTATGTATATCATATACATAATAAAAAAAAATACATTAAAAATAATAACATGTCGATTAACCCGCCCCTGGCTGAACCGGGTGCAAAGGTTCGGAATAAGGCTGTCGGCATTACCTCGTTGAATAGCAATGCACCAGAACGAGCTAGAACTAGAGCAAAATATTGTAAAATAATCATTTCTATCTTATTTAATACATAAAACTATTATAATGTTTTAAATGTACAATTATTATTATTGTAATCAAAGTGATAAAGGCCCAGCAGTGGGACAGTTTGTACAACCAGGGCTGAAAAAAAAACAAGTAATAAAGGCAAATTGATATTGCTGGTTGTACTTATATTATATCAGTGTATGTGCCTAAATTTAAAAGGTATGAACTAAGCGTGATACGTACACAGCGTGATCATGCAAGTATCGACTGCATTGACGTCATCACCCAATACATATACACCTATAAACACAACACTGAAATAAACAAGTATCTATATACAAAGATAAACAAAATGGCCGACTGCAGAAGAGCGATTTCGTAGTCTATTTTACGATTTCGTTACGCTTGATACGCTTTCGACTGCACGTTTTTGTGAGAAAGTATGCGACAAATCACTAAGATAGGTTAAAAATGTGCATTCTTTTGAATAATTCTTGTAAAAATCACTTATTTATTACGAAAAAGTTCGTCGGAGGTTACGAAAAAACTCATTTTTTATTTTTGTGAGAGTTTCAAATTAGCCTATGACATCCAACAATTAAAAACGGATCTATTGACACCTCCACATCAAAATCAGTCAAGTCATTTAGACTGTAAGCGGTATTATAGAAACATATATAGGTATGTTATATTAAATATCCACATGGACACATACAAACACTCGAAAAACATAACCCTCCTTCTTGCGCAGTCGGGTTAAATAACGTTGTGTTTTGTAAATTATTTTTTTATCAGTCTAAAGCAAGTACGTGCTATCAAGCATGCAGCATGCAGCATGCGTGCGTGTGGCTGTGTGTCAACTAGCATGCGTGCGTGTGGCTGTGTGTCAACTAGAATGCGTGCATGTGACTGTGTGTCAACTCCTTATTAACCCCCGACGCAAAACGACGGGGTGTTATAAGTTTGACGTGTCTGTGTGTGTCTGTCTGTGGCATCGTAGCTACCGAACGGATGAACCGTTTTTTTTTGTTTGTTTGAAAGATGAATTAGTCGGAAGTGTTCTTAGCTATGTTTCACCAAAATCAGTTCAGCCGGGATTTTTTGTCAGGTGTTTTTGAGTTTTCTAAACTAATACTAGTTTCACACAAAGTTAAATAATACATACACTTACCTAGCTGCCGTTTGACATTGATTTTTAGGGTTCCGAAAGCGACGACCGAAAATCCCCAATTTTCATCACCTGTCACATGAATCACGTTACACAAAATGACGTGAGCAAAATTTGATTACCTACGAATTTGGTGAAAGGATGTAGGTATGATTAGGCTGCGTATTGATGAATTGGAAAAACCGCTTTCATGATTTCGGCCCGTTTCACATTCCTAGATACTATACGCAATATTTTAACATTGTTCGATGATTGGTCAATTAGCTAATCAGTGAATTGAGAGGTTTGGAATGCGTTTTTATGTAAAAATAGGCGTACAATGTAATATCGACCGTATTATTCTGTATAAATAATTTTGTAAACGCAACTGCAACGACATTGAACTGTAAAACGTTATATCAAATTTAAATGCCAAATATGAGATACAAATTGATTCTATATTTAGATGGCCACTGGTTCGCAAAGAACGAGGCAAAATTGTTGGAATTAAACATCTGTAGGTCACGGTTCAAGTGGTCACCGACCGGTATTTATACTTAAATTTTTGTCTACGTTAAATAATAGTAGATTGTTCTACAAGGGGCTAAAAAGACCCATTGTAACGAGGTAGATTTTTAACCCCGAGCTTTAGCGAGGGAGTACATAGAAACCGAGTTACAATGGGTTTTTAGCGCCGTGTGTTACACTACGATTGCGAGAAAATAAAATAATCCAATACAATAACAAGTGTAAATCGGTTTCTATGTAAAAATCTACCTCGTTACAATGGGTCTTTTTAGCCCCTTGTATGACAATCTACTATTTATTATCTATGTATTTCATTTATTTTAAGTTCACATAAGTTACGATGTGCAACTACGGAACCCTTCTTTACGCGTAGCACGACACGCACTTGGCCGCTTATTTATTTGTACTTGGCATAGGTATCAGTCCGCCAACCCGTACCCATTAAGCAGGTACGTTATTTGGTTTACAGAGTGTCCTCGTGTCGAGTGCGCTTAAAGAGAAAATGTTTGTGTTCGTCAGTTATAATTTGAGTTTCGAAGAGCCTTCTTTCGGAGTGTAGTGGAGAGAAACTTTTGTTTTGTATTTTAATTATACAATATAGTTTTTTAACCATTTTTGGTTAGATATAGCTAAATAGATAAACTCTTTTTAGGGTTCCGTACCCAAAGGGTAAAAACGGGACCCTATTACTAAGACTTCGCTGTCTGTCTGTCTGTCTGTCTGTCTGTCTGTCTGTCTGTCTGTCTGTCTCCAGGCTGTATCTCATAAACCGTGATAGCTAGAAAGCTGAAATTTTCACAAATGATGTATTTCCATTGCCGCTATAACAACAAATACTAAAAATTAAAAAAAATTACATATTAAGGGGGGTCCCCATACAATAAACGTGTTTTTTTCGTATTTTTTTTGCTCAATATTAAAAACCGTAACAGGTAGACGCTTCAAATTTTCACAGAATATTTACTTGTATATTACCTTTCAAAATAAATAATTTAATAACAATAAAGTAAATATTAAAGGGGGGCTCCCATACAACGAACGTAATTTTTAAGCAATTTTTACTCGATCTTAATTAACAGGTAGAAACTTGAATATTTGTAAGTAAATATTTAGAAATATATTAACTATAAAAATAAATACCTAATCTAATACATAAAAACTCACAAAATGAAAATAATCCGTGCATATAAACGCGGTGCGAGCGCCGCGCCGCGGTGTGGTGGTGGCGCGAGCGCGAGGCGGTTGCTAAGCAACGGCCGCGCGGGTAGCGGGGGAGGTAACATCACGGAACGAGCCATAGCCGCGCGTATTCGCGCGAGCGTCGTCATGCTGTCCGGATATGTATCGAAAACCTACATATAAGTTTGCAATTTACTATTTGGAATTTAGTTGATTTCTCGTTATTTTATAAACAGAACTAAACTTTGTAGTATTATAGATGATAGTACGGAACCCTTCGTGCGCGAGTCCAACTCGCACTTGGCCGATTATTTATTGTACACCATTAAAATAAAAAAAATACAATTATACAGAGAACTTATAAAACTAGTGTGACAATAGGCGGCCTTATCTCTAAAAGCGATCTTTTCCAGGCAACCGTGGTATGGAGATCGATTGATGATGGTTCCGTGACAAAAATAAATGTTTTATTAACCGACTTCAAGAAAGAGGAGGTTCTCAATTCACTCGTGTTTTTTTTAATGTTTGTTACTGCAAAACTCTGTCATTAACAAACCGACATGATTTTTTTTCAACCGACTTCAAGAAAGAGGAGGTTTTCAATTGGACTGTATTTATTTAATGTTTGTTACCTCAGAACTTTCGACTGGCTGAACCGATTTTGATGATTATTTTTATTTGAAAGCTGGTGCTTCCCGTGTAGTCCCATTTCAATTTGGTCCAGTTCTGACAATGGCATCCATGAGAAGTCGGTTGCTTCAGTTTTTTAAACTATAATTATTGTTTTTTTTTTTTTTTTAACAGCCCTGTTTGTACAAACTGTCCCACTGCTGGGAACGGGCCATCTTCTCATTGTGAGAAGGGTTAGGCCATAGTTTGCCACGCTGGCCAAGTGCGGGTTGGCAGACTTCACACATCTTCAAGATCATTGAGAACTCTCAGACATGTAGGTTTCCTCACGATGTTTTCCTTCACCGTTTGAAGTTGGCGGCAATCAACAATACGCGCATAACTTCGAAAAGACAGAGGTGCGTGCCGTGGGATTCGAACCCAGGACCTGCGGATCGCAAGTCAGACGGTCTCACCACTAGGCTGCCGGAAACTTGACGGAATGATTGTTTGAAACATGACATTATTATCACATGGACACAAAGTCTAAACAAAGTGTCCTGGCTGTTCAAAACTCATAAGCCAACAATGACGAGTTTCAAGAGTTCGATATAGTTCGAAGTCGCGCTGAAGCCTAATTTAGTTGAGAAGTTTTAGTTTGAGGAGAGACATTATGTTGCCGCTTGGAATCATTATTTTGATAATTGAAATCATTTTAATCGTATCGGATATCTGTGCGGAAGTTTTTGAGCGCTGACGCAAACACCTTGTCATAGTAATATTATTTTTACTATGGAAACTAACGTAGTTTTCACACATTTTTTAACAAAAACCGGCCAAGTGCGAGTCGGTCTCGCGCACAAAGGGTTCCGGGCCATTGTCTATAAAAACAGCAAAAAAATCACGTTTGTTGTATGGGAGCCCCCTTAAATATTTATTTCATTCTGTTTTTTAGTATTTGTTGTTATAGCGGCAACAGAAATACATCATCTGTGAAAATTTCAACTCTCTAACTATCACGGTTCTTGAGATACAGCCTGGTGACAGACGGACGGACGGACGGACGGACGGACGGACGGGCGGACAGACAGAGGAGGCTCAGTAATAGGGTCCCGTTTTACCCTTTGGGTACGGAACCCTTATAAAAACTATGGGCCACTCACATCTGTATTAAGTCGAAATATCCGACTATAGTTTCAACCGCATTTGGCGGTCTTTTTCAAAGGAGCAGCGACCAAGAGTGACGCATGCACTGCACCTCATCATCATCATCATTCCAACCACAAGAAGTACACTGCTGGACTCTCTCCGCCACTTCCATGGATTTCCAAAAAGGTTGAAAGCGCAATAGATAGATAGATAAACTTTTTATTGTTTACACCTTAACTAAAACACAAATTATAAAGCGAAAAGAGCTTAAATGCTAGTGAAACAACAGGCGGCCTTATCGCTAATAGTGATCTCTTCCAGGCAACCTTGGGATGGAGAAATGACTGCATCCGCTGTCTTTCTGACTCTTGTAGATATGAGATCATCTGTTCACCTTGTGGCTGGTCTTCCTAAGTCTGCGATCCTGTCTACAAAATATCTCATCATCTCATCTCAGCCATAAGAAGTCCACTGCTGGACATAGGCCTCCCCCATGGATTTCCAAAAAGACCGATTGGAAGCGGCTTGCATCCAGCGTCTTCCCGCCACTAAAATAAAAAAAAAATATAATATATAATAATTTTTATAGTAAAAAAACTGAAACAACCGACTTCGAAAAACGCTACTTCGTTACTTGTAGTATTAGAAAGGATTAGGATACATAAAGTTCATATCATCATGCTCAGTCGGGTAATAATTAAACAAAACGCTTAATCGTCTATTATCACCTTATACACATTGGATGAGGAGTAAGAAGGTTTTACTTTTACTAAATCCTTTGTCATCTGTTGTAAGATTTGTCATTGAATGTCAAATACTTCGTCTTCGAAGATTAGAAAATGTGCAGATGTTTATACGATAATCCTTAACTTTTGCAAAGAAAAACGTGTCGGTAGAACTCTGCGATTCTATAATCTGACGCACTCACTCAGGAATACAATGAAAATAATTATGGAACCAACTTGGGAACTTTCTCTATATATGTCAATTCAAGAAACACAAAAATTGGTTCACGAATGACGGAGTAATCTGTGAACAAACATAAAAAAAACATACGTACCGAATTGATAACCTCCTTCTTTTTGGAAGTCGGTTAAAAATACAAACAACCTCCTAACGCTAACAAATGGCGTAGTTTACCAAGTTCCAGGGTTCAAAGACTGCGTCGGTTACAATAAAAGGTAATTTTCCTTACGCTCGATTGAAATTATGAACATCACAGGGAAACTTCGGAAAAATATACGTAAGTATATAAAATTGTTCCCTGTATAGAGAGATTCCAGTCAGTGACAAAGATTGTTAACCGACTTCAAAATGATAATGATAATCAAAATGATATGATAGATAGATATATAAACTCTTTATTGTTTACACCACTATACTAAAACACTAAATAACAAGAGAGAGCTTACACGACAGGCGGCCTTGTCGCTGAAAGCGATCTCTTTCAGGCAACCTTTCCAGGCAGCAAAATGGAGTTTTTTTTTTTTTATTGCGAATAAGTCCACGTTTGACCACCAACTCGCCTGTTGGAAAGCGACGATGTGGTCGAAGATGAAGCACGCAGACCCAGAAGATGAATGTACCGGCTTCTCTGTTCCCTGAGAGATACAATTCACTCTGACCTTAAAAAGTCCCAAATTGTATCTCTCAGGGAACAGAGAAGCCGGCAATTTGTTCCATTCCTTAGCAGTACGGATTAAAAACGTAGAATAATTAAACCGTTTGTTTTTGCAGGAGCGCCGGGCGCTTTATTTTGTGGTTATTGAATGAAACTAAGCCGTCACTCTCGCCTATGTAACGCTCGAGTAACGATGTCGATTGTTTCAGTTTTTAACCGACTTCCAAAAAGAAGGAGGTTATCAATTCAACTGCATGTTTTTTTGTATGTTTATTCACCAATCACTCCGCCAATTATGTATTGAATTTAAAGTTTTTTTGTTTGGTAGGTCACACTTCAGGTGACCCCATATAAATTTTATCGAAATCTGTTCAGTACTCTGTTTTTTATTACAAAATAACTGGTAAAATATCATCCAAGTAATCGAAATTGCGTGTTTCGATGTCGGTTGTTTCCGTTTTTAAACTATATTTTTTTTATAACCAACTACAAGAAAGGAGAAAGGTTTATGTTTGGCTGTATGTACTATTTTTGACGTGATAACGTCATATAAATCGATGAACGATTGATGAACGGCTGCACGCACGAAAAAGCATGATTCACTGTCACGTTCCGCCTGAGCCGAGCGTGCAAGCGAGAGCGCGGAACAAGCGATAGAGAGGCACGATCGGCCTAAGCGTTCGGCTTGTGACGCATCGTTATCACGTAAAATAAACCGTCCGTAAACTGAATTTACAGACAACCATTATTTTACGTCTGCTTTTCACAAATAGTCTAGTAAAAATAAGATTTGTGACAACATAAAAGACAACTAAGTATATTGTTTTTTATATAAATGTACTGGTGTTTTGAAATACATTTGACACAATTTCATAATGATATAAAAGCTAATTTTGTTACCTTTACACGCTCAAACGGCTGAACCGACCGTTATGAAAATTAGTATAGAGATAGCTTTGGACTTGGAGACGGAAATAAGCTACATAATAATACTAATACATCATAATCATCACCGTTTTTGATAACTACGCGAGTGAAACCGCGGAACGCAGTTAGTCTATAAATCGGGGATTATTGTTGTTTTATGATTTTTAGTTATTTTCCTATCATAATTTCAAAGAATCCCCCCAGTTGCAAATATTGTGATCTGCTACATACAAACGGATTTATTTTTACTAGACTAAAACGGCTGATCCGCGGATAAAAACTGCAGTAGATTAGTAACTGCGATTGATTTACTCTACGCATTGTCTATTGCTATTTTCCTGCGTACCAAATATGGCTACTCTTTTGATCGGGAGCATGGAAGCAAACAGAAATGTTTTATATTTCGGAATGCTAAAGCATGCGTGAAACTCAAAGGTTTCTCAAGCTGTCACTTACTCTTTGTTAATGCAGCATTGGATTATATAGAAAGATGGATAGCTTCGTTTCGATAAATTTACACAAAATCATTTCACTTGTTTTATTCTTAATTCTAAGTAATGTTCTGTTATTTATGTATAAAATATAGTACAGTTTTTTTGAAAAATAAGCTTTGTTAGAGAATAGATTTCATCGGTCAAACGTTGCAAGTGTTGGTCACAATAAAAATCTTAAAATAGGTCAATAATAACAATAATAAAATACATTAATTAATCAATTATCTCCAAAATGGGCGCGTCAAAAATAATTAAAATATGAAGATCATAGAATTTCAAATAGATAATATATTTAGCCTTTACGCTAGATGGCGCGCGAAACTCAAACTTCCACAATTACATACATAGCAACCACTCTTGTTCTAACATGAATGAACAGTGAACGGATTGATGACTAATCAAAACTCTGGTCTTCTGAATTACGAGGTCTCGTCGGTTCTCACTCTATTAATTGTTCATTCACTAACCGATTTCAAAAAGAAGTTGTCTATATCAATTCAGTTGTATTTTTTAAATGTTTATTACCTCCTGTCATTTATAAGCTATTAAAAAAATATTCAAATAACTACATAATATACCTACTTTCAAATTATTCCCATAGAAATTTCATCAAAATCAGTTCAGTAGTTTAATAATTATAGATAAAATTTCGGATACAAAATAGTTTTGAACGTACAGTAGCATTTTAGTTGCGTCAGTTTTCAGATTCTTTAAGATCCATCTTTTTCTATCGACCCATGAATGTAAGTATGATTTTATCGTCAATTTTATTGGAATGTTTCCATTAGGCAGGAGCTTACATTTGGAAATCAAACGTAGAAATAAGATGTTTATTTTAAGGGCCATTCCTTCAAAAAATACGGGAATTTATTTCTCAGACAAACATAAGTAAAGGCTTATTTTCAATGTTTTTAGAAATACACAGTTATGTTTATAAGCTCATTGAGATACCTATATACTTTTTTAACAAAATATTCTACTGCGGCTTTACCCGCTATTATTATAAAATAAATCTACACAAAAAGTGGCTTATATATCCAGAGTACAAATTACATTATTATTATCTCCAATACAAATTTGGTTCAAAACTGTTCAGCCGTTTCGATTTATTAGAATTTAATTAGTTACCTAGTTGAGACAAAATAAATACATTAGGTTTTGTATCTATTGAAATAAGCAATTAATTGTGATACACAGTTTCAATTACTTTATATAAAAAATACTTTATTAAATCAGGGAGTTCTATTCCTGTGTAGCACGCATAAAAAATTTACACCTAAATACAAAACGCAATATGTCACAATCGGGAGAACCATAGATTTTTGTAGATACCCAAGTGTATGTACCTAGCGTGTCAACAGATAAAAAGACACAATTGACGCCCTTTTTTTTTTTTAACCTGAGGAAATGCTTTTACGCATACACCGCCACCCCGGGCGGAGCGGCGGGTTATGTCGGGCTCGACACCAGACTGGTGCCCCTACCGACTAAAACCTCACGGTGTTCCACCTTGGCGCCTTAACATCGGAGCTGCGGGAACTCTTCCGAACTCGCCGTAGCACAATTGACGCCCTAAGATTTATTTAATTTCGGGTGATGTAAACTTTCGATTAGAAGTTTTGCCGCATCTTTGTCCGCGTGCAAGCGCGCGGATGCATTGAGTTGAATTGATTTCGCGCGGATGGAAAATTCTATCACTAAAACGTTTGTGTGTCGTCACAGTCGACACCAAAAATGTGGCACGCAAGGTTTTCGTATAAATGAAGTCGCACGCGTCGTCTACTATGTCTGTGGTGAGAACTTTAGAAAACGTTATAAAATACATAGACAATAATTACAATCTCTTGGAATAGTAATCTTAGCTTGCTTATTATTAGCATAGATTATGTTTTATCTAAATAACTGTCTGGGTTACCTCACGACCCAATATTAATATCGACGAATGTCAAATGTATGACTGATACGGAATTATCTAAATCCACATGAATTGCCAAACATTCGTGTCGAAAGTACAATGACCGTTATTTTATGTTATCTGATACTTTTTACGTCTTCTCCGTTGATATTAACAGTTTCACTTTCCGCTATTCCTATATTCTTATACTTTGAAAATAAGTAATATTAAATGCAAAAGTAAGCCTGTGTGTATCTCTGTCTGTATGTTACCTTTATACGACTAAAGGGCTGAATAGAATATAATAGTATAGAATAGAGTAGAGTAGAGTAGAGTAGAGTAGAGTAGAGTAGAGTGTAGATTGTGTGTAGTAGTAGGGTAGAGTAGAGTAGAGTAGAGTAGAGTAGAGTAGAGTAGAGTAGAGTAGAGTAGAGTGGAGTAGAGTGGAGTAGAGTAGAGTGTAGAGTATGGTAGTAGTAGGGTAGAGTAGAGTAGAGTAGAGTAGAGTAGAGTAGAGTGTAGAGTAGAGTAGAGTGTAGAGTAGAATATAATAGAATTTATTGTTCAATTGTGTACAGAGATCTTAAGGATATTAATATTTGGTAACAATCGTGTTGTAAAGAACATACAATATTTAAAATATAATATTAGAATCTAATACATAACAATAACTAAACTAACTTATCGATACGTATCTATACATGATACAAGACTAGACTTTTTTATATAAAAGACTCTTTAGACTTTTTTATTTAAACAAGTATAAAATAAGAATAACAAATAAACATTATTTGAAGACATTATTTTTTGTTTACTTATCCAAGTTTTCAAGAACAGATTGTTATGAAATTTAGTAAAGAGATAGCTGAGGACCTGATGACGCACATATGCTATATTTTATCATCATCACCACTGTTCACCATCACAACGTTTTTAGGCTCCCGCAATAAGGAGAGTGAGACAAGCTTGCGTAAATAATTAACAACAATGGGAAACTCTTGTGTGAGATAAAACCTCCTTGTGGATTCCGCAAAAAAAAAAACGAAAAATGACAAATGACTTTGACAGTTGTTGTCATGTCAGCTTAAAATAGTTTTTTTTGTTTTTTTTTTATACATTATAGATCTACGATTGACCACCAACTCGCCTGATGTTAAGCGACGGTGTGGTCGAGGATGGAGCTAAATTATCAAGGTATAGAGTAGAGTAGATATTATGCACAGAATTCGCCCTATTACATAGGACCCAGAAGGATAATCTCCATACAAACCGCCTTTTAAATTCGGGCCAATTTTATTTTTTCAATTTGACACTTCATTTTTTTATAAATTTATTTTTAACCGTAGATACACGTCCATTTGCCAAATTTATCTACAAAGTTGCCTTTAAAAAGGATATCTCCCGATTTGATCGGGTAATCATGATTAAAGTCAGAATGGTCCATGGGAGATTCATACAATCATATAACTGAAATAATAGTAACTTTGAAGTCTGTTGTTTCCATTTTTTAAACTATAAAATTATTATATTTGTTATTTTGACCGAAATTTAGGTATAAACGTGAAAATTTTGTCGGTTACACGTTTATCACGGTCAAAATATCACATATAAAATAACAGCTACTGTTAATACATTGTAATAGTGTTCTTATGACTCTGAAAGAAAATCTGAAATCAAAAATGAAATCAGTAATTTAAATAATTTTATATCTATGGGTGCCGCGTGCGAGCGAAACAGACAGCGGCGCCACTTTCATCACTTTATAAAATAATGTAATGCATTTTTATTTTGTAAATTAAAAATACAGTTCATGATGATAGTATTTATTAAATAAGTTTATACATGCAATTTACAAATTGTGACGTCATATAACTGATGTCACGACGGCAATGAATCGACTCATTCATAAAAAAATAGCTCAGTAGCTCAGTAGAAGTCATTCGCAGTTATTTTTTCCAATAAGCTTCATTTCATTTCAATTTGACTCTGATATGTCATATTTTATTTTAGTAAACTTTAAGCCGGCCTTAACACGGACTTTGAGTTGCACGATCTGTTGAGAAGAATAAGAGTCAAAGTAATTGTGACTGGAAAGACTATATTTTTATGCTACGGCGAAACATACGTGTGTGTGTGTGTGTGTGTGTGTGTGTGTGTGTGTGTGTGTGTGTGTGTGTGTGTGTATGTGTGTGTGTGTGTGTGTGTGTGCGTGATAAATGGTTACATAATGTAGGTTAAGATCACGAAGGTTCTTTTTGCTTTCGCATCAGTTGACAGTCAGGTAAACATATATTACGTTTTTTTTTTTGTTGGAGTGCAACGGTCCACGCCCAGCTATTTCATTCGGAACTTCATTTTTGAAAATAGGATAAAACAGCAAATGTTTATTTTATTATAGCAGAGTTCCTACATTGTGGTTAACGTAGCACTATTTTTTGTCCTCCGTATTCATTAACACATTACTGCCTCTCGAAATCTAATGGATTTATCACAATACTTAGATAAGTATGACAATGGTTAATTCGTAGCACCAGTAATGGACCAAATTAATTTGATTAAATTCTACTGAATAAATAAATTTTCACACCCATTTACAAACAATATAGTATAGGTAAATACAAATGATACAGGGAAATTGAGAAAACATATACTGGCAACACTGAAATAAATAAAAAAAAACCTAAAGACATTAAGCCAGAGATAGACCAAGAGGTATTAAAGTATCGATATCGATAAGTAATTATAGGTACAAATTTTTTCTTTTGATTTTTTTTGTAATGTTTCAAGAAACATCGTTTTATTAGGGTTCCGTAGTAACTACGGGGAACCCTTATAATTCCGTCATGTCCGTCTGTCTGTCTGTCCGTATGTCACAGTCATTTTACTCGGAGACTATTAACCCTATAAAAACAATTTTTTATACATAATTGTGTTTTGTGAGCCGCTACAAAATGCCGTAGTAAAATTTTCAAAAAAATTAAAACTAGAGATTGGGTGTTTCATATGTACAATAAAGACTGGATCATTTTTTTTAACCCCCACCCTATCGTGTCTCAGATGTGATATGTGCAAGATATAGCTCGCTAAAGTTAAAAAGTTGTGTCCCCCCCGCCCTCCCCCTACATTTCTCAACTAAGACCTAAAAATTAATTATTAACCATAATAGTAGACCATATTAAATACTTTCAATGAAAATTATTTTGAATATTCTGTGACTCCAACTTATCTATGGGACTATAAATTTAAATTTGAATAAATGTTATTAATGTCATGATTTTATAATTCAAAGTAACCTTTGAAGGTATTTCTCAATGTTGTAAACGCTGGCGCCCTGTTTTTGTTATGTATTTATTGTGGAAATTCACTGAACAAATTGTTAAGCGAGAATTCGGTTTCCACCAAGGATCATTTTGACTTCGCCTTACTATATCTGCCAAATGTTCTGCTTGTACAGCATCAACTAGAAAATCTGAACAGAATAGTTAGCATGGTGCTGTGTTAGTTTGAGAATAAAAAAAAAACATTTATCGTAAAATCAAATACCATGTTTCACGTACAAAGGTCACCGACATAGCACAGCTGATTAGCAAGTTGAAGTGGCAGTGAACGTAGAACTGATGGCTAATGGGGCTGAAAAGTTCTCGAGTGGACACCACGCCCCGGCAAGCGTAGCGTAGAAAGACCAGCAACGAAATGGACAGATGAACTTATACAAGTGGCAGGAAGATGCTGGATGCAAGCCGCTTCCAATCGGCTTTTATAGAAATCCATGGGGGAGGCCTATGTTCAGCAGTGGACTTCTTATGACTGAGATGATGATGATGATTCACATATCATAATTATTATAGTTAACAAAACTAGAATAACCGACTTCAAAATTCGCAATTTTGTTTTAAAAACCAAACTACTGACCGATTTTGAGATTTGAAAGGAATTTTGAATCAATTTAAATGACGAAATCATGCGGGTAACATATAAGAAAAATATAAGCTAACTGATAATCTCGTTTTTGAAGTCCGTAAAAATAATAATTGTTATCGATAACTTATATTACATCGACCCATCTCTAATTCTTTGCAGTAATTTGTATAAATAATAAAATCAATTTATGAAATGAAATGCATATTATGCTTTTTATACTAATATTCGCGAATGTTATTTATTGAAATGAAATAAATTTCAACAATTTCATCGCGTATATTTCACATAATTTAAGACCCGATTTTTCAAACACTGGAGCATCCGTGGTCATAGGTGAGACACGAACATACGCTACAAATATGTAAAAATGTGTTTCATTTCGCTTTTTATACTGTTAGAAATATATTTTTGCTACTTAGAGATGGAAGGTGATAATGTTTTCCATAGTTTTTTAAAGTAGTTTGTAATTTTTACAAGATTGTTTAACACAGTTCACCATCTGGGCACCGTAAGAATTGAGAAGTGATTGCGATGAGATGACGTTTAAGATTAAATGACGTTTGTGACCTGTCATTAGCAAACACCTGATTTTGGTGTTAAGTTTTTGGAACAATATTTTGTATCGCATTAGGAGTCTTGTAAGTCTTTGATATTATGTATATTATTACATTTTACACTTACTCTATTATAAGGTATACTAAATTGTAGTTTTAAAATCTCTTCGGAGAAAAGAAGGTCGTAACCTTTTCCAAAAAAAAAAAACCGTTTAACTTAAAACATTTTTTCTCATATTTAACACTACGGTACACGCGCCCCTTTTTTTTACTCGAGTACACGCGTGGCCTACTATATTAGGCCATTTTAAAATGTCAATAAATTGTATATTTATAATTATTTCATTAAAATAATAAATGAAATGGAAAAGTTATTTATTTTACTTAGTATTTACATTATTACAATTTTGATATATTATTTATAATAGTGGACAATTAGCAATTTACTAAATATCTATGAAAAAGTAACAAAAATGGCACTTCTGAGATCAACGTTTTTTTTTTATAATTAACACTAAACTTAATTACTATATTCTTTATTTTCGTAGCATTCAGGACATACTAGTGCTTGGTGATCGGGACAAATCCATTTGTAGCAAGTCTTGCACCACTTTTTAGTCGACCGATTTCAGGCTCTCGAGCAGAGTGCACATCGACCAACTCGTCCTGTCTTTGGTGTCAAATCGTGTTGAGACTCTTGGGATTCTTGAGTTGTGCTGCCCAAAAGTGCTCCAATCCTGAATTTAAGTTGTCGGGGAAGTGTTTCAATGGATGCCTGACGGATCAAAAGTGGTTTTATCAAATTTAAGGACAATTCGTGCAAAAAGTTACGCCTGATATTTTTTTCAGGTGAGGCATTCACTTGGTTGATTACCAGAGCGTTGATTCCAACAATGTTCACCAAATCAAAAAAAAAAGTTAGTGGCCATCGATGGCTGTTACGCAGAACACTATACTGCTTGCACCTTTTGTCTAGGATGTCTACACCACATTTAGTACGATTATAAAAAGTAATAATCTCAGGTTTGCGTTCTTCGTTTGTATCAGGATCGATAGCTGCATCATAATGCATTGTAGACAGTAAGTTGACTGCCTTGTTTATTTAGGAACGTAGGACACAAGGGTAACGTCTTTTTAAAACCCAAAAAGAGAACTTTAGATCATGTAGCCACCTTTCCGCTTGTGCATCATTCATGATGTAATCGGTTATAAATCTGTAAAAAATACAAAACTAATATACGGTTTACAATTTTAAAATAACAATTATTTCATAAATATACAAATGTACATACATATTATAACTGGAAAACATTATTTTAGCGTTATAAATCGATAATACACGAAAAGCTACTTACCTGATTTTGATACACCATTACATGCGCGGACTACTTTAGTAGGCCCGCGCTTTTGGCGCCAAATATCTCGAATGTGGATTCGCGCAGGGATCGCGCGGGGTACTGAGGTTGCGACAAATATACTAGACGAGGCTTACCTGGAATCGTTAGTTTCTAGCGCGCAAAACTAAAAAGTTACAGCAAAAAAGTAACCCTGGTCTACTATAGTAGGCCACGCGTGTACTCTAGTGTTAATTACAAGCTTTTATTTCATTTCACTTACCCGGTGTCTGTTTGCAATCACATTTTTTACCTACTTCCTATTGAGCTAAAATTTTGCATATAATTCTAAATTGGATGACAATTCAATATTATTATTATATATCTATGGAGCTGATCTGAATATACATCCGTTGTCCGTCTTCAGAATACGCAATTTCATTTACTTGAACAACTTCAGGTAAATGAAATTGCGTATTCTGAAGACGGTTGTTTTAGTTTTTAAACAATAATAATGAAATAAAACTGACTTTAAACTTTAAATTAAAATTAAAAGAAAATTTGAATTACATAAAATAATAATTAACTAACAATAATTGTTACATGTTTATACCTAATCTTACACAAAACTTATTAACCTACGTGAGTAGAGGTCACTGACCGGTTATCAGGACCTTTAACGTCCGATAATGCAGTACCTACCTAACGCTGATGACGAAAAATCTTATCAAGAGCCTAATTAGCATTCTGGCTCTTATAAAAATAACGTAATGATCTAATAACTGTTTTTGTACTGCGTTTTACTTCAAGAATACTATATTTTATCCGACTTCAAAAAAAGGAGATTATCAATTCGATCTGTATTTATGTAATTTATGTAATTGTCAGACTATATGTCAGATAATATGTCTCGTAACTGTACAGTTTTTGTATATGTTAGTCCATACCAGCTTCTAAACATGTGTACCAAATTTAATAAGTGTATGTATGTTTGTATGTTTGTATTACACAGAAACTAAAAGTCGTATTGCAAAAATTCTTTTTTTATTGAATAAAGTTTCTCTCAACTTAGGAGTCAATGTAAGTTCTATCAAAAATGGTTTAGTGGTTTTCAAGATATGGACTTTTTTAAATTTTAAAATATGAGCCTTTCAACGACGCTATACAAACTACTGGGCGGATTTGAACGAAATTCGGACGGTTTATCACTCATACTATGTAAAAGTAACTGGCATACTTTATAACGCAAAAATTAGGCGTTACAATAGTATTGAAATGTGTTTGAAAATTAAACGAAATTACCCAGTGAAGTTTTGTGAATACAATTTTTAATTCAAACAAAACGAGTAAAATACTATTAAAATGAATTAATAAAAGTAATTAATAAATATTAAACTGAATTCAAAACAATGTAACTGAAAAGGGAGAAATGACACAAAAAAAAAAACAAAACTGTAAGTAGGTACGTAAACCAACTATTTTTTGAGGCCTGATACTGACCTCAAAAAATAGTTGGTGTACGTACCTACTTAGGTAGACGCCTAGTTTTGTTTTTTTTTTCGTGTTATTTCTCCCCTTTAAGTTATTAGATTGTTTTGAAGTAGGTTTAATTTTTAAAAATAACTTTTATTTTATTTTGTATTCGGCAGGCTAAAGCTGTAGTATAATTTCCAAAAAAAGTAAAACGTAGGGATGTCGTGTTGAAAAAATTCTAGACAGTTCAAAAATTACACACATCCGACCGCCGGCGCCGATCCGGGAGCCTTTTTGATTGGTTTAAGCAAAAATGTCTGTTCGAAAGTTTCGACCAAAGGTTTCGACCATCCCACGTGACACCTCCATGGCCAAAACGGTAAAGGCTCCCATTATATTATTGTCAGTCAGTCATCAGTCAAATTGTATCCATAATTATGTGCCATTTATGAAATGAGCCCCATTTGTATTGTGTTCAATAATTTGATAATCTATAACAGTTAAGTGATTGATATATATCTGTAAGTCGTATTGGTATCGATATGATCTAGAAATATTGTCATTTCTATTATCGTATTAGATTATTGGTTTGGATCTATGATTTGGATGAGTTTTTTCATGGTAATGACTAAATACTGTGGCACAGAATATGTAGTAGGAGTTTTGGCGGGAACGTCATCGAAATATGTTGTTGCTTTGTTTTATTTTGCTAAACTTGTGTTATTTTGAATATTAATGGTGGTGTTTTATTCATTAAGTCTTCGATAAAGTGCGTGAGTATGGGCAAGTGAAATAAAGCAGTAAAACGTGTGATTTTACGTTGTCGGCAAAACTCCATAGAAGCTTCTAGTAAAGACGCCACCACTTTACTGAAGCAGGACTCGACTTATAAATTGACTGTATACGTGACTTAGATTGTGACTAGAACTTTTACAACTTGATTTATTCAAGAAACTTGAAAAAATCCAAATACTTGACAATGGCAAATGCTTTAATGCGGGTCCAATACAAAAAAGAAGAAGAAGAATATGTAGTAGACTAACGCTGCAGGTGATGTCAATATAATACAATACTTTAAGTAATAATATAATAAACCTCTTATAAGTAATAGCATACAAACAATATAATTTTATCGAGATGGTTCTTAGCTAGTATAATAGGTAATATTTTAGTTAAGTAGGCTTTTATTGTTTTTTTTTTCATTTTTTAGCTTCGCAGACACCGGGGTCCGTGACCTTTGGCAAATTTTACTAACTATTGTTAAGTACATTGTTACGGGAAGACAATTATTTTTCTTTTTAACTTACCTAACTTATTAGTATATTGTGTGTATACCAGCAGACTAGCAACCCCCAAGCAGCACCCGATCACGAGTATGACGCATGTGCCAGCCATCGCCCTCCTCAACCATATGTTAGGGAACAGGGCGACCCGCCACACACAGCCGCCACAAGAAGGAGCCTTCGATGGTGAGATGAATGCTCAAGGTGTACACACAATCTTTATTTCTAATTTCTGAATTGCCGGTTTTTCTGTGCATATGGTCACTAGTAGAGTCCGGTTTTAGGCAGGGTTCCCAGATAAGAGGTATGCTCCCAGTTGATCGGACTCTATCAGCCACTGCATTCACGTCGTCTAATTACATATTTTTTTGTTACATCTTTGTCGCCTCCTCTCGGCCCAGGATTTTGACAGCATTATTGTATTTTAACTGTCTTAAATAACTTAGTTAATATTATGTATTTTTGTCTAAAACACAGGATTACCTAGTTTAGGCGATTTTTTAAACCTATGTTTCATCAAAATCATCAAAGTTTTTTCTAGGGTTTTTGAGTTATTTAAGCTTATACTTGTTGTATTTGTATCGTTAGGGTACACACTGGGTACGCTGCAGGCTGCATGTCACGGTGAGTAGGGCTCAATTGACACTTCTTACTTATTCAACGCGCCCTCCAAAAGGGTTGGGTCAGTCGCTACCATTGGTTATCGAAGAATCTTTTATGAAACCTGCAGGAAAGTTGTGACTGCTGACGGCTATGACAGTGGATTGATATAGATTTTTTTATTAAGCTACATAACTATTTTTTTTCAAATGGCTTTTTCTGTTTTTATCTTCATTATCGGAAAGTATTAATACTTATTTCGGGAACACCCTCACTCTTCAATCAACATTAATGAAAAAACATTTATTATACATTTATAGAATCAAACCAAATATCGTCAAGATTGAATGAAAAATATAAATACCAACACCCAAACATTTATATATAGACATCTGGACAGATGGAAAAACAATCTTCCATATTACTTGCAAAGAAAAAATGACACTGCAGGTATACAGGTCGGTGCTATTGCACGGAATGATATGTCAATGGGAATAATATGTCAATACCATTTAATGCAACGGGTATAAGCAAAAATATCGGCTTGGTTCCCGTTAAGTAAATAGAATATTGAGAACCGCAATTAGACAATTAAAATATCAAAACACATAGTATTAAATATTATCGAAAATAGCTAGTGAAAAGATTGATTCAACAAATTTAATTATTCACAAATGCCTTATTTATGGATAAAATTGAGAATGATTCGAGTTTCTGGAGTAGCGCCGTACAGTATCTCGGGACCCTTTAAATACAAATAACGTTACCTTCAGGGAACAATGTTTATGAGTGTTCCATTCCAAGGCTCGAGAGGATGGATACGTTTTAAAAAAATAAAACATCTACTGTGGGGTCATCGTTCATTTTACAGAACCAAAATGGGACTCAAAATATCCTATATAAATATCATGTTTTTCAGATAAATACTCTTCCATCGTCACGTTTGTTTAGTTAAGACGATTTTTTTAATTTTAATATATCTAAAATATCTGTATTATGCTTTCGATATTAATATTTATCATGTTTTTGAGCAATTCAGGAAAATTTTAATAAGTTTCAAATTTAAAATATTGAAAGAAAATAATTTAATTTGTTGTGAATAAAATAAAAATCATTTATGGTACAGTTATGACAAAATAATAATTTTATCCTGTAAATTGAAACATGTGTGTAAGTATAAAAATGTACAAAAATAATCGCAATCAAGGAATAATAGTGAAATGCATTAGAATACAATTAAGTGATAATAATAAATGTTCTATAAATAGAAATACTAAAAATATTAAACTCAACAAAAGATAATAAAATATCCGATGAATAATCGTGAAATATGGTAAATATTATTTTCAATCATCTTCTTCTTCATTCTTCATCAATAGGCTTCATTAGGTTTTTAGTCTATGGTGAAAAGAGACAAAGTAAAGCACAATTTCTATCAATATATTTTGTACTATTAATAAAGTAAATTTTTGTGCCTAAGCTGGCGTTGACGTTGGTCGTTATTTTGGTCCAGAATAATGTACGAGAACCTCAATAGGCAATAGTGGACAAGAGGTCCGTTCGGGACGTCATTTGTTGGGAGGTGACCTGTCAAAGATAAATTGGGATACCATCTATTGGGATACAATTTGTAAAGAAAAGTAGAGAAAATTGGATCTTGGAAGTTTTTTTTTTTTTGTTTTCAATTAAACTATTTTTTTTATTACAAAAATAACAATTTGTTACGAAAATGTTAATTAGGGGTTACGAAAAATTATTTTTTTAAATATAAAGACAAATCTAATGATACCTCGCACATCAAAATTGGTCAAGTCATTTATGCTGTAGGAGGTAATGTATAAACATACATAGGTAGGTACATAAAAACATACACCCGTAAATATACCTCTACTTGCACAGTTGGGTAAAAAAAGGAGCCGCTTGTTGAACGAAACAGCGGCGCCATCCAACACAATAAAGATCTACAGTCATAAATGCCGTATGTTTTGTTACCCTGGCGCCTTAATCATTAGATTATCTGTATGATGATTTAGAAGCTGTATTGCAAGGAAACACAAACGGAAAATGCGTTACATAATAAATCTGTTAACATTCAAGGATTCCTGCAATAATATTTAATTAAAAACGTTTAAAACGTTCTATCTCGCTTGATTAACTCGCCTCGTAAAAACCCCGAACGCACTTTTAGAGGTATAAAGGTCCTTGTACACCTGTGTAAGAAATAATATATGTTTTTCTTTAAAGTTCATCAGAATTCATTTCCATCTCCAAATGAATTTCCAAAACGAAGAAGAAAATATTTGGATTATTTAACTACATAAACCATAAGACGATATAGCGTTAAAAAATACTATCATTGGAAAAAGAAAATAAAAAAGATCAAAAGGTACATTTTAATGCGCTGGACTAGATCAATATTAAACATACGAACATCGCCGAAGCGATACTTTTTACCCGACTGCGTAAGAAGGAGGGTTATGTTTTTCGAGTGTATGTATGTATATAAGTATATTTCTTTGATACGCCCTAGAGCCTAAACGGCTTGACCGATTTTGATGTGAGTGGTGTCAATAGATTTGTCTTAGTTGTGAGAGTGACACAGGGTACATCAAAATTAAAAAAAATCATAAGTTAGGCTGCAAAAACCTCTTTTCTGCAGTCGGGTATTTTGTTTTTCTTTTAACATTGATACTTGTTACATAATTAAGTCCATTTAGTGCACGTTAGAGAATTGTAAAGCATACGATCAGATTAAAAATATGTATTATGGTTTAAAAACTGAAACAATCCACTACAATAAGGAATTTCGTTTTGTTGGGCATAGTTTTAATAGTTATTTTGTTTTAGAAACCAAAATACTAAACCGATGTTGATAACATTCTATGAGACTATTTTGAAAGTATATCCTTTTCAACAAAAAAATATTTTCCAAAACGGTTACGGTAAATAGATGAGTTATGAGATAACAAAAATAAAATAATATAATCGAATTAATGGGTTACACTATGACAATCAGTATTATCACGCGATCCGCGAATATCACGGCAGTATCGAGGCGTATCACAGTATCATCTGGTACCGTATTTAGGTAGGTATCATGATACTGATATGATCCTAGGATCGTGTAATATAACCCAATAACATTCTCTTTTTTTAAAGTTTTTTTTTAAATGACGTACTTTTGAAATATGTGAAAATCCCAAATTCTGAAAACTGCAAAGTTCAACAAATCAGCTCCCTAAAATCCCAATGTTCTGAACGTAATTTAAGTCTCATTTTTTCAACGTCCATACTTGCATTGGTTGATGACACATGTCGAAGCAGTATTTTTACGCTGATGGTAGGTATTATACTCGCAGTTATTAAGTGCAGTGTGCCAGCTTCTTTACTACAGCCATCAGAAGTGGGATCAAAATTTCGCGAGCGTGTTTTACGAGCTTTTTAAATGAAGAGCGCAAAGTGCCTTGAAATATGAAAGTAGGTATAACTACATAAAAAGTACATCTTGAATTTTTTAATAAATCGAATGGTGTGTAAAGTTGACAAAACTGCAGATGTTTTTGCGAGGACGCGAAAGAATATGTAACAACTTTATTTTGTTCTATAAGATTATGCTGCAGAACAAGTATGTATCTACAAATACCTGACTGCATAACAATTATCGTAATGTAATTGTTATTCACGCAAGTTGCGCAACTAGCTATGGAGAGAGCTATGCTCAGGGTCTCTCTGCGAGATCGTACCTGAAACGAAGAGATCCGTAGTCGTCTAAAAATCACTGACATAGCACAGCGGATTGGCAAGTTGAAGTGGGAGGTTTGGCAAGTTGAAGTGGCAGAGGGCAGGGCACATTGCACGTAGAACTGACGGCCGATGGGGCTGAATAGTTCTCGAATGGAGACCACGAACCGTCAAGCGCAGCGTAGGAAGACCAGCAAGCAACAAGGTGGACAGAAGATATTAAACAAGATGCAGGCCGCTTCCAACCGGTCTTTTTGAAAACTGTATTCTGTTCGTGTACCAATAAACTAAATAAATAAAAATCCATGGCGGAGGCCTATGTCCAGCAGTGGACTTCTTGTGGCTCAGATGATGATAATGAATTCTTATTCCTGATATCGAGATACATACGTATGTATTTATATTTATTATTTATTGAGTTATTGATAGATTGCAAAATAAAATCAATTGCAAAATGAATAAAATTTAGATTTGTTTACACATATTCACCTATGTAAAGTTACAAAATATTCATAGCCTCTATTTCTCTTTTTTCCCCTTTGTTTCAATTTAACACCTAAAATGTGTTTGCTCAGATGATGTATACATGCTTTGGATTATAGTCTGGTTCTGATCGATTGTCACATGTTATCTTATATTATGTTAGGCTATATTCTGTTTTGTATACTTAAATAAATAAAAATAAATAAATAAATACATAAAAAGATTGGTTAAGAATATACAGGTTCGTTTTACAATAAAATGTGTTTAAATGAAGATTATTTAGAATGAGTTTTGTATAAACTTTTTGTCTCAAGGGTTTACCCAACAGTTTCTTTTGCAGTCACGATAAGGACTTTTCATTACATTAATAAAAGCTAGTTTAAAAAGTATTTTTATATTATCTTGTTTTTCTTTTTCAAATTGTTATGTATTATTTTTTCTTTATACTCCTAACTTTAAAAGGTGAACACAAAAAATCGTGAAGCGTTTGAAATACCTAAGCAAAAATGTGTAAAATCTGCTAACTCACATTTTATAAATATTAATCTTTACCATTTTGTAAATAAGAATAAGTTTCCAAATAACCAAATAAAAGTTTCCAATAGCAGGACAGTTTATCAAAACAGGACAGACCCGTATTTCAGTATATCGAGCGCATTCCATTGCCACACAAAATTCCGATCTATTGAAATTCAAGTAATAATGGCATTAGTGCTATTGGCAAGTTAATCGCCACTCAGGTCCTATAATCAGGTAATATAAAACGGTCAAGTACGTAACGGGCCATGCGTAGTGTAGGGTTCCATGGTCACACAAGCCCGTCACAATAAACGGACTTAGAACAGAGATTCTTTTTACCCGATTACGGCAAAGCAAAAGGGGTGTTATGTTTTGACTGGTATGTATGATGTACGTATGTTCTTCATTTTTTTCACCCCACCCGTCATGTGTGGTATCATTGAAAAGGGATTTTGAAATAAAGGTAGAGTTTGGTATATCCCGTCATGAAAACTATTTTTTATCCGACTAGGACTTTGGAAAGAAGCAAAAAAGGAGGGTTATGTGTATGTTGATCGGTATGTATATATGTAAGTAAGTATGTATGCATTTATGTCCATTTGTTCCCTCATAACTTTTAAACTACTACCATAATTTGACAAAAAATAATGTGATGTGGCTCTGCATAACCCCAAAATACTTTAAATAAAAACTAACTTCAAAAACCAGCCAAGTGCAAGTCGGGGTCGCGCACGAGGAACCCTTCGTACCATTATTATCTATAAAAACGGCATAAAAACACGTTTGTTGTATGGAAAATTACCCTTAAATATTAATTTTATTTTAATTATTTGTTTTTAAGGTGAATAATATAACTCAATGTTCTGTGATAATTTCAAACGTCTACCTGTTACCGTTATCAATATCGAGTAAAAAATCACGTTTGTTGTATGAGAGCCCCCTTGAATATTTATTTTATTCTGTGTTTTAGTATTTGTTGTTATAGCGGCAACAGAAATACACCATCTGTGAAAATTTTAACTATCTAACTATCAAGGTTCATGGGCCTGGTGACAGACGGACGGACAGACAGACAACGGAGTCTTAGTAATAGGGTCCCGTTTTACCCTTTGGGTACGGAACCCTAAAAACTAAAACCCTACTACTGAAAAATCACGCTCTAAAAGGTGTGAATCAAGAAAATATTCTCAACTGAAATTGTTATGTACAAACTATTCGGTATCATAAATTATTTAAATAATTTACATGTGAAATACAATATTAAAATATTTTATTGTATTTCATACATATTAGGTAATATTGGTGTTTAGAAGTTAATCGTGGTCGTATGCTACTTTGCAGTTTGTATTGTTTTGTTACGGTAAGTGGCAATAAAGCGGCGACATATTTTTGTCACATTTCCAATTAATAACCTTCGTTGTGAATACTTTTTAAATCACAACCTCTTCAGAAGAATGTTGTAAATATTGGCAGTAAAGAAAAAAAATCAGACATGACAGATTCATTCTGATTTGTTTTTTCTGTCGTCGTTTTCTCTCTGTTTTTTCAATTACCAAATGTTTTATTCACGGCTAATTCCACATTTAGTAGTATTATTGTGAATTGATAGTGTAAATAGGTCTGATAATAATAATAAATAATATATTAATATATAACTATAGTTGTAAATACCAACAGTTGTCATGAATTGTGATACTGGAAACAAAGTCAGAAATTCAAGGAAAAATTTGCAATGAAAATGAATAGGACAGGGGACTTTTGTTTCGATTGTTTTTAGGTTTGCTTACCTACTCGAATGGCCAATCGTTGTTCCAGAAATTGTTGGCTGCATGGATATCAAAGCTCGTTTGCTTCATAGGAGGTACTAATTGGGTTGTCAGCAGCTTCCCAGCCGAGTTTCAATGGTGAATTTGTCTCCTTTTTTTGTGCTGTGCTGTTCCATAATTATATGAACAATAAACGCACAAGGTTATGTTTTATATTGGCATCTTCTACACAAAAAAATCTTGTGTTCGTATTTTTGGTCTAAAAGGAACCAACACGCAGTCTCTTGGACTCTACTAAGGCATGCATACATTAGTTTTCACCTATGTCTCTGCAGATATTTTGTGGTTCTTTTTCTGTTCTGTGGATCAGAATGACGGAAGAAAAATCGTAGGACTCTTTGCAGTTAATAATATTAAACAATAATGTTAAATGAGGTTTGTTATAGAAAATAATACCCACTTCAAAATGCGCATATATATATATATATATATAAATCAATTGCTGGTCGTTTGTCTCGCTAAAACTCGAGAACGGCTGGGTCGATTTAGCTGATTTTGATTTTGAAATGTTTGTCGTAGTCCAGGGAAGGTTTAACGTTGAGAAAATATCGGTTCCACTCATCGATAGGTGATACGAAGTACGCCGGGTTATCTAGTTTTGTTTTAAAAACCAAACTACCTTTGAATTTCCACATAAACCAACTCTCCTTAAAATATCTATTTAAAAACAAATAACGCAGATTGCATTCGCCATTTCCCGGCGCTATCTGGGCGAATTGTAGTTAGATGCATGAGATAAAGGTGAAATATTATTGTGCCGGATTGGATTTGCATCCGGGTTCCGGACACTGCTAATACATTCCGGAACAACTACTCCTGTTACACGGCGCAACTTACGAGATGGGAAACGTTATCGCAGGGTTGAGATTTTTCAATATGGTTCGATATCGATATACAAGTATTTTTACCAGTTATGGTCGAAAGAGTATTGGTTTTACAATGAAGTAATTGTGGTTAGCTTTAATATATGTCTTTTTTTAAATTAACCTATACTGTCCCACTTCTAAGCAAAGGTCTCCCCCATTTCCTTCCATAAATCGCGGTCCATCGCTGCTTCCTGCCAATCTTCTCGAAATGCATCAAGATATCTGTCTTTATTAACGGTAAATTATATTTGTTGAAGAAAACATGCTATCAATCCAGTTTCATCAATCAATCGAGGAAAAAGCAGCGTCAAAAAACAAGAGGAACCTATTTCGTCATAAAAGCGAAAAATTCCTGTCTATATTGCTTCGTTGTAGTCATGGAACTTCATGCAATTTACCCGAGCGAATCCCGCGCGGTAATTCCTGCTTCTTACAGCGGTAGTGAATAACACTCAGGTGTGAATGGGCCTTGCCTGGGATTGCTTGTTAAGGCTGTATAGGTCGTCAAAATTTGTTGGTCATTAATGAACCATAAATGCATAGACTTAAATTCTAATTCAGCTTGAATTTCGTTTCGGTCGTTATGGTACAAATAATGTATATAAAAAATAATGTATAAATTGAATAATTTAATGTTTGAATAGCATAACATGTTCGTGGAATTTAATGTAACTACTTTTTTTTCTATCAAGAAAATTTTATATATTGTGTTTTCGAATTCTATTCCGTCTAGGATTAACACATAACTTTTCAATGTATTCATTTTTAAAGTATGTGGCAAAATTATTGCTAAACATACATACAATAACGCCTGTATTACCTTGGTTAGATGGGTCAGATGGAAGGGAGATGGTATTAGAGGGTTAGAAGGTCGTTGCTAAAACAGAGAATTGAACTATATGAGGTACTGTGCACCGTTAATTGAACTATATGAGGTACTGTGCACCGTTAATTTGAGAAGTGTTTTCTGCCCGTCCCGCTTAACGCCATTCAGCTCGATCTTCAAGTTTCCCTTTCAAGTTTCCTCTTTCACTTCCACCTGTCTTGCAATATCGTATGTACATGGTTGATTCGTTGTGATTCCCATAGGAAGTGGTCACCGCACAACCCTAGATCCGGCCTGCGCCGGAAGATATCCGTGCGAATGTGGTCTCTACTGCAATATTAATACATCAATACATCTAACAGGTTTACAGGGAAAATTACACCTTGTTTTTGCAGTTCTTACCCGACTTTACAGTAATAATAATTATGAGGATACGGGTTTTCTGATTAATGGAAAAGTCTTAGTGGGTTTTCCTCGATTGGTGTAACCTGGGCGTCGCCTTTAAATGGCTTTTGCTTGAAAGCTTGCTCAATTATATAATGCAACGTCGCTAGCTTATGTTTTGTTAATATCGTCTTTCTGTGCGAAGTGCCACATTTTCTCATATTTGACAGTCAGTTTTTTCTATCGTTTTCTAGCTTATTACCATAGGCTGAGTAACCGTAAGTCAACATTTTCAGATCTCCAGAAATCTCGAATCGTAGAAACGAAAGCTTTCGTAAGAACAAAAGCTTTCTTCATACAAGTTCAAAACATTGAATTTTGTTGATATTTTTATTTATGCTTGCTTTTAATTATTTGAAAAAAGTTTAAAAATTTATATTGTAACTATTTAAAAAATATTCCAGACACTATTGAAGTAATGATAAATCGGCCGAGCCGCTTATTAACATATATACTTACAAGTATTTAAAAAAATATAACCAATATAATATTGAACACATTTAATACGCTAAGAGGCTTTTAGTGGCAAAGCCTGAAAAGTAAAATACTTCTTTTTGCTAGCTATCTATGTAGCTAAAAATAATCACCCTCTTTTTACGACTGAAATATTACTTACTACCTACTTACAATATGGCTCCGTCTTTGTTTTCGAGTATACTCGTATACTTGGCATTCCGGGAATCGAAGTAGCGTTCCCGACATAACGGGAATAGAAGTTGCGTTCCCAAATCGACAAACTGTCATGCACCAAACGGTAAGCGCATTCGTCCATTTATATAGTTTTCGTTGTTTTATTTCGCGTTTCGTTCATCTGCGTTGTACTGTAAAGGAACATTTTCTATTTCGTATGTAAAACAAAATTTTCTCGCATTTCCGTTTGGATCTACACTGAGACGCTGGCGGTGACGGGATTTGGTAGGGTTACGTTTCTTTTGGAAATTTTGGGACATTTAATTAACTATAGAACAGTCGAATATTTTGACTATCAGTTTTGTTCAAATTATTTATATTGAGTCAGTGAAAAAAAAAAAGTTTAGAATATTGTGTCATCTTTTCGTTGGCTTCAAAGTAATTTGAGAAAACGAGAAAAAAAACTAGGCAGCAAATAATATTGATGTACATTTTGGAGTCAAATCCAAAGAAAACGAGGGGAAGAAAAATATTAGTAATTAGTAATAGATGTGAAACGCAAGTCAAAGGACAAAATACTTGGTGCAGTAGCTTGACACGCTAAAAAGCAAACAACATAGCTTGGGTTAGGATCGCATAGATGTTTCTTTTACTTTGATATTTTATCCTCACAAGAGAACTGAAAAATAAAGGTTTCGCTCGTCGTAAAAGTGATTACATATTTTAGTTTTTTTGCTTAATGAGTGTTTTTTAGTAATATGTAGAAGTTTATGTCCATCCATAAAAAAACCTTGGATATTTGATTGCCTTTAGTCTGATGTGATGAAGCCGAGAGCAAGTTCTATTTTCATTTATTATGACATTGTATGATTTGCATACAATTGATTAATCTTTCTCGTGTCTTAATTAATGTCATTAATCTTCAATTTATCTTTTCTCTACAGTTGTAAATGTTTTATTAACAATATCAGCTGATTAATCAAAGTTCAGTTCATATAAGATCAGATGGATGTCAGGCAGTTAAATATGTCGAAGGACAAAATACTTGGTGCGACAGCCTGAATCGCTAGAAATAGAATTAATTCATCGTTTCTTTTTGCACACGTATTTTTTTATATTGTATATCTTCAGATAATCGTGTGCATCGTGGTCACCCCAGCCGTCGGAATAGTTCCGCGTCTGTCAGTCGTCTTTGAGAGGGATTTATTATTTTTATTATTGTTTCTGCGAGCGGGAACAATTCTCGCCTTATTCCCGGTTCGAGTTATGACTCGCTAGTGGAGTAGAGGGCGATATTAAGCCTGTTTTTCTTTTACCCTCTTATGGTAAACTGTTATTATTGAAAAAAACCTTATGTCGCGTACTACATTATTCGAGACAAAAATGATATAATATTTTTTGGCTCTTTTTCTGTTGGAGAAAGTAAGATTTTTTGACCGAAGATGACCGATGACCGACTCGTGCGATGGTCCTTTCATCATCATCTCAGCCATAAGAAGTCCACTGCTAGACATAGGCCTCCCCATGTATTTCCAAAAAGACCGATTGGAAGCGGCTTGCATCCAGCGTCTTCCCGCCACTTGTATGAGGTCATCTGTCCATCTCGTGGCTGGTCTTCCTACGCTGCGCTTGCCGGTACGTGGTCTCCACTCGAGAACTTTTCGGCCCCATCGGCCATCAGTTCTACCTTGATTCTTGATTCTTGATTGAAAGCGATATTCATAAGCGCTTTTCAGTTGATTTGTTTTTTTTTGTTTTGGTGTTTATCACTACCCTGGCAAACCCGCGGGAATAGCTAGTATATATAAGTATATTTCTATATCGTATTCGAATGGTTTCTAAAGTTTGAGAATATTAAACTACAAAGCTACTTGAAACTACAATTCTGTTATTAGTAGCAAGCTTATTCCAAGTCTAAGTTGGCCCCCTCGAACTTAACCTAACTTATCTCTCAGTTAGGCCACATCCTCCGATCCAACTTGACCCGGCGAAACTTGACGATGAGTTTATTAAAATTCTAAGTCCGGCTAGTACTTACTTGAAACTTGATATTGCAATTTCATACTTTTAATTTACGCTTCTTTACTTGTAAACGGTTGAAAGGAGTAAAGAAAGTATTTTAACCGATTTTCAAAAAGGAGGAGGCCCTCAATTCGCCTTTTCGTTGTTTTTAGGGTTCCGTACCCAAAGGGTAAAAACGGGACCCTATTACTAAGACTTCGCTGTCTGTCTGTCTGTCTGTCTGTCTGTATGTCTGTCTGTCTGTCTGTCTGTCTGTCTGTCTGTCTGTCTGTCTGTCTCCAGGCTGTATCTCATAAACCGTGATAGCTAGAAAGCTGAAATTTTCACAAATGATGTATTTCCGTTGCCGCTATAACAACAAATACTAAAACTTAAAAAATATAAAATATTAAGGGGGGTCCCCATACAATAAACGTGTTTTTTTCGTAATTTTTTGTTCAATATTAAAAACGGTAACAGGTAGACGCTTCAAATTTTCACAGAATATTTACTTGTATATTACCTTTCAAAATAAATAATTAAATAACAATAAAGTAAATATTAAAGGGGGGCTCCCATACAACAAACGTAATTTTTAAGCAATTTTTACTCGATCTTAATTAACAGGTAGAAACTTGAATATTTGTAAGTAAATATTTAGAAATATATTAACTATAAAAATAAATACCTAATCTAATACATAAAAACTCACAAAATGAAAATAATCCGTGCATCTAAACGCGGTGCGAGCGCCGCGCCGCGGTGTGGTGGTGACGCGAGCGCGAGGCCGCGCGGGTAGCGGGGGAGGTAACATCACGGAGCGAGCCATAGCCGCGCGTATTCGCGCGAGCGTCGTCATGCTGCCCGGATGTGTATCGAAAATCTACCTATAAGTTTGCAATTTACTACTTGGAATTTCGTTGATTTCTCGTTATTTTATAAACAGAACTAAACTTTGTAGTATTATAGATGATAGTACGGAACCCTTCGTGCGCGAGTCCGACTCGCACTTGGCCGATTATTTTGTATTTTGTTACTCATTTACTTCACCAATTATGAATTGATTTTGATAATTCTTTTTTTTTCATAGGTGTCATACATCATCATACCAGAGGTGGTTCCGTACAAATTTTGTTAAAATCGGTTCAGTACTCTGATTTTTTTAAACAAAATAACTAGAAATTGTATCATCTATGTAAATGAAATTGTTTCAGCTTTTTATACTAAAATTATTGTGAAAAAAGTTTCTCCAATTTTAGCTGAAATGCTTGCTCGTTTGTAACTAAATTTTGAAAGAGCTGACCTTGACGGCGCAGTATTACCTATATGATGCCTGTTTTCCATCGCTGTGAAAAAAAAAGCATGCTTAAATAATACTAAAATAATATAGTAAAATACTATAAAAATACTAGCAAAACCCTTGACGAGTTCTAAAACATAATGATTCCCCAAATGCTAGGTAAAGACATAAATCTGGTTGTCTGTAAAATCGGTTTACGGACGATAATTTTACGTGATAACGTCATGATAGATGCGTCACAAGCCGAACGCTTAGGCCGATCGTGCCTCTCTATCGATTGTTCCGCGCTCTCGCTTTCACGCTCGGCTCAGGCGGAACGTGACAATGAGTCTGACATGACGACTTGTTCGTGCGTGCAGCCGGCGTTCATCGATTTATATGACGTTATCACGTCAAAAATATATATTATTTACTAGCATTAACATTACTTTCAACGGTTCATCCGTTCCGTTAGACCCTTGTGACATACAGACGACAGACAGACAGATATATATCTGTCTGTCTGTCGTCTGTGTCATGTGTGTCACGTCTGTCTCTGTGTCAGGATGAGCGAGAGCAATAGATAAGTGTTCATTTGGACCTCTTGTGTATGGAACCTTGGAAAACAATATTATATCGCGTAAAATAATGCCCCTGGAATGCGTCTTTTAAAAGTGTTAAAGGCTAAACACAAAACTCAGCGCCCAATCTGCCCGCATAGTTGTCCTCCGAAACAGACGAGAGAAAAAATACTAAAAAATCTGACGATTGGAAGGGTGGTTTTCCAATTTTAAGTCGTATAGACTTAGAATTCTGTGTCCTTATGTAACGCTACTTCTTTTATACATAGCTCAGTTATTTTTACCTAACTGTATAAGTATGGATACAAATGTTAATTTTTTTTTTTTCTTTTCTTTACACGAAACAGAGCTAAGTTTGACTTCCGATTCGCTTTATGATTTGCATCAGTATAGCTGAGTTAAGAATTAGTTGATATTAATGTGGAATGTCTTCCTAAGTGGTTCTTTCCCGATTGATATAATCTGGTTGTCTTTAAGTCGCGAGTGATTTGGTTTCTACTAGGTAAGCGCGCACCATCGTAGACCGCAACGTCGCTTAACATCAAGCTAGTTGGCGGTCAAGCGCAGACCTATTTATACATAAAAAAAATATAAACGAAAAATAGGACTTGCTTTTTTTTATTTGTCCACCTTACCCCAAGAACTCCCTGGCGGAAAGAGCTAAGATAGTCTGTCTAGTTTGTGCTCGTTTTTTAGTCACTTTTTATTCCATTTAATAAATGTTTGTACCTTAAATTGTAAACTGTCTTGATATTTACGGGATGAAACGACTGCATGCACATTCTCAAAAATCAAAGTAAAAAATATTATTACAGTAGCTTTAAAACTTAAAATAAGCTGTAAATTTTCATACAGATATCCGAAATCTACTATAGAGAAGCACCGAGTCTTCTACATAATTGAAAATGCCTAAAATAACGGCCCCGGCGCTCTCTCGATAACTCTGAACTAACAATTCTGGTAATTTTCTTTCTACATTGTCATGTTTAAAACAAGTATAACGGTTCCAAGCTTTTACAAAGATTTCTGGATTACCTCTGGGCACGATTTTGTTTTAACTTCATTCAGATTTTATAGTTTTTTTTTCGAGTTCTTGTGTATGTTAGGTTTTTACCAGCTTTTATTTAGGTTCAACTGTCCCAGGTTCGGCATCAAATCTTGGAAATTAAATTTGACCCATTTCTCGGTTTCCCATTGAGTTTCATGGTTTGATTTTGAATGTATGATAAATGGATGATGAATGGATGACAATGTAATATTATTATAACCGGTATAATATGTAGACTGGGCCTTCCTTTCTTTTTTTCCAGAAAAAGCTTGGAGTACAAACATAACAAAAAATACTGATTTGAAAAGGGCTTTTCTAAATAACACTTTTGTTACAAGCCCAAGAAATAATTTGACTTTGAATTTAAGCGATGACCGAAGTTTCTTATCACGAACTAAAGATAATTCAAAGAGAGAACTGATTGATCAGTTTCATATTTCAAACAAAGTAGCCTCAAAAATAGATTGCACCGGTGGCGGTTTTATTGTAAAAGTACAGTTTATGAGTTCAATAATAAGTCAAATATAAAAACCGAATATTCATAATTAATTTATTTCTTGCAAAATAGGTATACAAACATGTGGTCTTATGATAGTAATAACATTTGGTCCTCTATTTTTGCTGTCAAAGCGTGCAAGTATTTCATTTAAAGATCGTTAAATATCGTTCGTGCATATGAACATTTTGATAAATCTAGTATAATTTTGGTAAGCGTATAACAGAATTGGATCCAGCATACGAAAATTAATCGATAAATAAAAAAATATCTTCATTAAAAATAAGCAATATTTGATAGGACTGGTAACGTTTCCGAAATATGTTTTTTAGTTGAAATAAAACGGCAACTATCAAAATCACCACTGGCTTGTACTCAGTGCAAGAGCAGTTATGATGTGACTAGTCGACATCATATAGACCTTTAAAAAAAACAGCAGAAATTAGTAAGACAAATATTGAGACTAAATTTATGGAAGTGATTACCTGCTTCTTCTCTTTTGATGCTTTAGTATTAGTTCAGGTGTGCACTAAAAGGAATTAAGTATGCTTCTGTGTATAAACATTCTCAGTCTTTACCTACAATTAAGTTTATTAAAACCTAGTCAGGTAATTTCTGCTCTACTGTTACATCAGTACTATAAATATTGGATGGGAAAATAAATATGTCCACATTCTCGGTTTGAGTACTGTTAGTATGTAATGTGTACAGTATTTTTTCTAGCTAACGGGTCATCAAAATAGTGATGACGTATTTGACAAACAACCAACAACTCTATCCTCAAAGAGATTCATATACGAGATAGATTATCGTCGACTGGGCAATTG
This sequence comes from Lycia hirtaria, assembly GCA_947563715.1. Classification (NCBI taxonomy): domain Eukaryota; kingdom Metazoa; phylum Arthropoda; class Insecta; order Lepidoptera; family Geometridae; genus Lycia; species Lycia hirtaria. The sequence goes on from OX387384.1 coordinate 15,811,621, forward strand.
CAAATACTGAAGTTCTTTGCGCAGATCTCAAGAAAAGAGCACTCGACGGAGAGCCTATCGCAGCATATGCATGGCCGTGTAGAAGGCAAGCGAAGTCCTGGACGATCACCAACACGTTGGACCGACCTCATTAGAAAAGCTACGCAGTCCACCGAAGCAGAATGTACTCGCAATGCAACCGACCGGCAGAAATGGAGAAGCATCGCGAGAAGAGCAGCTGGCCTGGAGAGTGACGGTGACGGTGAGGAGCCAACGCCATTGCAACCACGACCACTCTGACTAGAGTGTACGATTAAGAAGAAGAATTTGGCAAACAACAGATTAAAATCCGACAGATGTCAACTCAGGGCATCTGTGATGTGAAGTAATTCAACTTGATAGTACATCAATTTAATGGTAAACAGCAACAGGTATACGCCAGTCAAATAACGGTTGGTGAAGGACTGACAATGGATCAGCTACCTGTAGTTTATCGTGACTAATTTGTCCCTATGATAATGAAATTTAGTGATTAGAAAATAATAATACTTGTGACATTCTAAACTGACAAAATTTTGCTCATGTGCTTTGCCGATCATCCACAAGCTTGACAGAAATTAATGCGGTTGTAGCGACTTGCTAAGAAAAAAAAAAGGGGTTTGGAAAATTATTTCCGTTCTCTTATTCTCTCTATTACTCGGATTTGGGGAGTATACGTTACACAATTTTAAAATGCTATTTGGTAATGGCAGGACAATGACAGAACTACAGTTTAAAATGTTGATTCCTATGAGAGCACTTACAAAATTAACGTACTCGTGTCACCAAATTATTACTGGAGCTGGTTTGAGTTGGATCTAAATATTTGAATTTATGTGTAATTATTTTTGGACGAAATTTGCTATCATTTTATTCAAGCTTTGTCGTTGGTCATTTTAATGTTTGGACGAAGAACAAAAAGGAGTATTTATAGAGTTTTTCATAAAAAAATAAAGTCTACAAGTCCAAGTCTACAAGGTTTGAATGCTACTTCAGTGGCCACTACAACATTGGGACATTTATATAATGATGCTGTCGTTCGCAATCACTAAGCCAGAGGAGGAAGTAATTGAGTAACCGACAGTAAATTAATAATGCGAATTGAATAAGTTTTTATGTACTTTTTTTAATTATATACCAAACCTCTGGAAATACCAGAATATATACTCGATCCGTACAACATATTTGTACAACAATGATTTATCTGCATAGTGTACATTTATGTGTACACGAATAGGAAGCCTCCGGTTCCCAGACCAACTAGAATAAACATAAAATAATTGTCATATTTAAAAACGAATCCGAGTGTCATGATTACTTGTATCTACAATAATAACTAGTAACGACAACGTATACTACAAAGTTTAGTGTGCCATTAGTAGTTTTATAAAATTAGCATAATAATTACTGTTTAACTATTTTATTTTGCAGCAAATCTTTAAGGAGTCCAAAGGGTTCGATATGATTAATCAGACTTGCTTTTAGAGAGTTATTGTGCATCGGGACGTTGCACAAAAGCGGATGGCCGAGTGTCATGATTTGAATATTTGTTGTATGTGGTGTGCGGTGTTTTCAGTGTTGCGGAGTGGCAGCACTGCTATTTTCTTAATTTATATACTCTGGAGAACGGTGATCGAACAGAATGAACGCTACCCCGGATGATGGCGTGATGTTGTAATTCCGGGGAGGGGATATATCGCGGGCGGACGAGCGCGAGCGGCCCTTAGAAAAAGTAGTCGCGGCGTAACTCGGTAGTAAAAAGGCGGTCTTAGCGTCAGACCGCTCAGTGCAGTGAAATAAGTGCAGTGTTATAAGTAATAATAAAGCGTCATAAAGTTCAGACAAGGAGTTTTCATTATAATATGTATCAGCCATCTAGTTCCATAGTACAAGCTTTGCTTAGTTTGGACTAGATGGTGTTGTGTGAAATGTCCACAAATATTTATTTATTTAATTTATTTATAGATACAGAACAGATACTTGCCAATCATTTTCTATAAGTATTTCTTAATTTCAATAGCCTCGCGTAACATTATTAATACACTACGCGTCTCTCTAGCAAAGATTTGAGGATTATCAAAACGGATGTAGTTGTTTGGCTTATCTAAAGCATGCTCACATGCTGCAGACCTGTTGGAGCGTCTGTTTTTCATATCTGCAACATGTTCCTTCATCCGAGTCCCGATGCTTCTATTTATAATAATAGGCGGTAATAATGAATATTTTCATAACAAAAAATACAACTGTCGTCTAGCCTCACCTGTGACCACGGACGCTGCAAAGTCTTCGAAACTTCAGGCCATAAAATTATATTAAATATACAAGAAAAATTCGCTAAAATTTATTTAATTTCAATGAGAAACAATCGCAAAAACCTTAGAAATCATTATGAGACAGTTCCCTTTTCAGACTGGATGTCAAAAACACAGTTCCCTTTTTAGACTGTGTTCAAACAGACAGTACCTTTTAGGCTGTGTCTCAAACATAAAGATACCTTTTCAGGCTGGATGTCAAAGAGGCAGCTCCCTCTTCAGGTTTGTACTAACTATCTTGGACTCCGCGACAATTAACATTAGATTAGCAGTGGTCAAGTGCCTAGTTTTTTGCCAAACAAACAGCAGTGGTCAAATGCCTAGCTTATGTAAACATGTACTTGTTGTATTATTAGTCGTCTGACTTTAGTGCGACTTTCGGTCGATTAGGTATGGTATCATCATCCGTTTAATAGCTGATAGTGATCGAGCTGTTACGATAAGTCCATAATTTCCGTTATTTATGTTTCGACACTTTCCCCGGGTGTCCTTCACGCCGAGAGTTCGTTGAACGATACTCTGATAATGTTCCTCGTGTGGTGTAAGTTGGGAGCGCGAGCGAGGTTCAGAATTGATTCAACCTAAATCAGGAGTTCTTATTCGGCGAATTACCACCTATTTCTCGTTGAAATGCTAGAAATTCATACTCAGCGATATCGACCCACATTCTTGATGCACACTGAACAGGAAAATAATTCTTTGCCGCCATCTCTGTTTCCTGAGACCTACAATTTTGAAATTTTTAAGGCTAACATGAAAATGAAACCAGTTTTTTGATTTTTGTCTCAACGAGTAGTTTTTATTATTTTATTTTAGCTATTGATGTTCAAAAGTTTACTGCAATAACAATGTAAACTATATGGTTCTACTCACATTTACCTCAATATTTCATTACGAAATGTAGAAACTCTGGATATATCCTTTTGTATTATGTTTTTTTCTTTTTAAAGATAACGTACTGAGTGCAATTTTCACTCTAGACAGTAACGTAATTTGAAAATTCTTTTACATTGTATTTATTTCACACACGAATCATTGTCTAAATTTCAGACATTACGGGGTCCTCTCCACTCGGGTTCATCTTGTACTTTTTCAGTTTTTTTATTGAAATAATTTAACCGATTTATTTAGTGAATAATTACATGTCTATGCTTTTACACACTCGATGAGGTCTTTAGCGTCAGGGCTGACGACAGTTTGCGTTCCTTGTATCCAGTAACGAGCAGCATTCTGTCCGCCCTGGTGAATTGATACTTGATACTTCCAGCATTGATACTTCCTGTCTATTGATGGAGGGAAGCTGGTATTCCATCCAAACTGAGTCGCAATCGCCGAAGTCATAAAACCGCACTCTCGTGGTTGTAGACGTGTTCGTAGTGTTAAAGCCGTGTATTCTACTGAAGATCCCGTTGTCCTCTTTTTAGGCTGTTCTCCGTTCTTCTTTTTTGTATTGGATCCGCATTAAAGCATTTGCCAGTGTCAAGTATTAGGATTTTTTCAAGTTTCTTGAATAAAACAAGTTGTAAATGTTCTAGTCACAATCTAAGTCACGTATACAGTCAATTTATAAGTAGAGTCCTGCTTCAGTAAAGTGGTGGCGACTTTACTAGAAGATTCTATGGAGTTTTGCCGACAACGTAAAATTGTGATTTTACGTTTTACTGCTTTATTTCACTTACCCACACTCATGCACTTTGTCGAACACTTAATGAATAAAATACCACCATTTTTATAGCATTAATGTTCAAAATAACACAAGTTTAGGAAAATAAAATAAAGCAACAACACGTTATTAAGACATTCCCGCCAAAAATTCTGTTCTCCGTTGTTTATTTAGGCTGGAATATGCAAGGTTTTGTTATGTATAATTATTTATAACTAGACCGCATCCCTAATACAGTTGGACATCTTTTGGAAATATCTCTGTCATAAAAAAATATGTTTATTCCGTGCTATTATTAGGATTGTAAATAAAAATATGTTTATTTACAATCCTAATAATGTTTGTTAAATCTTTAGAGATTTGATAAATTATTTAAAAAAAAAAAAAATGATATTAAGTATCTCATAATTCGAATTATAGATAGGTATTTTATCTTAATAAATGGGATTTGATTCTCGGATGCACTTCGAGCCCTTAGGTCCTTTTGTACCAAAGGTAGATGCTTATAGATAGGTAACCTTATTCCATGATAAGTTTTTATTATATGTGTGCACTTGCAATCCTAACTCGTTCTTTAAATACTGCTTCTTTGTTATTTCTATTTATTTTTTATTAAAGTAGTTTTAATTTCTTACAATACTAATTCACGCCTACATTTTCCTATATTAAAGTCGTTTAACACCACATTTCATGGTAAGAGGGTCTTAAGACGTCATGCAATTTCTTAGTGCACACAAGCAGTGTATTTATTTGCTCAGCGCTTATAACATGTCCCATGACGCGAGATAAGCGCGATACCTTCTTATCTCGATCAGCTGTCAAGGTGCGAGCCCGTAGACTCCGCGACGACTTTCGCCCGATAACTGTGTTTGTTTTTATATACCATACATATACTATGTGTTTTCCTATGTATGTGTCTGTAAAGGTGACATGTGATATGTAAGGATGGTAGGATACAAAATGTCAGTATAGGATGTTTCCTATATTTACGAGTACATTACAGCGTCTTCGTCGCTTTTCTGTCCGGGCAAAGATATAAAAAAGGTTTTCAAGGTATAGATTTTTTTGTGGTAAGATTTCCAGAGTCCATCTGTAAAAGTACAACACATTTGTACGTTACTTAACAGCCAATTAATAGTCTGCTTAGTCTGCAAATGTTGTGTTCTATAAATGTTTATTTTTTAATATGTTTAACAAAAAAATATGCGTTTTTGATAAGTAATCGATGAGTTAGGGAAAGATAATGGTTCCACCAGGTCTTTGAGGAAATCCATGACAGAAGCCTATGTCCAACAGTGCACATCTTATTTCCGAGATGATGATGATGATGATGATAACTTACTTCAATAATCACCTTATTTGAAATTGTCTCTAATAAACATATACCAGTGACACATATCTATTTCCTACTTCCGAGGTTAAGTCGATTCGTTGCAAATTTTAATGTTATTTATGCATGAAACTGGTTCAAAGTGGCTCGAACTGGTTTCTTACCATGCAAGTCGACGTGAAAAACCTTGCTTCGCCCGCTAGTGTTTGTACAGCCGATGTCGTCAAGCAAACTTCGCTTACGGGTGTAATACACTTGTGGTATTTTTGATCTTGTAATATTATGTTTGCGCTTAGTTCCGGAGTTCGATGGGTTTAATTTTGTTAAATAAAACTCGTCTATAATTATAGTTTATTAAACAAACGACTTCAAAACACGTAATTCCTTTACTTGGATGACATTTTTCAGTTATTTTCTTAATAAAAACAAAAAACGAGACCACCACTGAGGTATTACCTAACAAACAAAAAAGAATTATCGAAAACAACTCATAATTGGCGGAAGAATCGCGTAATAAACATTAAAAAAAACAGTCGAAAGAAGAAGGTTCTCACTTCTTCTATTTGGAAGTCTGTTAAAAATTATGAAAATTAGACATCTGAGTCGCGTGGCACCTGCGTTTTCACAAAAGCCACTGGTGCACATAACCTTATGCCCTCGTTTTTGTTTTCTAACGAAACCTACTTTTTTACACAGCTATTACGAACAAAAATAGATCAAAAAGCAATAGCCCAGTATCGATACCTTACACAAAATAGAACACAGCAGAGGAACAGATATAAAGATCTTTATAACACTAACTTTTTTAAACATTTTATTTATATGAACTATTATAAGTGTTTGTTTTTACCGGTGTGAAGTTGGCAGCCGAAGTTAGCTGCCATATAATCCGACCAAATTAAGATGACTTTTTTGTGAAGTTAGCAGCCAACACAAATAAATAATACTTATCCCCTTATTTATAACTCTAAACCTATTGCAAATGAAACAAACGACAATAAACTACAAATCTAAGTGGTCTCTTACACCAAACAAGATAATCGAAATGCTACAACAACGATTTTTGCCGATATCCAAATAAGGGTTGATTTAAATATCTCATCCCCATATTTTCGAAACAAAATCTAGTACGTATGTAAGATAAAAGTATATTCGATTAAAAAGGTTCTATTTCAAAGCGGCAGTTGAGCATCTTAGCACTTTGACTGCCTCTCAAAATGTAGTAATTTTAGGTATTGATTTTTTTGCCAAACACAAAAGGCTGCTGGTGAATTTGGACCCTTCATCCCCTAATATTAGAAATAAACCTTATCGAAATTAAAAGATATTGAAGTAGGCTACAAAACAAACTAACTCACAAAGCGGCAGCTTACCTTCTTAACCCCAAACAAGACAATCGAAAGACTATTACAACGATTTTTGCCGCTATCCAAATAAGGGTTGATTTAAATATCTCATCCCCATATTTTCGAAACAAAATCTAGTACGTATGTAAGATAAAAGTATATTCTAATAAAAAAGTCCTATTTCAAAGCGGCAGTTGAGCATCTTAGCACTTTGACTGCCTCTCAAAATGTAGTGATTTTAGGTACAGATTTTTTTGCCAAACACAAAAGGCTGCTGGTGAATTTGGACCCTTCATCCCCTGATATTTGAAATGAACCTTACCAAATTTAAAAGATATTGAACTAGGCTACAAAACAAACTAACACACAAAGCGGCAGTTTACCTTCTTAACCCCCAACAAGACAATCGAAATGCTGCTACAACGATTTTTGCCGATATCCAAATAAGGGTTGATTTAAATATCTCATCCCCTTATTTTCGAAACAAAATCTAGTGCGAATGTAAGATAAGAGTCTATTCTATACTAAAAACTTTATTTCAAAGCGGCAGTTCACCTTCTTAACACTTTGACTACCTCTCAAAATGTAGTCATTTTAGGTACAGATTTTTTTGCCAAACACAAAAGGCTGCTGGTGAATTTGGACCCTTCATCCCCTGATATGTGAAATGAACTTTGTCAAAATAAAAAGATATTGAACTAGGCTACAAAAGTAACTAACACACAAAGCGGCAGTTTACCTTCTTAACCCCCAACAAGACAATCGAAATGCTGCTACAATGATTTTTGCCGATATCCAAATAAGGGTTGATTTAAATATCTCATCCCCATATTTTCGAAACAAAATCTAGTACGTATGTAAGATAAAAGTAAATTCTATTAAAAAAGTCCTATTTCAAAGCGGCAGTTGAGCATGTTAGCACTTTGACTGCCTCTTAAAATGTAGTCATTTTAGGTACAGATTTTTTTGCCAAACACAAAAGGCTGCTGGTGAATTTGGACCCTTCATCCCCTGATATGTGAAATGAACTTTATCAAAATTAAAAGATATTGAACTAGGCTACAAAACTAACTAACTCACAAAGCGGCAGTTTACCTTCTTAACGCCAAACAAGACAATCGAAATGCTACTACAACGATTTTTGCCGATATCCAAATAAGGGTTGATTTAAATATCTCATCCCCATATTTTCGAAACAAAATCTAGTACGTATGTAAGATAAAAGTAAATTCTATTAAAAAGTCCTATTTCAAAGCGGCAGTTGAGCATCTTAGCACTTTGACTGCCTCTTAAAATGTAGTCATTTTAGGTACAGATTTTTTTGCCAAACACAAAAGGCTGCTGGTGAATTTGGACCCTTCATCCCCTGATATGTGAAATGAACTTTGTCAAAATAAAAAGATATTGAACTAGGCTACAAAAGTAACTAACTCACAAAGCGGCAGTTTACCTTCTTAACGCCAAACAAGACAATCGAAATGCTACTACAACTGTTTGGCAAAAAAATCTGTACCTAAAATGACTACATTTTGAGAGGTAGCCAAAGTGTTAAGAAGGTAAACTGCCGCTTTGAAATAGAGTTTTTATTATAAAATAGACTCTTATCTTACATATGCACATGATTCTGTTTCGAAAATATAGGGATGAGATATTTAAATCAACCCTTATTTGGATATCGGCAAAAATCGTTGTAGTAGCATTTCGATTGTCTTGTTGGGGGTTAAGAAGGTAAACTGCCGCTTTGTGTCTTAGTTTGTTTTGTAGCCTAGTTCAATATCTTTTAATTTTGATAAAGGTTATTTCAAATATCAGGGGATGAAGGGTCCAAATTCACCAGCAGCCTTTTGTGTTTGGCAAAAAAATCTGTACCTAAAATGACTACATTTTGAGAGGCAGTCAAAGTGCTAAGATGCTCAACTGCCGCTTTGAAATAGGACTTTTTTAATAGAATATACTTTAATCTTACATACTTACTAGATTTTGTTTTGAAAATATGGGGATGAGATATTTAAATCAACCCTTATTTGGATATCGGCAAAAATCGTTGTAGTAGCATTTCGATTGTCTTGTTGGGGGTTAAAAAGGTAAGCTGCCGCTTTGTGTGTTAGTTTGTTTTGTAGCCTAGTTCAATATCTTTTAAATTTGTTAAGGTTCATTTCAAATATCAGGGGATGAAGGGTCCAAATTCACCAGCAGCCTTTTGTGTTTGGCAAAAAAATCTGTACCTAAAATGACTACATTTTGAGAGGCAGTCAAAGTCCTAAGATGCTCAACTGCCGCTTTGAAATAGGACCTTTTTAATAGAATATACTTTTATCTTACATACCTACTAGATTTTGTTTCGAAAATATGGGGATGAGATATTTAAATCAACCCTTATTTGGATATCGGCAAAAATCGTTGTAGCAGCATTTCGATTGTCTTGTTGGGGGTTAAGAAGGTAAACTGCCGCTTTGTGAGTTAGTTTGTTTTGTAGCCTAGTTCAATATCTTTTAATTTTGATAAAGTTCATTTCACATATCAGGGGATGAAGGGTCCAAATTCACCAGCAGCCTTTTGTGTTTGGCAAAAAAATCTGTACCTAAAATGACTACATTTTGAGAGGCAGTCAAAGTGCTAAGATGCTCAACTGCCGCTTTGAAATAGGACTTTTTTATTAGAATATACTTTTATCTTACATACTTACTAGATTTTGTTTCGAAAATATGGGGATGAGATATTTAAATCAACCCTTATTTGGATATCGGCAAAAATCGTTGTAGTAGCATTTCGATTGTCTTGTTTGGCGTTAAAAAGGTAAACTGTCGCTTTGTGAGTTAGTTACTTTTGTAGCCTAGTTCAATATCTTTTTATTTTGATAATGTTCATTTCACATATCAGGGGATGAAGGGTCCAAATTCACCAGCAGCCTTTTGTGTTTGGCAAAAAAATCTGTACCTAAAATGACTACATTTTGAGAGGTAGTCAAAGTGTTAAGAAGGTGAACTGCCGCTTTGAAATAGAGTTTTTAGTATAGAATAGACTCTTATCTTACATTCGCACTAGATTTTGTTTCGAAAATAAGGGGATGAGATATTTAAATCAACCCTTATTTGGATATCGGCAAAAATCGTTGTAGCAGCATTTCGATTGTCTTGTTGGGGGTTAAGAAGGTAAACTGCCGCTTTGTGTGTTAGTTTGTTTTGTAGCCTAGTTCAATATCTTTTAAATTTGGTAAGGTTCATTTCAAATATCAGGGGATGAAGGGTCCAAATTCACCAGCAGCCTTTTGTGTTTGGCAAAAAAATCTGTACCTAAAATCACTACATTTTGAGAGGCAGTCAAAGTGCTAAGATGCTCAACTGCCGCTTTGAAATAGGACTTTTTTAATAGAATATACTTTTATCTTACATACGTACTAGATTTTGTTTCGAAAATATGGGGATGAGATATTTAAATCAACCCTTATTTGGATAGCGGCAAAAATCGTTGTAATAGCCTTTCGATTGTCTTGTTTGGGGTTAAGAAGGTAAGCTGCCGCTTTGTGAGTTAGTTTGTTTTGTAGCCTACTTCAATATCTCTTAATTTCGATAAGGTTTATTTCTAATATTAGGGGATGAAGGGTCCAAATTCACCAGCAGCCTTTTGTGTTTGGCAAAAAAATCAATACCTAAAATTACTACATTTTGAGAGGCAGTCAAAGTGTTAAAAAGGTGAACTGCCGCTTTGAAATAGAGTTTTTATTGTATATTAGACTCTTATCTTACATACGTACTAGATTTTGTTTCGAAAATATGGGGATGAGATATTTTAATCAACCCTTATTTGGATATCGGCAAAAATCGTTGTAGTAGCATTTAGATTATCTTGTTTGGTGTAAGAGACCACTTAGAATTGTAGTTTATTGTCGTTTGTTTCATTTGCAATAGGTTTAGAGTTATAAATAAGGGGATAAGTATTATTTATTTGTGTTGGCTGCTAACTTCACAAAAACATCATCTTAATTTGGTCGGATTATATGGCAGCTAACTTTGGCTGCCAACTTCACACCGGTTTTGTTTTTGCATTTATTTTATTTAGCAGCAATTTAAGATTTAATTCGCCATCAAGATATTTTTGCAACCAGCAAAAATATCTTGATAGTCGTTTCTGCTGTATTGATTAGGTTTATTTCTTCCACGTAATTTATTCGTGGCAGGTAATTTGTAAAAAATATACGTATGTATTTGCTTTTTCAGTTTCCGAAGAAAACCTGTTTCTGTGACCAAATATGACACAAAAGACGTCATATTAAAGAGATCGCTGTCAAGTTGTCATTATATTTTGTCTGTTCAGGAGTGTCATTCTTTACGATATTTTCTCCGTTAACGCGTGAATATTTTGTACGTTGCAATTGGGTATGTAAAGTTTTTTTTTGGTATTTTTTTTATATTTTTATATGATAGAATGGATCATTTAGAAAACCTGATTTCAATATTTTTTTATTCTGTTCAGTACTTATTTTTTAATATTTTTTTAAAGATAAAATCGTCAGTAGGAAAGATGACGTCATCGTACCTACTGAATAAGATGTTGTGATAGCCAACATGAACTAAAAAATACATATACGTTAACTTGACAGTGACATGTACCTATATTCGTTTTTGTCTCTGACTGATACAAGAGATCATCGGTTTTTGTTGTGTTTTGAAAAAACAAATACGTTGTGTAAACACAAATAATGAAAAAAAGAATAATTAATAATGAGCTCGTTGTAATTAATTAATGTTTTCTAAGGTCTTCGCGATTGTGTTTGCGCATTGAAATGAAACAAATTCACAATATTATTCAGAAACTACAACTGTGAAATATTTCGACTTTCGTGCCAAAAATCCTAATAAACTGTTTTTTTCAAGTAAAGGAAACCTTTAAAAGACTGGTGTGAACAAGTTAACGTAGAATATGTTCCTGGGCGAAGCATTGATGCTGCAGTACAATGAACCAGAAAAAAGAACCAGAATAAAATAAATAATGTATAAATGTAAATAAAATAATCTCTTATATAATTACAATGAAATTGGTATATAATTAAACACAACAAAATCATTTCAAAAAAGAAGTTATGTACTGTCAATCACTTTTATTTCATATCCTGGCATTGTTCATAAGTTTTAGCTCTTCTGCTCCTCGGATTTTTGCGATGTTGTTCTTGTCGCTAGTTGAGATGAACTCCAGAATGATAAGATTCTCAACCTTAGGTAAGTTAGCAGAGTCGGCAGGTACAAAATTATCCATAATTTATCCAATCAGTAGGCAAACAGTTCCTTATAACAAAGCAGTGGTCAACGTAAATGCAGTATCAATCAAAACGGTAGGAAAGCAAGGTCGTCGTAAAGATAATGAACAGAATTAATTTAATACAAAGGAATAGAGTAGCAGAGCACCAAACACACAAAATAATTCTTTTCTTTGTTTATTTATTTTGGTATGACAGTTGTCATAGAGATATTGTCTCTCTTGTCAATGCCAATGCTGTCAGTTTCATCTTTTTTAATAGCTAAACTACATTTTATTTTACTACATTTTAGAGGTCGACTGAAGGTCAAATATTTTTTATATTTTCGCAAAAATTTGCGCGATCTCATCATTTTATGTGTCCTAAATAAAAAAATATTGTTTAGAGACATATAATCTCGAAATGGTTTTGGAATCAGCATATGTTACATTTTTCTTTACATACCCAATTGGTCATAGGCTTGTTATCGTCAAATATGACTCTTGAATTTTTAGTTTTCTGCCATTAAAATCTCTATGATGCATCACTTTCATGCGTTACTAGGGTTTCCGAAAGCGCTTCTATATACATTTCCTCATGGTTATATGGAAGACGATGTTTAATTTGGTTTTACTGATAGATATAATTTTGAGCATTGTTAAATCAGGACTAAAGCAGGTTTAGCGAGCACATTTCAATACAAACTAAACAATACACCATGTAAAGAGCAAATCTTTTAAAACGAATATAATAATATGTACTTATATATGCTTTTATAGTACTGGTGTTCTTATTCATAGTGGAGGCGATAGGTCCTGCACTGACGTCCCGTTTGGGGCATTATTATTTTGTGCATTTCCCCCTACTAACTTTTACCCGAGCTAGCCCAGCTCCTTGAAGGCTCTGGGCTGCTGGCGTAATTGCTCCAGTGGCGAAGATGTTAGTGCAGATGAGAATGATGTAAACGATGAGTTGGCACACTGTTGAGACGCTGACACAAGCGATGATTATAATTTTATACAATACCATAGGTATTGTATTGGATGAGTAGAATTTGTATAAATTGTAATACATTCTTCTGTTTATTGTATAATCTGTGTGCGTACTCCGAAAACAATCGGCTACAAAGTGACCGCGTTAAAGTACTCCGTCGGAACAATATTTGTGGAGGTTCGTCTTAATCCCGCTGTCTGACTGCGCCAATAAATATTTATTGCCACTAAATGTGCCAGTGTGAGTGGTAACATTTTAGCGTTTTGATAATGTAGCCGGTAGCATAAAATTTTATGGACTCTAATAGTAATTTGACTTGAGTTTTCTATTTGTATTGAACAGATATTATGTTGTGTATTTAGTCATTTTGAGATGGCATAGGATTAAATTGTATTTTTTCTTGAGTATTATAACCAGTATTATGTGCTTTAATTTAAATACATGATATCTTATCGTTTTCAACTGACTTCTAAAAAGGAGGAGGTCCTCAGTTCAACTGTAATATGTATTTATGTTTATTGAGCGATTAAATTGCCAATTGTGAATAAATTTTGATGATTCTTTATTTTTGTTTGGTAGGCACTGCATAAATTTTGTCAAAATAGGTGTCAAATCTGCTCTTTGGTTTTTTAACAAAATAACTGGGAAAATATGTAATCAAAGTCCAAGTAAACTAATTAGGTACGTATTTTGATGTCAGTTTTATCAGATTTTAAACTATAATTATTGGTTAGACAAAATGCGTTTGGTATTTTGTATACTTACAATAGATAATAATAACACGTAAAATCTTTTAATTTTGGCATTATGCATGTTTGGTCATCCATCATGACATATTAAAGTGCTTATTAGTCAAAGTGCGTAAAACGATTTCACCGCTCTACTTTATCACTTGCACCACACATCTCAGAATATAAAATCTATTTGCGCGGTACATTGTTGATGCCTCTGAAGATTGTGCGGTAATTGTGCGGGACGCGGGACGCGGGACCGATGGTATCTCTGTAATGAATACAGATGTCTGATTGACTAACTTTCGTTAATTGCCACTAGTACCTATCGAGAAACGGAGGTCGAGTTTTTGTGCTAGGGGTGTGATGGGAACATGTTTTGCCGGTTGATATTGCGGAAGTGATCTGGTAATGGAATTAATTTAAAGAATGTCGTATTAGAACTGAAGAAGTCACAGTAGCTCGATTTACTTGCCTTTTAGCCTCTTACAATTTTTTTTTTGTTATACAATATAGATCTACGATTGACCACCAACTCGCCTGAATGATGTTAAGCGACGGTGTGCCCGAGGATGGAGCTCGTCGATCTAGAAGATATATATTCACTCTAGCCTTGAAAATTCCAAGATTGTAGATGTCAGGAAACAGAGAAATCAAATCAAATAATTTCCCGCGAAAACGTACAATGAAAAGCATATCAAGCGTGAGAGTTTTGCTACCAAAATCATTCCTGATTCTTTTCGGGAATTTATCCTTGCTATAACGATTTTTAAAGATGTTTTTTAATGTGTTATCCGGCATTTTTATCCGGAATAATCAATTACCCGGCCAAATGTGTTTTCTCATTTGTAATCTCGAGGTGTTGACGAAGTTTGTCAAGTAGCTGGTTCGTATTCTGTACCTGATCCAAGTCTATGGATATAGCTCTTACATTGTCTGGTAACTTTGAATTACCTCAAGCAGTGGCTCCATTCTATACATCTATATATACAAAAGGTCTTGTTTTGAGTTACTGTTACTAAATAAATAAATATTGGTGGATATTTTCACACCACGCCATCTAGCTTCAAACTCAGCATATCTTGTACTATGGGAACTAGATAGCTGAGACAATACTTACATACTTTTTTGTAAATACATACTTATGATGCACAGAAACACCCAGACACAGAACAAACAACCATGCTCATCACACAAAAGTTGGTCTTGCCACGATATGAAGGCAGGCATATTACCAATTGAGCTGCGAGGTCAGTCAAGCCAACGTACTCTTCTAAATCTAAACCGCTGGTCCTAGACACATGATATTAGGATGCTCACACATAAACAATACACTTTACTTATTTATTCATTCATCATCATCATATCAGCCATAAGAAGTCCACTGCTGGACTTAGGCCACCCCCAGAGATTTCCAAACATACCGATTGGAAGCAGCTTGCATCCAGCGTCTTCCCGCCACTTGTATGAGGCCATCTATCCATGGTTTCCTACGCTGCGCTTGCCGGTGCGTGGTGTTTGATGACCATTTACAGTTGTTTTATTACAGAAACCAAAGCACTGAACCGATATTGATAAAAAAATTAAGAGACCACCAAACAAAAAAAAAGAATCTTCAAAATGAAGTCATAGCGGAAAACCGCGTAACTAACATAGGAAAAAAAACATCAATACAGTCAAATTGAGAACCTCCTTGTCTCCTTGAATAATTGTGACAGACAGACAGACGGATAAGCAATCGGGTATATTGTTTTTCTGTTAATATTCATATATTTATTGCGTTCTCCTCTTCTATAATCTTTTGACACCAAGTTTATATGACATAATTTTCTCGAGTTCCCGCCGAAACTCTTCAGTAATCATAATTGACGTACAGTTTTCAATATGCGAGCCCTAAATAGGGCCATCGCCACCAACAACGAGTGCATTAACCGATCGTTTAGCAATCCGCGATTACCAGGCCGATATTATCTCTGCACGATTAATGGTCAGCCCTTTATCCAATGTCGATAAACCTACCGACTGAAAACATCTTATCCCAATTTACGTTCACACGGAAAATGTACTTTAAATCTAGTTTGAGACGGGTTAAAATTGCACTTGACGGGTGAAACTTTGGCCTGAAAACTTGAGGTTGACGATTTTGAAGTGTACGTTAGTGGTATTTAGGTTGGTTTTTGTTTGTTTGTATGTTATTTTCTAAATAATAGGCTATGTGCAGAGTCAGTAGTAAGTCCTTAGGGGACAATACGTAGGTCTGCAACAGATATATCTCGAGAACGAGACAATCGAGGAATAACCGGAATATTAATCGGCCGTGGTGAAGTCTTTATGGTAGACGGTGTGTAATTCATTTAATTGATGATATATACAGAAGAAAGATTTATGACTTAAATTGTCGCACCATTTTTTTTATGCGGCAAGAGGAAGGTTATGTTTTTCGAGTAATTATGTTTGTATGTACGATTTATATTTCTTTGTATAAGCGTATGCGGCTCGACTAATTTTGATGGCGAGGTGTCGTTAAATTTGTGTATATTTTTTTTAAATTTTAATACCTACACGTTTTTCAATAATATTATAAAAATCAAAATTTTACTGTTTTTTTTTATTTAATTTCAGTTTCGAGTTTACTACAAAAAAATATTATAAATAACAATACTTACTACAACATTTTGTGTACTTATATTTTTTTTTGATTCGATTCATTAATAAGGTCTAGGTTACTGATTTTAGAAACAATACCCAATCTGTGCAAAACCAAAAGTTTTAGGCATTTCATGCAGTTTTCTCGGCTAATTATGGGCGCCACTATAGCAATAACTAGTAATTAAGTTTATATTTTAACCGACTTCCAAAAATAAGGAGTTTCTCAATGCGATTCTATATGTTTTTTCGATTACTCCGCCAATTTTTTTTTTAAAGTGAAAACTTCTTTAGCGGCGTTGTGCATTTTTGGTATGGGTAAAAAATGTTAAACTCGCGTCAGATAGTCAGATCGTAAGACGGACAGTCAGAAACCTATTCTAATTAACGTTCTGCATTTAAAGTTCATTATTGTATGTACAAGATTGTCCTTCTAGCATGACGTCATTTCGTTGCGCCGAATGCTTATTTTCGTCACATGCACGTAAGACTCGTTAGCTCAATAGAGCACCTATATAAATTTCAATTTGTCAATCGGAGGGCGGAGGTTCAAATCCTTCACGAGTCTTTTTTTTTGCTCTTTAATTTTTTAGTTTTCACTTCTGCCGGCACTCCCGGAGTGGAACCCGTTGTTTTTATGATTCTTTTTTGTTTGGTAGAATACCTCAGAGGTCCCACATAAATTTTATAAAATCGATTCAATACTTTGATATTTATAACAAAATAACTGAAAAAATGTCATCCAAATAAACAGATTTTGTATTTTTAATTCGGTTTTTCAGTTATTTTAACTGAACAAACTTAATTTTCAATTATTTGATTTTTAGGCTAGAGCGTATAGATATCTTCTAGATCGATGAGCTGCATCCTCGGTCATATATTAAAAGAAAGAATTAAATCTTAATCTATTGAAACCATTCTTTAAAACTTTCGTAAGTTAATTTGTAAAGTTATAAAATCTTATAATTAGTTTACGTTAATCCAACAAACTGCTGAAGCATAATTAAATTTTTTACTCTGCAAATTTGAATAGAAATTGAATTTTTGTTGAGGGTTTTTTTTTAACCGAAATAGAATCAGGTATAATCTGTGAATATAATTATGTATGTGTAATTATGTATCTGAAAGAAAAAATAAATAACGCCCGTCAAGCGATGATCGTTCACATGTCAAATACATTGTTGTTGTTCTCTCCCGTGTTGGTGTGACCGTCATGGCGTCTCTCCACTCGCGAAGTCGTGACTGGTTTGCGGCGGCCGCTCCGTGCCTGACCTGCGTCAGCTTGCACTATGTTTACATTCGCGGTACACATCTTTTTTTACTTTTTTTTTTTGGTGGTGGTAGGTAAATATACTTTTACGTAGGTATTTATGCAAAATTATCGCGTTTGTTCCTGTGTCACGATCGTATCGCTATGGGAAGATTATTTTATTTTAATTTGAGTATCTTTTACTATGTATACATAGTTTTGATTTTACATATTTATGAAACTTATATAAATTTAAGTTATTTTGGGTACAACATTTTTTTTGCTGTCATTTTATTATTGTTATATGATAGAAAATGGGTAAAATTATCAGCATGTACATATTTCCCTAGTGACCAAATATTGCCAGTTTCTACCTGGTCTTTTGACATTAGCGGCAATACCGAAATCAAACTGATTATGCGCTTGCGCTCTCTTGATGTTAGAATTATCTTCTCGCTTGCCTCTGCGACCTATGTTGGCAATCATAGTAACACCCTTTAATTGTTACATTTTTAACCCGGCGTCATTGTGGCTACTAAACAGAACTTAGCTATTGTTGCCGGGTATATTTAACCCATGTACATTATCGTACACTAAATCAAGCTTATGTCAATACTAGTTTTATACATAGGAGAAATAGGTGATTATATACATTACATATAAAAATTAAACATTTATTTATTATAAAATAAGCACATTACCATCAAACATACATAAAAACAAAACTTTTCCTCTTGAGATCAATTTGTTAGAACATAACTTAAAAATGTCATCTAAAACGAAAAATAATAACCATTTAGGTACAAAACATAATTATTTTTAACGGGTTAACCTACCATTATGAATTTATATAAAACAAAGTTTATTTATTGCAAACAAAGTTATTCGCTATCGAGAAACTTGGTCGATTTCCCCTTCGTCGTCTGAACTGTACTGATGGCTCAGTGGTGGTACGACTGCCTTCTGAGCTGTAGGTCGTTGATTCGATCCCCACCCAGGGCAATCATTTGTTTATGATCATGGATGTTTGTTCTGTGTCTGGGCGTTTCTATGTATCATAAGTATATATTTTCAAAAAAAGCATATAAGTATGTATTCTATCAACAATCTAGTTTCCATAGTAGCTTTGCTTAGTGTGGACTAATAGGTGTTGCGTGAAATGTCCACTAATATTTATATTTTATATTTTTCAAGCCATTAATATGTAAACCATTAATACGTAAGTATGTATTTACATAAAAATATAATATATGTTATTAGGTCAGCCATCTAGTTCCCATGGACAAGTTTTGCTTAGTTTGGGCTAGTTGGTCTTGTGTGAAATTTAAAATTGAAAAAATATATAGTATATAATATATATATATATATATATATATTTATTTTTTTATTAGCCCTGTTTGTACAAACTGTCCCAACGCTGGGAACGGGCCATCTTCTCATTGTGAGAAGGGTTAGGCCATAGTCTGCCACGCTGGCCAAGTGCGGGTTGGCAGACTTCACACATCTTCAAGATCATTGAGAACTCTCAGACATGTAGGTTTCCTCACGATGTTTTCCTTCACCGTTTGAAGTTGGCGGCAATCAACAATGCGCACATAACTTCGAAAAGACAGAGGTGCGTGCCGTGGGATTCGAACTCAGGACCTGCGGATCGCAAGTCAGACGGTCTCACCACTAAGCTGCCGGGAACTCGATATATATATATAAATATATAATATATATAGATTTAGTTAGCTACGCGGTTCCGTAAGTCGAGCGACGAATCTCGACATTAGTGAGTAGGCTCCGCAGGACGGGGTCGTCGCTCGAGTGAGCAGCACCGATGCGCCGTGACGTATCAGCTCCATTGCACTCCCATGCACCGAACCAACGACGCTAACAGGTTATAGGAGGTTAAAGGCACCTCATTAAACCACCTCTGCGGGGCCACGGGGACCTGGATGTACTGCTTTCATGATTCTGGTTCCATAATCGTGCTTTAATGTTGTTATTGCTGTTGAATATTGTTCAGGTAAGGGTTGTGACATAACTATTTATTTATTTTTTAGAGTTTTGTACCTTAAATAAAATTGTAATATATAAAACCGGCCAAGTGCGAGTCGGACTCGCGCACGAAGGGTTCCGTACTATTATCTATAATACGTTAAACGTATTAATAAATATAAAACGGGGGGGAAAATCACGTTTGTTGTATGGGAGTCCCCCTTAAATGTTAAGTTTATTTTAATTTAATTATTTATTTTTAAATTTAATAATATTCTGTGAATATTTCAAGCGTCTACCTGTTGCCGTTATCAATATCGAGCAAAAAATCGTTTTTTTTTTTGTATGGGAGCCCTCTTAAATATTTATTTTATTCTGTTTTTTAGTATTTGTTGTTATAGCGACAATAGAAATACATCATCTGTGAAAATTTCAACTGTCTAACTATCACGGTTTATGAGATACAGCCTGGTGACAGACGGACGGACGGTCAGACGTCTGTCTGGCCGTCCGTCCGTCTGTCTTTCTAGGCAGCGGAGTCTTAGCAATAGGGCCCAGTTTTACCCTTTGGGTACGGAACCCTAAAAACTGAAAAACCGACTTCAAAATACGCAATTTCGTTTACTTGAATAACATTTTTTTTTCTATTTTGTCTTAAAAACACATTTGACAAAATATGTATGGATAAAACTGAAAATATATATTTAAATAATAATAAAAAAGCGTAAGTAGTAATAACACTGTCTGTCTGTCTGCGACTCGCATTCTAAGTCTAGCTAGGCTACTTCTATAGCTAGTGTTTTTTTCAATACTTCTATGTGTGCACGAATGTGCAACTATTTCTTGGCACGCTGGGGAATACTGGAATATTCGGTAGAAGCGATAAATCGTATGTAATTGTAATTATAGTATATCTAAACTACAGAGTATGGGTCTTACCGGAAAACGTAATCAAATTTGAGCAATGCTCAATATATTTTGTCAACTTCTCGCTGAGACGTAATGACACTTGCGAAAGGAAGACAGTGAATTTGAGACGTTGATCAGAGTCATAATAATAATATTGTATTTGAGGCAAATAAAGTAATTTACATGATGCAAACTTTAATCGTATGTCGTATGTAAATAAACTTAGATCGTATGTCGTGAAGTTATACATAAGTATAAGTTAGGTTTTCATTTAAGTCACTAGTCACCGCGGTAGGATACCCTGTGTTGCGGATGACTAGGGCTCTTCTTAGGAATCAAATTTTAAAGAGACAAAATCTAGCTTTTGACACAGTATCAAATTATTTTAACATTTTAGTTATCAGTTAATTTATTTGTAATCTTATTATAGTAAATATGTTATTAGTGTTTTTTTTATGTTTATTAAGATCAACAAACAGTACACAACAAAGTTTAGGGTTAATACAGTAATCGTTAAGAAATATAGTTAGATGATGTACCAGCAACGTTGACCACGGAATAATTAATTAATAGTATAGCAATTTTATAATTTAAGTTTGAAGAAAAATTTGTAAATAATAAAAAGTTTCCGGCAGCCTAGTGGTGAGACCGTCTGACTTGCGATCCGCAGGTCCTGGGTTCGAATTCCGCGGCACGCACCTCTGTCTTTTCGAAGTTATGTGCGCATTGTTGATTGCCGCCAACTTCAAACGGTGAAGGAAAACATCGTGAGGAAACCTACATGTCTGAGAGTTCTCAATGATCTTGAAGATGTGTGAAGTCTGCCAACCCGCACTTGGCCAGCGTGGCAGACTATGGCCTAACCCTTCTCACAATGAGAAGATGGCCCGTTCCCAGCAGTGGGACAGTTTGTACAAACAGGGCTGATAAAAAAAAATAAAAAAATTGTGTTTTATTTTTTTGTTAATGAATTAAATAACGTTTTTCTGCAAGTCCGTAAGTGTTACAGCATGTATCTAGTAAAGTTGATGCGTCATCGAACGGTACGGGATCCTCGCATTATTATTGCATCATTATTTCCATTATATTAACTAGCATTATTTACAAATATGACGTTATATATATATCCTGTAATTATTAACTGATGTTGGAATAACGGATGACTAACATAATGACGGGGTATGAACTGGCCTGTTTTATACTTTATTCGCTGCACTGTGGCGTTTAAATCATGGAGATAGAAATAAATCCGAGGACGAGTTTCGCACACCGAGGCTCCCGGACACCACCAGGGCTAATTACTCAACTAAATGTGCTTTATAATTAATTACCTAAGAATATTTGTAACTTCGATGGTCAGATGACATCGATCAAGGCAATGGGAAGACAGTGGATGAGATTGGCACAAGACCGGAAAGAATGGCGCGCTAAAGAGGAGACCTATACCACAAAACAGAGATAGTACAGAAGGCAATCACATGTATGTAGGTACTTCACTTTTTATACCTAAACTCGGCGGTCGCGCTAGGGTTGTCAACTTTGGCTTGTGCACAAAAAACTATCGTGGTAGGCACTCGTATCTAGTTAATTGATTTGTTGTTGAGAATGAAACAGGAAAAACGGAAATATAAATAAATAGTAACTAAACAAAATATATTATTATTATAAATTATAAAAAAATAAAAAATAAAATTACAAATTTGCATTATATTGTACATAAAATTGTTAACAGTAAGCTATGGCACTCGTGCTCGTACTGGTCCCAGTCGGTCCCAGATATCTTGTCCGTGAGCGGTGTCTATGTGTGCGTTCCTCGAGCGCACTTTGTATGTACTCGTAGATTTACTTCTGTACTATCTCTGTTTTGTGCCTATACTCAGCAGTGTTGGATAATGGTTGATGATGATGATGATGATTTGTAACTTCACATATTTTCTACAGTAGGAATAGCCTGAAATGCGTTCACATACAATATTAAGTTATAATAAGTAAGTGTTACAGACCTATTTTCTTTATCCAAAGAGATTTTAACACTACCGTTTACTGATATTTTAAGTTTAAGTCATTTATCACCAACCGTCAAAGAAACGTTCATTTGTCAGTTTTCGTTTCTTTTTTGTGGAATCAGCGTGGTTTAATTTATTGTATTTATTGGCTTTTTACGTGTATAATTATTATTAATTAATTTATTATTTCCATTTTGTAATATGGGCTCCAGTGGCTTGAAATAAATTGATTATATTTATTTATTATTATTTATCTCGCAGTTCTCGCAAAATCCGATATTTTTTCATTTAGATAAATACCTCGATGATTTTTTTTAAATCATTTACGCAAGCTTGGCTCGCACTTGACCAGTTTTTAGTGTTTGTTGATTTATATTAAAGTAAACCCTACAGTTGTGTCAATTTTAAGACTTGCATTTCTTACCGTTCAAGATATACAACCGTTTAAGTGTAGGACAGACAGACAAACAGACACGGTAGCCCACTAATAGCCGAATAGTGAGGAAGCCTACATTAATGTATTTTAACTTGAATGAAAACATTTTAATATATAATTTGTATAAAAACAACTAAAATTTACACGTCAAAAATCATCAAGAACACAAGACAATCAACTTTGTCAAAGTAAAGTAAATCATCTAAACTTCTTAGAGCCTTATTAGCCAGTTACACCACATTCCTCCTCAACTTCATAAAATACTAACATCTGTAATGAACATCTACATTTCTCGTCGACCTCACAGGATACCGGCGTACAAGTTGTGATACCGGCGTACATGCGTACAAGTTGTGATACCGGCGTACATGCGTACAAGTTGTGATACCGGCGTACATGCGTACAAGTTGTGATACCGGCGTACATGCGTACAAGTTGTGATACCGGCGTACATGCGTACAAGTTGTGATACCGGCGTACATGCGTACAAGTTTTGATACCAGCGTACATGCGTACAAGTTGAGATAAGTTGTCGCTCGGGCGATCTTAGATCCATGTCAGAATCAGACGTATTCTAAAAATCCATCTCCGAAATCATAGCTTTCCTGACAAGACAAATTATTAACAAAACAATTACCCTAAAATATTGCTTATAATAATTTTGGCCTAAAAAGTCTGTTTGGATAAAACACTATCGTGCCAAAAATGGGAACTAACTTTAACTTTAGCATTATGATACTTATAAAATTGACTAATCGATTGCTTCCTCTATTTATTTGTTCCTCATACAAGTGGCGGGAAGACGCTGGATACAAGCCGATTCTAATCGGTGATTTTGGAAATCCATGGAGGAGGCCTATGTCCAGCAGTGGACTTCTTATGGCTGAGATAATGATGATCATGAATCTATTGCTATCCGGTTAGGGTTATTCCTCTAGTTGGTCTTCATCAATAGAGTCAACAGAGTCATCAATGTCGTTATTCTGATTTTGATGTGACATGGTTTCGGACTGCGGAGCTCTTCTTCTGTTTTCGGTCCTTCTCTCAGCCTCCAGTTGGTTATGAATATTTGGGCTACTAACTAACTTCTCGATAGAAGTAATGAAATAAACGACACCCTTGTTCTCGAACAAATTAACTAAATGCGAACAGCCGCGTTCTTAACGCCACGTAAGTTCTTTATATCGGACGGAATCTATTGTTTGCATTATCGACAAGTCAAAATATGCATTAAATACTTATTCCATCTCAAACGTCTGATACAAAACGAGAGTTTATCGCGCGGTTTTTGCGTGCTTTGCACATGTCATATGATTTTAAAACCTGACGTTTCAAACAGTTTGCAGTGTACGTGGTAACAGGCAACACTGAATGATAGATATTTCATTATATTATTAATATGTATAGTTTATAATTTTTTATGTTATGTATTTGATGGGACATCTATTGTCCGTTCTTGTGCAAGCGTGACAGCGGCGGCATCGTAGCCTGTCTAATCAGGTGAGTTGGATTATTCCTATAATTGTATATACATATGTATAAAAGTAACATAAATTTATGAAAGAGCTAAAAACGAACTAAATTTGAATCAGTCATATAACCCACCTCTAACTGTTCCTGGTGCAAGGGTACCTTTGCACGAGTATTATGGGTATAATACTGGCAGCGTTACCTCGCAGAATGGCGATTGCCAGTCTTTGCACCAGAAACATGCCGGAGCGGGAGTCACCTGTCCTATCAAATATTCGGTGGCCCAACTCACCTATGAGCTGTTTGGCCTCACTACCCCAACAACCCATGGTCTCCACTGCAATTGGAATAAAAGCATATAACACTTTTTATATAGGTAACAAAATGTATAGGAACTGCGTTCTTTCTTAGAGACTCAAAAAATATAGATATTCATATTTTTTTATTATAAAATAGTTCAGAGCTATTTTGGTTTTTTACTTTATATTTTTATTATATATATATATAAATTAAAATGAAAATAACTATATAAATATGAATATATATAAATAATATATAACATATATATATATATATATATATATATATATATAGTTATGTAATTCGTTTAAACATAAGTAAATCTATTTAATTAATTTTCTGACCGCTTGTTTCATAATTGCATGTTGTCGGTGCCTATAATTATGTTAGCATTTAGCTCAAATTTGTCATATGATATGTTTATGTGTTACTTATAACAATGTATTAATGTACTTATAACATGTTGGTACCCAATAAATAAACCTTCTTGTGCAGTGCGGTAAAAGTTTCCCCCAATTGCATACCAGCTATTATGATAGCTATACAGACATACTAAATCATACAACTTTTCTAATACATTTTTAAATCGCAGTCAGTCGACGATGGTAGAACGTACCCTCCCGGGGCCCCGACGGTATATTGGGGCCCATAAATCTCAAGTGGTGTTTTTTCAGACGTGCGCTGTCCGTTTATTTGGATGGTGGCTTTTTGGGTTACCATGTTTATATTTTTTGTTTGTAGTTTCAGTTGGCGAGAATGAGGAAAAGTTTTTACAAAATATGCACTTCGCTTGCTGAGATATAGGCAGACGCATTCCTGTCGGTTGGCATTTGATTTCACTTAGAGACTGAATTTTTCAGGAAAATTTTCATAGCAACGTATATTGGATTATTCATCATTTTAAAACAACATTGGGGGCAATTCTAAAGGTTCCACAAATATAAATAATATTCTTAAAATTACTTAATTCGATCAATGAAAGAAATTCTCTATTTTAGTTTTTTCATAACATTTTGGCAATTTTTATTTCAATTAATCTAGTGATGATTTCAGAATTGACATAATATCTTTCTTTTCGTTTAATGTATTATATTTATTTAAATAAATACCAACTGCATGTCTGCATAAAAGCTATTAACTATTCTAATAACCCTCCTTCTTACGCAGTCAGGTAAAAAAATGGTTATTTCATTTTATTTATTTTTGGAAAACTTACAGCTAGATACAGAAGTATAAGTAGATCAATGGATTAATAAGGCCAATTACAAGTTTTCACTAATAGTTACAAAAACATAATAATAGTAGCATTTCATTCTTATTTCAAATTTGACAATGATTTCACGTGTAATGCTTACTACAAAACTAGCGATCAATGATGTGATTTGATTAATTTGATTCGTTTCCAGCTTGCAAAATAATTCTGTCTATTTCAAAATCTATAGAAAGTTAAATTTTGTGTTCCTTTTGCATAATAAAAAAATAATTAAGTATGTAGTTAAAAAATACATATATTCGTTTAGAAAAGGCACGCAGCCCGGAGTCTGTGGAGATTAATTTTATCAAATAAACAAAAAAAATGGTTGTCTGTAAAGTCTGTTTCGGACGATAATTTTACGTGATAACGATGCGTCACAAGCAGAACGCTTAGGCCGATCGTGCCTCTCTATCGCTTGTTCCGCGCTCTCGCTTGCACGCTCGGCTCAGGCGGAACGTGACAAAGAGTCATGCTTTTTCATGCGTGCAGCCGGCGTTCATCGATTATTAAGACGTTATGACGTCAAAAAATCTATGTAGAAAAAATCAAAGAACCCGACTATATAAGAGCAGCGGACTTCTTATGGCTGAAATAGTGGTGATAATAAACAAATACATGAAATAGAAATAGATACTTTTCAAAATCTCTCTCAATAATTTGAACCGGCATTTGAGCCATTTTCATATTATTGTATGAACTTGACCATGGAAAGCTGTTAACAGAGTTATATTGAAACTTTTTTTATTCAAAAATAGGCTTGCGCTTTCCTAGTCCCTTCAACGATAGTGACTCAATGGCAGTAGTAAATATGGTTTGTCCAACAATGGACAGAATATGTTTCAACATATTTTTATGTATGTTTAACAAATTACTCCAACATGCGGTTTCGAAGCGAAACTAATTAAATATTTACACAGTACCATCACTATCATAACTGTAAATCCATAGCGCATAATCAAATGAAAACAATGGGGTCGTTATAGAGGATTTTTTTCTATTATCTATAATATTAACATTGAACATTATAGTGGGAATGTTTGTTTGTTGATGTTAAAATATTACTATGTAGTAACATTAAAAAAGCGCACGTAACTGTTCTCCTCTTTTTTTTAAATAGGCTTGCGCTAGACTGCTAACTTGCTTGATATCAAGGAACTGTCGTAGTCTCAATAGTAAATTGGGATTATTTAGGATAGTCTTTACCCATTTTGGCGTTAAAAAAACACACCCGCGATTCTGTCAATTTTTTAAATTTTAATACTTTTCAGCAGTGTATACTCACTTTTCAAAGAAAACAAACAATGTATAATGTACCGTGTAGGTGCATCACTTAATATTGTACATATAATTGAAATTAAACAAATTTTAAAGGATTTATCGTGTATATATTACGTAATTGAATGACCTGACGTTTCGAACACTGCAGCGTCCGTGGTCACAGGTAAGACTAAGTAGATGACAGTTGTCTTTGTTTGTTATGAAAATATGAATTACTATACTGTTTTTATACAAAACGTTCCCTATGCACGTAGAAGTCGCTCACGGCGTCAACTGCAGGTATCTCATTTCTTATATCTTCTCATAATGAGAAGGGTACACAGACAGACTTCACACATCTTCAAGATCATTGAGAACTCTCAGACATGTAGGTTTCCCCGCGATGGTTTTTCTTCATCGTTTGAAGTTGGCGGTAATCAACAATACGCATATAACTCCGAAAAGACAGAGGTGCGTGCCGCGGGATTCGAACCCAGGACCTGCGGATCGCAAGTCAGACGGTCTCCCGACTAGACTGCCGGAAACTTACTTTTTACTATTTTGCATATCAGTCAATTATTAATCAGTCAAAATGTTCAGTTTTACACAAGATATCGCAACGCAAGCATCGCCAGGTGCGCCGACTAGCGCACAGTCATAAAGTTCAAACACCCAGGTCGGCTGTCAGTAACCTCTGGCCAGTTCGTACAATAGTTTATTACATTTTTATTGCGAGGGCCATATTAGCTTCATTGTATCGGCTGTGTGACAACTCGTAAAACTATATTTGAATGGTATAGAAGCATAAATTAAACGTTCAACTGATGTATTATTGGAAGTAGTTGTATGTTAAGAAGAAGCACCTATTTTGTAATAGGAGTGATGGTAGGTCAGTGACATACTTAACTTAAATAAGAAAACAATTGATTGATAATGTGACGTAGATAGTATGAGCAGAACATAAAACGATATAATCATCATCATCATCGTAATCATCATCATAGTTCATGGTTTATTTATATCTAAGAAGATACATGTCAAAGTACAGTACCTAATTCAGTTACTTAAACACAAAATAATATAACATCAAAAACAAATAATAGCTAAGTTAACATACAAAAGAATAATAATCTAGTCAAATAATAATCAAAATAATAACAATGTCAGATGAAATAATGGTTCGATTATTTACAAAATAATCACAATGTCAAAATAAAATATGTAATAAAAATTAAATAGTAATGAATGTTCATTAAAATCTATCTATATGAGTACTGCGGTATGTTATCTTGTTTGCTTTATTTTATTCATCTCATCAAATGTATAAAAAGCCTGCTCGATAAGCCACTGCTTCAATTTTCTTTTAAACGATCCAATAGAGGGCGCATCCAGCACTTCAATAGGAAGCCTATCATTATCATCATCATGCCTATTGCCTGCTCAGTCACTTTCCGTCTCGCGACGGTATGTGCCAGCTTCACCAGTATGACTACTTTGGTCCACCGTTCGTCTTCCCATCTGGTCAAGGGACTCTCATCTCCACTTGACTCTGACGATCTAACTTCGTCTTAGACGGTCGTCGAAGAATTTCAAAATTTTTGATTTCGTTCAGATAAGATGCTCAACTTATGGCCTTTTCCAGCTCTTTTTGAGCCACATGGATGTTGGGTACGTTCTCTTTAGCAAAGGCCCGTGTTTTAGAACGATATAACGAGCTTATCTCTAGGTATTTTGCCGACTAAAAGAGTTTCTAAGAGTTTGTGAAATAAGTTTTCGTGAAATATAGACATTTAGTACGAAAGAGCTTAAAGTTGTGGTTGCTGTGCGTGACGTCACCTACCGGTCCCAGCGGAAGACCAGCGCTGGTTGTTTACAACTAGTATCATGCTGAGCTGGAGCCGAGTTGTGACAAATAACCATTATTATTTTTAATTCAATGTGTTGTTTTACTTTTTTTTGTCGTATGTTTTTGTCACAAAAATAAAATATATATCTATGTCTAAAAGTTGGATATCTAAAATAGCAAAACAATATTGTAGTTTATGTAGTTAGGATGTGTATTGTGTATCTTGTTTTTTTTTGTCAGGTTTAATAGGAGCACAATATGCCTGAGTGTGTTTGTTATGACTTCTTAGTCTTAGTAATAAGGATCTACCTACTTTTCAAAATCTCTAGGGTGGAGCAAAATAGTGATGACACACGCTATCAGCAAATTTATCGATACCAAAACATCGACAGCGCTTAGCGCGAACACAATTTGTAAGATAAAATAATGATTAGGGTTGCGAAACGTTGCGTCACGAGCGTGCCTCGCAGCATGATTAAACTTGCAAAAGCAAACTACAGGCGAGTAAAGGTTAGTCGGCAAATAGTGAGGAGATTATTATATCGAATTAACATTTTTATCGATGTTATGTTTTTAATGTCATTGAAGATAATGAATACATTGGTATTTAATCCATACCAAAAAGATTAGAGATACCATTAATATTTAAATAGCCTTATAGTTTGCTAAGAATATCTATTCAAATATATCCATTTTTTTAAGTAGTTATCTTTGTGTAGGTATATATGATATTAACTTTTTTTTCTGCTAAAACAAGAAATCACTTTTTGTATTTAAAACCATAAATATGCAAATAAGTTAATTTATATTTAATATTACTTAAAAATATTGCTATACATAATAATATATGTGTGTAAGTGCTTTTTAGTATCCAACTTTGAAGTTCAATAAAACCGCAATATAAATAACTCTCAGTAACACAACTTACCATAATAGGATTTTAATTTTTTTAAATTTGCATTAAGCACAACATTTATATTCACGAACCGCGTTCATTACTCATATCGATAAATCTACGATTAAATCGATGGAATCGCATCACTAGCATCGCGGCTTACCGATCATTGTCAATTGGATCGTGACCAAAATGTACGTATCCGCTTATTATCTTAATAATTTTGTATACAATCTTGAGTGAACTGACTCATTTTTCGAGCCAAGGTTTTGTAAACGATTCGTTTTTAACTAGGTCTCTATCTTGACGGAATGGTTCAGATACGATCTAGGAATATGAGGTTTGGCTCGATGGAGTGTCGGGTATGACTTTGTTGAAACGGCACTCGTAAACTTCGCTATTCTATTGCTTTTCTTGAGATTTGACGTCAGATTGTACACGTGTTCATAATGGCAAGACGTCTAGTTCCAGTCTCACCTTGTCCCGTTTTATTTGCGTAAAACCGTCACAGGATTAGACATTCAGATAAAAAGCATTATTCAAATTTAGGTTTAAAAAAAGGAAACACTCGACTTATTGCGCAATATTGTTTTTAAAACCAAACGACTGAACCGTTTTTAATGAAATTTCTACAGGACTAATCTGAATATTTCCTTCTGATTTCTGAATTCTTCCTTCTTAGAACATTCCTTTCAAACAAAACGCGGTAAAAATCATACAAAAAAATTTAGACAAATTGAGAACTTCCTTTTTTTTGAAGTTGTTTAAAATATTACTGTAAGAAACTGAAATTTGTTTGTCAATTATGTAGTATATAAAACTCATACAACCGATACTTAATAAAAAACGTAATTTAGTTTACCTGGATGACATCTTTTTCTAGTTTTTAACCCCCGACGCAAAAACGACGGGGTGTTATAAGTTTGACGTGTCTGTGTGTGTGTATGTGTGTGACTGTCTGTGCCATCGTAGCTCCCTAACGGATGAACCGATTTTAATTTTGTTTGTTTTAGTTTAAAAGGTAAATTAGTCGGAAGTGTTCTTAGTTATGTTTCATCAAAATCGGTGCTGCCATTTTTGTTTTGTATAGGGTTTTAGATTTTACTAAATTTATACTTATTTTATTTTGAATATCAAACTGCTTTTCACCAGTCTGAAAGTATATCTAATAAAGGAAATGTAATTGATAAATGGAAATTGAAATACTTGTTCGTAGATTAACTAAAATGACATGGTTAATCTACGAACAAGTATTTCAATTTCCGCTGATAATCGGATAACAGTTCTTAACCTACCTTAACTGATATAATTACTTGTTATTATTTTAGTTCAGTAACATTAGTCACGGGTTTCATCATTCAACCTATAATTTACCAGTAGGCATATTTGCACAATATTTTAAAACTCTAACGTCGCAATTTCCTTATCTTTCGAATAGTCGGCTGTAATTTTATTACCATCTACCACCAATAAACCTATATCGAAATGGCAATTCATTAATAATACATTACTGGTATTGTATTGGTCTAGAACAAAATATGAATCAACAAAAGCAGCAAGCTAAATTAAGTAGAAATGAGGATTCAGATATGACATAGATGTACTGCTGGTTGTCTTCCGTTTTAAAACTGGCTCGAAGGTATAAAATACGTAATGTATTTAAAACTAATATGTTAAGTTGTTGATATTGATATTGGTAAGTGGTATTTATGCCTGTCCAGACTTGCTCAGGTTATGGTCAGGCCATGTGTGACGCATGCGTGAGGATTACTAAATGGTTAGTTAATATAAAATAAGTACCTACCTACCTTAGTGATAATAATAAATTTCATTTCGAATTTCCTATTTTTCAACTAATCTTGGTCCTTGAAGAAATTTGGTTGGTAAGCTTAGAGGCTTTAGAGGTTTTACAATTTTGTAGATTTTTGTCGTCACGCATTTTTGACCTGTTAATTTTGATTTTTTGTTTGGTACTGATAAATATCGGCCTCACGTATACAATAAATCACAATAAATATTGACGTTCACTCATAGTCAATGTTGTATTAAAGCAAAACAAATTAAAACGAGTTTAATTTTGGTCCTTTGAATATGGTTCTAATGAGAAGAATTTCCTTCAGTAAATTAAATTATATTTGACTGCTACTCGTTATGCTGAAAGGCAAATATTTTATCAGTAGGACATAGGCTTCTTTCATGAATTCAGAGGATATATTTAGCTCTCGCAAGAGTATGGAGTAGTGGTCCCTAACTATGGGCCTTATAAGGAAGCTCAAAGTCACGCAACGAGCTATGGAGAGGGCTATGCTCGGAGTCTCTCTACGAGATCGAATCAGAAATGAAGAGATACGTAGACGTACAGGAGTCACCGATATAGCACAGCGGATTAGCAAGTTGAAGTGGCAGTGGGCAGGGCACATAGCACGTAGAACTGATGGCCGATGGGGCCGAAAGGTTCTCGAGTGGAGACCACGTACCGACAAGCGCAGCGTAGGAAGACCAGCCACGAGATGGACAGATGACCTCAAACAAGTGGCGGGAAGACGCTGGATGCAAGCCGCTTCCAATCGGTCTTTTTGGAAATCCATGGGGGAGGCCTATCTCCAGCAGTGGACTTCTTAGATGATGATGATGATGATGATGATGAAGAGTACGGAAGCCGACAGGTACTGGTAAGGGAGGATTTAATCATGATAAGTATAATAAGACGCCCAGATGATTGTAATCTATACTGATTAGGAGAATCAGTATCAATTCGTATAGTGTTCGAGTAAAAATCGCACTTGGTAAATTTTATTCATTATTTCTCAAAATTGTATTCATCAGTGCTCACCTGAATCCGCGTGGTACAAGCATTGAGATGTATGTACTTACGTACGAGAGCAGCCACAACTCATAGCTACTTTGTTAAATTCAACTGCGGCGAGAGCGCCGCATCTTACTCAGTGGCTTACTAGTGAAGTGAGTGCTTTCGACGTTTTGCTGGCGAGAAAACACACCATAGATGCAATTCTGTGTTGCAAGTATCAATCGTATCGTATAATCGTAGATAAACGATGTAATTATTATTCCAGCGCTGTAACGCTGTTTTGTTTAGTTTACCAAAAATGTGACAATAATTTTGCTTCAGAATTCAGATAGCTCCTCTGGTACGTAAGTACATACAGCTCAATGGGTACAACTATATTTTCAGTCATGTTTTTGATCACTTGTCTATTCCGCTAGATATATATTTTTGTACCGTTAGATACTAGAATTGATTTTCAAATAGTCCTACATCCTCGTCGATTTTCACTTTCTTAACCCAATATTACCTAAGTCAACGCGAACCCTCGCCTCGTGTCAACGAACGCACTGACTCACTGTTAGCCGTTACCAGTGACTAACAATCAATTAACAACCGATATCTTAAAATTGAAATAATTATAATAAACTTAATCGTGCAATAAATAAAGTCCGAATTGGTATAAAGAGGTCTTACCGTTAGGATCCTGAGGATCCGACGAAAACTCTTCGGTTTAGGTTAGGATTTCGGTCGTAGTCTTTTTAGTTTGTGGTTTTGGTGTTGCCAGTGTTTGTGGAATTTGCCCATTTGTTTCTTATCATGATAATTATTTATGTTGTTTTTAAATTAAATATAATTTGAAGTCCTGTTTTACGCTTGCTGTTTTTATTGAAAAAAGTAAAAAGAAATGGTTGGAGTTTTTGCGCCGAATAGATGTCGAACTCCGTAGAGCTCAATTTTAAATAACGTATATGTATCGTGTCATATATCGTTTTACATCATTTGAAATAACACAAGCTTAGAAAAATAAAACAGATATTCGGAAACGATTTCTTTATAGTATAGCTTCTATCCTCGCTGGTAGGACTTCCAAAGAATCTAGAGTATGGACAGGTTTCATACTCGGATCCGTATATCTTGAAGAAGTTATATCTGGATTGATTGCACAGTAGGAGTCATGCTTTATGTTAATCACACCTTCTTGAGGATCTCAGGAGTCTGGAATGAAAAGATATACAATTAGATTTT
Source organism: Lycia hirtaria (assembly GCA_947563715.1). Lineage (NCBI taxonomy): Eukaryota > Metazoa > Arthropoda > Insecta > Lepidoptera > Geometridae > Lycia > Lycia hirtaria. The sequence continues at coordinate 15,845,532 of OX387384.1, forward strand.
TAAGTACTGTCAATGTGGGTAACTTTGACTCCGAGTCAAATATTGTACATTACCTTATTACAAGGTTCTTGATTTTTTCCCCTGTCAAAACGACTGCTGATTATAAATAATTTGAATTGACGGTGTCAAAGTTACCCACGTTGACAGTAACGATTTCATATTTATTGTTAGCATTTGAATATGTCTCGCCACGAAGCTTTCACCACGTTGAAACTAAGGAATTAGCATTAAAAAATGTTTTTATTTATTCCAAATTCATATCCTTCCACCTGGCAACACCCGTCGAAATGATAGGTTAGAAACCAGTGATTTTATTTAAGAGGATCTCGCAATACCTACTTATTATCGTGATTGCAGCCCACGTCCGTACCTAATGAGGATTATTGAGTGGAACTCATCGTAATATAAAAGTGCTTAAATACAGCGGTCATTTTTCAGAGGCTTTTTTACTTTGGCAAGTTTTTGATGTCGTTTTTGGGGATCGACCTCTGACTGTTTGTAAATCAGAGTGACGCATCGAACCTATGTGGGTCTTGTTCCTTAATATTTCTCTTGTTATTTTTTATCCTCAATAGAAAATATGTGTTTCTCTCAATAATATATTTTAATAATATAATATATTGATATTTACTTACTTTATTTTGTGATTGAAAGATGATTTGATCGAGTAGCTAAAAAAATGTTAAGCTGTTTTTGTTCTTTGTTTTTATTTTACTTATAACAAAATAAAGAATATTTGTAAAAAAAAACTATATAATTGTAGATATATTATGTATAAGGGTTCCGTTTTTTTTCCTTTTGAGGTACGGAACCCTAAAAATAAAAATAAGTAAAATTAAACGCACACATTTACGTTATATGTTGTGATAATGGAGGTAAGTCAACTATGACAAAACAAACATGTGAGAAATGAAAACTATTTTGCATGATTATGCAAAGATACAGTTCTGCACATGTTCTCATTAATGTATAGTCGAAGAGCTGTAAGACAATGATTGTAAGATTAATTGATAGAGACCTTAGGCCTATTGCTACAATCGCTGTGCTGAGAATATGGTATAATTTAGAAGATGAATTTAGTAGTTTAGTAAACTGATTTTAGTAGTTTCTGTTGAATTAAATAGGCTTCAAAAACCATGGACACTGAATAATCGAAATGTTTGCGTGTTATTAGTTGAATCAACGCCCTCTAGCGACAATATTGTGAACTGTAGATCAAGCATTTGTTGTGACGGTATTGTTTTTTTTATTTTATTTAATACAATTTTATTCGTCTTAATACGCATATCCGCTTTCTTTATGTGTCTACGATGATAGTAGAAATAAACTGTATTTTTCTGTAAACTGTTACCTTTTCATAATAACATAACTAAACAAATCTCCAATCAGGAATATCACTATTTCACTATATAGTTTAGTTATTGTTTTTTTTTTGAAAGCATGCGTTATCGTAGACCGTGACGTTGGCTATCATAAGTGCAAGATGAAAAATTAGAACCAAAATATATAATATATAATGTTTGCAATAGAGCATTGCAATAAATAATTTTGTTTCATTACCTTTATTCTTTATAATTACTGTTTTTACAATAAACTAATATTACAAAACAAGCTAAAAAACTTTTTAGAAACAAGCTTTTAAAAATGCAATGAAAAGTGTTTACGGTGCGCTTTCCGTTAGGGAGTTGATATCATGTATAATAGAAGGTACAAGTAACAAAACAAAATAACCTAAACATGACTGTCTTAGGACTTTTAATTATTCCAGTAGCCGCCCGCCGGCGCCGTAGTGAATCCGCAACCAATCTCAACAATAGTTTTCTCCGTTGAAATTTTCATCTACAGACCGTTTTGTTGATGGGAGTTCCTCCTACAGAACGATCACTGCTATACGAATCTTTCCACGACAGACGTTTTCACTATGCATTATTCACTGAAAAGCTATTTCGTTGTGCTTGTTCTTCTTGACCTTCAAGAAATTCTTTTCATTTGCAATGGTGACATCAACGAACACTCCCCGGCGCTGGGAACGATCTACGATCACGATGTCTTATACGACGATGTCATATTAGTTTATTGTGAATTTAGTCCTGTCAAAAAATAAATAAATATTATTGTTATTATCCTGTCTCTACATTTCACGAGTCAAGCCCCGACTTTTGTTGATAATTAGTAGAACAGATGCTCTAAAGCACAAAGCAAGACTGTTGAAACTATTATTTAATATAGGGTTAATTGTTTAACTCTCTCTCTCTCTCTCTCTCTCTCTCTCAATCTCTTTATCTTGATTATTGTGAAAAAATATTGTGACTTACAAAATTTATTGGCTGATACTCTCACTCAGTAGATAAAATACACTACTACAGCAACAATTGCATATTTTTAGGTCTTACTTTTCTTACTTTGTATTTGTGTTCTCTTTTATCTTTTTATAATTAGTGTATGGTGTATAAAAATAAAATATTTTCTTTATTTCTTTTACTGTTATGAATCGACGATAACAATAGCTTTTATCGGATATGCTAATAACAGATAACTTTTATCGGAAGTTGCGTACAGCTCTTCGCCTACAATGTAGGATAACTAAATAATATGTCATAGGAAAGAAATGCGGCTACCTACACTCACTGAGTAACCGATGTAGCCCGCGACCTTGCCTGATAACGTTACCCACCCACTTTAGATAAAATATCTTTACAATTAAACTTTACTTTTTATTTAAAAGCACTGTAAACTCGAGAAATTGTAATTGGGAAAAGTATATAATTTATTGCGTTTAGGTTTAGGTTCAGTTGCAAATGTCACAATTGCGTAAGGATGTCACTGTCAGTTGGACGGTGTGACAGCTGCGCTGACGTTGACAGTTTTAATTTATTTTTTTCTCTCTGTACGTACCTATGCAGTACAGACAATGTTTGTCAAATTATTTATTAGTTATGTTTAGAATATTTTATATTTATATAAGCCTAACTGTGTATGTAATTATTATAAATATAATTTTATTGTGTTCGCTCGTGCGTGACGTGCGTGACGTCACCTACCGGTCTCAGCGGAAGACCAGCGCTGGTTGTTTACAACTAGCATTATGCTGAGCTGGGACCGGATTGTGGCAAAAACATGTTACATAGGTATTTTGTGTATGATTTATAATTTTTGAATGATATTTATTTTGTTTTTTGTCACAATAAATTTCTGTCTATGTCTATTACTACATAGGTACATAATATGTACTTTTTACCCGACTGCGTAAGAAGGAAGTTTAGGTTTTTCGAGTGTATGTATGTATGTATATTTCTTTGACACGCCCTAGAGCCTAAACGGCTTGACCGATTTTGATGTGAGTGGTGTCAATAGATTCGTCTTAGTTGTGAGAGTGACACTGGGTACATCAAAATAAAAAAAAATTATCATAAGTTAGGCTGCAAAAACCTCTTTTCTGCAGTCGGGTATTTTGTTTTTCTTATAACATTGATACTTTTGGTTGTGGTTGGCTTACGGTTTAATATGGTTACCTGTTTATAATCCGAATTACGAAATTTCAAATATAATTTCAATTAAATAAAATTTACAATTAATTAATTAATTATTAAATTTGACATTTCGTCTGTATACGAGTTTGTCGGTTATCATGATAACCGAATCTGCAATAATTATTTTTAGTGGTAAGGCATGTATTTATATTGATTCATCGGAACGACATAGTCGGCAACGACATAGTCGGCAACGACAAAGTTCCTTAAAAAAGATTTAAAAAAAACTGCAATACAAAAGTTCTGTGTATGTATGTATACCTAATAAGAACAGAAAGCTAACGAAGTTTTTTTTACGTGGGAAAATGCCCTCGCATACCATACTGCTACGGGGAGACAGTGCGGTTAAGTGGGACTCGAATCCATTAAAACCTCACGATTACCTGTTTATAATTTAAGGATAATTAAAATTTAGCCACTGCCGATGGCCAGTTGGCAAGTGTTGTCTGGGGCGCACCACGAAGAGGCGACACACCAACTTAGCGAACCTTACATAACATAATACTCTGTGGTGAGTAGTATATTTTGACTTTGACACTTATGTACGACAGCGCAATTTTGTCAACTTCTCGCCGACACGTAATGACGCTTGCAGAAAGAAGCCAGAATTTGATTCGTTGATCAAGTAACGTTTTTCGGTAAGGTCGTAAGTGTTCGATACGTGAGTGTGGGCAAGTGAAATAAAGCAGTGAAACCTGTCATTTTGTCGGCAAAACTCCATAAAAACTTCTAGTTTTAGAAGTTCTAGTAGTCGCCAATCACATTATTGAGGCAAGACTCGAAGTTAAAAATTACTGTTTACGTTTTTTTTTAGTTCGAAAATAGGCGTGCGCTTGACCGTCAACTCACGTGGTGTTAAGCGAGAGTTACCGTCTACGATGAAGCGCGCTTGCCTAGAAGAAACCTATTCACTCGCGATTTGAAGACACCTAGATTATATCCAGTCGGATAGACCCATTCAGGAAGCGCATTCCACAGTTTGGCGGACGTGGACTTTAGACTTGACTGTGACTAGAACATTGTATTACTCGAGAAACTTGAAAATATCTCAATACTTGACACTAGCAAATTGTTAATCGCATAGGTCCAATTCAAAAAAGAAAAAGAAGAATCGCTACATATTAAGGTAGTTTAACGATTTAGCAGCGGTTGCGCAGATTTTAACAGTTATTTGTGAACGTTAATGACTATTTGTTGTTGTTAACCGTTAACGAGTATTTATTTGTTGTTAACCGTCAATTTGCGTACGATTCGGCGTCGATCTATATCGGGACAAAGCGACCGAACTCCAGGACTCCTTGAGCGCTTTGTTTCTGAAATTAATTAATGTAAATAACATTAAATAGGAAGCGGCGAGTGTTTGAGGCAATAAATTAACGGATAAAGTATTACGAGTCCGCTGAATGCGAATGGGAAATGAATAAGCAGCGATGCCGTTTTAATGCTTTCGCTTCCGAGCTTTTGTACAAACTGACCTAACCTTGCTTTCGAGTTGCAAATGTGAGTTTTTACGGCGATTTGAAATTTATTTTTCGTATATACTTACTTCATATTCCTAAATTGGTTTTTGAGTTTACTTAATGGGCGCAATTCTCAAGGCATCAATTTAGTTAGTTTAATTTAGTTTCGTTGTGTAGTAGTGTAGTTTGTTGATGACGATTACTTTGACATAGGTATATTATCCAATCAAATGGTTTTTATTTATTTATTTATTTATTTTAGAAACACCAACAGTATAAATATTACATTGACTTAGTAGGTAATCTCTAATATAAGTTTTTGCTGTCTTTGTGCCAAATTTTATAAAGTTAGTCTGTTTTGATCGTAAAAAGGTAACAAACTTTGCTTAGTTTGGGCTAGATCGTACTGTGTGGAATATCCACAAATATTTATTTATTTATTTATAAACATACATAGAGACAGATACGGAACCATAAGAATATTAAAGTTACTTTCATTCCGTAGTACAAGGAACCCTTATTGTGTCATGTCCGTCTGTCTGTTCACTATTTCACTTAATTATTACAGTTCTCATCTATCTCTGAACTAAAATTTGACAATGTTCGGTTGAGGCGTTTAGTCGTTAGAAACAAACAGACAAGTAAGCAGTATTACTTATAATAAAATTTAAGGATTAGGGTAGAATTATAATGTCGTACCTAAAATGTAGCAATATTACAATCAAAATATATTAGATACTTAAATATGTACAGTTATGAAATGAAATGAAATTATTTTATTCCAAATGTAAATCCATATCAAGTAAATTAAATTAATATTGATTGTTATTTGATTGTAATGAAGCATAATAATCGTGATATCGTAGATAATTGATCAATACCTAACGCATCCCATCTCAGTAATAGTTATTAATGGTTATTAATATGTCATTGTCTCAAATTACCTACATAGTGTCATCACAGACATGACAAACTACCTATGGTGACCGGTCACTTACTATATACACTTGTCACTTACATCTATACCAGCTACGTGTCATATAATTTATTCAATATTCACCCAAAAAAATCACCCTTAATCACTGTCGTGTGACTGTGTGATTGATTGATTGATCGTGTGCTTTTGTAATAAAACCTCTTAGCACTACGGATTACAACCATATTATGTTGAGCTCTGTTGGACCCGCGTTTGTACGATCAAAGTTTCAATATTTATAGTGCTCTAAATGAAATGGGTATTTTTTCCTGACTACTTTTCATCATCATCATCACCATCATCACCGTTTTTCATTACTACGCGGGTGAAACCGAGAGGCTAGAAGTACGTAACATGAACACTGAAGCCCTTGACCTCATTTTGAAAAAGAGAATTCATATTTTATAACAACTATAAAAGTAAAGATTAATTTAATACAATTTATACGTACTTAAATAAAACTAAACCTAAAATAACCTAAACAAATTAAATAATAAAGATATACAACTTTAATTTATAAAAGAGCTAAAAACGAACTAAAGACTCAGTCAAATAACCCGCCACTGACTGTTCCTGGTGCAAAGGTACCCATAATACTTGCGGCGTTACCGCGCTGAATGGCGATTGCCAGTCTTTGCACCAGAAACATGCCGGAGCGGGAGTCACCTGTCTTATCAAATATACGGTGGCCCAACTCACATATGAGCTGTTTGACCTTATTCATGTTTTATTACCTACTTATTTATTTATTTAGTTTATTGCTACTTAAAACAGAATACAGTCTTTACAATAATTTTACAATGATTAACTTATAATTTTGACCTAAACTTGTATAAATCATGTATACACAAGATGTTATTATTACAATAATTAGATTTTCATTTGCAAAAGTAAAAGAAGTAAAAAGAAAATTGGTAACATTAATTAATTGCTTGCGGGTCGCTGGTCTGCTCATGGTATACACACAATATAGTAATAAGTTAAGAGAGTTAAAAAAACACTTGTCTTCCCGTAACAATGTAATTAACAATAGTTTGTGAAAGTGACAAAGGTCACGGACCCCGGTGTCTGTGGACCTAAAAATGAAAAAAAAAACATTAATGAATTATAAACATAAGTACTATGTACATCATTGTATGCGGCAAACACAATATTCAAGACGTCGCATTTAAATTTGTAAATTCTGATTGATGACATCAATGACATCGTAATGGTCTTTGGATATTTTGTTGTATAAGCGACACATCCTTACATTCCTTACTATAGAGTTTAGAAAGAATTATTATTGTTGTACCTACACACCTAATACAAATGTTTTTGCAAATCCATCACGCTTTATGGGCTCAATGTTAATGCTGATATTTCCAAGAAGAGAAGGCCAGTAAATTTTTGTGTACCTATAATTTTATGTAAACAAACTAAATCTGAATTTAATCATAAAGTAACCTTATTTAATTATATTTTATGAAGGTATTTACTACTGCCCAGAATGTAATTTTAATCTAAGCCATACTTTAAATATAAATTTGTTATAAGAAAAACAGACAATAGACAAAAAAACAACGATTTTGTCCCTTCCTAATATGTAATATTTTGACTTTCCTCAAGTACTTAGGTCTAAATGTGATACGTGACTTAAATGCACTAACTCGAACTGTTTCTCGGTAAAATACCTACTGATTTATTCCGTATTATCGTGTGAAGATAAACTCTTGTTGGGGTCATATTTACGATTATTTATTAAGAACTAGTGATTAGCTTAAAGTGCTACGTGACAGAAGTCTGCTATATAATCTTCTAATTACCCGATTGCGCTAGGAAGAGGGTTATTGTTTTCAACCGACATCAGGAGGAGGTTCTCAATTCGACTGTTTTTTTTTTGTTTGTTTCACCGATTACTTCGCCAATTATGAACAGATTTTGATAATTATTTCTTTGTTTGGTAGGTAATAGTTCAGAGGTAGTCCCATATAAATTTTATCAGAATTGTTTCAGTACCTACTTTGTTTTTTATAATCAGTTTTTTGAAGTCGGTTGATTCAATTTTACTCAACTATGGCGAAGCAAAATTTTGTATATATTTATATATCTATATAAATATATCATTATATTTGTATAAAAGTATATTGCTGTGTATGTTTTAAACTATAATTATGTTTTATATGTATTTAAGTATGTATGTGGGTATATAAATATGTATGCTTTTGTACCAATTATATTTTACCGATTTTGATGTGCGAGGTGTCGTTAGATTCGGCTTCACTCCCTGAGTGTCTCAGGTTTGCAAAAAATAAAAACAAACCGGACAAGTTCGAGTCAGACTCGCCCACCGAGGGTTCCGTACAAACTAGCAGTTAAAAGGGGGAAATCATTTTTTTTTTATATTTTCCTTCATAAGCCGAAAAAATGTATCGTAAAAATATACGCTTCTGAAGTTCTTTCATATGATACCCCACATGATATGGTTAATTCACTTTAAAATTTGGACCTTCATTCCTTGCATAAAGACACATTTTTTTTGTAATTAAATTAAAAATGACCAGTTTTCGGATTTTCTCCTATATATGTACTGTAACACAATGCTTCTTGCCACATTTCATAGTTCTAGGTCAACGGGAAGTACCCCATAGGTTTTGATTCCCTTGTGAGTGTCGAAATGTGCGTTTTTTTTGACATTTTCATATAAATACATAGAACAGACTGCGCAACGCAATCACTAACTGCTATGCGCATCAGTTTGTATAATTTTTTAATCCATTCCGTAACGTTATTTATCCTGTCTTCCACGCAGTTCATAAATACATACATAAATACACTCGAAAAATATAACCCTCCTTACGCAGTCGGGTAAAAATACTACAGAATTGTATACGATATTGTTTCATTTAAAATTTCAAGAAATACGTTATTGGTAGTTCGCACAGGGCTTAGTCAGTAAGCAAGTAGATCTTGGGTCTAATCAAGTTGGCCACCCCTGCTCTATACCTATAATAAGACTTTATCGGGTCAAAATCTGTACATTAAATATTTTTGGAAAATTTTGATTGGAGGACGCATTACTATCGATTCAGAAGCCAGCAGTTTTCAACATTTTTGTCTGTCCGTCTGTATGTACGGTGTGTCCGACAGACGCCAAAACTATTGGACGGATTTGGACGAAATTTGGCAGGATTACTACTTAAACTATGTAGAAGGATCTGGCATACTTTTTATCCCGAAAAATTTGACAGTTCCTGTGGGATTCAGTAAGCAATAACAACATAATCACGCGGGTGAAACCGCGGGGCGCAGCTAGTCGCATATATAAATAAATCATAGACACAATCGCTACTTGTTATATACTATATTTTGTAATTCGTGTAGCAACTGCTCTGAGAGAATTCTCGTGCTGCAGTCTAAAGTCAGTCGAAGATAAAGCACGCATATTTAAATTATAGTTTAAATTAAATAAATATCGTGGTGATGAAACAATGTACGAAACAAGTACCTATATTGGAGATAATGGTGACACTACTGAATTGTCCTAAATAAAATGGATCAAATTATACGAGCATTAGGTTCGGAACCCTAATGTGTGACTCGACACAGTTGCAAAAATTAAAAAATGCGCCAACGAACTATTTCGTAATAAACAAGTGATTTTACTAGAATTATTCTACAGAATGCACATTTATAATCTTTTACCGTTGTAAAATATTATAAATGTGCATGCGATTTTACGCATATTTTCTCACAAAAAACGTACACTCAACAGCGTATCAAGCCAATGAAATCGTAAGTTAGTCTACAAAAACTGCTTTTCTGCGGTCGGGTATTTTGTCTTTACAACCGACTTCAAAAAAGGAGGAGGTTCTCAATTCGACTGTATTTAGGGTTCCGTACCCAAAAGAGTAAAAACGGGATCCTATTACTGAGGCTCCGCTGTCTGTCCGTCCGTCCGTCCGTCTGTCACCAGGCTGTATCTCATGAACCGTGATAGAGAGTTGAAATTTTCACAGATGATGTATTTCTGTTGCCGCTATAACAACAAATACTACTAAAAAACAGAATAAAATAAATATTTAAGGGGCTCCCATACAACAAACGTGTTTTTTTTTGCTTGTTTTTGCTCGATATTGATAAAGGCAACCGGTAGACGCTTGAAATGTTCACTGAATAGGTATTGAGTTATATTTTTCTCTTTAAAAATATATAATTAAATTAAAATGAAATTAATATTTAAGGGGGGCTCCCATACAACAAACGTGATTTTTTTGCCGTTTTTACAGGTACCCTTCGTGCGCGAGTCCGACTCGCACTTGGCCGGCTTTATTTCATAACTTTAGACTGGGTAAACCGATTTTGATGATCCTTTTTTATTTGAAAGCTGGTGCTTCCCGTGGGTCCCATTTCTATTTGGTCCAGTTCTGACAATGGCATCCATGAGAAGTCGGTTGCTTCAGTTTTTTAAACTATTATTATAATATACATACTTTTTTGAAATCAGTTTAAAAGATGACGTATTAAGGTGCAGTAGGTTCGTGCGTTGCCATAACCAGCGGAGTGCAGCCGCCGCATGTTTGTTTAGGCGGGTCGGGTCGGCGGCCGCGCGTCGGCCGCCGCACCGCGCGCCGGTGTAGCACCGCCGTCTGACCTTCACCCCGCAGTCGCCAAGGTCTTTACAGGAAACGTTTATTGCATTCTCTTGATTGTGAATCATTTGCAATTTTAAATATGATGTTTGCTCAGACATCAGAAGAGATTCACGGAATATATACTAGTGTGTGACCGATGGTAGCTTTTGATTTAGATAAAGGTGTATGGATTTTGTTTGGTTGGAGAAGGCGTATGATAGGGTTCTTTATGAAGTCTTGTGGTGGGCTATGAAAAATAAATTTGTCATAATCATCATCATCTCAGCAATAAGAAGTCCTCTGCTGGACATAGGCCTCCCCTACGGATTTCCCAAAATATTGATTGGAACCGATTTGCATCCATTCCTTGCTTGCATACAGCTACAGCAAATTACAACTACAGTAAATTACAGCTACAGCAAATTGATTGGCCTTGTGGCTCAGTTGGTAGTGTGTTTACGTCTACCTGCTGAACTTAAAGGTCGTAGGTTTGATCCCCACCCAGGGCAAACATTTGTATGATGAGCATGGATGTTTGTTCTGTGTCTGGGTGTTTCTATGTATCATATGTATATATTTACAAAAAAAAGTATTTATGTATTCTATCAGCCATCTAGTTCCATAGTACAAGCTTTGCTTAGTTTGGGCTCGATGGTGTTGTGTGAAATGTCGACAATTTTTTTTTATTTTTTATTTAATTACAGCTACAGTAAAATACAGCTACAGTAAATAACTATAACTATAACTTTCCTGATATTGCCCTGATTGACGAAGCCGATATGCTGTTACATAGGCCCACATTATGGACCTTACCGAAAAACGTTACTTAACTTTAACTAACGTCCTAAGTTCTCTGTCTTCTATCCGCAAGTGTCATTACGTGTCAGCCAGAAGTTGACAAAATACTTATGTTAAGCATTGCCTAAAGTTAAGTAACTTTTTTCGGTAAGGCAGTATATTATGTACATCTAATTATAAAACATGGCCTGCCTCTGAAGCTCGCTTCATATCATCAGAATCTGTATCGGAGATTGGCTCTAAACTCTTTAGTCATAGTTATAGTCATAGTCATATTTATAGGTAACAAAAAATAAGTTAAGTACATATCAAATGAACGAAAACGAAGCAATATTAACATTGTTCGAAAAAAAAAAAAAAACAAACAAAATATTTATCAATAAAGAAAAAAAATAAAAAACAGTAATTAAATTACAAGTGTCAAATTACAAGTAAAAACAAAACATAATGTAATAAATAATAAAAAAATAAAATAAAAATAAAAACCTTAATATGATACGCCGCATCTTTGTCACATACAATTTATTATCTTATTAATACTCATGTATAATGTATCATGTTGTGTCAAATTGTTCATTTAATCTTTTTTGTCTTACTTGTTTATTTACTAAATAAGTCCGGCAAATTACGCGTTTCACTGGAACACCGAGGCTTCCGTACTCCCATACAACATATTATGAACACAAAGAACAGGACGAATTAGCAAAATGTGCTAGAAATCTATGAATATTTGTGATATCACATATTTTTCATACTGTAGAAATAATCTGAAATAGTAGGCATATCTAAAGAAAATATTGATGTAAGCGCGGTCCACGTTCTTGATGCGTACTGAACATGAATGGAATTCTTTACCGCCATATCTGTTTCCTGAGAACTACAATCTTAGAATTTTTAAGGCTAGAGTGAGTATTATTTAGATCGACGAGCTCCATCCTCGGCCACACCGTTGCTTAATATCAGGCGAGTTGGTGGTCAATCGTAGTTCTATCTTGCATTAAAAAACATACGTACATACATACATTACAAATATACATACACTCGAAAAACATAACCCTCCTTCTTACGCAGTCTGTTTCAGGATGGACGAACAAAAGGACAAGATGAGTGTATAACGTTTTCTTAACCATAAAAAACAATATTATTGTGGTAAATATGACGAAACGAGCAGTAGTTGCAGTAGTTCCGGTCGTTGACCTTCACCCCGGCGACGGTCGCGCCTCTGACGCTCTTGAATCTTGAACGGCGCGGCGGCGGCCAGCCGAGATGGATGCTCCGGTCGCTCGTGCCTACCATACATACAGGTATGGCGAGCCCTAGTGGCGGCATTTACATCATTTCACCCGACCACGCAAGGTAGTGGGTTATGTGTTTCGAGTGTTTGTATGTATGTATGCGTGTACGTACATGAATGTATGTTTCTATTAAAGCCACGCTTACCCGCAAAAGCAGCAAAAATAAGCTTTTTGAAAATTTATAAATTTATAAAGCTCAATTTTTTTGAATGTAAAATGTTGGTCTGTTGGCTAGGGGTTTCCTAGCGTAAAAACACGATAGCTGAAAAAAGTCGCGATAGCTTTTTTTTTTATTGATCTCCAAGTTGTTTAATGCAAGTAGCTATTACATTTTTGTAGCGTTCTACTAGCATTTTTGATACGTTTAGTGCACTATTTTATAGTAATTTATTGAAGGTTAAACAAACTCACCTGTAGTGTAGTTTGACCGTAATTGTACGAGTCGCTGCATTCGAAGAGATTTTATATTCACCAGGTAGTCCACTCTTCAATGTGCTGGGCACCGAACACTTTTTTAGAGCTAAAACCTTTAAAAATACAAAATCTAATAATTTAATACATGTCCGGTGGCGAGTAGCGACATCTGCCGCTTGCGCCGGCCGTCCGTCAATTCTTCATTCTTTTCAGAGTTAATAATAATTGTGATTTCACTAAAGTTTTTCTCACCCATAATATCTAGGGAGAGTTGCCGTAGGAAAAAACTCAAGGGTGGGAGGGACCGAAAATCTCTTCGAATGCAGCGACTCGTACAATTACGGTCAAACTACACTACAGGTGAGTTTGTTTAACCTTCAATTGTACTTCGTCGCTGCATTCTTTGAGATTTTATATTCACCAGGTAGATGTTTAGAGCTTTAGAGAAATCACTTTCTAAAGAGTAAATATACAATAGATAAGGCAAAACTAAATACAATTAAGCTGATTATTATACGAACACTTGTCTTAATTTACTAATAATCAATTATTTGACTATCTTCAGGATCATCGCATTTGCGGAATCAATGTTATTACATACTATCAATATTAGGAAATACTAGTTTGTTATAAAAAAAATCGAATACGACAGTTTTTTTTTTTTTTGCCAAATCTGCAGCTTTCTTAATCACGTCAATGGAAGCGCCTCTCCGGCTGACAGTAGACATGAATTTCTGAACTCCTGCCGAGAATTATGAGCGGAGTACCGATCTGTGTCGATTCCACTATGTTGCAACACTTGTTCGATCCAGAAGCTGATCGTAGCTGCGATTGCGTTGTTGTATTATTATCATTGTTGTATTAGTTGTCAAATTTTAGTTGTCCGTGTTAGTATTGTCGCTACATAACTTGGTTGACTTCTTGTAAGGTACTTGGTCAAACATATTTCCTTCTTATTCTGATAAAATGAAATGAATAGATGAGGTCAATGCCTCCCGGGAGACTAGTTCTTGGTTAATTCACCTATAGATATTTTAATGTTGGAATAATTTCTTTTGACATTCGATAGCGTGATTAGTGACAACATCTGCACACGATGAGCAGTTGACAAAGTAAGCAGAGCTACAAGTTTCTTCATTGTAGTTGTCGATGGTAATGCCAGGTTGAGATACAATTGACTTACGAAATCTAGTAAAACGTTGGTGGCCCAAGTATATTAGTATCTTGGGAAACATGGCAGTTTCGGAAACACCTCTTAGTAATGTACTATGTACTTACATTAGAATCTGAACTAAACTGTTTACCCCAATATAAGTGATAGTTTTTCAGCTCAATCGAAGCGTGCTTAAAGTTGACTAATTAGCTTCTAATTTAAATTGCTCCGAAATAAAGCTTAATGCTACTGGATTGGATATAATTGGATATAGAGATACAATCATCGATCTTATTGCCGTGACAAAAAAAAAACTATACAAATTTAAACATGCCGCATCACAAGGTTTCAATGTATCATGATATTATATTGATAAATTCTATCTTTCTATTGTGAGAGACTGGCGTGAAAACGCATCCCTGATAAGCGTCTGATAACAGCAGGTCTCAGATGCAATGTGCAGGATAAGATTCCACACAGAGGATATTGGGTCCTGGTAAGACTATTAAGCCATAATTAGTTCTGAGGGCGAAGTTCGAGAACTAAAGGATACGACGGCTGGCTCGACCAGTAGGGAACCACACTAACTTCAGACGCCTGGTCATCCAAACCTTGCTTGGTGGACCTTGCGCAAACATTTTAATGTAAGTGTAAACGGGAAAATCATTAGAAAAAAATATTTTTTCCCATTCAAGGTAAAGCCGTCTATATTAAAAATATTTATTTACATTCAGTCAGAAAGCAAAAAATCAATATCTGTGTATATATTCTAACTTCAGTGTAATTTCATGAAATGCATGAAGTGAAAGACTCTATTCAGTATTTACGTTAATACATCTTGATTCCTTGTCTTGTACCTGTCTACATTATCCTTGGATTTCATGTATGATGCACAAATAAGTAGGTGGCGTTTATTACACCATTGACATATCTTGTTAGATAGATAAACTCTTTATTGTATCCAACATAAAATGTACAATCAAGAGACATTAATCACGAACTAGTGTGACAACTGACGACCCTATCGCTAAGAGCGATCTCTTTCGATCAACCGTTCACTTCCGTATGAAGATGTTCGATATTATATTCGCATTGGATACTTCTCATCCTGATGATGAAGGGAATTGCCGTCGTATTATTCGATTCTCAAGAGAATAGCTATATAAGACAACTCACATGCAAAAGTATTTTATTCCTATGAATACCGCTTGTAATTCTAATAAATTAATATAATTTTCAATATCTGATGAACCCCATCATGAAATTAAACCATCAGACATTACGCCATTGTTGGTTATATGCCCCCGATAAAGAACCTATTACTACGAAACGAAATGGAGGTCATTATATTGTTCTCCTCCCAGGCGAAGCTAGGTTTTAAGGCAGGGCTTAAACTCATAGCTGTATCAATTCTGTATCGAAGTCGTCCTAGGAAATAAGAGATATTTCGTCGAATTGCTTTGTATAAACCCAGCCGTAATCTATTACTGGATACCTTGAGGTCTACAGACCTGAAAATTTAGCATTTAGCACGAATGAGAATAGAACCTTTCTGATAACCTTGGTAAATCTATTCGAAAAGTTCGGAAATCTTCTTTATGCTTGGCGTTAGGTAATTGGAGGGTCATTTCCACAGTACTTATCTCGGAACCCAAAAAACCGTTTTCAGTTGGCTATGAATAAGATTGCTTTCGGCGTGGTTTATTAAAAAAACCTAACTTTTAGGATAGAGTGACCGGTTCCTTATCTTGCGTGGAACAGCCCTTTATAATAGCTGTCTGTATTATAAAATACATATATCGCCAGCTGATAGCCCTGATTTCTTAGTTAAGTTGTTACAGGTTGTCATGATCTTCGTGAACACGAAAGGCGTGGAACAAAGGTAGGCATTGGAACTCATAGGTTTGTTCTTTGAATTAGAACCTTAAATATTTCCAACTGGACGAGTGAATAAGAAAAAATAATGTAAGCCTCTTTATATATGTCTATAAAGTAGGTACTTCTTCGAAACTAGATTTTATGCCGAATGTTTTCCATTTTAAAATCGTGCGGTTGTAAATTTTTTTTTATAATTCTGTAAGATTTCATTATAAATCTAAAATAAAACGTTAAATCTTTATTTTGTACTAAGAAATAAGTTGGCCTGAAATTATATACAGATTGTAATAATTTGGATATTTAAAGATTATATTATAAAAATATATATTATTTTTAATATGCTAGGACTCAACAGAATATGTCGGCTCTTAATTCTGCATAACAGGGTAAATAAACGATATCTTATATCCTGTTAAGTACGTATTCAAGTATAGTGGGGCGTTTTTAATTGACTTCCACGCACCTAAAAATCGTTTAGTTTGTCAGTACCCATCTATAAAGAAATACCTTATTTAGTTCTTGGGAACATGTTAATAATTGTTAATCTTAATGTTCTGAGCCTTGATGTGATCAGCCGTCCCTATACAAGGACGCTTGTGTGCTGGGTTCTGGATTAGATACATGGGCTCACCACATCTGAGTCTGCGTCTCGCTCGAGCCCTTTGTATGCATATGTATGTACCAAAATATAAGTATATGTATATATTTATACAGGCGTTATCAGGTTTCTTCTCCTAGAAATATTTTGGCAGTGCTTTATTGATTTAGTAATATTCTCCATTTTGCCATTAAACGTTATCCATATAAAGTTTGTAACTGCCACGATACCCAAGCTAAGATAGTTCTGCGTTTTATCCAAACGCAAATCTTTACTTTTAGTAGATTCCGATAGTATATCAGCCATTTCTATGAGCCTTCAGTAATATTAATATATTTTCTACCAATTTTTGTACAGCCTCTTTGCTGAGGCAATTTGTTATGATTTGGCCCCAAAGTTCAGAGATCTCGTCCCTAATCTTAGGTGCAAAGTTATTAACTTTAGCCTTTGAAGCCTCTCAAGGCTTTTTAAAATGTCCTCGGCCAAAGCCGGAACTTCCGGTGATACACCGATTTCTAAATTTGGTTATGAGGGTGGAACCATCATATCGCCGATGGGAGTTCATAATAAGACCACCTTATCGTGAGGATTAGTGGTATCGAAGCGATAAGCTGTATTCCTCGATTAGACGAAATTTATCGTTCAATTTCTCAATCTGTGAGGAATGATGAGAAAGATGGCGACAACAATGGTGGTCGCGTCACCACTCAAAAAGCTAGTACTAGTAGTACTTTAAATATCTAGGCGTACTGTAATCGCGTCACAGTTAAAAATATATTTTATTGTTATATGGTTGTAATCGCATCACAACTCTATATTCACTACAGGCAAAATTAAAACAGGCCGTAATCGCATCACGGCTCAAAATTAAAACAGGCTGTAATCGCATCACAGCTCAAAATGAAAACAGGCTGTAATCGCATCACAGCTCGAAATTAAAAAATAATTAGTTAAATTTTATAACTGCATTGAAGTTCTCATGCAGGTAACAAAAAATATAAAGTTTAAATTCTCTTTTTCATCGAAGAAAAAGATTATTTGAGTCAAAAAATAAGCAGGTATTCTTAATACTCTTAATAGATCAATATCGAAAGTAAACATTACTTTTTCTCGAATAGTCATACATACTATTATCAATAAAGTTTGCAACAGAAGTTTGCGACAAAAGTTTGCAAAATAAAGGTCACTAAATTCAATAACCCAATGTGAAAACTAAACATCTTTGATTGATGTTCACAAATGTGGGTAGGTGAACCATAATTAAACGCAACAATTCCAATTGTTATTTTCGTCAATCTTCATATTTGCACATTAATATAATAGACAAATGTGGTATTAACATGGTTTATAAGTGTAGCCGCGAGCTAATGGACTATAGGAAAAAACTATGCACACACCAAATCAATAAAATCAGTTGAAATCAATATTGTACTCACCGAATTCATCGAAATAACCGCCAGCTAGAACTATCACACACCGGAGCCTTTTTGGAAGAAGGTGTCCGCCGAGATGCAGATTGACAGCTGGGTTTTTGACAAGCTAGTCGTGACGTCATTTGCTATAAGCGTCATGATTGGTCCAAGGAGACACCTAACTTAGAAAACAATACTGGTTGCAGCAGAATTCATCAATCTAGCGTGTACATACCCTCCCCCCAAAGTAGAAGATCTATAACGGTAATCTACAAAGCTTCGACACGGGTCGAAGCAACGTGTTGTTACGTGTTCGTACTTCTACGACACGGATCGTCGAGTCTGGCCCAGGCAGCAGCTTGGTTATTCTACCTCGTCTCCATTGTAACGGAGGATAATTGTCCTCTTTTATAAGGACGAGGTCGCCGACTTGAGGTGGATCTACTTGAGAGGTCCATCGTGAGCGTTGCTGCAATGTGTGGAGATACTCATTGCGCCAACGGTGCCAGAAATGTTGCGAAAGCTTTTGTATTTGTTGGAAACGCGTTAAACGATTAAGATTAACGTCCTCATATGGATATTCCGGTAAGGCTACTAAAGGTTGGCCGATTATTAGATGTCCTGGCGTTAAAACTTCGAGATCTGAGACATGCCCACTCATCGCCTGAATCGGGCGCGAGTTCATCACGGCTTCCGCGTGTGTGAAAAATGTAGTTAACTCTTCAAATGTGAGACGCCGGTCGCCCAGTGTGCGGTACATTAGACCTTTAGCTATCTTAACCGCGGCTTCAAAGAGTCCACCAAAGTTTGGACTGCTTGGAGGGTTGAATAGCCAATTTATGTTACGATTGACCAGTTCGCGTTCTAATTCTGGTCTGTGATCTCGCAAATACGCGTAAACATCCTTCAAATATCTATCGGTTCCGACGTAGTTCGTTCCACAGTCTGAACGGATTAGAGATGGGAGTCCCCGTCTGGATACGAACCTAGTGAAGGCCGCGACAAAGGCTTGGACAGATAATTCCGAGACTACCTCCAAATGTACTCCTTTAGAGGCCAAGCAGCAAAATATACAGAGGTAGCATTTTACTATCCGCGCGTTCTTCGTTGTGCCGCTTTTAATGGAGAAAGGACCTGCAAAGTCCGTACAGACTCCTTCGAAAACTCTAGAACCTTTGACACGGTCCGGAGGTAAGTCTGCCATAAACGGTTGATCATGCCGAGGTTTTACCTAAAGCACTGTATACACTTGAAGGTCACCGACCGAGTTAATCTGCGCAAAGAAAGTATCCAGAAGTTGCGCGATAAAATAGCTGCTAAAGAATTTGCACCGACGTGACAATGAGTCTTATGATAATGTTGCACCAACATAAGTGTGAATTTGTCTTTTCCGGGAAGAAGAATTGGATGACGTGCCGAATATGGGAGATCCGCATGTCTAATACGACCGCCGACGCGTATTAAAGAGTCCTTGTCCAGGAACAGATTAAGTTTTCTGGCTGAATCACGAATAGGCTTTCCTAACCGTAACGCGGAAATATATTGTTTGAAGTTAGATTTTTGTACTGTTGTTATAATGTAAGTTAAGGTTTGCCTGCGTTCTAACACTGAGACATTTTTACCAGTAAATTCCGTAGCCGTATCCCTTTTGTTATGTGAAACCGAAACCGAACCATCCCTATTGGCCGACGCCGAAATAGAAGTCGCACCGTGTTTGTCACCAGACACCGAAACCGAGCAGTTACTAGCACTATTGGATACCGAGACCGAGTTGCCGTTATTTTTTGATACCGAAACCGAATACCTTGAGGTGCGGCATTTGCGCCGACAGTTGTGAATAAACCGAAGTATGAACGCTGTAACATTCACTAGCCTTTCGAAAGAGCTGTATCTTTCAATTAATTGTAAAACTTCCGAAATTTCATATAAACCGGGCTCCTTATCTAAAGTTGCCATGTTGGACACTAATTGAGGTCGTAGTCCGGGTAGATTATGCGATGCTTCTAAGGTGCAAGAAGGCCATTGATCCCTCGGCTGACAGAGCCATTGAGGATTCCACCACAGTTCGTGTTTTAGTAGCTGAGCCGCAGTAGTACCTCTAGATCCGACATCCGCGCAGTTCATTGACCCTGGGACTTTTCTCCATTGAATAGGTAAGTTTGTATTCCTAATTTGAGACACCCGATTTCCTTGGAAAACCTCTAGTTTGTGAGGGGGAGTTTGTAGCCATGCCAATACGATGGTACTATCGGCCCAGCCAACAATTTCAGATAATTTAAATGATTGTTCCTCTAGGGTTGACGAAACATGTCGTAATAAGCTCGTCAGTAGGGTGGCTCCGTTCAGCTCCAGCTGAGGAATAGTCATTTTTGTTTTAAGAGGGGCCACTCGTGACTTCGCCATGAGCAACTGGACTGTAGCTTCTTTATGAATATTTTCGGACCGCAAATACACTACTCCCGAGTAGCCTAATGATGAACCGTCCGAAAACCCGTGCAAAGAGTGGCATACATCTCCGACCGATTTTACACAACGCGGAATTGAGATTGCCTCAAGATTAGGTAAGTCTCTTATAAATTCATGCCATTTATTAATTAGATGTGGTGGAGCGGGAGTGTCCCACTCTACGCTTTTAGCTCCATCACTCATCAATTCTTGAAGTAGCAGTTTTCCGCGAAACACAATAGGACTGATCCAACCTAAAGGATCATGTAAGCGAGCCAGGGACGATAAGATACTCCGCCGTGTAACCGACGCCTCGGATGGCAAACTTCGAATTCGATAAGAAAATGTGTCCGATTCTGAATTCCATTGAATTCCTAGAATTTTGATAAAGCCTGAGTTATCATCCTCGCTATCAAAATAAAGGGGGGTTTCGCGAAACTCGTGAGGGAGATCCGACAGAAGCCGCCGATCGTTAGATGACCATTTACGCAATTCATACCCTGCCGTGGACATAAGTTGAACGAGCTCATCTCTGATTTGCCGTGCTTCCTCAACGGTATCACCGCCTCCATTTAAATCATCTACGTAGGAATTGTTCAGTAAAATATTTGCAGCCCTAGGATATAGTCTCCTTCCCTCCGCGGCAAGCTGATGAAGACAACGAATAGCAACATATGAACTTGACTTAAGTCCGTAAGTATTGGTAGTTAGTTCGTAAGTTTTTATTGGTTGCGAGGGACTATCTCGCCATAGGATAAGTTGATACCTACGGTCCTCTGGTCGGATCCATGTCATTCGAAACATCATTTTTACGTCGCACACAAACACCACTGCTGGCAACCGAAAGTTAATTATTACTTGTGTAATGTCGTTCTGTAGTTTCTCACCAGCGAGCAAACAATCATTCAAGCTTAAATTACTTCCCGATTTTTGGCTTCCATTAAAAACGACTCGAATTTTTTCGACGTCCCCCGATTTTTTAAATACTCCGTGATGTGGAAGAAAGTAGCATTCTTGTCCCGATGTTACATCAAAATCACTAAGACGCATATGACCGAGCTCTAAATACTCTTTAATAAATGATATATATTTTTCTCTGAATACTGGTTGCGTTGACATACGTCTTTCTAACCGTAAAAACTGGCGCATTGCAATTTGCTTGGTATCACCGAGGTGAACCGGCCGATCGGGAATTATAGGCAATTTAACCATAAATTTTCCATCCGAACACCGCGTGACCGAATCTAAAAATAACTTTTCACACAAAATATCTTCTGGATTTTTTATTTTTACCTTAGGGGGCTCTTCGGACTTCCAAAACCGCTCAACCATTTCCACTAAGGATACTCCAGAAAAGGGCACAGACACGTTACCATGGTCACCGTCACTGACCGGACCGAACACTGAGTAATCGAATATTGTGTCTAGCGCGTAAGGTCCACCGGGACGTAACATAACTTTGCTTTCACATACGATCTCGCCTAAAATGTCGCATCCAAAAATAATATCAATCCGCGTTAAATGTTCAAAGTTGTTGTCCGTAAACCGCACATTTCCCGTCAATTTAAGCCTGGAAGCTACATAAGTCGTAGGTGTCTTCAACACGACACAGTTCACTGAAAGGATGATATCATTGTTTCGTTCCGAACTAAAATGTATTGTAACCACATAATCACTACGCTGTATCACTGCACCTCCGATGCCTATTAAGGGCGTGACTGTAAAATGTTTCTTCAACCTCAGTAGTTCCACTAAATCACTACGAACTACCGATATTTGCGAACCGGAATCTAATAAGGCTCTAACCTTAAACATTTCACCGTTATTAGATCTTATGTTTACAATAACAGTGGGCAAGATTATATCCTTAGAAGTGGGTAATGAAGAAACATTGTTACAGTTACATGTTGATTGTCACGCGGATTGATCGTAGTTGCCGTACGAGGGCCCCGAGTTTGTGGTGTCCAACGGCGCGTGCATGGAGTTGTTGTCTATACCTACGACAGCGGCGCCGCCGGCGGCTGCTTCGAATTCATTCATTACGTAGTTGTTGTTGTCACCCTCAAACAGCTGATTTGAGCCCATACCCGTGGTATGAATCATACGCTCGTTTTGTGTGCGCCGATTTTGGTCGTTGCTTACTTGTGGTGTAGAAAAGAAGTTATTCCT
Source organism: Lycia hirtaria (assembly GCA_947563715.1). Classification (NCBI taxonomy): domain Eukaryota; kingdom Metazoa; phylum Arthropoda; class Insecta; order Lepidoptera; family Geometridae; genus Lycia; species Lycia hirtaria. Next base: position 15,868,273 of record OX387384.1, read on the forward strand.
TAACTCACGATTCATGGTGCAAATTAAGGTGTTATGACCCGTATTACCGCATTTTTCACAGGGAATAAAAGTTTTGCATTGGTTTGCGAGATGTTTTCCGAAGCACTTGAAACACATTTTATTATTTCTTATCCAGTTTCTGCGATCGTCAACGGAACCGTTTCTAAACCGAAAACAATTCACAACATTATGAGACGGCGACGAGCAAAAGGCGCACCCGTCCATCGCGTACGAGTTATCGTATGACGTCGCAAGCGCATTCATTCTAATTGCGGGTCGTCGCACGGTATTATCCGAAGTTGGCCGTATTAGCAACGATTGTGAAGTACTCGCCGTGTCAATTAACCTGCACTCATTTTGCAGAAAATTTAATAAATTCTCAAATGTGGGCATTTCATTCTGAGTGTTTCCGTAAATCTGTTCAAACCGATTCTTCATTTCTAATGGCAGTTTAGACAGACTAATATGAAGTAATAAGTAACTCCATTCTTTAACCGGAAAACCGAGCGTTTCTAGACTGCGAGTAGATTCAAGTAGTGGGTTCAAAATGGATGTTCGTAACAAATTATTCCTTTTCAGTATTTCGATATTTAATATGCGAGATATGTGGCTATCGGCAAGTAAACGTTTATTATCGTACCGAGCCTTTAAAATATCTAATGCGAGGTCGAGTGAAGTGTCAGTCATAGGTAAATGTTGTATTAACATTCGAGGCTCATTTTGTAAATGTGAAATGAGATAATGTAATTTTTCTGTATTTGATATATCCGTACGCGATAGAACCAATGAATTATAAAGGCTAATGAAGCTACACCAGGTGAACACGTCTCCCGTAAATTCTATGAGTGATATATTTGGTAGCCGAGACAAGTGAACCTCGCCAGTAGTGTGCTTAGAAGAGCTCGCTTTGTCCGGCTCGCCCATAAGCTCAAAGTATTTCGCATCTAGCTCATCACACAATAAGGTCGCATCTTTATATAGCTTGTCATATCTAGTGTTTGATTCTAAATCGCCAACCTCGAGTATCTTTTCATATACAACCGTTAAATTAGTGAAATGCGTCTGAAGCTTACGCAACCTAGCAGATAAAACACCTTTAGGGTAATTAGGCGTGCGTGACAGTTCGACAGAAGTATTGAGCCAGTCACATTCTAATTTAAACTTAATTTCGAGCGGTTTCGCCATTTTGAAATATTAACGTATAACCTCTGTGCCTGATTCAGATCCGGCCGATGGACCAAATTATGTAGCCGCGAGCTAATGGACTATAGGAAAAAACTATGCACACACCAAATCAATAAAATCAGTTGAAATCAATATTGTACTCACCGAATTCATCGAAATAACCGCCAGCTAGAACTATCACACACCGGAGCCTTTTTGGAAGAAGGTGTCCGCCGAGATGCAGATTGACAGCTGGGTTTTTGACAAGCTAGTCGTGACGTCATTTGCTATAAGCGTCATGATTGGTCCAAGGAGACACCTAACTTAGAAAACAATACTGGTTGCAGCAGAATTCATCAATCTAGCGTGTACAATAAGCAAGTACTCACATTTTCCAAAAAACAGCGTTCCAATCGCCGTACTTTCCTTCCTGCGTTTTACGCTTCCTTATATTTAAAACTTACACCAAATGCACTTTGATAACACTTAGTACAAAAAACTTATAATTAGGTAAAATACTTTTTAAAAATATAAAAATACTTTGAAAATGTATGTGTCGATGCCCGAACACGAAAAGCGAATGAAGAATTGACGGACGGCCGGCGCAAGCGGCAGATGTCGCTACTCGCCACCGGATATGTATTAAATTATTAGATTTTGTATTTTTAAAGGTTTTAGCTCTAAAAAAGTGTTCGGTGCCCAGCACATTGAAGAGTGGACTACCTGGTGAATATAAAATCTCAAAGAATGCAGCGACGAAGTACAATTTTAGAATAATTTTGCTTGCGAGCAGCCGTACCACGGCGCGGCGGCGCGGCGTCGTATGTACTTCTGTGCTACCCACATGAAAACACCGCGCTCAAGAAGTGCGGGCTGAGGTAGCGTAAAATACCTAAAGTTCTGGGAAAGCCTCGCCTTAACGTAGATACTTGGATACTTGGATTCGTTTTTAATTTTGTTCGCACAGAACAAAAGAGAAAAAAACCAATTGAATTTCAAAATTCATCAAAGTGGTATCCCTACCCTATTCCATGGTACGCGATCGTGTGCAGCTTGTCCACTAGGATCCACATTATTGTGGTACCCTGGACTGAGAAAACTTTGCAGCGTCCAACGTCCCTTATTTCCTTGTAATTTTAAAGTTTATAGTATATCAGAAAAGTATTCAAAAAGTCTCACAATTCTGATAATTTTTATCATGGTATTTTCTCGAACTACTCTTTTACTTTTTACTCTTTTTTTCTGGATAGAGATCAACTTTACTATGCAGACAATATATGTACGTGGATGTTCATGATATCATTATGCTATGACATCATCGGTTTTCGTTGATTTTGTTTAATTTTTCAGTGTTTTACCGTGATAACATTAGTCATAATTATTGTAAGTTTACATTTAATTTCTTGTGTAATTATTCTGTTTAGTTTTGTGTGAAAAGATAAGTACTCACATTAAACTTTACACAGGTTTATTTATTTACACAAATCCAGCTTTCGCCTGACCGCTAACTCGCCTGATGTTCGCAAGAGCTTTACGACCTAATTCCACTCTCTAATATGTTTTGGGGAGTACCGCAAACAGATTTCTCTAAACATTATGGTTATTACTTTAGAAACATAATATAGATAAATGCACATGCTCGCGCACATGGATAAATAGATACACATAGGTATAATATGACTATCAAACAAAAAATAAACATCGAAAACAATTCATAATTAGCGCAGTAATCGCTGAACAAACATACAAAAATCCTACGAACGAATTGATCCTTCTTTTAGGAAGTTGGTTAAAAAAACGAGCCGGTACGACCCTCCTTTTGCTTAAGAATAATCTCAGTTTAAAAAACACGCTTCTAATTATTGTATTGTCATGGGTCCTCGATAAGTCTACAAAGTTTGAATGAAATGTGACCGTTTGAAGTGGGACAAAATCATGTTCAAAGGAGTCGATTACAAACAAACAAACAAACTTCACCTGTATGCATACAGGTGAAGCTAATAAAAGCGTGTTAAAATTGAGATTTTAGACTACCTGAGTTATTTAAAGCGTTAATTATGTTAACATTAACGTGATCATTTGCACGAAAGCAAATGTAGTATGAGTATTGCGTTGACGGGATCGTCAGAACATTTTGAACCGTGGCCAGGAAGCGTCATCTTCGGAGAAGTAGACTCAACTACCGAAATACACACCCGAAACGTTATGAAGCTCTGTGTCAGTACAAAAACATGACATTTTTCTACACAAGACGAAGGAATTGTTAAAAAATATCCTGTGACAAGGTGTTATCATCGAGATTGAGGAGATTTAGATGATGATTAATTCTAAAGCAAGTGACTAGGAAATGTTACGACTCTTAGTTTACTCAGTGATAGGTTTTTTTTCCTCAAAGTCTGGGAAATTCACTTTAGTTTAACTGGATTTTACCGGGTTTTTATACTGATTGTATATGTTGATGAGTCAGTAGATATGGTGTGATGGAATGACTCAGAACCGGTATCTTTTAGTAGCATTTTTCAGTCTGTTACAAGTAAATATTAGTATATTGATAATATTTCGTGACACACATAATATATCTAATTGTTATGGATAAGGGAGACTGTCTTAGTTTAAACATAAACCGGGACAGTTGCTTCTTTTTAACCATTTTCCAAAAAGAAGGAGGGTATCAATTCGGTCTGTTTTTTTAATGTTTGTTCACCAATTCACTCAGCCAATTGTGCATTGATTTTGTTGATTATTTTTGTAATTGGAAGGTCATACTTCAGAGGTGGTCCCATATAAATTTTATGAATTTTAAAACTCAATAACATCCGATAAAAAAACTGCTGAACCGATTTTGACGACACATAGCTAATAACACTCTCGATTAAATTCACTTTAAAAAAACTAGTTCAAAATCGGTCCATCCGTTTGAGAGTTTGAGAGTTACGATTCAACAGGCACACAGATACACAAATACACACCTCAAACTTATAACACCCCTCTCTTAGAGTCGGGGTTAAAAAATGTGTCACATTACGTTATCCATATCAGAATAGGTATAATTATGTATATTGTCAATGTCTTTGAAAGTCAAAGTCGGTACAATTTGGCAGACAAATTAACTGGTCGTGTCTGGAAGCAAAATGTTACTTGTCAAATTTCCCTCGTTCACCTTGAAAACACCAAATTGTACTATTTCTGACACACTTACTTAATTTTCCTGCCCGTGTCGTCAGTCGTTTTTTTTTCACTTTTTACGTAAATCGAGCCAAATCTACGGCTTACGCTAATAATAATCAATATCACGAATATAACTCATTCTGTGTGTTTGTTGTTTGTTTTGTGACTGATTGTCGGGATTTATATCAACAACGTAAGTATTTTTTTGCAAGATAGATCTACGTTTGACCACTAACTCGCCTGATGTTAAGCGACGGTGTGGCCGAGGATGGCGCTCGTCGATCTAGAAGATATCTTTTGACTCTAGGCATTTCCTTGAAATTTTTGTATAAGTTGCCAGAAAAATTATAAAACACATACATAAAAACATACAGACCGCATTGATAACCTCCTTCTTTTTGGAAGTCGGTTAAAAAGTGTTACTAGTAAAACTTTGCTGAAGTCTGGATCCCCTAACAAGTACTTCCTACCTTCTGGTACGCATGGTCCTAGGTAATTTTATGATGATTTATTATGTAATCATAGTCCACGGTTCTTTGTAATCTAGGTATGGTCCTAGGTAATCATGACCTATGTCCTAGGTACGTATGGTCCACGGTTCTATATAAATTTTATCAAAATCGGTTCAGTACTTTGGTTTTTACAACAAAATAACTGGAAAAGTATGTTATCCAAGTAAACGAATTGCGTATTTTGAAGTTGGTTTTTACAGCTTTCAATATTAAGCATTTATAGATATGTATGTTGTTTTTGCCGATTCTGATAAAATTTATATGGGCCCACCTCTGATGTATTAGCTACAAAACAAAGAAGAATTATCAAAATCAATTCATAATTGGCGATGTAATCGCTGAACATACAAAAAAAAATATATAATTAGTCGAATTGAGAAACTACTCTGTTTTGGTAGTCGGTTAAAAATAATCAAGGAATTCTGAGATGCTGATGAAACCGCATGATGCAGCTAGTGAATAGTGTGTATTTGTATGACTTTTTCAACCATAAAATATAGATATACCCTGGACAAGTCCACGGGAGATGGTTAATTCTCCACGTTCTGGCGTCCCGCCAATGCCCCACACGTAAAGATTTTTTTTGAATAGCCCTGTTGTCATGTTGTCATTATGGTTAGCATTATTGGCACCTGTCGTCGGATGCATGCGACCTTGGGGCTCCCTAATAGCGAACGCTGGGTGGTAAAACCTTGACCCGCTGATGAGGTCACTAGGAAACACTTGAAAGTACAAGAATAAAAAAATAAAAAATAAAGAGTGACTTCTTTGAGGGGGTTTTTTAAATGACGAATTAAATTTTTAACCGACTTCAAAAAAGAGGGAGTTCTCAATTACTTTACTCTGTAGGGTTTTTTTTTGCATGATTGTTCAGCTATTACTTCTATAATTTTTTTGTTAGGTAGGTCATACTTCATGGAATTACGCTGATACATCGATATACCTGACGAAAACAAACAGCTGAACCGATTTTGATGAAGTATTGCTAAGAGTCCCCTCGATGATATCCTCTTTAAAAAAAAGTAGATCATAATCGGCCCATCTGTTTGAGAGCTACGATGCCAGACAAACACACAGATAAGATAGTTAAAGGGTGACTTTACAATATATATTATTTCAGATACAGAGAATTCCCAATCGCAAAACCTTAACTTCTATTATTATAAAAAGATCTTGTTATTACAGAAAATAATTATAAAATAATTATAATATATACAGTTCTACAACAAAATTAATGTCTGGAAGAAAATCGCTTAACCTTCAACTAAATCTGTCATCAAATTCATACCTCCCATCTATACAATTCGCAGAAAAAATAATAACCGACTCGTACTTTTGTGATCTCACATCAAAAATGACAAATTTGTTTTTAGCCTTTTCTTTGAATTTCTTCCCTTTGATCGCGTTTAGGTCTCTGTGATGTTCCTAAAATTGCTTCACCCTTTTTACCTGGCTCATATCTAAACCATTTTCTTTTCGAATAGGTTCGCTTTAGTTTTTTTTTACACAGACTGTCTTTGTGGCTTTAGTATTTGAATATTAAAATTACTGAAGGTCTTGAACACGATTGAAGAATAGAATACAACGTCGACATTCTCTGTTTGTAATTTGCCTTTTGAAAAGTAACTCCGACGGGTAACCTATTTAAGCTCCGAAATTCATTTGTTTTATTATAAGTTGTCGGAATCCGTTTTATAGAAGTAACTGATTACAGATAGTTTTACTTGACACGAATTTCTTATTCCACAAATTTGATATTAAAATGGTATATAAGTAAAATTACTAGGTTAAGTTCGTTAGGTTTCCTGTTTAATTTCGTTATTTACAAAGGATCGCTTATAAGACAGGACATCAATTTATATAGTTTAGGTTCGTTAGGGTTTTGTTATCAGACAATTTTGGTAAATTGTCTTTAAAAAACATTTCGCGTTAGGGGAAAAGATATTCGATATTTCATAATTCGGATAATAGTTAAGTAACCACACCGATCATGTGATGGAATATGAAGAATCAAGAAAATATTTTCTTACCCTGAGGCTTTTGTACCCCGATGCTTCCGTACCTTAGTACCTTCACACGATTTTGAGAAAAAGGGTCCTGACAGACAGGGAGTCAGATAGACAATAAAGTGATCCTATAAGGGTCCCGTTTTATTTTTACTGTACGGCACCCTAAAATTCACATTGATACAATTACTTGTATCAATTTGAATTTTAGGGTTAGTTTAGCTTAGTCAATTACGCTAGTACTAATTTTCCATTTGTTGGTTGCACGGATTTCTTACTATTGTCCATTACGTTGGAAGGAGTTGGTAGTGCGAGGTCGTGTAACTTCTCATGTTTGTATACTTACACATTTTCCGAATGAATCTTTTACGAAATGGACCTTACGACGGGTTATGTATTTTTTTTTGCAACAAAATTATTGTCGCCTATAAGACAACCCGCTTAAAGATAACAATAACAATATTACGTATCTTAAAGAAATATGTAGGTTAATATTTTTATGTCACCATAAATATAGACCCTGGGCCTGGTCTCTTCTTTTTTGAATCGCATTGAAGTAATGTTGTACGGAATAAGCATACGGAAGTTTTACAAACAGCTATTTATTTAGCTAGTGCCTACTTAGTTGTGGTTTCTGTTACCCAGTGGATACGTGGTACTTCGTGTTATTCATCCATGCTTAAATGAGTCACAGAACTTGACCGTTATTAGGGTCAGTGTAGCTATGCCATAATCTGATAGCGATTTGCACTAATGTTGGTTCCCATGCTATTCAATTACGAAGTTACATTATGTAATGTATATGTATTTTTGTTTTTGTGTTTAAGTAACATTAATGCTTTCATATACATTTTCTACAGCTTCTTCTATGCTGTGCTGGCTTCTAAAAGCCTCTATTTCTCTATTTAAGCTGAAAATTTAAAATATTTTAATGTTCATTCTCTTTGATTTCGTATTAATATTTTTACGCTGACAGCTTAGCCGTGCCAAAGAGATAGAATCTCTCAAAATTATTTCTTTTTATTTTGAGTTTTTAATCAATAACGAAAAGGTTTATTGAGATTTTACGCAGATTTACTGGCCATATATTTCAAATTAATTCCATGTATTCTATGTCTATATTGTAAATGGAACCAGGAAATCTGCATAAAAACGGAACACCTCAGCCTTTAGGAGTTCAGTTTTTGTTCAGTTTTCGATGAGTTTACTCCAGCACGGAGGTATCTTCGACCAGTATATTTTTACCCTTTTTTTATTATAAAATAGATAAACGATAATAGTACATCGTTATAAAAGTAAATGTGAAGTGAGATTTCAGCTAAATAGTACATCATTGTGTAAAGTGAAATTTCAGCTGAAGATCCCAGGGATCTCCCTGGGTTAATAATTTGCCCGGGATGTTTGGGTGTTGAAGAACCCAATTTTAAAATTACCTCACTGAAAAGCATGGTCCCATGGTATATGAGGTACCATCATAAAAACCACAGGTACTGTTCTTAACTTTAATCCTCGAATGAGGATTTCTAATTTCTCCCCGATGAGGAGAGAACCTGCATGGAGATTCGTATCTTGATCTCCAACTAATACTCCCCCTTAAACTTATCCAGAGTCCTATAGACTCCGGTCGCTTCCAGGAGCCCCTTTTTTGTAGTAGATTTGATGTTCAGAAAATTAACCCATGTTTTTATAAATCTACCTTTACCAAAATAAACAATGTACTATTATATTTTCCTTTTTTTATTTAATCTAATTAAGGTCTATTTAGGTTAGGTAGAATCTTCAGTAGTTCTGCACCTATTAGGCCTAACAGTCCGTTGCACCCGTAGGTAGCTCTTATGGTGTAACGTGACAATTATTAATTTAGAATAGCTGCAGTAGTTTTAATTTCATATAATAAAAGTCGGCGAATTACCACCCATTTCTCGTTGAAATGCCAAAAAATCCGTACTCAGCGATATCGATCCACATTCTTGTGTACTGCACAAGAATGGAATTCTTTGCCGCCATCTCTGTTTCCTGAGACCTACAATCTTGGAATTTTCAAGGCTGGAGTGAATAGATATATTCTAGATCGACGAGTTCCATCCTCGGCCACATCGTCGCCTCGCGTCGTCAGATCTATCTTGTATAAAAAAGATACTTTTGCAAAATGTTTGACACATTGACCATAATGAAATTAATTGGTATGAAACTAGGTAACTCGTATGGAAGTTTGATTCTAAACACTTTTGTTTTTGCGAATTGGTCCACGTTTGACCACCAACCACCACCACCACTACACCAAGTGGTGGTTTGAACACCATTTGAATTTTTTCAGGAAAATTTCTGCGGTTATTTATTTAGTCACAAAATATTCACAACTCAATAAAAATAGTAAGTATCTAACTTTGATATATTCAATAATAATTTGGGTCTTTTTAAGGTCAGAGTGATTAGGCATCTTCTGGCTCTGCGTGTTTCATCTTCGACCACATCGTCGCTTCCAACGTTGGAAACCAAAGTCAGGTACTATTTTTAATGAGTTGTGAATGTTTTGTGATTTATAAATAACCCCAGAGATTTTCCTCAAAAAATTTAAATTAATTATTAAAGAAATAACCAACTTCAAAATATGCAATTTTGTTTTGTAAACCAAATTTGATGGTATTTGTATGGTTAAATACCTTCAGACTTTTTTATATACGCAGTGGAGAAATAAACTATATTGTGAACGGTGTTGACACACATTTGATTTTCTTTTCATCAGACTTGATAACTTTATTGTATAAACAGTATGTTACCTAGCAACCAATACAATATGATATAACCAGTACCTATGTAGGTTTGTTATACTATAGAGATTAAACTCTTTTTACAACAAAACTGATTACCATGAAATTTCTATTTGAAAATTTGAAAGAATCGCTTTTTAAACAAAGGAATAATTTTGCAAATCGGTTTTAATTTAGCCACTACAACTTTCTGAACCCGATAGCTAGATGCCTAAAACCACGTGGAGAGCTGTAGTGCTACATTTATTTTCTATTCTACTGGCGTTCACAAAATTGTAATGCCACTTGTCTAACCTCCCAGGAGTTGGTGGTGAAATGACAGCCTTCGATAAAAAAAAATCGATATTTTTTGAATCCAGATTTAAGTTATCTTCATCTAGGCAGATAGGAAGATGGGGATAACTTTAATCTGGAAAAAGGTCAGGAAGAAAACCAAGCGGTGCTCTTTCTAACGCAGTCTACCGTCACGGTACTAAATATACCAACCTCACCGGCGAGCGTGCCTTCTAAAAACATTCAACTCCACGACCACGATTTTATAAGAAATTGAACAAAAACAATAGCCGCCTCGATTCTCGCTAACTATTTATTATTTATTCACCGACGGTCAAGTCAATGATCATGCTTTAAAATAAACTATGTTAGTCAGACGTGAACCACGGAATGTCGATACATGGAAAGGTCACTCCACTATTTTATGGCGGATTCCGTCGCTGGTTCTGTGATTTTGAAAGATTTTCAATTATTATAACGATTCACGCTTAGCAATTTTGATGTCAACATTTTTGTGTAGAAGCATGTAAAACCAGTGAAAAACGACAATTGTCGTCAAGGAAAGTTTTAAATATAATAATCTGCGTGGAATTCGATGGCCACATCCTAGTTATTTGACTTTAACCGAAAACTAGGTCCACACGTGTCATCACTTTGCCATCTCGCTCGCGCCATCCCGGTGTTCTCCATCACACCAATTAGATAATATCCAAATCGCGACTATTTTGCTAGGTTGACGTAGACCAAAGTACAGGTAAAAAAAAAGTTTCCGGCAGCCTAGTGGTGAGGCCGTCTGACTTGCGATCCGCAGGTCCTGGGTTTGAATCTCACGGCACGCACCTCCGTCTTTTCGATGTTATGTGCTTATTGTTGATTGCCGCCAACTTCAACCGGTGAAGGAAAACATCGTGAGGAAACCTACATGTCTGAGAGTTCTCAATGATCTTGAAGATGTGTGAAGTCTGCCAACCCGCACTTGGCCAGCGTGGCAGACTATGGCCTAACCCTTCTCACAATGAGAAGACGGCCCGTTCCCAACAGTTTATACAAACAGGGCTGATAAAAAAGTACAGGTTTCTTTACGAATATAAGTCTTAAACCTTGAATGAGAAGAAGAAAATTTTCGAATTCTTTTGGCGGAGGTAATGCTGGGCGAGTGACGCGCCCAGCGATGTTGTAAATTCTGCCCTCTTCCTCCGCCAAATACCTTCACACTTCACGCTTTTTATTCGTCACAAGTCCTGTAGTATCGCTAATGGTTAGCTGTAGAAAAGTTGGTTGTAAGGTTGGTTGGATATCCTCTTAAGAAGCTCCCTGATGAAGGTCAGCAGGGAGGTTTTCAGAGGAAGAAAATTATATACTCGTATCTAGGTGGTTTGATGGCATAACAATTCAAATACAATAGGTACCTAATTACAATTTTAAATATTTTTTTCCGATAACAATGGCTCAATAAACGTTGATTTTTCGAGGTCTGGATGAATAATTTGTAATCGTAAAATTAAAAAAAACTCAAATCCGAACACTAGGTCAGTATATATATTGAACAGACGTTCTACAGGCTATGAAGAATTTATGACGTGTAAAATGGTTATAAATTGACATAAGAATTATTATTATTCCATTGATTTGACTATTCCATTGATTCACTATACTAATTGACATTTTGTATTAACATGTTTTTTTTGTTTGACATTTGTTGATATTGCTTGATACAAAATTATTTTATTTATTTCGACCTATAATACTAGATTGGTACGGTATATACTTACTGTATGTAAAAATAATATTATTATAAGTACTTGTTGTCTATTATATACTAAAAATATCCGATTTGTGACTTGTAACGATTGTTATGAATAAATTGGTTATGATTATGATTATGATTATGTATATATACTTTATACTCTGCTTTTGCCCAAACACTAGGTCAGTATACTTTGTACTCTGCTTTTGCGTATTGCTCATACTTGAGGCGTCATTTCGCTAATACGACACTCTTCTCGAAGGTAACTCGAAGCATCCCAATGAAATTGTCTTCAGATATTCCATGAACGAATTCAATCGGAGTCTATTGTTTCGGCATTAGATACGCGGCATGAATTTCGCTGCGAATTCGCTCGGTTCGCAAAAAGTGGGCTCCTTTATCTTTTGGGAGTTTTTCTTTAATTTGGTTGGTAACAACTGAATGCTTTAACGTTTTGATGGCGCTAGTGGCGTAGCTTGATTAGGTTTTTCCGAACAATCACCAATGTTAAGCAACGGACGGATCGGTCAGTCTTCGTTTCTTTCTTTCTTTCGTCAGTTTCTTTCTGAGCGCTATACCGTGTGTCGGATGACACCTTAAATTGTAGGTCCAGGTTGTTCAGCAATCGTCAAGCCAAGTCAGAGGCCTTTCGGCGGCTTAATAACTCTGACAATAGGGCTGGCCACTCAGTCTATACGAACTTACTTACGTTACATACGTTTTGATATCTGTATAAAAGTGAGTAGCTCTTAATATTTTTTTATTTAAGTTTACGTTTCTATTCTTAGGGTTCTGTAGCCAATAAGGAACCCTTATAGTTACACCGTATCCGTCTGTCTGTCCGTCCGCACCTTTACTCAAAGACTTTTAGTACAAGAAAGCTGTATTTTTATGCAGTTATATTAATACGCCGATAAATTAAGAGGTCATTTCTTTTTCTCTTCCACCCCATGGTGTATATTATTGGGTAGTAATTTAATATAATGCAAGTGTACGAAACCCATAGGTACATAAAAGGAATCTGTTTGCAAAATATGTATTATGCTTTAAAATTATATTTTTTGTTGGAGTGTAAACTTTTATGGTTAGGCAATATGTTTTCATTTATATGTACCTGTTTACAAGATTAGGTTCCGATATAAAAGTTTAGTTATTTACAAATATGGTTCCGTTTACTAACAAAAATGTATTTATACCTAATCCCGTGACCTACCTTCCTATAATTTCAAATTATATCACTCCCGGCGCAGCACACTAAACCAAACTCAACGTTTTGCGCAATTGACAAAAGTAGCGCCATAAACGCGTTTCGAAACTCTATGTTATGGTCGACATAAATCAAATGAGGACATTAACTTGAGTATTATCTAGTTGGTCGGTGATTGTAAAATCCTACCATTGTATATAGCCATTTGATCCTTAATAGTTTAGGTCGTAAACCCACTTACAGAGCAGTAACTGCGTGGCGGGAAATTATGCGCTATAAGTTACAAGAGACCTGCGGAGTAAAATTTTATCCGCACTGAAACTAAACGTCAGCCTTCTAATGTAGCTTCTATAGTAGTGAAATATATAAATAGCTAAATACCTTTATGACTTTCGCACAATCCAATAGCATTAATTGTGTTATGTTAAGTACACATATAACATACAATGCACACATCTAAGAAATCTATTTATTCTCGCGTTAAAATTCAAATATAGTGGTTTTCAAGAAACAGAGAAAGCTGCAAGAAGTTCCACTTCTGTGCAGTATGCATAAATGTGGACGAAAATTGTTGTGTAATGATCTTTGGTATTTCAATGAGAAATGGGTTGTATGCCGACATTCTGCTTGTCCTGTAGTAGAAATGAACTTGTGAAGTAAGTAATAAAGCTCTTGACTTGTGTGAATGTGAATCTTAAAGAATAAATAAGCTAATTTTTGACTGCAACTCACCACCTATTAATCTCATAGGTCGCTGGTCAAATGTCTCTAAATCATCGCTGATACTCGGTTGCTTTGTTAAAAAGGTGACAGAATTACTCCACGCACGATTAAAATAAGTGTTGATTCGTTTAAAATGAATCAATTGTCCCGGTAGAAAGTATTACCTTACCATAAAAAAAAACTACTTCGCATTATGTTATTAAGCACACTATAATATTATATTATGTTAAGAATGTAAAACAGGCTTAATTGAGTATGCCAAGTTTATTGTTAACTAGTTTATGAGCAAATGATTTCCCGCTTGTCGCTTATACTTTGTTTCCGTTATGGCTTGGTGTTTATTTAGCTAGGATAATTTTATTGTTTTATTGAAAATCACAGTCAACGTTTGCATTAAACTGATTGTTTATAGGCCTATCGAATCTGAAAATGCTATTCGATGTTTGCACGAAAACAACATCAGTTACGGATTCGCTGTTACGGATGATTTTTAAGGAAATGATTTCATCTCTATAAAAAAACATTCGACTTTCGTGTTTGTTGGTAATTTACAATGTAGCCTGAAGGTTAAAAATCACATAAATTTGTATGGAGTATTGGAATTTGGAATTGATAATTAGGGTTCCGTACCTCAAAAGGAAAAAACGGAACCCTTATAGGATCACTTTGTTGTCCGTCTGTCAAGACCTGTATCTCGGGAACGCGTGAAGGTATCAAGTTGAAATTAAAACCATATACGCAGATCCATTTAGTCTCTTGCTGCGGAGATAAAAATCAAACTCGTTTTTATAAAAAAAAGTTACAGCCGAATATGTCGCAAAAAACGCATATTTCGACACTCGCAAGAGAATCAAAACCTATGAGGTAGGTACTTCCCGTTGACCTATAACTGTGAAGTTTGGAAAGAAGCATTGTCATATAGAACACATAAAGGAAAAAATCCAAAAACTGTACATTTTTAATTTAATCACAGAAATCGGTTCTTTATGCAAGGAAGGAGGGTCCAAATTTTAAAGTGTTTTAACCGTATCTTGTGGAGTATCATATGCAAGAGCTTCATTAGCACAAGCTAAAACAGGTTTTTAAATATTTTTACGCTCTATATTTTGCGGCTTATGAAGGAATATAAAAAAGTAGTATATATAAATTCCCCCTTTTATCTACTAGTTTGTACGGAACCCTCGGTGGACGAGTCTGACTTGTACTCGTAATTTTAAAAACTCTTTCCACGCTAGCGGACAAAATGCACTTTGCCACTCAGATTTCTAATGACAAACAGAATCTTTCCGAGCTTGTGAGGTGAAAAATACTTTGCATATTTACATATTGCTACTAAATATCACGTACCGGCAAGCGCAGCGTAGAAAGACCAGCCACGAGATGGACAGATGACCTCATACAAGTGGCGGGAAGACGCTGGATGCAAGCCGCTTCCAATCGGTCTTTTTGGAAATCCATGGCCTTTGTCCAGCAGTGGACTTCTTATGGCTGAGATGATGATGATGACTAAATATCTGGAATTTATATTGTACAAACAGATAAAATTCATTTTTGTCAGATCACGTTTTCGAATTGTTTTTTGTATTCCATAGACGAACGGAAATTGTAATTTTTCCTTTATTACTCGTTGTTTATTGAATGGGATGCTATTAACTGTTTTATATTGACATTTTATTGCAATGCGTTTCGGTTTTTTTGTTTCTTTATTGTTTCGTTCATAATTTAGTTATATACGTTTTCATTTTTTTATTTTCATTTTTTAGAGTTCTGTAGTAAACAAGGAACTTGAAGGAACCCTTATAGTTTTGCCACGTCAGTCTTTGTTCAAAGATTATTATTGCTAGTTTTTTTTTTGGAAAATAATCATCCCCACCCCCTCACTAGCTAAACTGTTGACTTTGACAATAAAAGCAAAATTATCACGGCTAAGTAGACTTTACAGGTTAACAAGTAATAGTCAATCAACTTAAAAAAATTACTTAAAGAAGTAAGAAATAAAAATGTTGTGCAAATTTCATTTCATTTAACGTAATCTCGTTTTGTTCATAGTTTTATGTTTGTTAAGTTTTAAGTTCACATAAATTATGATGTGCAACTACGGAACCCCACTTTGCATGTGGCACGACCAGTACTTGGCCATTTATTTTATTTAGTAATTGACGTGCGCTTGACTAATATTATCTTCTAATGAATGATGTTGGGATAACTGCGAAGTTTGTTTTTTTTTTCACAGCTGCACGGGACTGCAGATCGCATATATCATGGTTTTAATTGACTGACGGACAGACGGGCTACAAAATTAATCTTTTTTTTTATTAATTTTTTATTTTTGAGGTATGGAACCTTAAAAATTAATTTCCTATAATTATTATAAGTATTCTGCCAACCCGCACTTGGCCAGCGTGGCAGACTATGGCCCGAAGATGGCCCGTTCCCAGCAGTGGGACAGTTTGTACAAACAATGTTGATAAAAAAAAAAATTATTATAAGTATACGATATCGTGGTCGTGGGTCGCAGTAGATAACATTTTTATACAAAGCTTAGTGTGTAGTGTGCCTATGCCAACCCCTAAATTCTAAATTTCTTTGAAAGAGTCTTTATTTGAACCATAAACTTCTATAGATACCCCAAGTGTATGTATGTCAAAACGAGTAAAGTACGATAAAAAATCGCAGCTGACGACCAAGATTTATTTAATTCCAGGTGATATATACTTCAGATTCGATATTTTGTCAACTAGTTACTAGCGTACAAGCGCGCGGATGCATTGGGTTGAATAGATTTCGCGCGGATGGAACATTCCATCACAAAATTGTTTATGTGACGTCACAGTCGGTACCAAAAATGTGGCCGCAAGGTTTTCATATAAATGAAGTCGCATGCTCCATCTACTATGTCTATGATTTGAACCGACACTACGCAGATTCAAGTCTGAATACTCATTGTAAAATGTAAATGTAAATGTAAAATGTATTTATTAACAACTTAATTTGCTAGAAACAACTATATCTGACGGTTGCCTTACTAGGCGCAGCCTGTATCAAGGCAACCTGTACGCCTGATTACAATATTGTATTAGGACAATCTCGTCATGACAGTTTATTATTTTTGTTATTACATTACATATTATATGAGGATATACATATTATAAAATTTATCTAAATTTATACATAACTACATATTTATACAAATCTTATGAGAATACCTATATCTAAAGTCCATATCAATTCAATCTATAATTTTTATTTTTGTATTGATTTATCGTATCTTTCTCAAAATGTCTTCCGTGTCATCGTAAGATAGTGATTTTAACCATGCCACTAATATTTTTTTTACTTCTTTAACCTTTTTATTTTGAATATCGCAAAACTTTGTGACTATATTGTAGATCGAAGCACTAATAAAATCTCCAAAACGCTGAGCAAACCTCGTTTTCACGGTAGGAAAGGGTATTCTGTATACACGACGGCTGGCAATTAAATGATAGTTGGGGGAAGACAAGATCGATCTATGCGTCCTTAATGCGGTTTTGAGGATAAAGAGTTGACGTACATTTAATACCCCAGCCTCTTTGAACACGCTTGCTGTTGGGTGTAGATATGGTTTATGAAGCATTACTTTTAAGACTGACCTTTGTGCTCTTTCCGCCTGTATCATAAGTGTTTTGCCAGCAGTACCCCAGCAAGTAATGCAGTAAGTTATGAGAGACTGGCATAGGGCATAATATACTCCTATAAGAGTGTCCTTACACGCCGCGTCACGAAGATTTCGCATTATATTTATAAGTTTTCTTATGCGTGCCGATAGATTTTCGATATGGAACTTAAACGACAATTTGTCATCAACTTGTACACCAAGATATTTCAAAACGGAAGTTCGGGATAAAAACTCACAATTACAGACTGCAGACATATCGCACGAATGTATTTTGATGTTAGTAGTCATTTTTGGGGCTGATGTAGCTGTTTTATGAAAACACATGTACATTGTTTTCTTAGTATTTAACGTAAGTAGATTGTGTTGAAGCCACTGGGATATCATTTGCATGCCTGACTCTGTCGCAGCGGATACCATAGGCCACGATGGCCCGTGAAAGATAATCACTGTGTCATCGGCGTAACACAAAACATCAGCGTTTTTTATTGCAATATTGTGAATGTCATTTATATACAATAGGAATAATGTAGGACCTAAGATACTGCCTTGTGGCACCCCGAAATAAATGCTTTGCAAGCTGCTGGTATTATGACTGATCTTAACACACTGTCTCCGTTCTGTTAGGTAGCTTCTAAACCAGTCTAAGGCCATACCTCGAATACCCATCGCTTCTAGCTTTTTTAATAATATAGGAACGGAGACAGTGTCAAAAGCTTTGGCTAAGTCTAAAAAGACACCAATACAACATTGGTTGTTATCTAAAAGGGATGACACAGTAGATGTAAGTAGGGTAACGGCGTCTTCCGTACTTATTCCCCTGCGGAATCCAAACTGCCTCGATGATAGCAGGCCGTTTACTTCAAGGTATTTAACGAGGCGATTGTTTACTAATTTTTCGAGAAGTTTGGAAAAGGTTCCTAGTAAAGATATCGGTCTATAATTATCAAGTGAATATTTTGAACCCCCTTTAAATATAGGGCAAACCGAGGCTATTTTCCAGTCATGGGGGAAAACTCCACTGGACAAACTTAAGTTAAAAATGTGCGTGATTGGTAAGATAATTTCATTTCTTAAGTGTTTAATAAGGGCATTGCTGAGACCGTCCATACCTGGGGCTTTGTCATTTTGAAGGTTTAAAATTAATTTCTTGACTTCTTCATGATCGGTAGGAAACATGAAGAATGAGTTTGAAGGAACGTTAGAGAAATCGACACTTTTAGCTAAGTCTGTTTCATTTTTGCCTATAGAAGAGAGTATTCGACCCGCAAGTTTGTGCCCAACAGTAGAAAAGTGATTATTAGTATATTCAATTGACTCCTGTGCATTTGCACATCCTTCTAGTGTGAGGAGCTCAGTGGGTTCTTTTTTTGTGTTTGACAGGTTACAAATATTCTTAATGGATCTCCAAAGCTTTTTTGGGTTTCTTCTATTTTCTGTTAATTCTCTCTCTTCATGCTCTAATTTTAATTTTCTAAGAAGTCCTACAAGAAAATTTTGGTAACGTTTGTATGAAATTTGTAGGATTATGTTGTTTGGATCACTTTTAGCGCGTTGATGAAGTCGATCGCGATGACGCATACATTTTATCAGACCTGGTGTGATCCACGGCTTTATATTATATTTCGTTCTACTAATCCTAACCTCTTGACTGTGTCTATTAATAACCTCGGAGAGATGGTCAGTGAACGCACTAACTGCTAGATTAACGTCTGTTGACGAAAAGACATTGGACCAATCAGTGTTTATAAGGTCTGCTTTAATGGCTTCAAAGTTTCTTTTTACCATGAGGCGATTAGTTTTAAAAGCATTATTATTATTAATACACATTGAGACAATAACCGGATAATGATCTGTGATTACGGTTTGACACACTATACCAAGAGGAGTTTGAAGATTTTTAGTGTTTCTTATGTATATATGATCAAGGCATGAC
Source organism: Lycia hirtaria (assembly GCA_947563715.1). NCBI lineage: Eukaryota > Metazoa > Arthropoda > Insecta > Lepidoptera > Geometridae > Lycia > Lycia hirtaria. The sequence goes on from OX387384.1 coordinate 15,887,435, forward strand.
GAGTATCTAGTAGGCTCAGTAATAACTGGTAAAAAGCCTTGTTCTGACATGAAACATTGGTACTCTGATACTTCCGAATCACCTTTGATATCCAGTATGTTTACATTTAGATCCCCTGCAAGTATAAAAGGTAATCTATTTGTTTTAGACATGAAATGATCCAACGATGATAAGAATGGTTTAAGGTTTTTAAAAGATGGAGATCTATACACTCCGAGAATATTTAACTTATTATGAATATGAATAGATAAACAGTTAGCTTCATTAATATCTGGTTCTGAGACATTGACGGACCACACATCCCTAACATATGCTACAACCCCACCATTTTGGTTAATATACTTAACTGTTCTAAAAGAGTTATATCCTGGTATTTGCGGTATAATTGACGAGTCAGAGAGCCAGCACTCACTTAAAATTAAAATATCTATCGGCACGTCCAAGCGTCTGAGAGCCACAAGTAGTCTGTCAAAATTTTTACTCCCAATACTTCTAATATTAATTTCTAAAAGACGAAAGTTATGCTCAGGCGCAAATAATTGCTTACAATTTTCCAAAATATTAATAGCATGGCACTTTATATTAATGGAGTCTAAATCTGATCCAAAATCATCAGTAAACATCATTTCTGACATATAAAATCATCCAAAGGCCTGTCAATCAATGATGCATAAGTGGTTTCATTGTACTGAAGTATTGGTGACAGTCTCAGGTGAAAAATAATAGTAGCAGGGTATTGGGTAAATAATCGAATGAGCTGTCGAAGAGTACTAAATATGACGAAACTATAAGTAGAAGACAAAAGATATACACGTAAAATAACATGAATAAGTTTTACGAAAGACATTATCAGAGATTTCTTGATCTTAATATTAATTTTGATTAGAATTTCAGATATAAGTAAAAGTACTATGTTAAAAAGAAGATAAAATCTTAAACTAAAATACAAGTGTGATATTTTTAAAAGAGAGTAAGTGACATATTTTGCCAAGAAGGCGGCAAATTGTAAAAGATACGACGATTTGAAAGTAAAACGAGGACTATAAAATTTTATGACATATGAAACTATGGTATTTTGATCCAGAAAGCTATGCATCGTTTGGTGAAGGTGGAAGGTGGCGATCCAGATCCTTATGTGACTGTATAAGCATAGCAGATTTTCCTTCACGCTGTCTGACATATATGTTGCCCTGGTTACACCAACAAAAGGCATATTCACGCTGTTTGGCTCTAATTCTTGTATCTCGAAATAACACCCTGTTCTCTTTTGTCAATCTTTCGTTGAAAAAGACCTTTCGGGGTGTTCCAGGTATTTCCAGATCAGTACTGGTGATGTTCTTTCGTGATCTTGCTGCTTTCAGAAACTGATCGCGTTTGATTCGTCGAAGTAGCCGTACCACAACTGGGCGCGGCATTGTAGCACCGTCTTCGGGAAGAGCCGTAGAGACTGGTGGTCGACGAGGGCCCACGCGATTTACCCAGTCTATGTCATTGTCTTCCAAATTTGCCCCTACTTTTCTCGCAGCCAATAGCACTATGTGGTGCAGATTCTCTGAAATGTTTTCAGGAATTCCGGCAATTTCAATTTCATTTTTAAGGTTGTATTGAGCTTGAAATTTGAGCTTATTTTGCAGCTGCAGTATAGAAGCCTGAAGTACGGTGACCTCTTTGTCTCGCTTTTCAAGATATTGAAGACGCTCATCAGTAGCCTTCCATTTCAGCATCATTTCATCCAACCTTTCGTTATTGTATGAGAGTGACTGGGTCACATCATCAAGCTTAGTCATTATAGAGGAGAATTGGATGGTCAATACGCGTAGCTGCTCCGTGAGTTGGGTCGTGTTGACGTCATTACTTGTCGAGTCTGTCTTTTTACGGGTGGAGGTATCACTCCCAGTGGAGTCCGTTTTCTTACGTGTGGTGACAAACTCGTGCCCACTGCGTAATGGTGTAAGGCTGTTATCCCCACCTTTCCTTCTCGATGCAGTGCAATCCGGACATATCCATTTATCCTTACGGTCAGTGGTAAAAGCAGAAATATTAATACATGCACCACAAAAAACTTTTTCACAGCCAGTAGAAGTACAGTTAATGATGTTTCCGTCGTTCACTGGCTTCACGCATCCCGCACACTGCATCACGAACACCACAGAAAAATACCGCACCAAAAAATAAATAAACAAACAAAAGTATGTTTGCCTCACAGAGGGAGTTTTAAAAATGACCGTTCTGCGTTGTTAATCTTTGAGACGTGAGACACAGTATGGCTTCGTAACGGTTCCACAGTCAGTGCATGCGAATCTCGCGCTTATGTGTACTACGTAACCGTGTGGATCCTATGCACGGCACGGCGACAGCTGACTCACGCGCACGCTTGCAATAAATGTAGTTAGAATATTTCTACGATAAATCCACTAAATATTCGCACAATTTCGGGCACCAGGCAACTAAAACACTTAATTGATCTTAAGTACTATTAGATACAGTATTTTTTTCGAGAAAATGGTCACTTTTGCACTACTATTCTTCAATTTTATTTACGAGGTTTAAACACACGATGTCGACTGACTTGACGAGGTGTCAAAGATGTCATTACTAAGCTATCATCACCCTGTCTCCTTATCCACAGCGAAGACAGAATTAAAACTGTTTAAAATACGCTACTTTTATTAATCCCTTACCAGTTGGCGCGAAATGCATTTGATGTGCAAATATTTACAGGGACGCCCCAGCTGAGGTCAATTTTTATATTCGACAACTTTAAAACGTCATACAACACTGTAAACAATCCAATCTAAAACCAACTCTAAACATCCTTACACTAGGTAGAAAATACAATAAAAAAATTATCGACGTTAAAACTTAAAATATTCGTAAAATTTTTGATATTACATTTTATTGCGTAGTAATAAAGTTTAAATTGGTACGGTAGGTGTGAATGCTTTTTAATTCGAATGAAATGGAGTATGTCATGGTAATATTTTATGTAATTTCGATTTTATCTTTATGCCTTTAAGGTTATTTTTTGTGTGTGTTTGTTTAATTTTAAGAGCAGTGCACTTTAGCAGTGATGCACCTCGGAACTAGTTGATTTATGGTCATAATAAATATATGTATGTTTAATGTACAGGATTATCTATAGACTATAAAATGTTTTCGTACGAATATAGGATAAAGTTGTTTATTAAGTATCAAGAGATAATTCGTCTGTTAATTGAATAAGGATTTGGATAAGCAATAAGTTAAAAATACAGTAGTAAAATATTTTACAAGAAGATGAAAGAGAGAGTATAGGTACATAATTATAGTTTAAAAAAACTAAAAAAAAGACTTCGATTTCGATTTCGAAGTCTTTTTTTGGCAATTCATAAACTGGATGATATTTTTTCAGTTATTTTGTTATAATAACCAAAGTAGTGAGTCGATTTTGATAATGCCTATCTATATCCACCTTTGAGGTACATATTTTATACCAAACAAAAAAAAATCATCAAAAATAATTCATAATTAGCGGAGTTTTCGCTGAACAAACATACAAAAAAACTTACAGTCGAATTGAGAACCTCTTTCTTTTTGGAAGTCGGTTAAAATATTATTTGTTGCAGCATAGCGCTTTGCTTAGTTTTTTCGTCCATTTATTATACGTTTTTAGGGTTCCGTACCTCAAAAGGAAAAACCGGAACCCTTATAGGATTACTTTATTGTCCGTCTGCCCGTCTGTCCGTCCGTCCGTCTGTCTGTCTGTCTGTCTGTCCGTCCGACCGGGTGTCAAGACCTTTATCTCGGGAACACATGAAGGTATTGGGTTGAAATTAAAACCATATACGCAGATCCATAGTATCTTGATGCAGAAAGAAAAATAAAATTTCTCAACTTCGTAAAAAAAAGTTACAACCGAATATGTCGTAAAAAACGCATATTTCGACAGTCACAAGGGAATCAAAACCTATGGTTTACTTCCCATTGACCTAGAACTATGAAATTTGGCAAGAAGCATTGTGTAAGAGTACACATATAGGAAAAAATCCGAAAACTGGATCTTTTTATTTAATCACAAAAAAATAGTGTCATTATGCAAGGAATAAAGGTCCAAATTTTAAAGTGAATTATCTGTATATGTGGGGTATCATATGAAAGAGCTTCATTAGCATAAGCTAAAATAGCTTTTTAAATATTTTTACAATGTATATTTTTCGGTTTATGAAGGAAAATATAAAAAAAATATATGATTTCCTCCTCTTATCTACTAGTTTGTACGGAACCCTCGGTGGGCGAGTCTGACTCACACTTGTCCGTTTTTTTTACAAGCATTTTATTAACTTCACCTATCCCGGCGTCAATCAAATCCTGCAAAGTTAAACTTGATACAAAGTATTTTGATGCCATTTTTTTTAAATTATTTATGCAAGCTTGTCTTGCTCTTGACCAGTTTTCAGTATTTATAGATAGATAGATAACACTTTATTAAAAGACCACAATACTGAAACATTAAATACCTAGAGAATAATATTACAGCTAGGTGTTTTAATTGGTATAGATTTACATCGAAGTATATCTACAATCTTGTCAATTTGAGGCTTGTATCTATTACCGTTCAAAAGATACAGTCGTTTAAGTATAGGTCTGTCCTATACAGACAGATAGACAGATATACGCCGTAGCCTCACGAATAGGCTCCCGTACAGAAGATTAAAATGAAAAATAAATAAATAAATAAATATTTGTGGACATTTCACAAATAAACAGTGGAAGAACATGTTTGAATAGTAGATATATAATTTGTTCACGAATTCAAAAGTAATTTATTCACAACAAAAATTTAACAAATGTAACATCAACAAGAATATAAATATATAATATATACACACACACACACATGAATAAAAATTAAAAATAAAACTACTATAAAAGACCGTTAGCAGCGGGAATTCTGGCCCCATTACCTTGTTGTATAGCGATACTTACTCTTTGAGCAAAAGTAGCATCCTTCATAGCATACTTACTTTTTTCAAAATTTGAAAAAAATGAAATTTCACAATATACATACCTACTCATTGTTCAACAGGAAGTTGAAAAATTAGAACAAACCCACTGCCTCATCAACAAGCCAAAAATTGAATTGTGTAAGAAAATACAGTATTTGTATATATTTATACAGATTTGTATCCAATGATCAAACGTATTTAACGTCTTCTTAGACATAAAATGATACTCGCGTCGTAAATTCTGTCTGTTTGCTTTATTCTGTGATGGTTTACATTTGGTTGCACTCTGTTTACGATCATGCCGGTTTCACCTTGTGAAACCTTGTTTAATACATGAACTCACTAGTTTTCGTCCCTATTCAAATGCTATTTACCCGACTGCGTAAGAAGAAGGGTTATGTTTTTCGAGTGTATGTATGTATGTATATTTCTTTGACACGCCCTAGATCCTAAACGGCTTGACCGATTTAGATGTGAGTGGTATCAATAGATTCGTCTTAGTTGTGAGAGTGACCCAGTGTACCCAGTGTACATCAAAATTAAAAAAAAATCATAAGTTAGGCTGCAAAAACCTCTTTTCTGCAGTCGGGTATTTTGTTTTTCTTTTGACATTGATACTTGTTTACCATTTACCTCCCGTTTCGTAACTTAATATTTTTACAGAATACTCCGCGTCCCCCCAATTTCGGATTCCTCACCCGCTCCCCGCGCTCGCCCTGTCGTTTGGCACATTTTGCAAGACTCAACGGCGCGGTTGTCAGTCGAGGCAAGCATTGCGGGCTTCAAGAGTCCGTAGTACGACCATCTATCGTCCGTCTCGCTCGCGCATACCCACATTTTTGAAGATATATGACATATGACTGCATAACTTATAAAAAATCGTCGTTGCAACAACATCACAAATATTCGAGAAAAAAAAAATTTGATCTAAATTAATTTAAAATCATTATAAAATTATATATAAATAAATAAATATTGGTGGACATTTCACACGACACCATCTAACCCAAACTACTATCTCTGTTTTGTGCCCAAACTAAGCAAAGCTTGTACTATAGAATACATATATACTTTTTTTGTAAATATATACATATGATACATAAAAACACCCAAACACAAAAAAAAACAGAAATTATAAACTCAAAAATGATTTTTATGTATTAAAATTAACTTGGATAAAATTTAATTTTTTGTCTGATATTAAATTTGTGGTGTTGTTTTCTAGTTTTACAAACGACTGTTTTTTTATAAGTTCATTTATCATTTTATATCTTCAAAAATATGGGTATGGGCGAGTGAGACGGACGATGATCTACGGACACTGAAGCGGTCGAATTCCAATTGGCATCACGTGTGTGCGGCAATCAGACGTAACTGGCAACCATAACTTCATACACATGTGTGTGTTATAAACAGACGTCAACTTGTCTGGGTGTCAAAGATTAGCGCGTGGTCGTATGGAGTGTCAGACGTGTGCTAGCACCATGGACCAAATCGCTTCTACATCATTTATTACAAAGTTCTCTTGGCCACCTTCCAACTTCATCATCAGATCAGTTCCATGTCATAATAATATTGCACAATTACTCGCAAAATTTCAGCTCAAGTGCAGCTATCTCTCTCGCGCATCACAACATTTTAAGAAAAATATAATATCTTAACAAGAATTTGTTTTGTTTATACCAAGTATTACCAAAGCTACCAAAGTTTATCTATCTATTCTAAGTCGTTATGACAAGCTTAGTGCTTTAAGCTTTATTAGTTTCTTATTCTAATACTATGTTTCAAATGGACACCATAACGAGTAAAGAGAAAGACCTGCTTGCTTAAACTTATAAAAATTAATAATTACTAGTACTAATGTTACTATTCCGTCCATATGTAAAAGTATACAATTCTGTATTAAATCAGAGATTTTGAGACTTTGAGTGAGACCGATTATTGTTGATTTGCTAGTTTGAAATAAATATTAATTCGTAACCTTGAATCATTGTCTTTTTCCATTCTTATATAGCAAATTTTCATAAAATACTTTAACGGTTTCATCGCTAACACATCAACCCGCCAACCCGGCCAGGTTGAGAAATATACCGGGTTGCAATCTCTAGTTGAGAGAATCCTAGGGGTCAAATTTAACTTGCAAGATTTTATTATAGGAATCGGGAATCGGGAATCGGGACAGGTGAACCTAATAACGAGTATATTTAAAATACCCGACTGCATGAGAGTGATTTTCGTACTGTAACTTACGCTTGATATGCTGTTAAATCTACGTTTTGTGAGATATTATGCGTAAAGCTATTGTATAACTAATTTAAATGAACAATCTTTTGAATAGTTTTTGTAAAATCAGTTATTCTTTACGAAGAAGTACGATGAAAGTTACGATAAAGCGCATTTCTTTATTTTTTCGAGAGTTGTAATATTAATATTGTTGTGAAAAAAATATGGCCTATAAGTGAGGACAAATCTAACGATACCTCGCACATCAAAATCGGTAAGCCGTTTAGGTGCTAATACAGAAACACACACATATATTATGTGCACTCGAAAAACATAACCTAGCTCCTAGCGCAGTCGAAAAAAGTATTAAAAAAATGTGATTTTTTTCGACACTTCAAGTCAACAACCCGCCGCGTTACGACGATTCCAACAACAAACTGAACAAATTAAAAATAGTGAACATTTAAACGACTTTGCATTTATCATTAGCGTAACCCGAACGTTACGGTTCACTCCGGAAACCCGCCATTAGGCTGAATGCCCGTGCGCTGGCCTCGGGCCAAGTTCACGGCAACGCTGTTTGACTCGGAAAAAAAAACATGGTGTAGTTTAGTGTTTATTGATGTTTCAGTGATAAGTGTGATGCTGTTTTACATTTTAACTATGTACAATATTATTTTTACAAGTTTTTATTTAGTTTCACTTGTCCCGGTGTCTGTGTGTCTGCAATAAAATCTTTTTAGGGTTCCGTACCTAAAGGGTAAAACGGGACCCTATTGCTAAGACTCCGCTGTCTGTGCTGTCTGTCTGTCACCAGGCTGTATCTCATTCATCATCATCATTATTCATCTCACTTTAGGCATAAATAATTAAATTAAAATAAAATCAATATTTAAGGGGGCTTCCGTGCAAAACTCCCTCCAGCTCTCCGTCCGAGCTTTTTCGGTTTTCTCCTTGTAATCTTTTCTGGCAGTCTGGTACTCTTCGATTACCATTTGAACTCTATCAGGTGCGGCATTTTTTATTCTTCTCTTTTTTCTGAGAACCTCTTTTTTCAGATCTTTAAGCGTTTTAGTGTACCACGCGGGAGTTGGGTTCCCTTTGTGATGACCTGGTTTTGGGATAGTGTTTTCGCAGGCTTCGTGAATACATTGAGTATAGCAGGTGATCTTGAATTCGAGGTCTTCGGGACTTTCTGACTCTCTTACAGTGTTTGGCGTTATATTTCTTTCTCCTAAGGATGTTTTTAAGTGCGATATAAAGTCTGACCACTTTGCCTTCTTTGTGTTGTATTTGCGAGTAGTGATTGGTCTCAATCGGTCAAGAGACTTTTCTAAGCGCAAAGTAAAAGTGATAGCGTTATGGTCGGATGTTGTGAGACTTCTGTTCACGTGCCAATTTTCGATTTTCCCCAGAAGAGACATGCTGCAGGTAGTTACGTCTACGTTACTCGTGCATGCTCTGCCTAATCTGAAGACTTCAAATGTTGGTGTATCTCCGGTGTTGAGGATCTGGAAATCCATTTCGCCGACGAAAGAGTTGAAGGCTATAGCTGTCAAACGAAATTCCACTCTAAACAAAGAAACACTTGTATCACCACATCCCCCCTCCAACATCATATCACATACACTGAACACAACTGAACCAACACCAGCCTCAATAACCACACCTCGGTTGGAAATCCCTCCAAACAGCGTAGCGATTGAAGAACTGTTCGCTAACGCAGACAAAGGAGTGCCAGGAATTCGTATACGAGGAGTGGCTTTCTTCATGGACAATGCCAAGGAAAGATTCGGAGTAAGTTTCTGCCGGGTTCATAAGAGGAAGCGTGTCCGCTTGTCACCTGGATTAGCGTGTCTTTTAAACGGGAGTACCACCAAAACCACCATGAAGCGAAAAACGTACGATGCCATGCCGGTGTCTGAGGTTCTTGGCTACCGATGTCGACTAGTAAGATTGAAAAATAAAACAATCCTACTATTCGAATGGGCGGCTCAATCACCTTTCGTGCAGGTAGGTTCGCTTCTTACAAAACTTGGTGAAAATATGGACAGTGTTCCCCGGATTATAAGCGTCGACGCAATGGTTGTCCAGGTTGACAAAGGAGAAGTGGTAGATCGACTAGGTAGCCTGAAAGCCTCAGAACATCATGAGGTGGTCGTGTACGAAGATAGGGGCGAGAACCTATCGTACTTAAAGCCCAAGAGACACGACGGCCCTTCTACAACAGATAGCTGGGGGCATCCTATTCCGACTTCGACCAATCTCAGTGGCTCCGAGCAGGCGCAGCAAAAAGTAGCCAATGAAAGAGCCATAGAGCAACAAAATGGCAGTTGTAATAATAGCAGGAGCCATTTTTCGGCTTTTCTAACGGCTTTTAGTGCTGCAGGGCAGAGCTTACTCCAATTAACACCAAAATTACCACCAGCAGTGGCGAAAGCAGCTCCGAAACAGGTACCAAGAGCTGTCCGGACGAGAGCCGACATGGGCCAGGTTTGTCCGCCCCGTTATATCCCAGCACACACGCCATCAGAGCATGCCAGGAATGCATTCATCGAGTTTCTAGCTATCACAAGAGCAACGAGACAAGTCAATCTCAAAATATGCGAAACTATATTGCAGTTATTCAGACTTGGATCCGAAGGCTTTCTGAAGGTGAAACTGGATGAAGCAGAGGCAGCCATATATAACAACGAATCATCTCTAGTCATAAGGGGAGAAATGTCATGTCATCATATGGCAGCTTACAGTGACAAGAGTGGTTTTGTGGCTCTAGATGAGGGTGAAACGGAGCGGATAGGAAGACCGAAATACGCGACACCACTGAATGACCCTGTGGTGGTCACAACCCGGCACACCAAAATAATGCTAGACGACAGAATCCTCAAACTGGCGGAATCTCTTGAGGAGAGCTCCGTAGTCAACACATTATGGGAAAACTGGGAGGTGCCTAATATACAGTGGGTCAACGGAGTTCCAGGATGCGGAAAGACAACTTGGGTAGTTGGAAACTTCGATGCGAGCAAGGACGCCATCATCACCACAACAACAGAGGCAGCCAAAGATCTGAGAGAGAAGCTAGCGCACCGCATAGGAAACTTGGTAAAGACTAGAGTGCGCACCATGGCTTCTGTTCTCGTAAATGGTTTCAGAAAAAACGAGAGCTACTTCCGCCTTATGGTAGATGAAGCACTCATGAACCATTTCGGAGCCATAGTAATGGCTACACGGCTGTCTGGTGCTGGCGAGATTGTTCTCATTGGAGATATCAACCAGTTGCCTTATATTGACAGAGAAAATCTGTTTGAGTTAAGGTACCATCGCCCAAATCTGGTAACCAACATCAGCCAGGAGTTGTTATGCACGCATAGGAACCCGATGGACGTCGCATACGCGCTGAGAGAAATATATTCAGGAATATATTCCTCAGCCGCCCATATCCAGTCACTAGAGCAGAGAAGGTTCACGGGTTCCCAAATACCCAAAGCCGCCCCTAAAACTCTTTTCTTGGTCCATACTCAAGAAGAAAAGATAACCCTTAGCAACCAGGGTTACGGGGGAGGTACAGGGTCACGAATCCTCACCATCCATGAAGCTCAAGGTTTGACGTACGAGTCGGTCATCGTCATCAAGACCAAAGGCAAACTACAGCTGCATGACAGCGTCTCGCACGCAGTCGTGGCAGTCTCGAGGCACACCGGGACCTTCACTTACTACGTCGATGATGAAGGAGATGCCATCAGCCGTTTTGTGCGGCGGGCGACGGCAGCCACACCAAAGACCATTTTAGAATACAATCTCAAAATGGCTATCAAAGATCGAAACGCGACGGTAGTGGAGGCCCTGAATGCAAAGCTTCGGTGTACGTTGTAAAAATAAAAAAAAAAAAAAAAAAAAAAATTCTTATGTTGTATGTTGTCCCTTAAATAGTAGTAGGAAAGCGTGTGTACCCAGAGCACTCACGCTCGCTTAAAGGCTTCTTCTTGCGGCGGCGTCGTGTGGCGGGTCGCCCTCTTCCCTCAAATATGGTTGAGGAGAGCGATGGCTGGCACATGCGTCAACTCGTGAACGGGTGCTGCTTGCGGGAGCTGGACTGCTCGGCGTACACACGCATGCATGTGCATGTTACTTAAGTATTAACAGTTATTAGTTAAGTATTAACGTCTTCCTCTTGTACTCTAGTTTAAAAAAATATGTAAAGTTAGCTAAAAAAAATAAAATGTATTAGTTTATAAAAGGCATGGACCCTGGAGTCTGTGGTGCTCTAATTTTTTCAAAAAAAAAAAAAAAAAAAAAAAAAAAAAAAAAAAAAAAAAAAAAAAAAAAAAAAAGGGGGCTTCCATACATCATACGTGATTTTTTTGCTCGCTTTTGCTCGATACTGATAACGGCAACAGGTAGACGTTTAAAATATTCACAGAACATTGAGTTATATTATTCATTTTAAGATAAATAATTAAATTAAAATAAAATTAATATTTAAGGGAGCTCCCATACAACAGACATGTTTTTTTTTTGCCATTTTTACAGATAATGGTTTGGAACCGTTCGTGCGCGAGACCGACTCGCACTTGACCGGTTTAAATTTGACCAGCTTTTTAGTTTCCGATTGAGCTGAAATTTTACATGCGTATATTGAATATAAATTGGATTAAAATGTAATGTTATTAGTATATGAATCTAATCTCATGCGTCGTAAGCAATTCTTTGTAGTAGTAATAAAAGCTCATCCTTAAAAGTTTTTTTTTTCTAGATTATCTTTTTTCCAGAGATATTTCTGGGATTAATGAGATTTAACAACCAACATCTCAGAATGACGAGCACAGTGGATTACTACACAGGGTTTAGAAGTATGTGTTGAAGTCGGAAGTTCCAGGTCCGAATGGGTAAGTATGAGGCGGAAGATTGAAAAAATCAGTCTAGAGATGACCTTTCCGGGTCGCCAATATGACGTCACACCTATCGGCATAGTTTAAATTTTCCAGCATTTCTCTATTAGACGAGCTACCAACGCGCGACCCGGGCGTCCTTTCCCATCCAACAACACGCTTTACGTGCGAATACACGAAAATAACTTTATTGCAGAAACTCTGTCGATATCGAGCCAAATAATGATCAATCTGCGCAAACGCAGCGACCTTGGAGCATCCTTATTGTTGCCCGACTAGACGGAGGATTATGTGGGTTTGTGTTTTTAATTGAATGTACGAGTATCAAGTTGACGTTATTTTTTATTAGCCGAATTTTTTACAAGAAGGAAGGTACTATTTTTCGGGGACACATATTTTGAACGCTAAAATAATCTTTGTGATCCCATACACTTCTCCAAAAATGTTACCCAAAGCCCAAATTTAATAAATGGATAATATATACTAGCTGCGCCTCGCGGTGCTACTCGCTGTTTTACATAAATAATATCAAAGGAGGTATAATTTTTCGGGATAAAAAGCGGTAGCCTATGTGTTAATACAGGGTGTCAGCTACCTAAATACCAATATTCATCAAAATCGGTTTAGACGTTTGAAAAATACACTCACAAACTTTCGCCTTTATAATATAGTGTGATAACTTTATTATAATACTTGTGGTTATATCTTCGCGGTGTACGACGTGCCTAAGTGTCCGATAGCACTATCAGTGAATAGCTTGATGTTCACGGCAATAAAAGATAGTCGGAATGGTTTGTCGGTCGTAAAACAAATCAAATTAACCTCACAATGGCTGCACCGGACTCCGGCCGTGCTATGATCGATCTTATATGTGATAACGTATTGTTTTTAATTTGTATGGTGGAGTGCGCTTCCTGTAGTAGGACGGTAAACGGTGCGGGTGGGGTCTGGGCGACTTTATATCCAAGATGTCCATATGTCCATAGTTCGACTATAGGCTGAATTAACTTATTAAAAAAATAGTCCCAAAGAACACTAGAAAACAACATCACAAGTTCTCGACAAAAATTTAACTTTGATCCAAATAAATTTTCATACAAAAAAAAAAAAAAAAATTTACAATTTTTTACGTAAAAAAATATTTTTATGTATGTTAATTAACTTCGATAAGAATTTATTTTTTGAGAGAACTTGTGATTTTGCTTTGTAGGGTTCTATGAGGCTATTTTTTCCATAAGCCAATTCAGTTATTTTATATCCACAAAAATGTTTGTATGCGCGAGCGAGACGACGACGGTCGAACTACAAGACTCATAAGGTGGTACGATTTATATACAAAAGTATTTTTACCAAATAAAGTTGGAAAAGTGTATATTTTTGCATTGTAATAATTGTGACTATTAATATCGGCCTTTATTGACGGTAAATCACATTTGTTTAAGAAAAAGGTTGAGATTTAAACAAAAAATTACAATTAAATATTTATCTATCTAACCAACTTAAGTCGTGCAACCTACGCACATCCATCCTCGAAGAGATCAATCTTGCGCAAGCTTTATAGAAAGAATTGGAATTAATATAGAAACATACATACTTACAAACATAACACGCCCAAAACACATAACACATTCTCCTTGCACAGAAAGAAATTGAACACTTACAAATTATTAATTACCTAAAAATAACTTGGAGCGACGTACCCCGCCATCTAGCGGCAAAGTGCGGAACTCGAGATAAACCTTGACCGAGTGCAGGGTTCGATGACCTCGCGCAAATCCGTCGTCCGCGCAGCATCCGTGGCGAAGCGTACATGAAAATACATTTTGTACTATTTCGTTTGCTACGTGTTACTTTCTTTACATTCTAGTCTTTAGATTTGACATATTTTTTCCATTAAGTATTTAAAAAAAAAAGTTTTAAAAATTATTCTACTGAAGCTACTGAACAGATTTTTGACAAAATTTCTATTAAATAAAATAAAAAACAAATACCAAAAACAAATATGTTTATAAATGACGCAGTTATGTAGTAACATATACAGATAATACAGCAGAATTGATAAACACCTCCTATTTTGAAGTCGGTAAAAAACCGACGAATTAGGAGTTTTGTCTCACAGGTCGAGGCTTCCTTACTAACACAGAAGATAAGGACAGACACCAGGTCTAGTTAAAAACACAGTCCAAGAGCCTAGAGCCGTCAGACAGACACCAGGTCTAGTTAACAACACAGTCCAAAAGCCTAGAGCCGTCAGACAGACACCAGGTCTAGTTAACAACATAGTTAGTCCAAGAGCCTAGAGCCGTCAGACAGACACCAGGTCTAGTTAACAGCACAGTCCAAAAGCCTAGAGCCGTCAGACAGACACCAGGTCTAGTTAACAACACAGTCCAAGAGCCTAGAGCCGTCAGACAGACACCAGGTCTAGTTAACAACACAGTCCAAGAGCCTAGAGCCGTCAGACATTACTCATTTAGTGACGAACGAAATGTGTCTGACTGAACTGAGACTACTCAGTTCAGTCAGACACATTTCGTTCGTCACTAAATGAGTAATGTATGTGAACCTTCAGATTCTAAGTACTAACTTAGAATCTGAAGGTTCACATACTCGGTACGGCCAATATGAGTGGAGAAGTCTTGTGCAGAGTCATGTATAGGAATTCGAAGATAAGAGAAAGCGTCAACTTGACCAAAAGCGTGACGAACTTAAGAACAAACCTCCCATAAGAATACCATATAACTATAATTGTGGCGTCCTGACTTGCATTGAATGCTCACGAACATTTTCTGCAAAAATAGGGTACATAAGTCACGTGAGAGCGAAACATCCAAGCTCAATTATTACAGGCCGAAATCGGCTAGGATGACATCATCATTACGGCCAATTTACAAATATTAGCACCAAGGGTGTAAAAAAACTTATTTAGTGATGCTTGATTTTTACTTGGATGATATAACTGGTATTCCATATTTATCCGTATATGTCGAAAAATGTTCATCAAAATATTAATACATACGTTAAAATTTTCTCTATAATTTGCTGTATACGACGTATTATAAGTACATAAAAATAGTGTCCACTTTTCTGTCCGACTGTACGAAATAGCCCGTTTTTTGATTATATAAGTTTTTTTTATACATGATAGATCTACGACTGACCAGCAACTCGCCTGATGTTAAGCGACGGTGTATGATATTTCAAAGTTATTTGTAAGCAGCCAAACGAACCCTGTGTGACAATTTTCTCCAAGACATATTTAAAAGTCACACTCACTTTATATGTACCACCTATATGATCATTATAAGAGTAAGCGAAACATATAATAAATATGTAAATAATTTGATGAAAATTTTACGAGATATAGCGATAAATATGGAATACCATTTATATAATTCAAGTAAACGAATTGCGTATTTTTAAATCGTTTTTTTTTCAATTTTTTAAACCATAATTATGTTTTGTGTTCCCGCCACATAAAATATGGCGTGACGTAACAACTGTCAAAGTCATCTGTCAGACAGTGGCGGGTAAACTCGCGTCAAACTTTTCTCAGTGCTAAAAACATTCTATACTTTTTGGAGTGTGCTCTCACCGTTGCATTAGAAATACTCTCATATTGTTTCTGTGAAATATATTCTAAATTCATTGGTACGGAACCCTAAAAAAGGTGTTAAAGTATTCTGCTCATTGTGAACATTTTATGCTGTTATATTCAGTGAAAAGGTGTACCGAAAAACTAAGTGAAAGTTTGCTTGGACATTGATCTACATCAGCTTCATCATCCACGACCATCATCATTCATCATTCAGCTCATCACCGGACGGATTATCATAAAAACCCGGATTCCCCACTGTTTTCTGTCCCATTCATTTCAGCCCTCGTCGTGATCGGCCTGCCTGCCCGCAATTTTTGGGCTCTACCATCACACATTTTAATCTAACATAATTTGTCATACTAGCGTTAATGTTTTTACATTTTGCTGTTTCGAGTATATTATTTATACTCTAAGTACGATAGAAGAGATTGGTGCTTGCTTAATAAATTTGTATAAATAATAACATCATGTAGTTTCACATACATTTTCATCACGCGAGGAGTACTGTCGCGCATACATGTTTTGAAGTTTTGGTAATCATTTATTTTATTTAGAATAATTTAATTACGATAAAAATCTTTATATTATGGAATTATTAAATTAAAAATCCGTTTTTTGTACCTTTCCTTAGTTGCTATCCCAGGATTATCCAAAAAAATACTTTAAAACTAATTTATATAATTTTGTATGACTGAGCTATTATTTCATAAGACTATACTATACACATAACATTGAGTTTGACATTGAAAATTAGATTTAAAAAAAAAACATGTTACCTTAAAATTAATAATATTAATAATTTGCATTGCGATCGCATTTCGTTTATTACCTTTGACGTTTCTGTTTCGGTATTGTTCCAACAATCGTAGGCACGAGCTGACTGCTAGAGCCCAGAAAAACAAATTCAGTTTCAGTTTCAGTTTCACTTTATTTCAACTAGGTATCATAAAATACACTTTTGAAACGTCATATACTATAAGCTTAAATAATATCAGTCAAAACAGTCTGATAATAGAATCTGTTAATACAATTATCATAATATTAAATAAAATAAACGTAGGCATAACATAGGGTTACGTGTTGTCCAGTAGCAAATGAAGAAAAACTACCAAACATATAATTTGGTAGTTTTTCAGTATTAGCATAACATAACATAACAAATAAAATAATTTAAATTACATTGTATAAAAATAAAATTGTATGATAAAAATAATTGTAAAAGAATAAAATAAAATGTCAAAAGGTGCAATAAGTGAGTTAAGATAAATTCCATAAATTAAATTATAAGTCAAACTAAGTGTCAAGTACTAGGTAATGTCAATTCGTTAAACTACGTAAATCACTTCATTTCATTCTTCACAGCTCGTCTATATTGAGGTTTATAGATTGCCATGCTTTTTTGTCATTTGTAAATTCATTTATGTCATAATAAGCTTTTCCTAACAAAATCTTTTTCAGTTCAACTTTGAAATTCCTATCTTTAAGGCTTATTAACGATTTTGGTAAGATGTTGTAAAAGTTTATACAGTTAATTACAAATGATTTCCGTATTTTAGCAAGCCTCGTCCTTGGTAATACAAGTTCATGTTTGCTTCGAGTATTAAAATTATGTGTGGCGTAGTTTTGACAGTGTTTTCTTGCGTACAAAATACATTCAAATATATATTGACATGGCATTGTTAAATTTTTTTTTTTTTTTTTTTTTCTTAACCTTAAATTGGAGCTCTCTCAACCCGCAAATAATTCTCCTTTACTCTCTTCAGAAAGTGGTGAAGGGGCTCGCCCTGGAGTGGGTCGTGACTGAGTTGTGCCAGCAAGGCGAGGCATAATGGTTGTTGACTGGGAGGGATTGGAGATTTCTCTGCCTGTTATCTTAACTACATTAGATGTGATTATCCTGGTAGCTTCTTCAAGTCGTATCACACTTTTCTCTAGCCTTCCAGTTAGGAGGGCGTCTCTACTTTCTCCCCCTGCCACCATATGTCTAACTTCTGTCGTGGCTGTCTGCTGATCTGGCCTAGTACTGGATATTGTTTGGACTATCGCGGCTTTCAAGTCGTTGTAACTGTAGAAATCAACGATGGTTTCGCCAGGCTGGACATGTATACCCTGAGCGGCCCATCGCTTGTTGAGAAAGTTTATCATCGTCTGGTTAAGGGAATGCCACGCCTGATCTGGATCTGCCTTCTTGATTCGAATCCAGTTTTTCGGATAGGCTTCCCTATCTGTAGTGTATAGACTGTCCATGTATTTCGGCCTGAGTGTGCTTATGAATAAGTTGTTTGGGCAATAAGTCGCCGGCAGGTTGGGAAATCTCCTTGAGAACTCTGTGATTCCAGTTTCCTGATCGTGCACCTCATCATCAAGGACCTCATCCTCTCTCTCCCCCGCTCCTGATGACCGATTTATAGTTACTTTCTCAGCTTCCCTCTCCTTTTCTGGATCTTCAGAATTTCCCTCCTGTTCTTGTTCTGGGGCATCACATGGCTGATCCTGAGAGTCCTTTTGAGTTTCTTGTTCTGGGTTGGGAGTAGGTTGTCCCGACACTCGAGTGAGTTCGTCGAACAAGTCACTCTTCTGCCTTTGTCTGGTCGCGGGCTTGGTTTGAAGCGTGGTACTCATCCTCGCAGCAATATAATCCGCTACCAGTTTCTTTATTTTATCTCTGCTGTAGTTTGATTTGATAATTCCAGAGTCATGGATATTCTCTGGGGTGATAGTTTGAATGTTAACCAAGATAGGGTCATCAAATGATAGTTGAGTCGCATACTGGTCTTTGACCTCTTTCAGGCTCGCGCTTATGATGGCAAGGATGGTCTTATTTCTTGTAGGCGGCATTGTTCTAGACTTTTATGTCTTGTGTCTTTTATCCCTTCGTTTTGAGCTCTCATCGTCGTCTTCATCATGTCAACCACAAAAAGTCTACTGCTGGTCATAGGCCTCCCCTATGGATTTCAAAAAAGATCGGCTGGGTACGGCATCCAGCGTCTTCCTGCCGCTTGTGTGAGAAACTTGAGCTCTCGAATAACAAGTACTGTAGGTGATATTATCAAATTATTAACAAAACACTTGACTACAAAATGTAGCCACATATTATTTTGAACCGTGATTCTGAACGCCTTTTTAAAATAACATTTTAAGCCTTTTTCAAAACGAATTTAACCATGTTAAATTCTGCGTAACGTTTTAAATTTAAAGGCATGCCTGAGAAACAAACGTATATTATGCATATATATACGTAAGTACATATATATATATATACCTACGTTAAAATTTCTCAATCGGCAGTCAAGTAACAAGATATAATTTGCCGCATACGACGTAATACATAAAATAGTATACATAAAAATAGTGTCCACTTTTTTTTTCGACTGTACGAAATAGCCCGTTCCTTTGACAGAATATTCAAATTATCCGTAATGAGTGTAATCAGCGACCGCATCTCGTTTGCTTGATTTGACAATTGTTACAAAATGATGCACCGGAAAATTAGATTAGACAAGCTACTTAGTTTGTATATGGGAATGTTTTGAAATACAACCTACTTTAGATATAGGTTATGAGAAAACTTATTTTCGTCCAATATGCCTTAGTGCATGAAGTTAAATTTGAACTAATGGCAAATTATTGTGGGGTAAGAACCTCTTTTTTGATATCACAAACAAATAAGTGAAAAAATTGACAAGTGTACAGTTGATTGGTGGGAAATAAATAAATAAAAATGCTTTTATTCTCAATCACAATTTTGCAGCGTACACATTCGTATCGTTTAGTTAGACTATGTGATTAGGATAGTTAACTAATGTACCCAAGTAGGAGCTCTGCATCCCAGACTAGGCAAAACCTGTGTCCTGAGGTTACAGCAGTTCATCTCTGAGGACATATAGTAAGAAGTCGTCCGTATTCTAAAAACAAATAAAAAAAAACTATATTTTGGCAAATACAAATGAGAATAATTTTCTTAGAAAAAAACCAGACAAGTGCGAGTCAGACTCGCCCACCAAGGATTCCGTACAAACTAGTTGATAAAAGGGGGAAATCATATTTTATTTTATTTTCCTTCTTATACCGAAAAATATACATCGTAAAAATATTTAAAAACCTGTTTTAACTAATGCTAATTAAGGTCTTTCATATGATACCCCACATGATATGGTTTATTCACTTTAAAATTTTGACCCGCATTCCTTGCCTAACGACACTATTTTTTTCTGACTAAATTAAAAATGTCCATTTTTCGAATTTCCTATATGTGTACTCTAACACAATGCTTCTTGCCAAATTTCAGAGTTCTAGGTCAACGGGAAGTACCCCATAGGTTTTGATTCCTCTGTGAGTGCCGAAATGTGCGTTTTTTACGACATATTCGGCTGTAACTTTTTTTTACAACAACTGAGAAATTTTATTTTTCTTTCTGCAGCAAGATACTATGGATCTGCGTATATGGTTTTAATTTCAACTCGATACCTTTACGCGTTCCCGAGATAAACGTCTTGACACCCGGACGGACGGACAGACGGACAGACAGACGGACAACAAAGTGATCCTATAAGGGTTCCGTTTTTTCCTATTGAGGTACGGAACCCTAAAAAATAATTTTTCTTTGGGCTGGCCTCTCAGTCTATACGAACTTACTTACTTTAGAAAATAATAATAATTAAAAAAAACCTTTTTTTAATAATGTTAGTAGGTAAAACATTTTATAGATAGATGATACAATTCGCTTAAGATGCTTATGTGTGTGTCATGCCTTTGTTCGGTGTGTGCGTGTACGTGTAAAAATCAGTAACAAGTATAAGTTTAGAAAACTCAAAAGCCCCTGACAAAAAAAATGGCTGAACCGATTTTGATGAAACATAGCTAATAACACTCCCGACTAATTCATCTTTTAAACAAAAAAAAAAAACAAAATCAATATCGGTTCATCCTTTCGGGAGCTACTAGACACAAACACAAACACGTCAAACTTAACACCCCGTCGTTTTTGCGTTGGGGGTTAAAAATAGGTAACTTCAAGATGTGTCCGACAGCCATGAGTAGTTTTGTTTTTTAAAATAAATATTTGTGGACATTTTGCACAACACCATCTAGACCAAATTAAGCATAGCTTGAATACATATATACTTTTTTGTAAATAAATACTTAAGACACATAGGTAATTAGGTATATAGAAACACCCAGACACAGAGCATACACCCATGCTCATCACATAAATGTTTGTCCTGGGATCGAACCCACGACCTACAGCTTAGCAGGCAGACATACTTACCAACTGAGCTGCGAGGCCAGTCAAAATAGGTGAAGTTACAAAAATACATAAGGTAACGTTGCCTGGAAGAGATCGCTGTTAGCGATAAGGCCGCCAGTTGTTACACTAGTTTTCAATAATTTCTCTTGATTATAAGTTCTAAGGCGTGTACAATAAAGAGTTTATCTATCTATTTACATAGATACGCACTTTTTTTTGTGCTCTGGTGTTCATCTTGCATAGGAGAAAGGAAGCCTCCGGATTTATTTTATTTCAGGACATTGCATCAACTTCAACAAATCATTACGAACGGATAATGGCGATTATTATAGTGCCACGATGATGGCATAACAATCACTTACCTAATTTTCTACAGAGACGTTTAACCCGCTGAAAATATGTTATCATTAAAACAACCTCCCGACGAAATCCAATCCCTCACATGAAGCCCCCGCCCGTATAAAACAAACATTAAACCCGTATTTGTTAATTCTCCGCCATCAATATTCCCTTTCCGTATTCGCTGCAAAAGACACACGAAATAAAGAAAGGGTAAATATTTGCCAAAGAAACAATATTATTTTCTTTGGTGCGGGGACTCCGCAATTTGTAGTCGATATGGGTCTGTGGCATAGAGTATGGATGCTAATGCGCTGTAGATGGGATAAGCGATTGTGCTGAAAGGTTATAGATATAGAAAAATATGTAGTGTAATAGAAAATATTTAATTCATCTTGCCGTGTTTTAATTTTTTTACAAGTAATCGTGTATTGGAATAAGTTATTTCGGTTTACTTTTTAAATTGATCTGAATAGTTTTTCGATATTTATTTTGCCTTAAGTTCTTGTTTGTGTTATATATGCGTAAAGATACGCATAAACTAAACTTTAAACTTTTTTTAACTTTTTCGCATAAACTTGAACACAAAGTATAGTTCACGTAGGTCCAATAAAATAAATCTCTTCGCACTACAAACTAATAAAAACAATATTTCCTATTATAATCCGCTAGTAAGGATGGCTCGGCAGTATAATGACTGTATTAATAATAAGCTAGACATTGATATTTTTACTCCTAAACTCTCATTCTATGCTAAATCAGTGAAGAATATCCTCTATACCAATCCATAAAATAGATTGCAAAATAAAATCAATTGCAAAATAAATAAAATTTAGATTTGCTTACACATATTCACCTATGTTAAGTTACAAAATATGCATAGCCTCTATTTCTCTGTTTTCCCCTTTGTTTCAATATAATACCTAAAATGTGTTTGATCAAATGATGTATACATGCTTTGGAGTATAGTCTGGTTCTGATCGATTGTCACATGTTATCTTATATTATGTTAGGCTATATTCTGTTTTGTATACTTAAATAAATAAATAAATATATGATACAGATTTTTCAACCGACTTCAAAAAGGAGGAGGCTCTCAGTTTGGTTATATATTTTCTAATGTTTAGTTGGAGTTATGAGGTAACATTCATAGCTCCATCGTTTTTATACCGATTTGAACTTTTATTTAATTTGTCAAATTTTGGATATTTTTCCTCCTCGAGTCGTATTCATATCTAAGGGTCGTTACTTCCATCTCCCAGTAACTTTTCTATCACTGGTATCATGCGTTATCACTGGCATCATGCAGCGCCTGTATACTGAGCTGTTAAGTGTGATGCAAATCTAATCAGACTAATCGGCCTACGGTCTTGTGAAGGCTTGCCATTAACTTTCTCTGTAACCATAAATTTTTCAATGTTGTCTTCCTTTCTGGATATAAGAGATTCTACTTGAACCCCCTGCGTCGTTCCCATATGGGGTCCTAATGGATTCTTTTTCCTCTTTGTCCACCGTTAATGAATAGGAGGACGACGACAACTTTCTTCCTTCTTCCCTCTTAGATCCCCTGTTACTAAATGGGGGTATTACTAAATACTCGTAATACGTCGCTAGTACCATAAAAGAAAATACACCCAAGTACACATCTTTTACAGTGTTTTAGTAAATTTATTATAATTCATTGTAATAAGAGCTCGTGACAGCTGTCCATAAGTGTTATTTTTTTTTAAATAGACGGTAGAAAGTCTTGTCGTGATCTTGAGCTGCTCGAGTTCCTAATATACGTTGGTCCGATGTCTTGTCTATGGTGTTCTGAGTATTTTCCTCCAGCGCCACTTCTCAAATTACATAATGCAATTATATGTTTGATGTAAATATATATATATATATATATATATATATATATATATATATATATATATATATATATGCAATTACATATATTATGATGGATATGTGTTGCAATACCAAAGATAGCAACAAAAAACCAACTAGGTGTTATAAAGACTCCACTTTAACTGTTGTCCTTCTGCACAAGTTAGTCTTGGTCAATTTGTCAATAAGTCCGGTCACGTTCGCGCCGACCACCGTAAGCCCGGTTAGACCGATGCATAAAAACTAAGCACTGCTTTGAACTTTGAAATTCAAATATAGCGATACAACGTCAATAAGTCTGCCATGTTTTGATGGGCTTTTTTATGGGGATAGATAGATTTATGGATGTTGTTGGGTGGTACGGGAAATTTGGCTAAGCGTGTACCTTCTAGTTTTATGTTGGTCAGTTGTGAAAAAAGAAAGAATAAAACTATTTTCATAATACTAAAATATTTTTAATTTAAACAAAATTATCATATTTTACCCAATGGTATAACCATTTTTTATCTGTTCCTATTTAGGATTTTGT
Organism: Lycia hirtaria; assembly: GCA_947563715.1. Classification (NCBI taxonomy): domain Eukaryota; kingdom Metazoa; phylum Arthropoda; class Insecta; order Lepidoptera; family Geometridae; genus Lycia; species Lycia hirtaria. Next base: position 15,911,121 of record OX387384.1, read on the forward strand.
TTTGACACTACTTTGTATTATTTTACTTGTAATTTTGTCAGTGCCAACAACAAAATCAAGAGTTCATTCCATAGTACATAAATAAATAAGAAAAGATAACCGTTAGAATATAATATTTTACATAAATAAATAAGAAAAAGAAAATAACCGGATGTATATTATTTTCTAGAAATCATCCAAGAAATCTGATCCCGTTTCGTCCCAGCAACATGCTACACAAAGATGCACGAGTAGGTACGGTTCGCAAAAACCGTAAAACGGGCTTTGGCAGCTGATACTCTCGTCTGGCGGAAGTGTTCCTTTATTGGAGGCTCTAAAGAAGCTTTTTTGGGATTAAATTTTCATGATGCTTACTCAGGAACTGCAGCATCACGGCTTGAAATCGCTGTTGTAGAGGTGCCCTTAAATCTTGTGGCAGCTTTAAATCTGCCGACACAGATAAGCTATCTCGACTCTACTGGAGGAGATACCTTAAGCTTACTTTACTAGTGAAAGTTATTGGTTATTATTAGTATCATAATCTTCTGAAATTTCACTAAAAATTTTTTTTTTTTTTTTTATTCGAAGATAGGCTTGCGCTTGACCATCAACTCACCTGATGTTAAGTGACAGTTACGGTCTACGATGGAGCGCGCTTGCCTAGAAGAAACCTATTCACTCGCAATTTGAAGACACCTAGATTATTATTATTGGAGAGAGAGGGCTATGCTTAGAGTCGCTCTGCGAGATTGGATCAGAGATGAAGAGATCCGTAGACGAAACTCACCGACTTAGCACAGCGGGTTTGCAAGCTTAAGTGCCAGTCATACAAGTGGCGGGATGACGGTAGATGCAAGCCGCTTCCAATCAGTCTTTTTGGACATCCATCGGAAAGGCCTCTGTCCAGCAGTGGACTTGTTATGGATGAGATGATGATTGGAGGGAGATCAGTCATCGAGGCAAACAGTGTAGGACGGCCAACCACAAGGTGCACAGAAAACCTCAAAAAAAAAAACTGGTAGCAAGATGATTGCAGGCCACATTTTTCAGTCAGTGTATGTTGTCAGTCAATATTTGTTGTGACTAAATTATCAGATGAAGAATTTTTGACAACTTTTTATGTGCGGTGAAGCCTTTTTTTTCTCTATAGTGTCAAGGGCCAAGTTTGTCTTTGTTTTGCTCCAAATAACTTTACCTTCCTTAGCACCTATTTGGTCTTCAACAAACTTCAACTTTAAATATTACTTTATTCCAAGTTTTTGGAGTTAATAGTAAATAACATATGTTTTAGCTAACGACGGCATGACTTTTTCCACGTTCCCATCAAAGTAACATTCATATCCTGTCATCACATCAAAATTAAAACATTTATTGACAATAAAACCAGAATTTACTACAACAAAACAATATACAAACTCAACTAACTAAACATAAAAATAAAACAACTCTAAAAGACCGTTAGCAGCGGGAATTGATCCCAGGATGCTGGCCCCATTACCTCGTTGTATAGCTTACTCTTTGAGCAAAGTAGAGGCCAGCATTCTGGTCACGTGTTGCGTCGATCAGACGAGACGAGAGCTCTATATATTATATATTTTTTGCTGCTGGTCCCCACGGTCCTAAAGTTTCAACCCCAAAAGGCTCAAATATATATCCACTATCGAGCGAACTATAAAAATATAGTTGCAGATAGGAAGAGGAGCAGTATTTTGATGTTTCACCAATATTTAGCCAATCTGGGAGGTCTTAAACATCGCAACCCTGCCAAGTTCCACTTTATATCACTAATTCCTTTTTCCAGAATAAATAAACAATTCTTGCGTGAAATTGTTGGCAATAGCAAGCGGAAAATCATTGGCTGAATTTACTCTTCACTATTGTCGTTTACATTCGACTGTTTGTTTGTTTATGTTGATATTTTTGAGGCATCACGTTTGATCATATCTTGACTGGAAGGAAGCAAGGATACTAAAAGCTGATATGGTACTACAATATAATTATGTTGAAGATCTTAAAAAGATATATACGATACCGGTAAGCATATGCACGCAGGCTCAATATAATTATTGTTATACTTACGTATCTTCGTTTAATACGCTCAAATAATTAGATGTCAAACATCAGAAGGCGAGTTCGTTTGATTCTAAATTTTACATGTGCGTAAATAGCGTGGATGTGAGTCGCAGTGGATTGGTTAGTTTAATTTTTAACCCAACAGCTAGGATAGTAATGTTTTCGAGTATATATATGTGTATATATATATATATATTTATAGAAGATAGATCTACGATTGGATACATATATATATATATATATATATATATATATATATATATATATATATGTATCCTAATTATTATTATAAAAGCAAAAGTAACTCTGTCTGTCGTCTGTCTGTTTGTTCGTTGTTCGTTATGAAATGTGGCACAGAGATTATTTAGGGCTTGGGGAAGGACTTAGGCTATATTTTATCATAATTACCATTTTTCTTCATAATGCGGGTGACACTGCGGGGCGCAGTTAGTGTTTCTATATTACCTCTTACAACCTATACATCTTCATCGATTTTGATATGTGAAGTGCCGTTAGATTTGTTTTTAATTTCTGATTGTTATTGGCTACATTTTAATTAATTTTAAGCCCACTTCAAAAAAGGAGGAGGTTATCAATTCGTAGCATATAAAAAAGGTTGTTTCAGTTTTTTTTACCCATAATTATGATATACATAATTGTTCAAAGAGAGTGAAAGCAAAACTAAATGAAACAGGAATGGAATTCTTTGCTGCCATGTCTGTTTCCTGAAAATTACAATCTTGGAATTTTTAAGGATATCTTCTAGATCAGGTTTTCTCAAAGTGGGGTACGCGAACCCTTAGGGGTTCGCCATTCGATGGTAGGGGGCTCGCGACAAGATTTATATAATGGTGGCTTTGTTTATTTTTCTGTGGAGGGGGGGGGGGGGGTAATTAGTTAGTTCAGGGGTTCGCTGTCATCTGGAAACTTTAACAGGGGTTCGTGGAGCCAAAAATTACAAGAAATCACGCTAATATCAGTTAAAATACAATATAACTTGATTAATATAATAAAAACATTAAACTGCTCAACATTACCTATAGTCACACTAGCAACCAAAATAACTTCTGATCGAATAACTTTCCTCACTTTTCCAAACTTCCACCCTCGATCAGGTTGCAAACGGAGTAGCAGCACGCAGCTAGTAACAAGACTGTGTATGTAGGTATGTCGTCTTCATGGCATTTTTCCCAAACTTTCCTCGAGGCCTCGTAAATTTTCATTACTATACTGAAAAGAGCAAAAACAGTATTTCGAGCGCTCCGTGTACACAAGATTATAAATATTGTAATACATAATTGAGATTAAAATTTTCTTAACATAAAAGTCGGCCCGTGTTTGTGATGTCAACCTTTTTTATAGGGCCAACAAGTTTTAACTTGGATGCATCTTCAATTTATCGAGTGATTTTGTTTTTAATTTAGATACGAACCGAATTTATCTCGTTAAAATAAATGAATTCACTTTTTATTAGGGACACAAATGTTGATGTGAGAGATCACACACAAAATGAGATGTGTCAGAAAATTTATTGCATTTGAATTGTAAAGTGCGTGGCTTCTAGATGAAACTAATGTTGAAAAAAATCTTGTATCTAAATTAATTTATTTTTACTGAAGTTTAAATAGATCTAAGAGAACTGAAAGCTCATGTGAAATACATGATCTTGTAAAAGACAGAGAGAAACTAGCCAACAACCATAATGGTAGATGAAACACATTTGTGGGCCAACGTAGTTAGGTATACGCCAACATAGTTAAGTTTTAATTTTACTATCAGTTACAGTAATACATAAATAAAGTTTTCTAATACCAATCAAATTAATCATAATAATTTCAATAGTAAATAAATAAAGTTTCCGGCAGCCTATATAGTCAGGAGACCGTCTGATTTGCGATCCGCAGGTCCTGGGTTCGAATCCCGCGGCACGCACCTCTTATCTTTTTGAAGTTATGTGCGTATTGTTGATTGCCGCCAACTTCAAACGGTGAAGGAAAACATCATGAAGAAACCTACATATCTGAGAGTTCTCAATAATCTTGAAGATGTGTGAAGTCTGCCAACCCGCACTTGGCCAGCGTGGTAGACTATGGCCTTACCCTTCTCACAATAAGAAGATGTCCCGCGCCCAGCAGTGGGACAGTTTGTACAAACAGGGTTGATAAAAAAATATTGCTTATTTAATCGAAGAACAAAATTGAAATCCAGGGAATTAGTATTTCATTTGCTGACTTTTATTATCAATGAAACAGAACACGACGTTGCTAGTGTTGCTACCACACTGTCTGCTGCCAAATAACCTTGACCTGTACCAAGTTTAGTTTATTAACCCTCAAAATAGATAGGTCACCTATATTCTAAAATGTAGTGCCAACAGAACACCTCGAAAATGATAGCTTCTGAATATAACTCACAGTATCTGTTTTTCAACGATGTTGCACTTAATGTTGCTCAAGCCGTAAATTTAGGGATCATCGTATTTCCTCAGGTCATAAACAGTTTGACCTGAATCTACCCAATTTATACGCATCAAAACAATATGTAATTTGTTTATACTTTATTGTGTCGATTTTGTGCACAGGATTGTATTTCTGCGTTCCAATTGTAACGGCATTGACATTACGGCCCAAATACGCTGCCTTGGGGCACTCCTCTACGCGCAAAGAGTTGTGTGTTTGCGAAATTTGTCAGTTTGTTAATGTTTATTGTGTGTACTAATTTGGACGCGTTCTAGTATCTGTGGCCTTGGATAGTAGCAAAACGAGACTTGCCAGAAATGTACCGAAGAGATTAAATTGTCATTATACGTCTTGGTCGACTGCACCAGACGCCTGACATGAATCTGAGATACGTTTTATTTTGATTTCGAAGGGCGCCCGGTGCAGATGTAAAGTGGTACACGTCTGCTTGAATTAATTTCTTAATTGGAACAATTTTATACCTTTTAATTCAAATTAAATGCGTCGTGAAAAGGACGCTCGGCACAAGTTTGGCACGTAGATGGGAACTTTAAATCTATAGTATAGTATTTTATATACACTAAACTATACATTTATGTAAAATATGATTGCTTGGAGACATTATAGTAAATTAGTTGATTAGTTCAGTTTATTTTACAATATATTTTATCCACAAAATAATCACCTCTTTACATTTAGCTTACAAAGTTTTTTCATATTCCTAAGATCGGGATTGAAAAAAATTTTTTTTTTCCATGTCTGACTGTGGCGTTGCTCAAAATCTCACTAGAAAACTGTAATTTGGTACAGGTATACATACGAATCACACCGACAAAATGGTAAAATATATATATTTTTTAAAATATATGTAAAGTAGAATGATTTTTCTTTCATCTATACCATAATATAAATAAATAAATAATAATTTAGGGATCCGTTTGCGAAATATTAATTTGTAAAGCAAGTTTTTGACTATAGTCAAGCTCAGTTTTAGTGTCATTAGGTAATCATATCTGGTAAAATATATACGGCTCATAACATACTAGCAGTCAACTCAACAAAATTATAGTAATGACACATTCATAATAGATACCTATCGGTTATTTGCCTTCTGCTAGCGTTCTATAACTTGAACTATATATCTATGTAATTATACTAACTTGGTTGCCGTGTTCTTCAGCTTATTTACCCTTTTCACGTTCGTTGGAAATTTAACTCTATCACAGTGTCTTATATTAAGTTTTCGTTTTGCTTCTATATCATCGTTCCCGTACAATTGTCTATTCTAGTGCATAATTGCAGTGGGAACAACATCAAGTGTACAATTTTATTAAAGTGAATAAAGTGAACTGAAGCCGACTGCATGTATATTATGACGGATCGAACTTTAATTGATACGAATTTTACTTTGAATTGTTTAGTATGTCTGGAAAAAGGTCCGCTCGATTTTAGAGCATTGAGTTGTGTTTTCTACTTGACTGAAATGGACAATTACAATTTAGTGGTTTGAAGTACTACTTGTTAAGATGTATCAATGTTAAACAAAAAAAAACGATGAGTTGGATGGTCATATGCAAACCTATCTTGTATAAAAAATACTCAACTGCGTGAGAGCAATTTCCCTAGTGGTATTTACGCTTGCGTTACGCTTGACATGGTGTTGAGTGTACGTTTTCATGAGAAAGTATGTGCAATAACATTAAATTTTTTATGAGTACCCTTTAGAATAGGTTTTTTTTTTTTACATTATATATCTACTTGACCACCAACTCGCCTGATGTTAAGCGACGGTGTAGCCGAAGATGTGTTAATCCTAACTTAATAGTATAATTAAAAGCTGAAGTAACTTTGTCTGTATATCTGTTTTTTTGTTACCTTTTCACGACCAAACTGCTGTACTGATTGTTATGAAATTTGGTACAGAAATAGCTGAGAATCCGTAGACGAACATAGACTACATTTTATCATAATCGTCATCACAATTCGTCGACACCATCGTTTTTCATCACTACTCGGGTGAAACCGCGAGGCACAGGTAGTTTCTTATAAATATGCATTCAAATATCTACATAAAACACTATTGTGGCATAAAAAAAATGGGAACTGAATTATCAATACTGTTCAGTCGATTAAAATAATGAAATAAGTATATTTGATAAATAATTAATCCGTGGGCAACGTTGCTGGTATATTATCGAACTATATTTCTTAACGATTACTGTATTAACCCTAAACTTTGTTGTGTACTGTTTGTTGATCTTAATAAACAATTAAAAAAAATAAGGACAGTAGAGCCTTCAATTCCAAGTTATTTCTCTTTTTAAACACTAGTAATTAAAAAGTTGTGGTAACGACAGAGGTGACGCATTAATCAGCATGATCCTTTGTAACAAATTAGCAATTACTCCAGACACGAGCATTAACGCAACAAAACAAATCATTTAAAACCCGGAAACGACAACTGGCGTAGCGCCAATCCCAGTTGTAGGTACATAGAAATGCTTTCTGTCATACATCGCTTGATTAACATAAAACATGAGCATGCGCACGCTAGAATGGTCTTCCGGATTTTTTCATAGTTACCTATAGCGGAATTCCAGCCCGCATGGCATTGAGCGCTCATTTTCAATGTTAGATAATGGCAAGTGTTTTTGCGCTGTCTGTAACTTTAACCGACATATTTTTTTCTTCTCGGTGATAATTGTTCAAGGTGCAGGTTTTTGTTATTGAATGAAAGTCAATTTTTAGGTTAACTTTTTTGTCGTTTAGTGGCTTTTGAATTTTATTCTTGGCTTAGCCATTACTGGCTATGTTCCATATTTAAGTACTTTTAATGAACACCTTGCTATCTAAGCCTTATTTTAGCTAATGTTTTCTATGTTATTAGTTTATGTATTAGTTTAGTAAGTAATTAGTGTGTTTATTTAGTAGTTTGTACATGTAAATAAAACCGGACAAGTGCGAGTCAGACTCGCCCACCGAGGGTTCCGTACAAGCTAAATAAAAGAGGAAAATCATTTTTGTTTTAAATTTTCCTTCATAAACCGAAAAATATACATCGTAAAAATATTTAAAAACATGTTTTAGCTTACGCTAATGAAGTTCTTTCATATGATACCCCACATGATACGGTTAATTCACTTTAAAATTTGGGCCCTCTTTCCTTGCATATAGAGATTTTTTTTGTGGTTAAATTAAAAATGTCCAGTTTTCGGATTTTTTCCTATATTACTCTAACATAATGCTTCTTTCCAAATTTCATATTTCTAGGTCAATGGGAAGTACCCCATAGTGTTGGATTTCCTTGTGAGTGTCGAAATGTGCGTTTTTTACGACATATTCGGCTGTAACTTTTTTTACGAAAACTGAGAAATTTTATTTTTCTTTCTGCAGCAAGAGACTATGGATCTGCATAGTCTGTTGCTGTATATGGTTTTAATTTCAACTTGATACCTTCACGCGTTCCCGAGATAAAAGGTCTTGACACCCGGACAGACGGACAGACAGACGGACAGACGGACAGACAGACAGACGGACAAACAGTGATCCTATAAGGGTTCCGTTTCTTCCTTTTGAGGTACGGAACCCTAAAAATAAGCGAGATAATTTTTTTTAGCTTCATTTTTAACTCCCGACCGATAAAATATTTGATGTGTGTATCTGTCTGTGGCATCTTAGCCCTCAAACGGATTGTCCGATTTTGATCTAGTTTTATTTTATTTGGAAGAGGATTTCATCGAGAGTGTTCTTATCTATGTTTTATCAAAATCGGTTCAGCCTTTTTCTTGTCGGAAGTTTTATACTTGTAGCAAATTCAGTTTCCAACACAGACGGTACAAACAGACAGACAAACACGGCATAAAGTTTGCAAATAACTTCACAATGAAAGCACCATCAAAGCCGGTAGTTTAGGCTAATATGTTGCCTGTTAGAGATTATGCTGTGCTAGACATACGAATAGCTATAGATACCAGATAGATAGGCAGGTACCTATAGCTGCCCGTATGTCTCCAATCCGATATAACTATCCACGGAACTAATCATCATCATCATTATCAGTCTGTTATCACCCACTGCTGAGCATTGGCTTTCTTGTACTCCACTCATCTCGGTCCTGTGCCAATCTTGTCCAGGTTCGACCCGCGATCTTTACAATAGCGTCGACCCAGCGAGCTGGTGGGCGCTCGACGTTTCGTTTACCAGAATATGGCCACCAATCCGTTAACGTCAAACGTCAACGTTTTAGTCCACCTGCCAACACTCAGCCTGGCAACATGTCCTGCCAAAATCCATTTAATTTTGTCTCGTGATTACTGCCGCAATATACCGGACTTTAGTGCGACGCATGATCTCTACATTTCTCACACGGTCTTAAAATTTGATGCTCACTGTGCTACTTGCACTTTATGCATAGCCTCATCAATAAGCGTACACGTCTTGACTACATATGTCACGGTGGGTAGAACGCATTGATTATAAAGGCGAGCCTTCAAACTTTGTGGAAATAAATTTAGGCTATATATTTAACTTGATACTATCCGATTTTTGCACCTTAGAAATATATTCCAACTAGCTGTGCCCCGCGATTCAACCCGCGTAGTGTTGAAAATACAGTAGGTAATGAATGATGATGATCATTTTTAACCAACTTTCAAAAAGGAGGTTCTCAATTCGTCGGTTTTTTTATTGTTTTTAATCTTTCACAGAAACCTTGTTCTGATAATGACGAACGTAATAAAAAAATCAAATCGGTCAAGCCGTTTGTGAGTCTTAACGAGGCTAACAAATAGTATTTGATTTTTATACAATAATAATTATAGTAAAAGAAAAACCAAATACCCAACTGCATTAAGGATTGCATTAATAGCCAATTTATTATTTGCAATTAAGTTTGAGCATACGACTTATACGTTTAACAATAATAAATCATTTATTAACAATACTAAATAATCTATAAATAAAAAAATTCAGATTTTAAATTGTAATTAATGAAAAATATTATAATAAATTAAATTATTTAACTCTAAAAAACATGTTCTAAAAGATTGAGGAAATAAAAGGCGAGGTGTTTCATTTTATTTGTGCGACTTATTTATTATTTTTGTAATCTCTTTTTAATTTCCTACATTTTGATATCCTACTCGATAAGATTTAGCGTAAAAACCGTTATTTTGACTATTTTTTAACATATAGCTAAGGACACTTGGATTTTTTAGACAAACGAATCTAGAGATACCCCTTTGGAAGATACGAGATATAAAGAAATTTACAAACATACAAGATACGTGCGAAAACGGTTGTTTTTCGCGGTTCCTTGGCAGTCGGATAATAAGAAGATTCCTACATCAAAAAAAATAAAAAAATAGTGTCTACTGAACGGCACTACATACCTAGGCTGGTGAAGGAAGCCAAAGAAATCTCAAAATGCCCAAATTTCAATCGAGGTGATGGTTTTCAACTAGCCAGTGCATGGACTCCAGTATTAGGTAATCTTAAAATAAAGATACGCGTCCAAAATGTGTCCAAAATAAGACATGCAGTGATATTGTGAGTGTGTTTTGTCGGAACTACCAATCGAGTTCGAGTGCCAGTGATAACGCTCCTCGCAGTAAAAGACAAAGAAGGAGGGTAGACAGATATGTCTGCTCTTAACCATATCATCCACCTGCATTTTTCAGTCGCTCGTGAACATGGTGCATATAACTGTGCCGAAATATCGGGAGCTCAAAATTAACGCGAACCACGGTAAATATCCTGTTAATAATAACAGTGTTTTCCTACATCCAATCCAATATGCATGACTTATCTGAAAATGTCTCTCAGCTAAAGTTTATTCCAACTTAATTATAAAGAGAACTGTTTTATTCCTCAGTGCGGTCCGAATCGACCTATTCCAAAATGATATTGGTCGATTCGCACCGCGGTGCGAAAGGACCTATTCAAAAAGAGCTCTTGGGTGATTCGGACCGCGGTTCGAACCACTTGCGGTGCGAAACGCCGAAGTTCCCCTTCAAAATACGCAATCCGTTTATTTGGACTTAATTATTAAAATGAATGATCTGATGAAGATGATGACATGGCGTCGTTAGCTGAGAAGCGAGCCGCGTCGACCGCAAGGGAAGCCACAACGCAAACGTTGAGAAGCGTAACAAACATACGTCATTAACATTACGTGTGTATATAACCACACCATTATGAGGCAAATTGTGAAATAGGTAATTTTTCTCTTCGTTATCGACCTAGTGGTCAAATTTATTGTCAGAGTGATTACATAAAAAAATAAGAACAACAAGTAAAATATTGTTATTGAAAAATTGTTTTTACTTATTCTAGTGTGTGTTCGACTAGGAATTTAGGTAGATTTATTTATTTCATTACTACGGTAAAACGGCAATTATACTAATTACATAATAAATTTACCTATATGTATATTAAGGCCGCAATGTCTTTTAAACTACCGCCCGTCGGAAAACTGATTGCATGTTACGAAGTCGTACTGCTTTTGAAGTGTATGCGATGACTGCGGAGAAGGCGGCGGTGAAGTGGATGCAGGAGCTTGGAGACTCAGTTGTCGCCTACAACGCCGATCCTGGAGCAGCGGCGGAGGCGACAGATTTGTGCTGCTGCTCCGGACAATGATGCCCGTAGTTTGAAAGACTTCATCGTCTGACACAGTGAGCATCGCATATAAATCAATCTTCAAGAAATTTTAATAAATTATACACATTATTCCACCACACATCAAAACTTGAAAGCGTCTTTCTCATTGTAATTTTTTTTTGTACATGCGCCGGTACGCTTTTTTGCTTATAAACAATAAATATGATAAGAAAAAATTCACTTTTCCAGTTTAAATAATCCAGATAATCGTATTTTTATTTGTTTTCCAAAATAAAGGGAAGAAACTGCCATGACAACCATAGACTTCTATTTAAATTTCGATTTAAAATAAAATTCGTTTTCGAAGTCGGTCAAAAATCTAATTCTCTATATTGTATCGGTAATTTTTGTTTTTCTACGGATTTCTTTACTTCTGATTTGATAGTTAAAATGACTCCGATTTATATATATGTGTGTGTGTCATCAAATTATTGAAAACGATAACATTATGGAAAACGATACAATAATTATATGTTACGAATGACATTAAATTCCGAGTGCACTGAAATTTGGCACACATATGTAACTTTGATGGCGATGATATAGCTTTCAATTGTGCTGGTTTGATCATGGAACGATACAGGTAATGTTCTGAAAATAATACAATAGTACATTATGAAATATGAATAATGCTAGACAGTAGGCTATTCGTGTCATAAGTAAGTTCTTATTTTCATGGGGACACCATAGATAGTCTAGTAAAAATATGGCCATTAAAAATATATAGGCACGGTCAGACTTTCCTAATCTCAGTTCTATCACTTAAAATATTAAAACACTATATTACGTTTTTCTTTAAGCGATGATAAAGGAGTTCTGGAGTGGAGACCGCCAGTCTGCAAGCGTAGTGTAGAATGCCCTGAGACATGATGGAGTGACGATTTACCGAAAAGCTGAGGATCGGGCTGAATGGCATTCAATGGAAGAGGCCTATGTCCAGCAATGGACTAAAGTAGACTGATGATGATGATACGTTTTTCATTTAAATAGGCTTGTTATGAAGTTTTTGATTGCTAAGAAATTGTGATAAGTCAAGTGAAAGCATCAGATGTTGAAGAATATAGTTTGATGATGATTAAGAGAAAATACACAAATTGGAAACCCAGGCGAGCTCAAATTGAACTTTCACAAAATCCAGCGTCCGCTGTTAGTAATTTGACAAACGTCAAAAAGGAGGAGCGTCGGATATACGAGCGGCACGTAACCTTGCCAGCCGCTGCAGTTTATATTGCGCACGTGGAAAACAGTACTCGATCTTGGGATGAATCTGGATCTGCAGAAGTTACGCACAATAAATCTTAACACTGAGACTGGCCTCACAGCTCAGCCTGCAGGCTCCTGCCTGCTCTTCTATCTTTAGGTTGCGGGTTGGATCTCCACCAAGGGTAAACATTACTGTGATGAACATGGATGTTTGTTTTGTATGTGGCTGTATTTATATATATATGATAAGTATGGATTTACAAAAAAGTATCTAAAATATCCTATCAGTTATCTAGTTTCATATCAAATCAAATCAGTTTATTGGTAAACACGTCATAGGTATATATATATCTAATATATCTAACAAGCATAGCTTAGTTTGTGAAACATTGCTATGTCCACCATTTAAAAAATAACAAAGATGAGAATATTCTGTAAATAAGAAGAAGGTTGCGAAAAGGCCATTTATTGGCTGATTTGTATATGTATATAATACTTGGCAGAATCATTTTATACTCAACTTTAAACTAATATTTTGATTATGAGCAGTAAATTTCGCGAGCACAGACTTTTTCTACCGCAAAATTATAACTCTTGAAATGTGAAAAGAAGCACGACCAAATTGTATTTTTAATAGCATCTATGCATTTTATGCATTCACTCATCTATTTTCTATCTATAAGTCTTGATTACAATTTTACCTAAACCATATCATGCAAGAGATATGGTCAGTCTCATGCAAGTCTTGATCAAACAAAACACCGTCAGATTTACATCCAACATACACGAAAAGCGGCAGTTAACCAACTGCGTCTAAATAAACAGCGAATGCAGTTTACGTTTCCAAATATAAACGTTTCACTTCCTTTTGATGTGAGACGTGCACAGGGATTATTTCGTCGCCATTTTGGTTTCCGCGCCATTTTGAAACCTTGAAGTTTGAGTAGTTTTCGAAGAGTTTAAATACTGTTTGTTTATTTATGTTTGTTTTTTCGATGTTTTTGTGTAATGAAATGACGAGACGAGTAATTAGCTGGCCTTATGGTAAGCGTCACGATTGACAATAAAAGATACCGAACGTGATTATGTGCAATTGTCAATGAATATCCAGATGACGAGATCCACTGCTGGACATAGGCCTCTATGTCCAGCAGTGGACTTCTTATGGCCGAGATCCAGATCCTGATGATCCAGATGATTCAGATTATGATGATCCAGATTGAGTAAGGTCGTGCCGATTAAATTTTCGCAGGAATATGGCCCACATTTCAGCTCCTAGCAAAGTGCAGAAGTTTTTAAAAATGTTATAATATGATTGCCGAATACATATATTTAAATAGCATTTCACTCCAAAATATGTAATTTTTGTTGACATTGTGATTAATCAGCATTTTCCTATGTCACAGGAATGCTTTAGAATTTTCGTCAGTAAAAATTAAATAAAACCGGCCAAGTGCGAGTTGGACTCGCGCACGAAGGGTTCCGTACCATTATATATAAAGAGGGCAAAAACATCTCGTTTGTTGTATGGGAGCCCCTAGAAAGGAAAAATAATATTTTGAACTGCAGTCTAGCAGGATCAAAGTTTAAATTCTAATCGCACTGTGTCGATATTAATGGTTTCAATTGATCGTGTTCAGTATATACAACTTTTTTTATAGTTCGTAATTACTAATTTCAGACTTAATTTTCCAAAAGCACTCCAAATAATTTTAAATTAAAATAAAAGCTGATATTATAACCGAGCTACACTGGCTGATCGAAATGTAATAAAGTTTTTAGTTTTATTATTTACATATAGGTATAATGAAGAAGAAAAAATGGTTGCCTGTAATGTCGGTTTACGGACGATAATTTTACGTGATAACGTCATGATAGATGCGTCACAAGCCGAACGCGGCCGATCGTGCCTCTCTATCGCTTGTTCCGCGCTCTCGCTTGCACGCTCGGCTCAGCCGGAACGCGACAATGAGTCATACTTTTTCGTGCTTTCAGCTGGCGTTCATCGATTTATAAGACGTTATCGTATCAAAATAAGATAAAATGACGTAGGTACATAGATGCACGATAAAACGTACAAGATTATCAACCACTCAGACCCGTTATGAGAGCCAAGAACCGTCAAATAACCATAAACGTCACAAGGCTCATAATTACACAGCATGACATAATAATTAAAAGTGTACAATCCCGAACATTTTACGGTACGTTGGACAATATCTCGGTACAGTCGTGTGGAAATGCGAAAGAGATTAATATGACCCGCTGTAGGAATTTCTATGAAACGCGCGTTGAGACTGTGCGGTAGTGGGAGATGGGATATAAATGGCCTTGTAGTAAACCTCTCATTCCACCAAATATTGTCAAAATCGGTAAATGGCATGGCAGCAAACAATTTCTCCCAAATAATAACCCTTTTTTAGAATCATCATCATCATCATCTCAGCCATAAGAAGTCCACTGCTGGACATAGGCCTCCCCCATGGATTTCCAAAAAGACCGATTGGAAGCGGCTTGCATCCAGCGTCTTCCTGCCACTTGTATGAGGTCATCTGTCCATCTCGTGGCTGGTCTTCCTACGCTGCGCTTGCCGGTACGTGGTCTCCACTCGAGAACCTTTCGGCCCCATCGGCCATCAGTTCTACGTGCTATGTGCCCTGCCCACTGCCACTTCAACTTGCTAATCCGCTGTGCTATATCGGTGACTCCTGTACGTCTACGTATCTCTTCATTTCTGATTCGATCTCGTAGAGAGACTCCGAGCATAGCCCTCTCCATAGCTCGCTGCGCGACCTTGAGCTTCCTTATAAGGCCCATAGTTAGGGACCACGTTTCAGTGCCGTATGTCATCACTGGTAACACACACTGGTTGTAAACTTTCGACTTGAGGGACTGGGGTATATTGGACGAGAAGACGCTTTTAAGTTTCCCGAACGCTGCCCAGCCGAGTTGGATACGACGATTGACCTCCCTCGCAAAGTTGGACCTGCCTAATCGGACCGTTTGTCCTAGGTAGACGTATTCGTCAACAACTTCAAGAGTGGAGTTCCCCACAGATATTGGGGTGGGCACTACATGGGCGTTCGACATAACCTTCGTTTTGTCCATGTTCATTTTGAGGCCCACCCGTTGGGAAACTCTATTGAGGTCTTCGAGCATCGTACTGAGGTCTTCCATCGACTCTGCCATGACTACTATATCGTCGGCAAACCGAAGGTGAGTGATGTGCTCGCCGTTAATATTGATGCCGAGCCCTTTCCATTCCAGAAGCTTATAGGCATCTTCCAAACCGGCGGTAAACAGTTTCGGAGAGACAACGTCTCCCTGCCTCACGCCTCTTTTCAATGAAATTGCCTCTGAGTTCTGGTCTTGTACTCGGACTGACATGGTGGCGTTGTTGTACAAACACTTCAGCACTTCGATATACCGATAGTCAATACGGCATCGTTGGAGAGCCTCAAGCACCGCCCAGGTCTCGATCGAATCAAAGGCTTTCTCATAGTCCACAAACGCTAAGCAAAGGGGCAAGTTATACTCTTCGGTCTTCTGTATCACTTGCCGCAGCGTGTGGATGTGGTCTATGGTACTATAGCCTTTTCGGAAACCGGCTTGTTCGGGAGGCTGGAAGTCATCGAACCTGCGTTCAAGACGATTCGTGATGACCCTTGAAAACAGCTTATAGACATGGCTCAGAAGCGAGATAGGTCTGTAGTTCTTCAGCAAAGTGTTGTCTCCTTTTTTGAAGAACAGCGCCACCACGCTTCTGTTCCATGCTTCTGGCGTTGTACCTTCAAGCACGACGGAATTGAAGAGCCTCTGAAGGACTTTCAGTACCGGTGTTCCACCCGCTTTCAGTAGCTCTGATGTAATTCCGTCATCGCCCGGTGCCTTGTTGTTCTTGAGCTGTTTCAAGGCCATCCTAATCTCGTACAGGCTGATGTCCGGGATATCTTCGGTATAATGTCGAGTCAGTTTGGCTCTTGGATCTTTACCCAAACTGCTAACAGGTTTTGCGACCGATGTGTATAACTGTCCATAGAACTTCTCGATCTCCCTCAAGACTTCTGCTTTGGTCGACGCTAGACTGCCATCTTCTGTCTTCAGCTTCGTCAACTGGCTCTGCCCAATAGACATGTCTTTTGCGAACACTTTGGAGCCTTTATTCCGCTCTATCGTCTCTTTAATACGATTAGTATTAAAGGTACGGATGTCGTGTCGCATAGACTTTGATATGAGTCTATTGAGCCGCCTATATGCTTCGGCGTCACCGGAAGACTGCAGTTGCAATGAGTGTCGTTCAGCCATGAGGTCGAGGGTATGGCTCGAGAGCTTTTGCGGTCTATTTGTACGGTGGGGTTTATAAAACTTCGCGCCCACCGTACGGACAGTTTCCACAAACCTGTTATTGATCTCATCCACCGATGCGCAGCTTTCCAGGCACTCGAAGCGATTTGATAGTTCGAGCTGAAAGCTCTTGGGGTCTTGGATATGAGCGCGAGTAGGTCGGAGTGTAGACTTCATCATACGGGACCTCTCAAGTTTAACATTAATATTCAAAGTGCCTCGTACCATTCGGTGATCACTTCCGGTTTTAACCATGTTGATCACAGAGACATCATTGAATATTTGTTTCTTGGTGGTCAGGATGAAGTCTATCTCATTTCTCGTAGAACCATCGGGACTCAACCAGGTCCATTTCCTATGAGGTGGCTTCTGGAAGAAAGAGTTCATCATGAAGAGTCCCTCTTTCTCCAGGAAGTCGGCCAACCTCTGTCCCCTGGGGTTCCGTTGTCCATATCCAAATTGCCCTACTCTCAACTCATTTTCGCATTTCCTGCCCAGCTTCGCATTGAAGTCCCCCATAACAACATTAAAATAGGTCTCTGAAGTGTGTATGGCCCTACTAATGTCCTCATACATCACCTCTACCTCATCATCGGAGTGTGCCGAGGTCGGTGCGTATACCTGGATGACCTTCAGCGAATACCTCTTGGATACTCTGAGTATCAGGTATGCAACCCTGCTCGATACACTGTCGATGGCAAGAATGTTGTTAACAAGGGACTTGTGGACGAGAAACCCGACACCACCTTGGGACTGTTGGTCGCCCTCCCGGTAGTAGAGTAGGTTACCGGATTTCAGGGTTATCGTGTCCTCCCCCTCTCGTCGGACTTCTGATAACCCCAGGATATCCCAATGTAACCTACCCATTTCTTCTTCCAGCTCAGCTAGCTTCTCGTCTGTCCTCATCGTGCGAATGTTGTGTGTTACCAGGGCCAGTCGTCGTTTATGCAGGGGGTGGTAGCCGGATCTCTTCCGGAGATTCTTAGCACCCCTTGCTCCGCCGTGACCGGGACCGCTACCATAGCCCGGAATAGCGGAGCTGCCGGGGACTGGGGGCCTGGTATTTTTGTCTGTCATAGGGGGTTTTTGCCAGTACTCGCCACGCTTGGCAGGCGGGTTGGCGAGCGCAGTAGGTGGCGTTTTACTCAGAATGTGCTGCTGCCCACTTCTGGTGGTATTTCCCTTAGCCGGTTCTTACGGCACCCACGGGAAGAAAGGGGGAGGTACTATTCTAAGCCGGTACCCCACGGCTATTTTTTTTAGAATAATAACCTCTAATCAAAAATCACCGACAACCAAAAATCTACATACTTATTCGATATTTTTGAGTGTTTCACACATGAAAGTAGCTTTGGTAAGTGTGCCTTTACTATTTTGGCCAAAATGGTAAAGGCTCCCAGGTACAGATCGGATTATTCCGGGTTTAATTCCCATCTGATGTGTGTAATTTTTGAACTGTCTTTAGATTTGTATCTATGCTACCTACCTTAACCTTTGTACCTGTGTACCAAATTTCATCAAAATTGGTAAAATCCGTGGTCTGCACGAGATCACCAACATTCTAACACACAAACAAACATTCAGACGAAAGAAAAGAAATCCAGTTGACGCAGAGACCGTTGCTCTCTTCGTTCGCTTAATGGAAAATTTACTTGATTAAGTAAGAAGATAATGTAAACAAGTATATATACCTATTAAAGGAAAACAAAATAGCCGACTGGAGAAAAGCAGTTTTTGCAGTCTATCTTACGATTTTGTTATGCTTGATACGCTATTGAGAGATGTATTTTTATTATTATGTACAATTAAATATAGCCTATAACAGGAAGTGGAGACGAATCTAACAACACCTCGCACATCAAAATCGGTCAAGCCGTTAATGCTGTAGGCGGTCATATAGAAACATACATACACTCGAAAAACATAACCTTCCTTCTTACGCATTCGGGTAAAAAACCTTTTTGGGACAGATTTTTATTAACGCAATAGTTAACGGTTCACTTTTAGCCAGAGAGTTCCGGTGGTAAATCGTCACTATGCACTAGATAATTATGCATAAATTCATTTCAGATATAATTTTTTTGCGTAAAATATATTAGCAGCTTGTATAGCTCGCAGTAGGACACAGTCCTTACTCTCGTGCGCGATGCGTGTGACAGTTGCGAGTTTGCCAAAAACGTTAGGTCTCGCAGGCCGAGGGCGCATTAGCATCGGGTTGGATGCCGGCGCTGGAACGTTACGGGTTGGTGGCTGCCGCCCCGGGAGGAATGCCTGGAATACGGGAAGCAGAGCAGAGCGCGAGCGCACCACGATACTGCATAAACTTGTGCGGTATTGACGATGGTGCTTTTTGAATTGACTTCAAAATCAAAATCTGTTTATTTGTAAGAATTGTTGTACAATGTTGTATTTCAAATATATTAATTTATTTGAAATACAACATACAAATATAAACATAAATTTTACCTAACATTTTAATTATAATATTTTTTTATTTATCTAAAAATAATAGTTTTAGTTTTTGTGTATACGCATTGAGTATTTTAATCGACTTCCAAAAAGAAGGAGGTTCTCAATTCGACTGTATGTTTTTTTTGTTTGTTTTGTTCAGTGATATTTTGATTATTATTTTTTTAACCCCCGACGCAAAAACGACATGGTGTTGTAAGTTTGATGTGTCTGTGTGTATGTCTGTCTCGTAGGGACCGAACAGATGAACCGATTTTGATTTTGTTTGAAAGGTGAATTAGTGTTCTTAGCTACGTTTCATCAAAATCGGTTCAGCCATTTTTTTGTCAGGGGTTTTTGAGTTTCTAAGCCTATTGTTTGTTAATATTTCAATCAACAGTACTTGTTTTGTTAAACCATTTTCTTCTGTACAATTTTTTTTTGGTGCAGATAATAGTCAACCTGTCTATACGTTCGGTCCTTCATTCAGCTAAGCTAGTTAACACATTTATGAAACCCAATTAATCTGAGTTTACGAACTTTTGTTGCGCTGCCTGAGAGAAAGTATTACCGATAATATAACCTGGGTGTCTTTAAAAGACGGATAAATAAGTTTGTTGTACAGACATGCACGTTCCACCGCTCAGTATTAGTATTGTCAGTCAAGAGAAATCCTATCAATGATAAAACAAGTATAAGTTAAGCTCAAAAACCCGCGACAAAAAACGACTGGACCGATTTTGATAAGACATAGCTAAGAACACTCTCGACAAAAACTTATTTCAAAAAAAAACTAGATCAAAATCGGTCCTTCCGTTTGAGAGCTACGATGCCAGATACAGACACACAGATATACACGTCAAACTTATAACACCCCTCTTTATAACAACACACCCACACACACACACTCTTTATATTTCTTATAACACCTTTCCATTCCAACCTTTCCTATAGCAAATCTTTTACCGTGCAGGCTGTCTTGCTGTGGAACGCGCTGCCTGTCTCCATCAGACAGGCAAAATCACTTCATATATTCAAGAACCGCGTCCATGAACATTATCTCTCCTCTTGCTAAGTCTGTATCTATAGTATGTATTCATATATTATTATATTTATGTCACATACATAAATATCTGTATATATTTTATGTTTTTTTTTTTTTTGTATTTATGTTTTTATATATATTATGTTTTGTATAAGTATCTATGACACAATTATGTTATTTAATATGTACTGTACACCATAACCTTATTTTCAAATTGCCTGTTTCTTATACACCCTAAGGTTGCCTGGAAGAAATCGCTCTATGCGATAAGGTCGCCGTTGTATTTTCAACTCCGATTATTATCTATATTTAAGTTACTCTGTATGGATGTACAATAGAGTTATTCTATTCTTTTTGGGTCGAGGGCAAAAAATCTAGAATAGCGACTTCGGAATCCAGAGTATGTATTATAATTTCGTAGGGATATCTCATGATGAGCCAGCAGCCGCGGCCGGGTCGGCCACCGGTCTCAAGGTCACCCCACTTGTCCGTTAATAAGCATGTCTGTCCGTGTCTGCCCTGTTTCCTGTGTTTCCATCAATTTGCGAATTCGCCGTTAGCGGTACCTACTTATTACGATTGTTGTTTGGCTTAATGATGATTTGACATCCAGTAGTCGTGTTTGGGGAACTGACAAGTATTGTAAAACTAAGTATACGTTGTAATTCGGTCTATAAACAAAAAAAAATTTAGTCTTTTCAGAAGTACGATACCCCTTCAAATTTTTCATGACGCTCTGTCTGTCTGTCGGTCTGTTGACTGTCTGTCTGTCGGTCTGTTGACTGTCTGTGTGCATGCCTCTCTGTCCGTTCTTCCGTCTGAATGTCCGAATAGAGTAAGAAACCCAAAGGCGCACTTTTAATTTCAATATCTGTAAAATTCATAAATGTACTACTAACGCTAGTTTGGTTTCCTGATAATTACAATTTTGGTATTTTTAAGGTTGGATCATCCTTGGCTACATCGTTTCATCATCATCATTATCATCTATAAGATGTCCACTACTGAACATAAGCCTGGGGGACATGGATTTAAAAAAAAACGATTGAAAGCGGCTTGCATCCATCATCTTCCCGCCACTAGTATGAGGTCATTTGTCCATTACTGGTCTTCCTACGATTGGCTTTCCGGTGCGTGGTCTCCACTTGAGAACATTTCGGCCCGATCGGCCATCAGTTCTACGTGCTATATGCCCTGCCCACTGCCATTTCAAATTGCCAATCCGCTGTGCTATATCGGTGATTTTCGTACGTCTACGAATCTCACCGTCGTTTACCATTATTAAAATTGATAGTCACACCGATTATGTGTCTTTAAGATTATGGAGGAAACTATAACAAGTGAAAGAATTTGCTGTTCGTCGATATCTACCTGCATTATGAATTAATGCCACATTTTGAGTGGATGACTATCATCGTCGATTCAGTCCAGCGCCATCTAGAGGTCATGCATTGAACTACTACCTATTAGCATTACATAGGGCAGCTAGTTTCCTGAAATATAAACAGCTCTTCTATTATTTCGTGGCATTATCAGATTAATTCTGCATTCGTAAATTATTAACAGGGTGTTCCAACAAAATAGCTGCGATTTAAAAGGGCGCGCGTGCCACCGCCGCTCACATTTGACACGCCATCGTAATGTCACTCAAGTTAGTATTTGTGATAGTGCTGCAGTATAAAGCGCAATATTTTTGCAATTTCACACAAAAAGTTATTTTTAATTTTTACACTTTACTGGATCATTGGTTACTAAAACCATGTTAAGGGCAGCCTAAGTATATTATACATAGCAATCCACATGTTGTACTTTTGACTCAAGTTTGAGTCTTGGTTAATTTATTCTGCGGCAATACCAGGTCAGCGTAGCAAGACCAGCCACGAGATGGGCAGATGACCTCATACAAGTGGCGGGAAGACGGTGGATGCAAGCCGCTTCCAATCAGTCTTTTTGGAAATCCATAAGATAAGAAAAATTTAAAATTAGGTATATATAAACACTTTACTTTTTACCTAACTTGAATTTATTTTAGCAAGAAATATACAGCAAAATGGAAACAATAAACATTCTTCATAAGTAGAAAAAAGTAAAGTCAGTAGCTTTACCTATATTTTCTATTTTGAAGAGAGTCTGGACAAAAAGAAAATATATTTTTCTGTGTAATTTATATTTTTTATGTTTTTTTTTTCTGTTTGTTTCGAACAGCTTGTTTTTTTATGCAATTTCATGACTACAGCTTATAATATATTAGCTTATAGCTTATAAATCTACTTCGTTCATTATTATTACACAGTATCGGCCTTACCGAAAAACGTTACTTTAAGCATCAGTTAACATATTTTGTCAACTTCTCGACTTGCACACTCGGCTCAGGCGGAACGTGGCAATGAGTCATGCTTTTTCGGCGTTCATCAATTTATATGATATCACGTCAAAATGTTTTACTCTATGCTAGCAGACAAAATTAAATATCTGTGAAGCTTAAACCACAAAAGCTCGCTGGTATAGCACGCAGACTGTATTTTAGTGTGGTTCTGCGGCAACATCGCATCGCATGTTGTCTCGGTAACCGCGCGCCGGGCTATCGTCACCAAAATACATCATCCTGTGGAAAAATATCGAATGAGTTTTGGTATAAGAATGAACCTCTTTTCATTTTGTTTTGATGTTTGATTATGTGGTAAGACTCGGGTTGTGTTATATCGTTGGTAACTTTATTTTCTATCTAATGTTATTTGGAACTGAGTATATCCTATGTAGTGTAAGCTAGTGTGTTACGTTAATGTGTCACAAGTGATACTCATGGCACCTCAGTAATAGAGCGATGCTTTGAGCATCACCGGTGGGATCACTAAATTTGTATGTGGCATGGGAGCAATACTGTAGGTGTAGTATGGTTGGCAGCCAACATGTTAATACTGGCGACGAAGTAGGTAAAAAAACATTCTCCTAGTCCTCCGCCAATTTAACAGATATCAATTTTTTTTTTTTATTAATTATATTGTCATAAACATAATAAACAAATTATTTTTTCACTTTTCTAATATCCCTACTCAATGAGTTTATATGTTTAAAAATGTTGGGATGCGCGAGAGAGATAGCTGCGCTTTTTGAGCCCAACCTTAAGTTGATTCGACAAAACAATGCTGAAACCTCACAAGTTCCCCGAACCACAAAATTGCTTATAATTGCAATAATTAGATACGCACCGCAAAATTTAATCTAAATTATATCAAAATTCTTCGAATTCACTTTGTAGTCGTTAGTGTGCATTATCCTAGGTAATAATAATAAGGTTTGGTGGCGATGGCAATGTGAAAAAACAAGCAGAGTTTTTTTTTTAATTGGATATTTATTCCGACTTCCCATGAAGGACGGTTATGTGGGTTATGAATAAACTTTAACGTATATGTAAACTTAAACGTTTAAATTAATTTATCAATATGACATAATTATTTAAGAGCAGATTTCTGTCAATTCAATAAACTCACAATTGTTCAAAACGCACATGGGCGGGCAATCGGTCCTGCGTCTGTATGTCGTATGTCTGTATGTCGCGGGTCCTGCGATGTATACTTAGGGGTTACTAAAATCGGTTGTATGTCGCGGGTCCTGCGATGTATACTGAGGGGTTACTACAATCGGTTGTATGTCGCGGGTCCTGCGATGTATACTGAGGGGTTACTACAATCGGTTGTATGTCGCGGGTCCTGCGATGTATACTGAGGGGTTACTATAATCGGTTGTATGTCGCGGGTCCTGCGATGTATACTGAGGGGTTACTACAATCGGTTGTATGTCGCGGGTCCTGCGATGTATACTGAGGGGTTACTACAATCGGTTGTATGTCGCGGGTCCTGCGATGTATACTGAGGGGTTACTACAATCGGTTGTATGTCGCGGGTCCTGCGATGTATACTGAGGGGTTACTACAATCGGTTGTATGTCGCGGGTCCTGCGATGTATACTGAGGGGTTACTACAATCGGTTGTATGTCGCGGGTCCTGCGATGTATACTGAGGGGTTACTACAATCGGTTGTATGTCGCGCGGGTCCTGCGATGTATACTGAGGGGTTACTACAATCGGTTGTATGTCGCGGGTCCTGCGATGTATACTGAGGGGTTACTACAATCGGTTGTATGTCGCGGGTCCTGCGATGTATACTGAGAGGTTACTACAATCGGTTGTATGTCGCGGGTCCTGCGATGTATACTGAGGGGTTACTACAATCGGTTGTATGTCGCGGGTCCTGCGATGTATACTGAGGGGTTACTACAATCGGTTGTATGTCGCGGGTCCTGCGATGTATACTGAGGGGTTACTACAATCGGTTGTATGTCGCGCGGGTCCTGCGATGTATAATGAGGGGTTACTACGATCCTAAAAGTAATCTTATTTCAATATTACTTTACTAAGATAGATAACGTCACCGTATATCATCCGAGCCGTATGACTTTTTGCTGCTCTTATAAGAAAAAAAGTTTTAGGATACGAGAGCCGCTAAGTCTACTTCAATATACGTATTTAGACAAATTACTCCTATATACATATAGTAGCAGATTTATCTATTTATTTTTATAAAATCACATTAAAAACATTATAAAATCCTACACCTAGATTGCCGCCGGCAGCGGGGTGGGGCTCAAGCTGCTGGTGGTAGCGGCTACAGAGAAGAACCTCCTGACAATACATGCCGTGTCTAGGATGACTGCCTTCCGTATCCGACCCTTGACCCAACTATCGAGCGAGAGCCTCTTAATGAGATGTTGGTCGAGGCTCTTCGCTATGACACCGTTCACCGAAATGACTATCGGGACAATTATCGTCGAGTTAACATCTGATGTTGACTCGACGATCATAGTCATTTCGGTGAACGGTGTCATAGCGAAGACCCAACATCCCAGGTGGCGCTTATCTCGTGAGCCGAGTCAAGGTATAATTATTTTTATATAGTACAATCATTTTATCTGGACCGCTATAGGTAAAAAATTGCATCAAAATATCATATCATGACGAATTTCAAGCGAAAAGTACGTGCTTTCCTCTCAAACGAAGTAAATTACGAAGTGCAATTACCTAAAACCGTTTTTTCCGTGTACATCACTTCTCGGTAATAAAAAATTGCATGACACGACGATAAACAGTGTTCTGGGTAGCGTGAATCATCGCTATGGAGATAAAGGTCAATGTCGGGACTTACGACACTGTTGGATATCTATTTACAGGAAAATTCAGTGTGGGCCGTGTAAGTTGTCGATTTTTCTCGGAATTTTGTGAATTTTCTTGTATTACCTATTGTGTAAGATAAGTTTATTTTATTTTTTACTGGCTAAACCACAAATATTATATTTTAAGTATTTTCGCTGTAAAGATTACAACAATAAGATAAACATAGAAAGCTACTTAATTATACAACTATTTTATTATTAACGTAAGTTTATTAGGTGCGGGACTTGACTGTAAAATTTTTGTTTAACTGAGACTTTTACCTTTTTTTTTTAATTTTTGCTTCATCTTCGATCTTAATAATCTTTGCTTTCCAATAAGCGAGTTTATGATGCAATATCTTACTCGCGTTAAAAATAGGTTTCAATGTTTCTATAAAGTTGTTTAATAAATAAAAATAAACAAATGATGAATGTTCATAATAAAATCATTTACAATTTGTTGAAAACATTTTAAAATGCGACCACTAAACGTCCATCCAAAATAATCACGCAGACTTCTTAGAACCCTAATCACTCTAGCCTTGAAGGAACCCAGAAATTGTTACAATACAAGGAAGCGATCGATATGTGTTTCATTATTTGTATATTTTATTATTTTTTACAGAGATCGATGTAAGTTTATCGTTAATTTAGAATTCGCTTGAAACAATTATTTACGACTTAAATAGAAATAAATGAACTATAGCGCATTTTCGTAAGTTTGTGCACAACG
Source organism: Lycia hirtaria (assembly GCA_947563715.1). Classification (NCBI taxonomy): domain Eukaryota; kingdom Metazoa; phylum Arthropoda; class Insecta; order Lepidoptera; family Geometridae; genus Lycia; species Lycia hirtaria. The sequence continues at coordinate 15,937,274 of OX387384.1, forward strand.
GGGGACGGTCAATTTTTCACCTTTGTCGAGTTATATATTGCACAGAACACAGAAAAATATAATATATTAGTCTAATTTTAAAAGATCATTCAACGATACCCCCACACGACGGGGGTAGGGTTGAAAAAAAATCATCCCCTCTTTTATGTATGGACTGCATTCCTATTTTACATTTACTGGAAATTTAACTACAGCAATTTGTAGCGGTTTACGGAACACATTTACATGCCAAATTTCATTTATGTTACATAACTTCTAATGACTGTGACATACAGACAGACAGATAGACGGGCGTGGCGAAACTATAAGTAAATAAATATTGTAGGACTTTACCACACAACACCATCTAGCAACATCCCTTCTTTTATGATGGATTTTATCGACTGCACCCCTATTTTACATTTACTGAAAATTTAACTACGGCATTTTGTAGCGGTTTACGGAACACATTTACATGCCAAATTTCATTTATGTTATACTTCAAATGACTGTGACATACAAACAGACAGACAGACATGGCGAAATTATAAATTAATAAATATTGTAGGACATTTCACATAACACTATCTAGCTCCAAACTAAGTAAAGTTTGTGCTATGGGAACCAGATGGATGATAGAATACTTATATGATATGTATACTTTTTTCTGTAAATACATACATATGATACATATAAACACCCAGACACAAAACAAACATCCATACTCAGCATAAATGTTTGCCCTGGGTGGCGATCGAACCCCCCACCTACAGTTCAGAGGCAGACGTACTACCACGGAGCCATGAGGCCTGTCAAATTATAAGGTTTCCTCTTAGTTACTACGGAATCCTAAAAATCTAGATGGCGCAAACGAAATTAAGTCCTCAATCAACTTTGATATCACAGTGACAATGATCAGTGTTACGACCAATACTTTATTTGTTTATGTTAAAATCCTTACATGATTCCTTACCTTGTTGTAAATCCTTACATGAGTCCCTTCCTTGTTGTAAATCCTTACATGATTCCTTTCCTTGTTGTAAATTTTTGCAAGTTGTCATACTTTTTTGTAGAAATAATAAAACCCAAACATGCCTCGTTATTGTTAAGCCGAGATAACATTTCAGTGAAAATGTAATTGAGGAAAATCTTTTTGTAATTTATAATTTTTGCAGCATTCTGTATTTAGTAATTACCTAACGTATTGTTGTAAAAGGTGAGTAATAGTTAACCTTGACATATTTACTTAAATACCTGATACTTGACATAATTATATACCTTTGTAAGTGGTTAACCGACTCCCAAAAAAAGAAGTTTCTATACTGTGTTTTTTTTTCTTTTTGTATGTTTGTTACACAATTATTTCGCCAGTCATGAATAGTTTTTGATTTTTTCAGTTTTTTAAATTATAAATATGTTTCTTTAAATGATGTCTTTGATTCTCGGAATCGTTTGTTATATTAAATCTTAATAAGTTTTTATTATAAACTAGGTCTGCTTTGATCACAATATCGCTTCATGACAGAATCAGAATCAGAAATATTTTTATTGCATTAAAATGTGTACAGATAGGTATTTTAATAATAATATTAATAACGGAGTTGAATATATGGCACGCTTGCCTAGAATATACTTTTTTTCTTACCTAACCCTAAGTTATATATTACGTAGATAGGAAAAAAAATGCCGACAGATGATCTGCCCTTATTAACTACAACAAAACAATATACAAACTACACATTCTTAACTAAACTAAGACACAAAAGCAAACCGATTACTCCAGACCGATAAAGGAAAAAAAAATCCAATTGCTCAAGTAATTGCCAGATTAATAACAAAAATTTCAATTAAATATCGATCAATAAATTGTTATTAACCTCCTGTTTTCTTCAACAAATATGATTTACCGCCAATAAAATCGATATTAAAGCTAACCACAACTACTCTACAGTAGTATGACATTCGCAATGCGAAAAAGCACGTAAAATATTCTTTTCGACTCTAATTGGTAAAAATAAAAAATAAAAATTTGTATGGAAATTGTACCACCTTAAAAACATAGGTATTTAAACATACCTATCCTTGCATTGTTTCTTTTTGCGTATCCTTGTCATCTACATAACAAAAACTAAAATGCAAAGTATTCTCCTTGCAGCAGTTTCAGTACATCCGATGACCTGCTTCTGAATTTGCAATCTGTATACAATTTTCCGCTAAATTACAGCACACTCACCAATCACCACAATGCAAGTGCTTTGTATTTTAGGGATGGGACACAGTGACGAGACTAACGAAATTCAAGACTGGAGAGAATTCAAGACCGCGGTTTTAATTGTGGTCCCGTATGAACGTAATTTTTTTTTTGGGCGTAAATATTCTGGAAACAAATTATCTTCATTCAATTTTTATTTAAATCTATTAATTTTTTAACCGACTTCGAAAAGGAGGAGATTCCCAATTCGACTGTTTTTGTATGTTTGTTTCGTGATTACTTCACCAATTACGAATGGATTTTGATGGTCGCTTATAAATTTAATCAAACTCAGTTTAGTACTTTGTTTTTTTAAACAAAATATATAATTGGAAACAATTCCTTCAAACTAAACGAAATTGCATATTTAAATTCGGTTATTTCTTTTATTTTATTTTAATTATAATTATATCATAAACTTCAAACAGCAATAAAAACACACGCAAAATTCTTGCCTAATATTAACGACCTTTGCGATTCACGTTGGAGTGCGTTAGTCTAGATTCTAAAAGAACTTTGTTTTTGTAAAAACAAGTAAATTTAGAAAACTTGAAACCTTGACATAAAACGGCTAAACTGATTTTAATTAAACATCTAAGAATAAACTTAGAACAGTCTCGATGAAATTTTCTCTCAATTAAAATAAAAACGATTTACCTGTTTGAAACACACAAATTGTCAAACTAACACCGTTATTTTCGGGTCGGGGTTAACTATGTTGTATTGGGTGAATTGTGATCAAAACTAAAAACAATTTTCTGAGAATAAAATGGTTGTCTGTAAAGTCGGTTTACGGACGATAATTTTACGTGATAACGTTGCGTCACAAGCCGAACGCTTAGGCCGATCGTGCCTCTCTATCGCTTGTTCCGCGCTCTCGCTTGCACACTCGGCTCAGGCAGAACGTGACTATGAGTCATGCTTTTTCGTGCGTGCAGCCGGCGTTCATCGATTTATAAGACGTTATAACGTCAAAAATGCGGTTTATCAAGTTACAGCTTGTTAAAGACAAACTTCCGCAAAGTATCGTCTGATGTCTGATGCAATCAATTATCCTAACTTCCTAGTTTAATTTTAATATAAATCGAAACTAACTTTGTTAGTTGCTAACTCTAACTCGTACTGGACCCGTGGAAATCCTGTCCAAGCACCCGTGGCGGATGAAATAATACGTTAAGTAACAAATTTATAGACAGTTCAAAAATTACACATCCGAACCCGCATTATCCTGATCTCTGGCCTTTACCATTTTGGCTACGGAGGTGTCACGTGGGATGGTCGTAATTTTTTAGTTTTTGTAGTGTTTTCAGTGTGTAAAACACTCAAAAATATTAAATAAATACGTTAGGTTTTTTTGTATGACTACGCGTTCTTTTTATAATCACTTATTTTGTCAATATCTGTACGTTATTTTATCTTTAGCGACGAGTTTTGACTGATATAACCAGTAGACATTTTTTTGCCCGGACATGTACATGGGCATGCCCATTAAATATATGTATAAGACCATTTAAATGATGTTGTTTTATTAGATTCGTATGATTATATTTACTTTTCATTGTTTTAAAGTTTTGAACCTCTTGTCAATGCATCCCGTATCTAGGAAGACTACTTTTTGTATCTGATCCTTGAGTCAACCATCAAGCGAGAGCTTCTTGAGATGTTGATCGGGACTGTACGCTATGACACTATTTACTAAATCGACTATCGGGAAAATGAGCGACGAGTCAACATCTCATATGACAGATATATATTGTGAGCCAAGTCAAGGTACTTTCTGAGCTTGTCCTTGCTAAATTCATTGTTAGGCGTAGATATTTTGTAAAAGATCAGCTAGTAAACAAAAGAACACCCTACTCAAAAGTTAACAAATAAGGGCCAATTATCCAACATGCTCCTTTATTATAATGCTAATTTATACGTACGAAGGAGCGTTCCTAAATTTTATTTGCCTACTTGTTTTCAAGTCCCGTGAACTCGGCTAGTAATTGAATTTGACATAATGAAATAAACGAGGACAATGCAGTGTAACTTTTACTATTTAATTTGTTAGGAAGAAGGATAATCGTATTTTAGTTGAAATTTGTTGCTTAATTTGATTGTTGTTCAAAAATGTTGTAATGGTAAACTTAGCAATAGCGTATAACCACAGAACATGATTAATTATGGTATAACTAAGAATCGTGTATAACTAACATCCCGTTCACAAGTATTGCAATAAAAATCGGCCAAGTGCGAGTCGGACTCGCGCACGAAGGGTTCCGTACTATCATCTATAATAGAAAATCGTATAAAATAACGAGAAATCAACGAAATTCCAAGTAGTAAATTGCAAACTTATAGGTAGGTTTTCGATACACATCCGGGCAGCATGACGACGTTCGCACGATTACGCGCGGCTATGGCTCGCTCCGTGATGTTACCTCCCCCACTACCCGCGCGGCCGTTGCTTAGCAACCACCTCGCGCTTGCGCCACCACCACACCGCAGCGCGGCGCTCGCACCGCGTTTAGATGCACGGATTATTTTCATTTTGTGAGTTTTTATCTATTAGATTAGGTATTTATTTTTATAGTTAATATATTTCTAAATATTTACTTACAAATATTCAAGTTTCTACCTGTTAATTAAGATCGAGTAAAAATTGCTTAAAAATCAAGTTTGTTGTATGGGAGCCCCCCTTTATTATTTACTTTATTGTTATTTAATTATTTATTTTGAAAAGTAATATACAAGTAAATATTCTGTGAAAATTTGAAGCGTCTACCTGTTACCGTTTTTAATATTGAGCAAAAAATAGGAAAAAAACACGTTTATTTAAGGGACCCCCCTTAATATTTTTATTTTTTTTATTTTTAGTATTTGTTGTTATAGCGGCAACCGAAATACATCATTTGTGAAAATTTCAGCTTTCTAGCTATCACGGTTTATGAGATACAGCCTGGAGACAGACAGACAGACAGACAGACAGCGAAGTCTTAGTAATAGGGTCCCGTTTTTACCCTTTGGGTACGGAACCCTAAAAACGCAGCGACAAAAAGTGGACGATTAGTGAGACTAGCTTATTTTACTTCTTCTTTTACTTTTGTATTGGACCCGCGCGAATAACGTGTTTGCTACTGTGAAATATTGAGAGTATTATTTTATGAGATGTCTTTAGGTTTACATTTAATTATAAATGTGAACATCACATACACATAAACGCCACAAGGTGGGCAGAAGATGGCAAGTAGCAGGAAGACGCTGGATGCAGGCCGCTTCCAACCGGTCTTTTTGGAAATCCATGGGGGAAGCCTATGTATGTCCAGCAGTAGATTTCTGCATTAGTCGAGAAAAGACTTGTATTTCATGTTTCCCCTCACTACAAAGCAGAGCATCGCGCAAAAGTATGCCGTTTTCAATACAGTACCGTACTGCGATGTAAATGTATAATTATTTAGCATCCTGCGTCGGCCTAACGGTGTGCCATTGTCACTGATGGACAAATGATTGCAGATTTTTTAGGGATCTGTTGGGAAGGTTCAGAACGATAAAGTGTTGTCGCACACTTTCGTTCCGAACCGCTTTAACGGAATGACAGAGGTGGAGAACAGAGGCTACATTTCAGATGTAAAGTCCGCGCAAGCACCGAAGTCAAACGAAATGACGTTTCGGTGACGATTTCACGGAACTAAATTTGACAGGCCCGCCATTGTCCACAGGGACATAGAATACCTTAATAGTATGTATGGCCAGAATGCGATTATAGCGCCGCGAATATAGAACTGTGGTGGCGCGGGACACTGTACATTTTACTGTCATTTTCTTTTTTGTAAATTATATAACTGCCTTCGTACTTATTTTTCTGAGCAACACAGCAGGAAATAGAATACTGAAAAGCTAGTCAGGGGCGGCTTTGCGTTTTACAAAAATATTATGAGGTATGTCATAGATCAGAAAGTATCCATTTTTAGTTTCATACAAACAAACCAGCTCATTTGTGGATCTAGCTTGGTTTTTGATCAACCAATTGTAATTATCTACCGGACCCATCGCACCTCGGCCGGGCGTTTTTATACCTCGTCATTTTTTGTGACAAAGCGTCATTTCGGGAGGTAACCGGTAAACAGAGAGCCGATTTCCGAGAACTCTCCGATACGCCTTCAAAGGTACAATTACTCTGAGGGACTCCTTTCAATTTGGCTAACTGTGTGTGTTGGGATAATTTTTGTTTCATGCGTGAATATTCGGTATAGGTGGCGTTATTTAGGGGAGAATGGAGAAAATAGCGGGATTTTTTGTTTTTAACCGACTTCCGAAAATATTCTTGTATGTTTTTTTGTTGTTTTTTTTTTTATATGTTTGTTCAACGATTACTCAGCCAATTGTGCATTGATTTTGATGATTCTTTTTGTATTTGGTAGATTTCAGAGGTGGTCCCATAATTATTTTTTCTTTTTGTTTTTGCTTTATATAGAATGACCAGATAATTTATAGAGTACTTCACATAATGTATATTACCAACCATAGATAAACTTTTTTATTGTACATACCATAAAATTTACAATCAAGAGTAATTAAGAACTAGTGTAACAATTGGCGGCCTTAGCGCATATTGGCCATAAAGTCTGATTTTCTTATTTTTATAACATAATATAATTGAAACCTGTATACTTAGGTACAATATTTAGATTAACATTATAGTGTTTTTATAAGGATTCGCTTTTTAAGTTAATAGGTTTGGTTTGTTATTTGTTTTTGTGCCTAAAAATAAATTTTTTTTTTCTTACACAAACTTGTTTTTTATGTAAGATCAACGATTGACCACCAACTCGCCTGATGCTAAGCGACGGTGTGGCCGAGGATGGAGCTCATCGATCTAGAAGATATCTATTCACTTTAGCATTGAAAATTCTAAGATTGTAGTCCACAGGAAACAGAGAAAGCGGCAAAGAATTCCATTCATTCCAAAAAAAGTATTGAACCGATTTTCAACATTGATTACTAAGAATCATAAAACAATTCATAATTGGCGGTGTAATCGCTGAACAAACATACAAAAAAAACCTACAGTCTAATTTACAACCTCCTTCTTTTTAGAAGTCGGTAAAAAATTAGTCACCGCGGCTGAAATTCCTTGTTGTATGAAGCACCTGCACCTTTCACTGCCGCACAATTATTTGTATAGGAACACAATTGAACACGAACCATTTTATGAGTCAATAATGTAAAATAATAATAAATAAAATAGACACGAACCGTAGTACTACGAGGTTGATAAACCTGAGGTCAATAGCTGTTCGCAGTTATTATTATTAAATTATAATAATTGTGTTATGTACTTATAATATAAACAGTTTGAAGGATACACATCTGCGGCTGATATGACGAATGGCATATGTACACTACGCCACGAAAATATCCAATACGACCCGTCTTTAGTACCTTTTTTACGCAAGATAGATCTACGATTGACCACCAACTAACTACCCTGATGTTAAGCGACGGTGTGGCCGAAGATGGAGCTCGTCGATCTAGAAGATATCTATTCACTCTAGCCTTGAAAATTCCAAGATTGTAGGTCTCAGGAAACAGAGATGAAAGCTATAGTACTAAAGTACTAGTATAGTAGTAGTAGTAGTAGTAGTAATCGCGAGTGAATTGGTTTCTTCTAGGTAAGCGCGCTCCATCGTAGACCGCAACGTCGATTAACATCAGGCGAGTTGGCGGTCAAGCGCAAACCTATTTCTATTATAAAAAAAAAAAAAAAAAAAAAGTACTATCACAAAAATCATCTATCGTCATCTAGTCTCACCTGTGACCACGGACGCTGCAAAATGTTCAAAACGTCAGGTCATACAATATACGTGATACATCCGTTAAAATTTGAACAGGAGAGTTAAACAAATACACCAGTAATAGTAGACTAATTTCGTGAACGCCAGTAGAATAGAAATAAATGTGTGAGATTGACATTGGCTAATGAAATGTCACGTGACGGCACGTCACAGTTTCACAGCATTTCGAAGCGTAAGCGTTTGTCGCTTGTCTCAGCCTGCACAGATTCGCACACTTTTATGTATTGATCTACGATTGGCCGCCAACTCGCCTGATGGTAAACGACGGTGTGGCCGAGGATGATGCTCGTCGATTTATAGAATATCTATCTATTCACTCTAGCATTCAAAATTCCAAGACACAAGGGGCGACACATTTTTTGCGGGCTGCCAGACACTAAACTTGTCGATATCGCAGATTTAATTTTGCGTAGCGCTGTGCGCGTAGGGCTTGGCGCTGTGAACTTTGTGATAAACCAGAAGATTGGTAGATATGCTGTTTATGTACAGTTTGGTTATCTTACAATGTAAGAAGTACATTCTGGAATAAAATGGCAATTTGTCTGTTTCTGTCCTTACAATAATTGTTATACTAATATAGGTATGCTGTGCCGGCGGCTTCGCCTGCGTAGTGATGATAATTGTGATGATTATGAAATGTCGTTACAGTTTTTCAAAGAATAGTCAACATCTTTCAAATCATACGCATACTTACTATACTTATTCGTATCAAACTACATACTAACCGAATCTCTTTTTTAACCGACTTCGAAAAAGCAGGAGGTTATCAATTCGTACCGTATATATTTTTTTATATGTGAACACGAATTTCTCTCTCATTCTTCAGCCAATTTTTGTGTTTCGTGAATTGGCGTATAGAGAAAGCTCACAAGTTGGTCCCATAATTATATTAGAAACATTGCTTTATTAATTTTTGAATAATCTCTACAAGTAAAAATATTTTCATTGGATTCCTGAGTGAGTGCGTCAGATTATAGAAACGCAGAGTTCCACTGACACGTTTTTCTTAACAAAAGTGTCAAATGTTTAGGTTTTTCGTATAAACATCTGCACATTTTCTAATCTGCGACGACGAAGCATATGACATTCAATGACAAATGTCATTCTTGAAAAAGAAACGAGCGGGTGAAGACAGGTCTCTTTAAAAAGTTTACAATCGTGAGGGATTTATTGCGCTTGAAAAGTAAAACCTGCTTACTCCTCATCCAATGTGTATAAGGAGAAAATAGAGTTACTTCAACGCTTGAGCGCCTTGTCTAATTATTATACTTACTAATATTACAAGTAAACAAAATAACGTACTTCGAAGACGGTTGTTGCAGTTTTTTAAACTATACAATTATTAGACAGTTGAAATTTTCTCAGATGATGTATTTTTGTTACCGCTATAACAACAAATACTAAAAAATATAATAAAATAAATATTTAAGGGGGCTCACATACTAAAAACGTGTTTTTTTGACGTTTTTGCTCGACAATGATAACGGCAACAGGTAGACGCTTGAAATATTCACTGAATATTGAGTTATATTATTCACTTTAAAAATAAATAATTTAATTAAAATAAAACTAATATTTAACTCCCATACAACAAACGTGATTTTTTGGCCGTTTTTATAGATAATGGATAACGGAACCCTTCGTGCGCGAGTCCGACTCGCACTTGGCCGGTTTTATTTTTTATATGTTTGTTCAGCGATTACTCCGCCAATTCTGAATTATTTTTATGATTATTTTTTTGTTTGGTAGGTAATACTGCAGAGGTGGTGCCATATACATTTTATCAAAATCGGTTTAGTACTTTGGTTTTTATAACAAAATAACTGAAAAACGTCGTCGTCACGTAAACGAATTGCGTATTTTAAAGTAGTTTTTTTTAGTTTTTTATACTATAATTTCTACAGGTACTCGTGATCGGGTGCTGCTTGCGAGTCGCTGGTTTGCTCGTGGTATGCACGCAACATAGCAATAAGTACTTAAATTAAAACAAAATAATTTTGCCGTAACGATAAGTAGTAAACAATAGTTTGTAATTATGACAAAGGTCACGGACCCTGGTGTCTGTGGAGATAAAAAATAAATAAAAATAAAAATAAAAAACTATAATGTTTTATTTTAAAATAGGCTTGCGCTTGACCGTCAACTCGCTAGGTATTAGGTATATATTTGCGGCTTACGATGGAGCACGCTTGCCTAGAAGGATACTATTTATTTATACTCATATTCAAAATTCTTATTCCATACAAAAGTATGTATACCAATCATGGTCGAAAAGAGTATAGCTTTACAATGAAGTACCTAATTGTGATTAGCTTTACTATCAGTCTTTTGTGGAAATAAATTACATTACTAATATCAAAATCCAAACAAACAGAGATTCTGACAATTGTACGGATATTTTACCAGCTTACGCAAAGATTTAAGCTAGCTAGCTCAGTCAATAAAACTCGTATCCTTGTACCCTTGAACTAGCAAACCCATCTCATTCGGTTCAGTAAACACTATGTTCAGGTATTTGCTCAATTATACGCAGTGACAATTAACAGCTAAATTAGTGGCTATGTTGACGTACGCACTATATTTACTACGTAAAGACAATTATGTACGTATAGCGTGTCAATTATGTTACACACTCATGTACGCACTAGTGTTGATTCAGTGTAACGCGTGTCTAATTAGATTGTACGCTACGATGCGTTTCGATCTGGCAACACCTATGTACCTATGTTAGTGTTACATTTGCTAAATGGCTAAATGCAGTAGCCGCCCTGATTGCTCGAAAAAAATGAGCTGTCACGGCGATTCTGGCACTGACGCAGGGTTGTTATTAAATTTAAAAGTTTCGAGATGATTATTTGAGAATTTAGAGTCTGACATATTTTACTGACACGTGGTATTCGCTATGCGGCTAAAGAAGCTGAGGAGAAACATTGTCAAGTCCACTGTACTAAAACTTCCGTGAATATTCATTTATATTATTTATTTAAGATTGTAGGTCTCAGGAAACAGAGATGGTAAGTATGTATTATATCAGCCATCTAGTTCCATACAAGCTTTGCTTGGCTTGAGCTAGATGGTGTTGTGTGCAATGTCCATAAATATTTATTTATTTATAAAAGAATGATGTCTTCCGACCGGTTTCGGCTTCGGGACTGTCAGAGTCCCGTCTTCAATACACAACACAGCACCTTAGGAGTCAAATAATATATTATCGCGCCCTTTTCCTTCTCCGTCGAACATTATTTGAACACTCTGTGACTAGAACGTATAGAGATATAGTACAAAGGCCACAATATGATGGTCAATTAGTATTTTTTTAGATTATAGTATTAGCTACAGGTTATGAGACTGAACAGTTATCGAGTGGAGACCACGTACCGGCAAGTGCAGCGTAGGAAGACCAGCTACGAGATGGACAGATGATCTTATACAAGTGGCGGGAAGACGCTGGATGCAAGCCGCTTTCAGTCGGTCTTTTTGGAAATCCATGGAGCAGGCCTATGCCTCCAGCAGTGGATTTCTTATGGCTGAGATGATGATGATTAGCTACAGAACCGTACCATTTGCAGCTCTCGAAATGGTAAATGAAAATAATGATTCTACTAACGTATCATGGTTATAATCAATATGTTCAATTAGACCGAAAAAAGGTCCCATAGCTGAAACCAAAGAATACAACTAGTATATTACAAAATAAGCTTACTAAAATTATTTGACGTCTTCAGCCTAAAATAGCCCCTCGAAACCCGTAAAATGTTCCCGTTTCGCTTGGCGAAATGGCCACCCGCAGAAGTTACAATTCGGCCAACAATGCTCGTCACTGAGATAAATTCATACTAAATTTGACACTGTCACATTATGCCTCTCGGAATATTTCCTTTGACGAGTGAGAGACACTTATTATGCCTGCCTGTCAACTTTTACATTCGCTCGTGTCAAATATTGCTCACAAGTTCTCGAAGACGTGACTGGTGATATTTTCGTGATATTGAATTAATTTTGAAAGATTTAAGAGTAATATTTGGGTGATAATAACAAAATTAACAGAAGTAATAACTTCTGTTTCCGAGAATGGAGCTCGTTTTAGAAGATAATAATCCTCTAGAACGAGCTCCATTCTCGGCCACACCGTTGGGCATAAGGCGAGTTGGTGGTCAATCGTGGATATCTTTAAAAAGTTTAGTTGTTTTAAGTTTATTTAGTTTTTAGGGTTCCGTACCCAAAGGGTAAAAACGGGACCCTATTACTAAGACTTCGCTGTCTGTCTGTCTGTCTGTCTGTCTGTCTCCAGGCTGTATCTCATAAGCCGCGATAGCTAAAAATCTGAAATTTTCACACATGATGTATTTCCGTTGCCGCTATAACAACAAATACTAAAACTTAAAAAAAAAATATATTAAGGGGGGTCCCCATACAATAAACGTGTTTTTTTCGTATTTTTTTGCTCAATATTAAAAACGGTAACAGGTAGACGCTTCAAATTTTCACAGAATATTGACTTGTATATTACCTTTCAAAATAAATAATTAAATAACAATAAAGTAAATATTAAAGAGGGCTCCCATACAACAAACGTAATTCTTAAGCAATTTTTACTCGATCTTAATTAACAGGTAGAAACTTGAATATTTGTAAGTAAATATTTAGAAATATATTTACTATAAAAATAAATACCTAATCTAATACATAAAAACTCACAAAATGAAAATAATCCGTGTATCTAAACGCGGTGCGAGCGCCGCGCCGCGGTGTGGTGGTGGCGCGAGCGCGAGGCGGTTGCTAAACAACGGCCGCGCGGGTAGTGGGGGAGGTAACATCACGGAGCGAGCCATAACCGCGCGTATTCGCGCGAGCGTTGTCATGCTGCCCGGATGTGTATCGAAAACCTACCTATAAGTTTGCAATTTACTATTTGGAATTTCGTTGATTTCTCGTTATTTTATAAACAGAACTAAACTTTGTAGTATTATAGATGATAGTACGGAACCCTTCATGCGCGAGTCCGACTCGCACTTGGCCGATTTTTTTTTTTTTTTTGGGCTACATCTAACCACAAGCGTCTTACACAGGCCTGCAAGATCTGGCGACTCAACAAGCGACTTTTACTTAATGATATTTTTTTTCTAATCGACGAAATGTATTAGTATATTTATTAACAAAAATAGTGGTCAAAATGTCATCTGGTTTTGACTCGTGACTAAATTCACTTCAAAATTCAGGTTTTAGATTTTTTTATTGTTATGCTTGCGCTTAACCGCCAATTTGCCTTACTAAGGACCAATGGTAGACTTGCGGCGGGAAATTTAAATTTAAATTAGTTTTCTTGTCTTTGTAGCTAGCTCGGGTAATTATTGTAACTGATCACAATGTTTGCGACAATGTAAGTTTATTTATATTATATATAGATTTATTTATATTATCGCGTTTTTGAATTTGAATTAAAATACTAATTATCAATAATGGTTCGCGTTGCTCACATATCCCGAGAAGCTGCTTGAATTAGTAAAAAAATATTTATAGACTTCTATAATTAGTTACAAGATGTTTTATTGGCAAGCAGAATGGCTAGATAATATAAATAATGTCATAAATCTGACTAGGAAAGGAAAAAAAAAGTTTGAAATTTGTAATTCCCGCCACATGCGTATCATACCACCTTAAACGACATTGCTGTCAACAAGTATAAGTTTAGAAAACTCAAAAACCCCCGACAAAAAGAAACGGCTGAACAGATTTTGATGAAACATAGCTAAACACTCCCGACTAATTTACCTTTTAAACAAAAAAAAAACAAAATCAAAATCGGTTCATCTGTTCGGGAGCTACGATGCCACAGACAGACACGTCAAACTTATAGCCCGCCGTCGTTTTTGCGTCGGGGGTTAAAAATGGATCACGCTTGCCTACAACATATATTTTTTCTTTGATTTTTAGACAGCTATTCCATAATTTAAATTTCGTTAAAAAAGTGGAACCAAAACGAACCAATACGATGTATTTGCAAATATTTGAATATAATTATTATATTATACAAGTCTATATTAAGTAAGTCCTGTGTCACATATTAAATTTACATCTTTAAAAATATAAGTACCTGGGCGACCGAGCTCCACTCGGATTTTTGTGACTGAAAATACGAGCAAACGCGGGTTCACTAAAAATGTAACCTAGCAAGATCGATTTATCGTCCCCTAATCTCCCTACAAACCAAATTTCATTAAAATCGTTGGAGCCGTTTCCGAGATTCAGATTATATACGTATATATTAAAGAATTGCTCGTTTAAAGATAATAAATAGAAATAGATCTAAATTAAACGAATTATATTCCTGAAACGTAATTAAACTTTAGAATTCCACTCTGACTCAACTTGCAATTGACAAGTCATGCTTTCACATAGACAACGGACGCGCAAAACAAGTGCGACTTACGATGCGCGTGCTATTTACTTACCTACTTATTACAGGAACTATAAAACCGCTACAAAAATATCGAAGCAGCGACCACGTGTTTCGAAAGTCGTAAATCGGCGCACTCATTTTATTTTCCTTCGAACGGACCTGACGAATGTCTTCTTTCGATATGTACTCGGCGATTTTAGTTTACGACAAAATACAACCTTGTCTCAGTGAAATATTTAAGAATTGCTAGCAATGTTGCGCGCGTTGATGGTTTTTGTTATTGCGACAAAGTTCTATCTGATGTAGGGTCATTGTTCTTTTGTATACATTTATCAAAGTGAGTGTAAAAATACGCGAAATTTTCGTCTTACGCGCATGTCTTGGGTAAGGAAGCGTATTTTTGGAAAATATAATTTACGTACATTCCTCTTGGTTTTGAAGTTTTCATACTGGATTACATTTTAATTTCAAAGGGAAGTGCTGAAAGATGAAACATTGTTTCAAGGTATATGACACGAGAGCGCTGAAATCTTTTTTTTAGTGTTTTTGACTTGAATAATGTTGCTGTAGGCGTTTTCGGAAAATCGTAATTATTTGAAGAGGAAAATAAATTTATATAGTACTGCATTATATATAGCACACTTATTAAGTACTTACTTAAAATTGGCCTAAAATAATTGTAGGCATTTTTTTTTATTGCTGGCTGATTAAAAGTTGGACTCTTTAGAGCTAGAAGACCCTTTTACATATTCCAAAAACTGGCTACAGTTTTTGTACTGCTTTGATCAAGAATAAATATAAATTCTTCATTCAAAACAGTGCAACTACAAAACATTACTTAGGGCACGGCCCGACACGCACTTGGCCGGTATTGACTGGTCTATCAGCTCAATTAGTAGTATGTCTGCCTGCTAAGCTGGAGGACGTGAGTTCGATCTCCACCCAGGACAAACATCGCAGACCGCAACGTCGCTTAACAGCAGGCGAGTTGGCGGTCAAGCGCAAAACTTTTTCCACATAAAAAATAATAATAATAATAAATGTGTGATGCGCATGGTTGTATGTTCTGTGTCTGGGTAACTGTAAAAGTTATTTTCATCTGTCTGGATGTTTAGTTGTTACTTTGTGTATTTTTCAACTAATCTCGTTGAAATATGACATAAAAGTTCTACAATTTTATGAATTTTTCATCAGTGATTTTTGATTAGGAAGGGGGAGGAGGTCTAAACCCGACTGTATTTTTTTGTATATTTGTTCAGCGTAAAAGGTGGTGTAATGAACTTGACACCTTCGATAAAAACTGGTAGACCAACACACAAAACCGCCAAAAATGGAAACACTCGACTGCAGAAAAGCAGTTTTTGCAATCTTAATTTACGAATTCGTAATAGCCCATACAGACTCACGCCGAGAAAACCTCGGGCTTTCTCGGCGTGACCCCCGAGAAGCGTGAATGTGAGAGGTGTCTCTACGTCTCTTTCTCGGGCTCGCCTGTTCTCCGATCGGTGTCGGTATTTTTGCCCACTTCAAAGGGTGTCTTGGGCGAGAAAAGAGAAGACTATCACATTCTTTTTCGGTCTCAATGCGAACTAGGTAGTGAAATCAAGTATACGTTCGTGTTTATCCGTTTATAATATATCCGTTACCATCGTCTGGGTCTAATTTTTTTCTTTGCTTTTTGTTTAGTTTTAACAAAGTTATAGTATGCTATTGCACAAATTACCAAGGCTGCTGCACAGACGTCCATAGGGGTGGGAGCGAACAGAACAGTAAGTGCGAACATAGTGAGTGTGGACAGTTTATTAAGTCTCGGTAGAAGTCTCGACGAGACTTCTTACCGAGACTTCTCGACGTGAGTCTTTACAGGGCTTTACGCTTAATGCGCTGTTGAGTGTACGTTTTTAGTGAGTAAGTAGTATGCGTAAAAACGCTTTAAAATATTATAAATGTGCATTATTTAGAGTAATTCTAGTAAAATCACTTGTTTATAACGAAAAAAATCGTTGGAGGTTACGATAAAACGCATTTTTTTTTATTTTGCGAGAGATGCATTATTATTATTACAAAAAATATAGTCTATGATATTCAGGGAGTGA
The DNA here is from genome assembly GCA_947563715.1 of Lycia hirtaria. Lineage (NCBI taxonomy): Eukaryota > Metazoa > Arthropoda > Insecta > Lepidoptera > Geometridae > Lycia > Lycia hirtaria. Next base: position 15,953,837 of record OX387384.1, read on the forward strand.
AGACGAGTCTAACGACACTTCGCACATCAATATCGGTCAAGCCGTTTAGGCTGTAGGCTGGCATATAGAGACATACATACATACCCACATTTATACATACATACATACACCCTTACATACATACGAAAAACATAACCATCCTTCTTACACAGTCGGGTAAAAAGTTTATCGCAATGTCTACGGTCGCAAAATGACTAGCTATAAATGCACCACAGATTTCCAGGGTAGTATTTAGAAGTCTGTGAATTGCACGCTATGTTCATAAGGTCTAGTCCAGGGGTCGCCAAATGGTGGACCGCAGTCCGCATGCGGACCGCTGACCCATTTTGTGCGGACCGCGAGCGCACTTCAACTTCAACTTGCACTACAGAGTACCCAATTTAATAAAAATGTATCCCCCGTATTATCTAGTTTGCACCAATTTTACTTCAAACTTACCTACCTTTTTGATGGATCAGCCAAGTATCAGCTGGAAGCTTTAGAATCAGTGGACCGGCGAGCTGTGAGGTTAATCGGTGACGACTTCAGACAGATAGTCCGCAACAAAAAAATGAAATTTTTCTCATTGATATGTAAAAAACTATCATTATTATTTCCATAATTACCTACATTTCTTTAATTATTTTTTTCTATAAAATGTTGTGCGGACCGCGATGGTCATTTCATTTCTTAAAATGGACCCCGAGCGAAACTAATTGGTGACCCCTGGTCTAGTATTTTACATCCCGTTCATCTATAGATACCTACGTATAGAATGTGTAGTGTATCCTGCAACCGCTCGAAATTAAATTCCGCCGAACGGGTGTTCCGATGCAGCCAAAAATAACAAAGTAAACAAATAGTGTACCGCTATTGAATGCGGAGCGTACGCCGCACCGACTACCTTAGTGTTAGCTGGTGTAAGTTTAATTTCATTTTGTGATAGAGATGAGGTGGTGATTTAAGAGTCCGTGATCCGACCATCGTCTGTCCCGCTCGCGCATGTACATTTTTAAAGATATAAAATGACTACATATAAAAAACAACAACATATAAAAAAACGTCGTTTGTAAAACTAGAAAACAACATCACAAATATTAGACAAAATAAATCGTTTGGATTTAGTGATGGAATGTTCCATCCGCGCGAAATCTATTCAACCCAATGCATCCGCGCGCTTGTACGCTAGTAAGTAGTTGACAGAATATGGAATCGGAAGTACGAGTTTAAAGGTATATTAACACCTGAAATTATATAAATCTTAGGTCGTCAGCTGTGATTTTTCATCTTACTGTTGGTACGCTAGATACATACACTTGGGGTATCTATAAAAGTCTATGAATTCGTTTACTTGAATGACATTTTCCCGTTATTTTGTTATAAAATTTACATGGGACCACCTCTGAGGCATTACCTACCAAACAAAAAATAATCATCAAAATCAATTCACAACTGACGGAGTCATCGGTGATCAAACGTACAACAAAAAGAAACATACAGACGAATTGTGAGCCTTCTTCTTTTTGGAAGTCGGTTAAAAATGATTGACCATGATATAGGCCACACTATCTGCCTAGCGTCTGTGTGCACATTACTGGACATCCTCCGCAGCAGTGTAAGCACGACTATAGACGCGCTATGCGTGCACGCACGCGTTAAGCGGCGCAAGCACTCTGGATGCTACGAGTAAAACGTAGGTCAACATTTCGCAAGCGCATCTAAATCTACGTTGGATTGCTTACATTACACGTAACGCTTGTTCTCTTCACACTTGCTATTGTTTATCTCATATGAGTGTGGATTGTACCTAAGCGTAGACAGTTTAATTTATGACTGATGGCCTAGATTTTAACTGCAGCTTCGCCTGCCTGCCGTCCTAGGTGAGCGACGGAAAGCGTTGATATCAAAGCGATGCTACTCGTTTATAAACCCCTGATCAAAAAACCGGCCAAGTGCGAGTCGGACTCACGCGCGTAGGGTTCTGTACCGTTATCTATAAAAACGGCAAAACAGCCTGGTGACAGACGGACGGACAGACAGACAGACAGCGGAGTCTTGTAATAGGGTCCCGTTTTACCCTTTGGGTACGGAACCCTAAAAAGAGGGGTATTATAAATTTGACGTGTGTATCTATGTGTCTATCTGTAACATCGTAGCTCTCGTACGGATGGACCGGTTTTGATCTATATTTTTTTTGTTTGAAAGAGGATTTTGTCGAGAGTGTACTTAGCTATGTTTCATCAAAATCGGTTCAGTTGATATTTTTGTAGGGGTTTTTTGAGTTTTAGTTAGTTACTTGTTACATTTCATTGGATATGAATGTAAGGGAATTGTTCTTAGATACACCTGCATTGGCAGGCCACACGCTACTTTTAGAATTAAATAAGGAAGAAATATTTAAAGAAACATTTTTGCGACTGCTCTACATGACATTTGACTTTGAAATAATTAAAATAACAAAAGCACAAAAAGTAAACAGTTCAAACAAATTCTTATTTTAAAATGTAACGAATCAAAAAGTATGTATACAACTACATCTAGCTACTGCTTAATATTTTCGCATCGCGTTGTTTTGCTACGTTTATTTTGCAACTAAAATAATGTTTTAGGTTGTAGTAGGGAAGTAGATGAACAACAAACGCGGTAATGCGACGCAAATCGACGTGATGCAAAAATATCAAACAGTAACTCGTCGTACGTGTCATCGCGTGGATCAATGTTCAATTACATGCAATAAGCAATATGTATTTCGCGTCGCATTCGTACTTACTTATCGCTTACAGACGCAAACGTAGGACAACAGATGATAAAATAATAAAATTACAGGATGCTATGGTAGGTACTTCTTAGCTCCGCCTCAAGTTGAAAATCTGTAGCCAAGCATGTAGGTATATATCTAGGTGTCTTCAAATCGCGATTGAATAGCTTTCTTCTAGGCAAGTGCTCCATCGTAAACCGTAACTGTCGATTAACACCAGGTGAGTTGACGGTCAAGCGCAAAAACCGCTTGTGCTGAACAATTGACTGAAATGAGTTAGGACATCATATTGTGAGCGAAAATTTGTGGTTAAACGTTGGCCCATTTCATCATAAAAAAGGTTGACAAAGAACGTCTTATCTAAACCGCTTTTTTATAACAAAAAAAATAATTAAGTAGTTAAAAATGCATATATGTATTAGTTTATAAAAGGCACGGACCCGGAAGTCTGTGGAGATTAATTTTGTTAAATTAAAAAAAAAAACTTAATAATATGGATATATTTTTTTTTTATGAAATCCATATTTTACCACACCATCACATTAGATCTTTCATGTGGAGTGTAGTGGAGTGTCAAATACGTAGTCTATAAAAAAAAACGCCCAAGACGAGTTTACGCCGTACCAATTGTATAGTTCCCGTCACGTAAAAAGAACGCTGGTTTGTTCGCGCTTACGAACAAACCAGCGTTCTTTTTACGTGACGGGAACTATAGGTACCATTGATTTGTACCATTAATGCTAAAATACATAACTTTTCCAGACGCGGTCACCCATCCAAAAATCAGACTCTTCACTCCGGGCTATCGGCTAGCTTGTGTCCATTATAATAGTTCCCAGTGTGTATCCATCACTCCCTCTCCCCTCTGCCCCCTATCCTCCCCTGTTCCCTCTCCCCTCCGGTCTCCCAGTAGACGTGGGCTTAATCTGCACGGTGTCAGGGTCGGTTACCTTGCATGATGGATGGTGGTGGGCTAATGCACTCCTGCACGGTTCAACTCGACGCTTGATGGTTCGTTTTGTTTCGCAATCGGGTAAAATTGATCTTCAGAGAGTTGGGCACGTGTTTGATAGGTTTGTAAGAATTTATATCTGAGTTTGTTTTCTTTTTAACCGCCTGCGCAGGAAGCCTGATGGCTGCTGGGGTTATAATATACTTGTATTTAGGTCATCTACATTCCAGACTATGAAATGAAAGGAAAATATTAACAAAGTTATAATGAATTAATAAATTGTGGTATTTCTTTTAGTGTATCAAGAGTGTGAAATGTTGCGGTGAAACGCAATGAGATTTTATCTATAGAGAGGATATATACTCATTGAATATGAAGTAAAAGCATGACAAATTTCAGTTTTCAGCACTTACTAGGAAAAGATACATCCTAAATAAGGTATCTTACCTTATTTTTTTTTTTTTTTTTTTTTGTAGAAGATAGATCTACGATTGACCACCAACTCGCCTGATGTTAAGCGACGGTGTGGCCGAGGATGGAGCTCGTCGATCTTGAAGATATCTATTCACTCTAGCCTTGAAAATTCCAAGATTGTAGGTCTCAGGAAACAGAGATGGCGGCAAATAATTCCATATATAATATATTTCGTATATTATTTTATATCATATTATTGCACCTGCTTAATACATAGGACGGCATTGTCACTGTTCACAAGTCACGACACGCGTCTAACAGCATCGCTCGACGTGTTGCGACTGAAGATGAGTCGGACGATTACCTTACTTGAGGCTTGTCATGCAGAGCTGGGGAAACCTATCTACGTATAAATACATAATTAGTGAAACGTGTCTGTCCACGTTGTGGGCAGAACTCCATAGAAGCTTCCAGTAAAGTCGTTAACACTTTACAAAAGCTTGACTTGAATTTGATAAAAATACTATTTACGTAACTTAGAAGGTCGTGTCTGTCTTGAAATTCTTGTACAGAGTCGATGACGAACTGTTTCCATGCCCCATCCTCGGCCACACCATAACGACAATTGTAGCTGTACGGAAAGGAATTTTATTTATTAAAGAAACGATAAATGAGGATAATTATTTTTTCGTGATGTTGGCATCATGCTTGCACATTTGCCATTTGTCGAGTTTATTAATTTTAAATTGTCTGCAATCTTGTCTTCCCGTAAAAATGTATGTACATATAAATAGCAATATTTAGTAAAATTTACAAAGGTGTCTGTGGAGCTAAAAATTAAATAAAATAAAAAATTGTCTGTACCGAATTAGACAAAGTTGTTGTGATACTTACCTATCTAAATTATTGTGTTTGATTGAAAAGACGTAAGATTTTGTTATTTATTTATGTTTGATTGAATGATTCGTGAGCGTCGATCTGTTGGTCGCATTAGTCCGTTGAACCCGACACCTATTGTCTGAGTGCGATGCGCGTGCGCAAGCGGGCTATTATCTAATAATGAGAGCGATGAGGCGCGCCCCCGCGCAGTCTGCCAGACCAGACAAATGCGGGGTAATGTTTTACTCCCTTATGTAATAAGTAATATTATTAAAAAATATAATACAACACTGCATATGAGTGATTTTCATAGTGTATTTGTTACACTTTTTTTATTTTACGCGAGAAAATATGTGCTTCAACTATTCAAAATAGCTTTCGCTATTACGAATGTATTTTTACGTTTTCTTTCTGTAATATTTACGTAACATTAATTTTACGTAGTTTCCTGTAAGACTAGTTTAAAATAATTTTAATAAATATTCTAACAACACATGCACGTCAAATCGGTCAAATTGTTTAAGAGAAGGTAGGTAGAAACATACATACACCGGAAAAAAATAACACTCCTCCTTGTGCAATCAAGTAGCAATGGTACAGCGCAGCAGCGTAAGGATATAGTAAAGTTTTAGTTTTTAATTATAACTTGACTATATGCTTAGGTACGCTTATTTTTAATTGCTTAAAATTTTTAAATTTTTAATTGTTTTAGTACTGATTTTATTTTTCGGTTATCATTTCTATAATTTAGTCACAATAACTTGTCTATTACTTATTTATATATATTTAGAAAAAAAAGTACATAAATTCTATCAGCCATTTAGTTTCTATAGTTAAAGCTTTGCTTAGTTTGGGCTAGATGGCGTTGTGTGAAATGTCCACCAATATTTATTTACTTATTTACGTAACCAAGTAAAGGCAAAAGGGATAAAAAGGCCACAAAATTGAGACGTCGAGATTTTGCTCTAGGTCAGCTCTAGCATTTTTATTTCAATATTACTTTGACCTTTGTCTTGTTCTCTCAATTGTAGAAAGAGCGAGACAAAATTTAGAGTAGTAAAGAAGGAAAAAAATAATTATAGTTTAAAAAACTGAAGCAACCGACTTCTCATGGACGCCATTGTTAAAACTGGACCAAATTGAAATAGAATCACACAGAAAGCACCAGCTTTCAAATAAAAAAAGAATCATCAAAATTGAGTCACCCAGTCGAAAGTTATGAGGTAACAAACATAAAAAAAAAAACTTGTGCGTCTCGGGACGCCCGACAGAAGTGATAATTTAAACTAATCTAGCCAGACAGACTGGCGCTGTAACGCGTTACCCTGTAAACCGCTTCCGTTACGCGTTACGTAACGAAGCGGTTTACCCTCCCGAAGTTATTACTTCAAAATACAGTCGAATTGAGAACCTCCTCCTTTTTTGAAGTCTGTTGAAAAGTAAGACTGTTTCAATGCTTGTGGTACGGCCCCAGGCTGAAGTGGACATGTCTTCGATTACACCATTAAGTGGGTAAACTGCACAAATTGGCGTTACTACGACTATCCCATGATGTCACAGTGTAGTAAAACTGGAGCCATTATACAATTTGGCGCGTGTTATTGTAGTACTGATGATGAGATGGGAGTATACTCTGTACATCTTACCGATTTTATTACTATTTACCCGACTGCGCGTCGCAAGGAGGTTTAGGAAGGGCTGTTTATTTTCAACTGACTTCAAAAAAGGAGGAGGTTCTGAATTCGACAGTATTTTTTTTTTGTTTTTTTTTTAAATGTTTGTTATCTCATAACTTTCTACTGGGTGAACCGATTTTGATGATTTTTTTTATTTGAAAGCTGGTGCTTCCCTTGTGGTCCAGTTCTGACAATGGCATCACAATAAGTATACTGTACTTAATGATACAATACTGTTTTACAATTTATATTTGCAATACAGTTACTAACTTCAGAATCATGTGTGTGTCGGAAGGTTAGTGCAGACAATCAGCGCTGCTGATCGCTCAGCAGCATTATCGCTGACCACTTACCTTTTTTGATACACCAGATACTACAGCGACAACTGCATACTTTTTTAGGCTCGAATAGTCTTACTTTTATTCTTTGTATTTGTGTTCTCTCTTTTTGTTGTAGTTTATGGTGTATATAAATAAAATATTTTCTTTCTTTCTTTCTTTCTAAACGTGCTTATCAGTCTAAGTATGTGTGCTCCTTTGTGACACTCTAGAGGCCTACGCGTGGATCGATTTTCAATTCAATTCAATTCAATTCAGATTTTGATGATTCTTACGTCAAGTTAGAGACGTTAGACATTATGGCAGTCTTATCTCCCTGTATGTGTGTCTACCTCTGTAAGTTATACATACAGAGAGACACCGTAGCCTCACGAACCGCACCTTTAGTACGGAACTCTAAAAATACAAGATAGAACAAGATACAATCTGTCAGTGTATTAGAGTAGGTATTTGTCGCCTGCGCAAGCTGTCAAGGGCTTTATTGCGTCGTATATAGAGTCGCTATTTAATTCAATGTGTTTGCGGAATAAGTATTCTGGGCTTGTACTACTAAGTATTCTCTCTGATGGTGTTAGACGGTAGTAAAGTACTAAAGAAATATTAATACTTAGACTACAAAAACACTCTCCTTCATTCAGTCAGTTGGTCAACAGTTGGTTAAAAATGTATAACTGAAGTAAAACATGAACAAATCCGTCGAAATTCGTCTTTAATTCCTTATTCTTAAAATAAACAGACTAACGCTACGGAATTATTATTTCCTACTTCCTAAGGAAGGAAAACATTCCTGTGCGGTAGAAGGTCTCGTCGAAAAATCTGTCTACTTTACATTCATATATAATATTACGGATAAATTTAAATACCTACGTGAATCAAATTAAAATAAATAAATAAATTGCATTTTCATCATGTATAGTTTTTACCGACTTTTAAAAAGAAGGATGTTAACAGTTCAGCTGTATTTTTTTTTGTTTGTTACCGTATGTCCGTCATTAATCGATTTCGTCATTTATTAATCGATTTGAAAATATATATTTTTTATTATTAGATAAACTTTTTACTAACTAGGGTAGATAGGCAACGTAAGAAGACCAGCTAGTAGGAGGAAGATGCTGGTTGAAGGTCACGCGAGAGCCGGTATTTTTGGTATTCCATGGGTAGGATAGGTGGACCTAGGTAGTCTGGTCTGGACTGTGTGATATCCAAGAAATGGGGCTCGATATCCAGGCAGACCACCAGCCCAGTGGTCAGACGATATTGTTAAGACATAGTTGGTAGATTTTATTGTTAGTACTGGGCGCCCAAGGTACAGGCCTAGCCTAGTTTGGGGCCCATAGGAATAGTTTTTTTTTTTTTTTTTTTGTTAACTTGTAACTCTTTTTAATTGTATTCAATAGCATAATTTGTATTTCTTATTCAAATAAATTATTATTTATTATTATTATTGGATGAGGCTGGCACAGGACCGAAAGGGATGTTGTGAACGAGAAGAGGGCAGATAGCTTTATTTTTAGTTACATGTGAAGGACATGTATGAGTTGAAGATGTTCCTATACACATATAACAATTGTTTGTAATAATATAGGTAGGTATATCAGGAACAAACAATTAATAATTACATATTTAAAATGAAATCTCATTGTTATAAGAATTACAATATTAATCAACTATTTTCAATTCCCTTAAAAACATGTTTTCAATAATGCACGTGTTCTATTGTTTACAATCATGTACTCTACTTGCATAACCTTAACGGCTATGTCGCTATAACTGTTGCAAATTATTGTTACAATTTATAAAGATTACTTAGCACCAGTATATTGTGAGAAGGTTCTAAAATGGTAATGGTTTGTAGACAGCGAATCGTAGTCCCGAGTCGCAGTTTCTGGGCAACTGCGTTTCATTTTCATAATATTATCGAGTGTAGGTACATTCGATTACATTCGATGGAAAAATATTGTCTTGTTCGCCCTCCTGACCAATAGTTATATTTATTATGTATCTATAATCCAAATTGTGGAATACTGAATATCATTTTCCCGATTTTTAGGGTTCCGTACCTCAAAAGGAAAAAAACGGAACCCTTATAGGATCACTTTGTTGTCCGTCTGTCTGTCCGTCTGTCCGGGTGTCGAGACCTTTATCTCGGGAATGCGTGAAGGTATCAGTTGAAATTAAAACCATATACGCAGATCCATAGTAACTTGCTGCAGAAAGAAAAATAAAATTTCTGTTTTTGTAAAAAAAAAGTTATAGCCGAATATGTCGTAAAAAACGCACATTTCGACACTCACAAGGGAATCAAAACCTATTGGGTACTTACCGTTGACCTAGAACTTTGAAATTTGGCAAGAAGCATTGTGTTAGAGTACAAAAAATCCGAACACTGGACATTTTTAATTTAATCACAAAAAATAGTGTCTCTATGCAAGGAATGAGGGCCCAAATTTTAAAGTGACTTAGCTTCATTAGCATAAGCTAAAACAGGTTTTTAAATATTTTTACGATGTATATATTTCGGTTAATGAAGGAAAATATAAAAAAAATATATGATTTCCCCCTATTATTTAGTTTGTACGGAACCCTCGGTGGGCGAGTCTGACTCGCACTTGTCCGGTTTTTCTTTTCAAATGACACTTTATCAAAATCCCGAAAGCTCATTTGACAACTCGTCTGGTAAATGATAAACGAGTCTGTGTAATATCAAAAGATATGAAATAATTTTATTGCGAATATGGGTGTATTGGGTTGGAAAAACAAATGACGGACGAGAACGCCATATTCCGCCAAATGGCATGCAACATTTAAGAAAATATGAAACTCTAAATGTATAAAACTGTTTTTATCAAGTGTATGTGACTTGTCAACAGTAAATTACAGTTTAAAAACTAAAAAACACGCTTTAAATTATTGTGGTCATAGTTCATTACAAGACTTTTCTAACAAATCCAAGCACAGCTATGATACGATGTTCTATCATGAAGTTCTAGTTCATATCTTCCGGCTCCATCATCAGATCAGTTCGACAGTACCATATTATTGTATTGTCATCAGAACTACATACAGCTGCCAATTTTCATGACGCTACGATCCTTGGAAGATGGTTAAATTAGTTACCTTAGATTTCATTACATAGTTAGTTACATACAGGTCGACCTAATAAAAGCGTGTTAATAAATGATAAATAAATAAACAATAAATAAATATTTGTGAACATTTCACACAACACCATCTAGCCCAAACTAAGCAAAGCTTGTACTATGGAACTAGATGGCTGATAGAATACATATATACGTTTTTTTTTGTAAATATATACATATGATACATAGAAACACCCAGACACAGAACAAACATCCATGCTCATCACACAAATGTTTGCCCTGGGTGGGGATCGAACCCACGACCTTTCAGTTCAGCAGGTAGACGTAGACACACTACCGACTGAGCCACAAGGCCAGTAGATATCTGTAATAACAGATATCTTTTATAACCTAACGTACCATGTGTAATATAACTTAAAGTACATAATGATAGCCATGTTCTGAAAAGAAATATTGCATAATTTTCATTTCATCATCATCATCTCAGCCATAAGAAGTCCACTGCTGGACATAGGCCTCCCCCATGGATTTCCAAAAAGACCGATTGGAAGCGGCTTGCATCCAGCGTCTTCCCGCCACTTGTATGAGGTCATCTGTCCATCTCGTGGCTGGTCTTCCTACGCTGCGCTTGCGGTACCTACGTGGTCTCCACTCGAGAACCTTTCGGCCCCATCGGCCATCAGTTCTACGTGCTATGTGCCCTGCCCACTGCCACTTCAACTTACTAATCCGCTGTGCTATATCGGTGACTTTTGTACGTCTACGTATCTCTTCATTTCTGATTCGATCTCGTAGAGAGACTCCGAGCATAGCTCTCTCCATAGCTCGTTGCGTGACCTTGAGCTTCTTTATATGGCCCGTAGTTAGGGACCATTTCATTTCATTTATAAAACACTAAACATTTTGTTTGATATTAATATGCATTCCAAATCATATTAATTTTAGATTATATGGATACACTCTCACAAAAAATGCGTGTTAACGAAATTATAAGTTAGACTGCAAAAACCGCTTTTCTAGTAGTCTAGTAGTGTAGCAGTTGGGTATTATGTGTATTTTAATATAGATACTTGTTATGTAAGTATTGCTATAGATGCCTAGCCTTGTCTCCTTCGATTTTTAATTAAAGCTGATGCACACGAAAGTTTTTTTTAAAGTTGAAATAGGTTCGCGCTTGACCGCCAACTCGCCTGATGTTAAGCGACGTTGCGGTCTACGACGGAGCGCGCTTACCTAGAAGAAACCATTTCACTCGTGATTTAAAGACACCCAGATTATATCTATCGGGAAAGACCCACTCGGGAAGCGTATTCCACATTCTAGCAGTCCGCATGATGAAAGTGGAACTAAAGCGTTTCGTTCGGGTAAAGTAATGTAAGCACCCGTCTTCAGCAGTCGGCTAAAAAGCTAGAAGTGCAATTGCAATCGTATTTAATTGTGTTTTTTTTTCGACCAACTGTACCAAGCAGGCTCGAACGAAAGAGCATTGAATTGTTAATAATTTACTTTATGATTCATTTCCTTAATTGGCGCCATGAACAATCAGAGAAATATTCGCAATACTCACCTTATTTGTGTGTTATTATTATATTTTTTTTTTTTTGAATAATTGAGTTTTTATTGCTCTTAAATACATTTAAAGTGCATCCAGGTGATTTAATAACTTTACTGTACGTAGGTTTCATGCGATTTCACGTTCCGAGAATATTTTAACATAATTTTTGATGTGTGAAATTAGAGGTATGATTGTACCATTTTTTTCCTTTTGATTTTATGGAATTATTAATCTTTTTCCATTCGTGGAAAATTCCAGCCGAAAATACCATTATTTTTATGATTTAAAGACTGAGTTAGAGACGCTGGTATTTCGGTAATTAAATTTAAATGGAATTGGGCAGGGCATGTTGCTAGGCGACATGAGTCATCATGTCACCTAGCAACATGTCCTACAGATGGAGTAAGGTTTTGAGGGAATGGTGACCGAGATGAGATAAGCGGAGAGTGGCACGTCCAGCTGCAAGATGGCTCGACGACTTAGTAATAATCGCGGATCAAACCTGAGGGTTAGACAAGTGGCGTTCTAAATTCATGGAACGCCAGTAGAATAGAAGAAAGAAGAATAGAAGTAACAGTAGAATAGAAAAGTAAATGTATGGGATTGACATTAGCTAAAGAAATGTCACGTGACGGCACGTCACAGTTTCTTAGCGTTTTGAAGCGTAAGCGTTTGGAGAAATAGAAATGTTTGCCATTTGTCTGAGCCGGCTGGACTCGATTGGCATAGGGCTAAGAAAGATGGCAAGATAAGAAAGAGGCCTATACCCAACAGTGGGATAGAGAAGGCTGTGGATGATGATGATGATGAAGGCGGACAGAAAATCACATTCTGGCTGACATCTTAAAAATCGAACGATACGATTTAGTTGTTTGTTTATTTATTTATTTTATTTTATGTACATTTTTATTGTGCTGAAGGCGCAAATTCTTTGCCGCCTTCTCTGTTTCCTGGGAGCTTAAAATGAAAATTACAAGGCTAGTCCATGATTTTCCATCACGTGGACGTAAAGTCTATAATGAAATTCACTCCTGGGTTGACCGATACTCATATACCAACAATGTCGAACTTAAAGATTTTGATTTAAAAAACTCTATGTAGCCGCGCTAAAGCCTACTTTAGATTGAAAAGTCTAGAGACGTATATTTTGCCGCTTCGAATTATTTTAAAATCGAAATTATTTTGATCGTGTTAGGGGTCTAATTAGATCTCATGGAGCTCGGACGTTTTTGAGGACTGACGCTAGAGGACACTACATCCCGTTGATACTTTATCAAAGGCTAGAGTGAACATATCTATTAGATCGACGAGCTTCATCTCGACCACACTGTCGTTTAATATCAGGCGAGTTGGCGGTCAATCGTAGAACTATTTAATGTAAAATAAAATATAAAATAATAAAACAGTTGCCAAAGTATTTTCCCCATAGTTTTTCAGCATAAGGAAAACCACGTTTAAAATTCTCGGAACTGAAGTTGGCATCGTGAGCTGTATACAATTATGTTATTATGCTGTAGATCGATGTTACATGATAATGATAAAAAAATGCGGCTTGTCACTGTCCTGCTTGTCAAACAATTACATAGGTATTACCAATGATATATTAGATAGGTTTTCCCCGGCCCTGCGTGGCAAGCCTCAAGTAAGGTAATCGCCCAACTTAGTCGCAACACGTCTGGTAACGCTGTTAGACGCGTGAGATTCGGATCACATGGTTTACATTCCAAAAATGACTACTATACCAAAATTATCACATTACTTGTGAACAGTGACAATGCCATCCTGTGTGTATAGAAAGTGCAACACCAAGATTTATATAATGTCAAGATACTAAAGTGGCAGTGGGCAGGGCACATAGCACGTAGAACTGATGGCCGATGGGGCCGAAAGGTTTTCGAGTGGGTTTTCACGTACCGGCAAGCGCAGCGTAGGAAGACCAGCCACGAGATGGGCAGATGACCTCATACAAGTGGCGGGAAGACGCTGGATGCAAGCCGCTTCCAATCGGTCTTTTTGGAAAACCATGGGGGAGGCCTATGTCCAGCAGTGGACTTCTTATGGCTGAGATGATAATGACGAAGATACTAAAAGGCTTCTAAGATGTGTCTTATCCTCGAAAGTGCTGAGAACTAATATTTGCCATGCTTTTTCTTCATATTCAATGTGTAATAGGTAATTATTGGCAAGCGGGAGAGCGAGAAATTTTTTATAAATGTTATGTAGGTATATGAAAATACAGATACATATAATAACAATACATCATCTCGGTTTCCCATACGTTATCACATATCACCACAATCATCTCAGCCACGAGAAGTGGACATATGTCTCCTCCATGGATTTCCAGAAAGATCGGTTGGAAGCAAACTTCATCCAACGTCTTCCTGCCACTTGTATGAGATCTTCTGTCCACCTTGTGGCTGGTCTTCCTACGCTGCGCTTTCAGCTGCGTGGTCTATTCGAGAAATTTTCAACCCCATCGCTATCAGTTCTACATACTATGTGTATTTATACTGTCACTTCAACTTGCTAATTCACTGTACTATGTCGTTGATTTTCGTACGTATACAGATCTCTTCATATCTGATTCGATCTCGCAGAGAGACTCCGAGCATAGCTCTCTCCATAGCTCAGTGTGTTATTAAGAGCTTTCATATAAAGCCCATTAACCACGTTTCAGTGCCGTATGTCATCACTTTACGGTTACACAAACTAGTTGGAATCTTTTCTGTGGGAAGCCTACGATAGATCTGTGAAAATCATTCAAATAATTATAGTTTAAAAAACTGAATCAACCGACTTCTCATGGATGCCATTGTCAGAACTAGACCAAATTGAAATGGTACCACACGGGAAGCACCAGCTTTCAAATAAAAAAAAGAATCATCAAAATCGGTTCACCCAGTCGAAAGTTCTGAGGTAACAAACATTTTAAAAAAATACAGTCGAATTGAGAACCTCCTCCTTTCTGGAAGTTGGTTGAAAATAGCAGCTATAGATAGATAGATAGATAAACTCTTCATTGTACACTATTAAAACAAAAAACAAAACAGAGAAACTTACAAAACTAGTGTGACAATAGCGTAATAGTGTCTATTAGTGTGTTAATTTCAATCTACAAACGAGAAAATATCAATATTTAATACTAATATTCAATTTACGCATCTAATTACCGTATTATTAAAATAGATGACGAAGAACAATGACCGTTAAATGAAAAGTTAATGCGTACATGAACAGCATTATCTACATAATAATGAAACCGTTGCGGCGGCAGATAGTAATATAAACATACAAATTGGCTCAAATGCGGAATTATTTGTTTTTATTGGTGTTGGTGATACTGCGGTTTATGTAGTTCTCAGTATGGACGCTCGGCCGATCAAAGGTTTTACAAAGAATACGTGAGGCTGTAGAAGGGATTTTAAAATATCGCAAACCACTAATAATTAAATATTGCAAACCGCTATGAAGGAAGTGGTAATAGGTAGGTTTTGTGTTGTAGTTCTGTTTTGTGCAGCTTAATTTAGTGTCAGGTTTTATATATTAATTGTCGATCGAAAGAACGAGACTTCCAAAATTGTCCATAAATTAACCTTTAGATCTGATTATTAATAAAAAGTAGCATGGGGGACCTATTCCAATTTTTTTTCAAGATTTTTTCTCACGGTGTGAGGAATATTTATATCCATGCCAAATTACAGCTTTCTAATAGGTACTAAGATTTTTTGAGCAAAGCCGCGGGTAGACAGACAGACAGACAGGTATGGCGAACCTATAAGAGTTTTTGGTTACTACGAAACCCTAAAAAGCTACAAACGCCATCTAGTAGATGTTATAGACAACAAACGCATAAATAAAATATCTGTTTTTGTTTTCATGAACTTTAAATTGTACCCTATTTAATTTTTCATATTGAGTAAAATGACTTATTCTATGTATATTATGTTCGAGTTGTCAGTTTGCATCTATTTTGTTTGTGAGTGTTTTTACCCGACTGCGTAAGAAGGAGGTTTATTAATTAATTTGATAAGATTTAATCTTGTATTATACAGTTAAAGTATTGTCACTTCTGTACAGCCTCGTTTCTCTCGATTCTGAGTCACATAACAGCTGCGTCTACCATTTACAGATAACTTAATATAATTTGACTCTATTCCAATTATTAGAAATCGCAATTGTTTTATTGTAATTGTAGCTTTAATACCAATTATTTTATAATGAAGTGCGGCTCGCTCGTTAATCTTTATTACTTGTGTATTTTATAACTACATATTTAAATTAAATGAAATAGGTAATAATGTTATAAGTATTAAAAACCAGTAGCACTTACGTCACTTTAGCAATTGAGTACATTTAGTTAAACGACATTGATTACCAGCTCTATTGCATTAATTTTAAGGTCTAGAATTTTCCGGTGTTTGTATAATACACTAATATGTATTATTAAAAAAAAACTGATTTCTGATATATATTATTCATCATTTAAACCCTAAGGAGCCCACTGTTGGATTCAGACAGCCCATCCTTCACAAAAAAAGTGAATCCAGTAACTGGATTCGGGTTAGACTCTCATAAGCAGTCTGCCTATATCCTGCGCTGATCGGGTCCAGGATCGACGACATCATCTGGCTGGCCTTGTGGCTCAGTTGTAGTATGTCTGCCTACTGTGCTGTAGGTCGTGGGTTCGATCCCCACCCAGGGCAAACGTTTGTGTGATGAGTATGAACGTTTGTTCTGTGTCTGGGTGTTTTCATCTATCGTAAGTATATATTTACAAAAAATATATATATATGTATTCTATCAGCCATCTAGTACCATAGTACAAGCTTTACTTAGTTTGGGCTAGATGGTGTTGTGTGAAATGTCCACAAATATTTATTATTTATTTATTTATTTTATTTATCTTCCCTTCTCGTAGTTGGATAATTTTCCTACGCCCTGCTAATCTTAAATTGACATCCATAAAGTTATTTTTCAACCTTGTCAATAGCTCATCATCATCATCATCTCAGCCATAAGAAATCCACTGCTGGACATAGGCCTCCCCCATGGATTTCCAAAAAGACCGATTAGAAGCGGCTTGCATCCAGCGTCTTCCCGCCACTTGTATGAGGTCATCTGTCCATCTCGTGGCTGGTCTTCCTACGCTGCGCTTGCCGGTACGTGGTCTCCACTCGAGAACCTTTCGGCCCCATCGGCCATCAGTTCTCAGTTGTCAATGTCTACTTGTGAACCTGTCAACAAAACCTATCAACCTGTCAACTAACTGTCAACCTGTCAACAACCAATTTATATTTTTACTTTAGAGCAAAGACCTCTCTTTTCTAAATATCCAAATTTCTCGGAAATGAGCTTATTTGGAGTTGAAGTCAAGCTCATCTCAAAATATTTTACGAGCTCACAGATTATTTTAAGCTAGTATTGCTAGGCACGACTGCCTGCAATTTATCTAGTGATGTTGGTTTTGCGCGTTGATGTACCAGTTTTTGTCAATGGTGTCAAGTTGATCGTGCCAGCTCTCATGGAGCCTGCCGCTGCCGAGAGACCGCACCAAGCTAGGACTCTTGTTGTGATATTTGCCCAAAGCTTTCATGACATGGAACCAGCATAGTCAACCCAGTTCAATTTGTCTTTGGGAGCTGCATCTGTCATCTTCGTTCTGGACCGCAGTTTTAACCTTAGTTCGAGTATATTATGCCACCTGCACCAGCCATTGTATCCTTTCCTCATTTTTTCTTCGCTCTGAGTTTGGTTGTTTGAGGTCATGTCCAAGTCAGATGTCCATTAGACGTTATGGGACACTAGTCTCTTGCTGCGCAGAAAGAACAATCAAATTTCTCAGTCTTCGTAAAAAAATGTTACAGCCGAATATGTCGTAAAAAACGCACATTACGACACTCACATGAGAATCAAAACCTATGGGGTACTTCCCGTTGACCTAGAACAATGAAATTTGGCAAGAAGCATTGTGCTATAGTACACATATAGGAAAAGATCCGAAAACTGCACATTTTTAATTTAATCACAATAAAATAGGGACTTTAAGCAAGGAAGGAGGGTCCAAATTTTAAAGTGCTTTAACCGTATCATATGAAAAAACTTAATTATTACAAGCTGAAACAGGTTTTTAAATATTTTTACGATGTATATTTTTCGATTTATGAAGGAAAATATACAAAAAATATATAATTCCCTTTTATCTACTAGTTTTTACAGAACCCTCAGTGGGCGAGTCTGACTCGCTCTTGTCCGGTTTTTTTCTAGGTAAGCGCGCTCCATTGTAGACCGCAACGTCGATTAACATCAGGCGAGTTGGCGGTCAACCGCAAATCTATTAATACATTAAAAAAATAACGTGTAAATATAATATCTAATAAAAATATAACCGAATTTCACATTCAAATTTATTTTGTTTGCTTTATAACATTAATGTAACATAGTGATACACTGTAAGTTCCTAGTTGCACCGAAGAGTTGTACTTTATAAAGAAATAGTAAGCTATGAGGTTAATCGTTGACGTTAAACTAGTTGCCAAGAAGCTACTCTCGAGCACCTCCGTAAATTAACATGTCTATCTATGTATATTCTACAGGATTCATTTCGGAGAGTGTGCGCAAGAGCTTCACCTAATTCCGCTCTCCCCATTTCACTACAGGACTAACTAGCAGAAAGTCGGCGAATTAGGTAAGTTATATTTCGAAAATACAAGTAAAGTTGTATTTTGAACAATTATGACGTCTATTTATATTCAAATTTACAATAAAATAAGGCACAGTCATTAATGGTTCACATAAAAAATAGACCATATAAATAAAATAGTTAACGAAATCGTGTAAGTACTTATTAATGGTTCACATAAAAATTACACCATATAAATAAAATAGTTAACGAAATCGTATAAGTACTTAACTTTTTTTGGGTAAAAACAGTTTTTTTAGGGTTCCGTACCCAAAGGGTAAAACGGGAACCTATTACTAAAACTCCGCTAATATTTAAGGTGGACTCCCATACAATAAACGTGATTTTTTGCCGTTTTTATAGATAATGGTACGGAACCCTTTGTACGCGTGTCCGACTCGCACTTGGCCGGTTTTATTTCCTTTTGTATGAAAATATGTATAATGTAAGTACCTATTGCTGAAAATTATCATGACAACTACACACGGCACTTGTATTTTACATACCTATTGGTAGGTATATACATACAACAGAAACAGTGGAGTTGGACTATTGTTAGTAATTCACGTTTATACTTAACAGACAATAAGGCAACAAGTAAACTCGGTCAAATACCTACTGAAGGATTAATCATACGGCTTGCGAAGTACGCGACAATGCAGTAAGAGAACTACACCGCTTTTTGGAATAATGATAATTAGTAAAAATCATAATTCACTAACTCTACCTTATTTTATATAAACCTATTTATAAAAAAAAACCTCATAAAAACTCTCTAAATTTGTTAATCTATTTATTGTACACAGCTTTTAAATATGTTATTAAAATTACAACGTGAGAATAAATTTGGTGTTATTATACATTTTATGAAGTACTCTTTTAAAGTTATACAAGTTTAGTTAAAATATATAAAGTTCTGACCAGATTTGATTGTAATATTCACACATACGATGAAGAGGATTATGATGTCCTAAATTATAGTCTTACATAAGGCCTCGCTCGATATTTGGGTAAAAGCACACGTCGGACACTCCATACAACGACTTGCTAATCAATGACACATACGCAAGTTGAAGTTTGTATTTTTAAATAAAAACTATGGCTCACTCACGTCTGTTTTGCGTAAAAACATCCGACTATAGTTTCAACCGCATTTGGCGGCCTTTTTCAAAGGATATACGCAAACGTCACATCGTTCAGTGACTCGCTTCGCTCTGTTCTCGCGCTGATCGGCGCTTAAAGCTTTTCGTTCGATTTTTGGAATATCCACCATAAAATGATATCGCTTTTTCGTGCTTCTTGCAAAAGAAACAATCTTGTAACGCGTACGTCACGCATTTCAATCTACAACCGACGAAGCTTGAGTCTCGCTCCGCCGCCGGCGGTAATTAAGGTATAAGTTAGATCTTGTTCGTAATATTTCCATGCAAGTTGAGTTACTGCGGCAACTTGCGCAGCAAGATTCAAGATTACAAAAGGAGAAATAAGACCCCGGCACTGCGTAAATTGGCTATATTCGCCGACACTAGCTTATAATACCGTACTCCCGACGGCCGTGTGTTTTGGTGCGCACGAGCCCGTGTTTTATTGGCATTAGTCTTACACATAGGTACCTACATAAGTAAATTATATGCTTCTTGTCTCGTGCAGAGTTTAGGTGAAATTGGTTCAAAAGTCGCTTGGCGTGGTTATGGTGAGAGATAAGCTTGGCGTTGTGAGAACGGAATTATTTGTCAGAGACAAGAGTCACCGTGAGCTAAAATTTTGCTTGCAATTCTGGACTGAAGGACATAATTTCTTGCAAACATTTCCAACGATAATTATGGGTATTGTGAAATTTATTATCTAATATCTCAGAGTGACCAGCACAGTGCATTGCCACGAAGATTCCAATTTGTTGAAATCCACAGTTCTGTATGATATGGAATATGGGAAAGCGTGAGACTTAACAACAGGTACTAGTCTCGTCATTTATTTGTATTAAAAAAGAAATAGAATATAGTATAAGTAGTAGTATAGTAGTATAAGTAGTTGTTTCAAATTTAATTATAAATTGAAGACTAATTGTATTTTGATCACAATTTATCACCTCATTATTTTGACAAATAAATAGACCATAAAACATTTCACCGCCTGGTGTGCAGCGTATCTTGAATTAGATCCAAGATCGCAGAAAAACGTCACTCGCGCGGACTCCTGCGCACGGCGCGGCGCGGCCGGCGTCGGCGCACGTAACAACCATCAAGGAACTAGAAGTTTCCGCGTTTGTTTTAAGTGACGCAAATTGTAAATTGTAGAAATCGCGATCCTTGCAAATAGTGATGTGACCGAGGACAAACTATAACGTTATACAGAAACAATTGATTTAAATTTAAATACTTGCTTGTTCAGTAGTATAAAACAAGTATAAACAAGTATCAGCTGTGTACAATAAAGAGTTTATCTATCTATCTATATATAAGATTAGAAAACTCAAAAACGACATAAAAAGCTGAACTGATTTTGATGAAACATAGCTAAGAACACTCCTGACTAATTCACCTTTAAAAAAAAACAAAATCGGTTCATCCGTTCGGGAGCTACGAAGCCACAGACAGACACACAAGACACGTCAAATTTATAACAACCCGTCGTTTTCGTTTCTAAAACAAAATTAAACGAAAATGCGCATTTTGGAGTCGGTTGTTTAAGTTTTTAACCAACTTCCAAAAATAAGGTAGTTCTTCGATAGTAGGTAGGTTTGCACGATTACTCCGTCAATTTATGAATCAAGTTTATGATGAACCTTTTTTGTTTGGTAGTTAATACCTCAGAGGTCTGATGGTTCCATATAAATTTATCAAAATTGGTTCAGTATTTTGGTTTTACAACAAAATAACAGAAAAAAAAACATCATTCAAGTAATAAAATACTCGTACAATTCTAACATTCATCATCCGTTGCTAACATTATTTAAGTTTGTAATTATGACAAAGGTCACGGGCCCTGTGTATGTGGAGCTAAAAAAATATTAAAAAAAACATTATTTTACAATTTTTATGTATGCTATTTTCATGTATGACATGCTAACGCGAATGCTATCGCGTCCAACACTAGCTCCCAAGGAATTCATTAGTGTCTGTATTTAGATACTTGTTTTTGCTGTTATGGAGTGCACGTGTGAGGCTAATCTGGTATGACATGCGGCTTACCTAGTTTTTAGTGCAATTAACTGCCTTTTATCCGACTGCACAATAAAGGTAATGTTTTACAGTTTATACGTATGATCATTTGACGAATTTCAACATATTATGAGGTCTTGTTAGAATCGTTTAAGACGTTTACTTTTTTTTACGCAAAATAGATCTACGTTTGACCACCAACTCGTCTGATTTTAAGCGACGCTGTGGTCGAGGATGGAGCTCATTGATCTAACTTGAAGTTGACTACTCACTCTAGCCTTGACAATTTCAATATTGTAAGTTCTCAGGAAACAGATACGGTGGCAAAGAATTCAATTCCTGTACAGTACGCATCAAGAATGTGGACCGATATCGCTGAGTACGGATTTTTGTTTACGTACTACATCTACGAACAGAAGACTTCGAAGAACAAACTTCCGTCTTGACAATCTCTTGACTAATATATGAAGTGTCGTTTCGGTTGCATGCATGCATTGCATGATCTTATATTCCCTTTAGTTTTTTACTATCGGACAGTTAGGAATACGAAAAATTGTTCATCATCATCATCTCAGCCACAAGAAGTCCACTGCTGGACATAGGCCTCTCCCATGGATTTCCAAAAATACTTACCGATTGGAAGCGGCCTGCATCTAGCGTCTTCCTGCCACTTGTATGTTATCTTGTATCCACCTTGTGGCTGGTTTTCCTACGCTGCGCTTACCGGTTCGTGGTCTCCATTCGAGAACTTTTCGCCTATTCGGCCCCATCGGCCGTCAGTTCTACGTGCTATGTGTAAAAATTGTTATCATTTGGATATTTCAAAAACTCGAATAGAACGCTTTAATAATGCGGGCTGGTGAAATACGCTTCCTAAATGGATTTTTATCTCAAAAGGGTTCCGTACCTCAAAAGGAAAAAACGGAACCCTTATAGGATCACTTTGTTGTCCGTCTGTCCGTCTGTCCGGGTGTCAAGACCTTTAATCTCGGGAACGCGTGAAGGTATCGAGTTGAAATTAAAAACTTAGACGCAAATCCATAGTCTCTAGCTGCAGAAAGAAAAATAAAATTTCTCAGTTTTCGTAAAAAAAAGTACAGCCGAATATGTCATAAAAACGCACATTTCGACAGTCACAAGGGAATCAAAACCTATGGGGTACTTCCCGTTGACCTACACTATGAAATTTGCCAAGAAGCATTGTGTTAGAGTACACATATAGGAAAAAGTCCGAAAACTGGTCATTTTTTATTTAATCACAAAAAAATAGTGTCTTTATGCTAGGAATGAGGGCCTAATTTTTAAAGTGAATTACTTAACTGTAAGTATCATGTGAAAGAGCTTCATTAGCATAA
The DNA here is from genome assembly GCA_947563715.1 of Lycia hirtaria. Lineage (NCBI taxonomy): Eukaryota > Metazoa > Arthropoda > Insecta > Lepidoptera > Geometridae > Lycia > Lycia hirtaria. Next base: position 15,976,687 of record OX387384.1, read on the forward strand.
CCTAAAACAGGTTTTTAAATATTTTTACGGACACACGGGAAAATATAAAAAAAATGTTTTTAGTGGGCGAGTTTGACTCGCATTTGTCCGGTTATTTTGCCATAAATTCAATATGAGTGTCTCTGAATTGCGACTGTAACGGTTTCTTTTAGATACGCGCTCCATCATAGACCGCAACGTCGCTTTACAACGTTGAATACGTTGGCGATCAATAAAAACCCTATTATGTATAATTTTAATAAAAACGCACTGAATAAACCGACTTAAAAATACGTATTTCCTTTACTTGGATGACATTTTTCTAGTTATTTTGCTATAAAAACCAAAGTACTGAACCGATTTTGATAAAATGTATATGGGTAGTCCCACATAAATGTCACCAAAACCTCTGAAGTATGACCTACCAAGCAAAAAATAATTATCAAAATCAATTCACAATTGGCGGAATAATCAGTTAACAAACGTACAAAAAAAAGCATAGTCGAATTGAGAACCTCATCCATTTTGTAAATTTCTATAATAATACACTAATACAAATTTAAGATATTATCTTTAATACACGTAAAGTTGAATAATATATGAAATAGATATTACATATATTACGTCGGTCTACGAACAGCTGATATATCTATGGTAAGAAAAAATGGATTGTACATAATTGAATAGCAAAATTAAGACCGTAAATATTAGCAACCGTACTGTTTTATTATTGCGAAAATATAGTAACACCTAGCAGATAGGTATACTGCGCAAGAGTTGAATACTCGCGAATATTTATTATCTGTAAACATACACACACACCAGCGAAGGATGCGCGTGAGATATTGTTGTGTGTGGTGTTATAGCTCGCTTTAACGGATTTGATCGTAGTTTTATGGTAAGCGTCTGTATTTGTTTTCTATAGGTAAATTGCAACAAAACTGTAACAAACACTTCAAAAATCGGCAAATGTAATCAGCCAAAAAAGGCGCATGAAGAATTAGTAATATATATGTTCCACGATAACTAAATTACAATATTTTTACGCAACTTCGTAACAAGACAAGCAAGTCACTTATCTGATGTTCACCTACATTTTTACATATCACCCAGACTTTGAAAATAAAAATAAAACAAAATCTTCAGTTGTAATGTAATGCGCTCGTCAATTTTAGTTTTAACGCCTTCTAAACAAAAATAAAAAATAAAAACCGGACAAGTGCGAGTCAGATTCGCCCACCGAGAGTTCCGTACAAACTAAAAAAAAGGGGAAATCAATTATTTTTTTTATATTTTCCTTCAAAAACCGAAAAATATACACCGTAAAAATATTTAACACATTCCTTGCTCACCACTCGGATCCGAGTGGGGCGAGGCTATAGTAGCGGCGCCTCCCACTCGGATCCGAGCGAGCGTCCCGTTCATTTTGTAGTAGTCAGTAAACCGCCGGCGTTTGAGGCAGTCAACATTGCTTTGCGCGACCACTCTGTACTTAATCAAAATTTGCCCTAAGTTTTGGTTCCCAGCTGAAGTGAAGGGTCTGCAGGGGGCGAAGAATGTGTTAAAAGCCTGTTTTAGCTTATTCTAATGAGGCTCTTTCATATTATGATACCCCACATGATACGATTAATTCACTTTAAAATTTGAGCCCTCATTCCTTCCATAAAGACACTATTTTTTGTGATTAAATTAAAAATGTCTAGTTTTCGGATTTTCTCCTATATGTGTACTCTAACACAATGCTTCTTGCCAAATTTCACAGTTCTAGGTCAACGAGAAGTACCCTCTGTGAGTGTCGAAATGTGCGTTTCTTACGACATATTCGGCTGTAACTTTGTTTTAGGAAAGCTGAGAAATTTTATTTTTCTTTCTGCAGCAAGATAATATGGATCTGCGTATATGGTTTTAATTTCAACTTGATACCTTCACGCGTTCCCGAGATATAAAGGTCTTGACACCCGGACGGACGGACAGACGGACAGACAGACGGACAACAAAGTGATCCTATAAGGGTTCCATTTTTCTTCTTTTGAGGTACGGAACCCTAAAAACGTAAGATGAATTGATCGATCAGTAATGTTTACTATGATTTTGCAGTTAAACTAACAAAAGTGTGGGACTTAATGCAATATGGCACACTCTGCAAAAGAGCCTCTCTGCTTACCTGGAAATATGGCGTAAGCGCAAGTCTACCGCGTATGGCGTATGCGCGATGCACATTACCTTTACACTTCAAGTCGAGTGAAAAAAAGACAGACATAGAATTTCTTAAATTACATTCTCCCACAATACAATTGTAGAGACAATTTTGGCACAGCGCAAATATTAGGCCTGCAGAACTCGATTAGAATAATAACTAATACCTACAGATAGTAGTTAAGTTTGAGTTTTTTTAAACATTTTATGTGCGTAGAAAAAAAAAAATTAACACAAAAAAGTCCACGTAGTTATAAAAAGTATCATCTTATATATTTGAGACACAAAATTACAAAGTATTAAGTATCAAAACTATAAATCCGCCTATATTTTTGAATGTGTTGATGTAAACAAGCCCTCAGCGAACGTGCACAATCTACCCATGTGTGCGTAATCCTCATACGTGCACCTCACATCAGTGTGCTGGGAATTGTGTATTAAGCATTTTCGTAGTAGCTAGTAGTTAATCTGTGGGATGTGTATTAGTGTGCATCAGAGTCGTAGCATTGAGCCAGGTCGTGGCACTCAGCGCGTGCGGTTCATTTTATTTGTACGATCATGCGCGTCTATCTGTACGTACCTATAGATGTAGGTGCGGTTGAGGACCGGAGAATTTACTGATGCTTTCAGCGGAAATCGTGAATTTCAAGGTTAAACTCTTCTGCGTATTCGAAATTATGCCCATGAAGGAAAGTAATGTGTTGTGAGATTCATGATTACTGTTCTGTTTGTAGTATATTTAAATAAATAAATAGATTGTGTCTAGATCACCGAATTTTAGAAGTGCAAGATTTCCTTGAGCCACTCACGTACCTAGCACAAGGAAGTTGAAGTGGCAGTGGCCAGGGAACTTAGTACAGAACTGATGGATAGTTAGACCCGAAATGGTCTTGAGCGGAGACCACGCACCGACAAGCGTAGCGTCAGAAAATCAGTCACAAGGACAGAAAATCTCACACGAGTGGCAAGAAGTGTCTGGATGTAAGCCGATTCTAACCCCTCTATTTTGAAATTCATGAGAGAAGCCAAAGTTCAACAGTAGCTTTCTTGCGGCTGAGATGATGATGATGAGATGTTGAGATTTGCTAATAAGAGAAAGAAAAACCTGTACTCTTTCGTAGTCTCCCGGGACAAATAAGCGATTCCGGGACTCATTTTAGGAACTACTAAAGAGTGGTCCGCACTTCTAGCCTCAGTGTTTCTTAAATACAACTTGAGTATCGCGAAGAAATTCACAATTTACTCCAAGCAGTTACTCTGTGCTGAATGTAGAACTGGTCGCCCCTAGTTCAAACTACAATTAGATGGGATACCGAGTATTTAGTTCCAAGGTCTATTTACATACCTACTTACCATGTAGGTGCATGGCAGTACGGGCGTCGTCGGCCTCAGCATTGTTTCCTTATGTGCATTATTTTAATTGCTCTTCCGTGTACGAAGATGTACTGTTGACGCGAACTCTAAAAATATCGAATTATCGTTTAGTGGGTTCAAATGTGGGTTCCGAAGGTCTGTGACGGGTTAGGAATAAGATGAAGAATTAGGAAGCGTATAAGTCTAATAGCTCAGGTCTACAGGTACCATATTATATACATCTTCTGTCATACACAAGATTTTTTCAATGAATTTGTTTCAGTTTATATAGTTCATAAATTTTAAAACATTCTATGGGGTATATACAAAAAGCCCAGTGGCTCGAAGTGCATCCGGAAATCGTACTTCTCCATAAGGTATAAAGCTACAGCAAGAGCTTTGCTCCGTGTTTCCCTGAACGATCGTATCTGGTACAAAAAAACGAATTGATAACCTCCTTCTTTTTGGAAGTTGGTTAAAAAGAAGGTGCGTTCCGCACATCGGGACTTGAACCCGCATATCCCCAACCAATACTTTGGAGTCTCCCACTCTAATCACAAGTTCCCATTGTTCTAGAGAAAGTTGTAAAAGGTAATCATATCAGATCTATGTATATGTATGCACTAAGTAGAAACTTAAAAATGTGTAATGTTGGCGTATCTAAATTAATAAATAAGTACTGATTGGGATTATGCGGGTTCAAATCAAAAATGTGTAAGACAGCAGTGACTGGAAATGCAAGTGGCAGGATGAGCAGCAATTAATGGGAGTGAATGTGTGGGATTGAAGGTGATGATGATGATAAGGAATTTTAAGCCTGATTTCTGAAATAACATTTAAGTAACAACTCGAATGGTATCTGAAACAGCAGCCTTGATAACTTGGCAGGGTATGGATAAGTACAAAATATACGACATAACTTCTCAAATATTGAATATAATCGAGTGATCGAGAGAAAATCGGTTTCCTCGTTTTAATGCGTTGCAATGGCAACAATAAGGAACCTGATTTTCAAACCTGTTTCCGACCTTGAAAGACCCAGAACAAGTTCTCGGTTTTGTTTACATTAAGACATTGTTTTTATGGTGTTTTAATGATACCAGTATTTTCAGACTCCTTCGGGTAATTGTCCACCCCATAATCCTAACCGTGGAAGCGGAAATCCCATCGATTATGTCAACTTGTTTAAAAATGTCACTGGGCACAGAAAACGAGAAAAGTACAGATACTGTGAGATACGAGATCTTACTCTAATTATGATTTTTTTTATTTTCAGTGGCACAAATTTTCGAAACGTCAGACTTGAAATGGCCAGAATTTCAAATCTTCGCAATTTGAAATGGTCAGAGTACATTCACAGATATGTACTAATAATACTATGTTGTCGCGTTACACCTATTGGTGCAACGGACTGTTAGGCCTAATTGGTACAGTACTACAGTAGATCCTGCCTAACCTAATTAGACCTTAAGTATCTTAAATAAAAATATGAAATTACAATAGTATAAATTTATTAAAACATTACATGTGGAATATAAAAAACTTTGAGGTTAGTTTAGCTAAACAATCAAGTCTAAAAAAACCTTGAAGTATCTGATGCTGGAGCTGAAGTAAACGGAACTCCAAATGAATTTAGACGGTAAATTCCAGTGGGAATCTAGATGAAAAGTCTCCAGGGAGGTTCTCTCGATATCTCAACGAGAGTTATTCTTGAAGAGAAGTATTGGTATGCTCTCGATAACTTAACGAAAGTTATTCTTGAAGTACAGAAGAATTGATATGGAAAAGCTCACCATTTATCTGTCTTAATAAAGGTACCTCATATTCCAGGGTCCTTACATCCTCAATGGGGAGATGATCTGGTAACTTCAAACAATTCGACCATGCGAATTGCTTGCTCAAAATTTAAAATAATGGGTCCAGACTTCTGCCTGGAGAACCTTAAAAACCAGAGGAACCTTAAAAAAGGAACCAGGCTTAAGCCAAGTCTCAGAGATGGCAATTAGAGTTGGATCATATTTATTAATAATATATAATAGTTCAGATTTTTTACTATTAAGACTTTGACAGTTCCATTGCAGCCCTAGGGAGGACGCCATCATGGGCAGCATAATCTTGGGCAGCGATGGACGGTAATAAGCTAGGAGAGTTAAGTAGCCTGGTGAGAGTCTGTATAAGCTCCAAAATGCTACTAGAGGATGTAGAGGGAACAGTATAAGGACACTTGTAGGCAACACCATTATTATTAGAGATTGATGGATTATTAATTATCGCCTGATGAGCAGAGCGATCATCGCCCTGTCTTTGAACTGGAGGAGGCTTGGGTTTGAGAAAGACAGTTTTTCTATAGGACTGGGAGGCTGAGCTGGGTGATTTATTTGGAAAAGACAGAGGAGCAGGGTAAACCTTGGCATAAGATGTTTTGGCTGCATCACTATAACTTTTACCTCTAATAGGCAAATGTAATTTGGAGGCTTCATTGTATGAAATGTTTTTCTCTGACATTGTGATTTTAATTTGTTTTTGTCAATAGAACTCAGGACAGGATTTACTAATTGAGTAGTGGGGGCCTGAACAGGATAGGCATGGGGAAGAGCCTTCTTTTTCACGTGTCACCTGTGTGGCCTTCCCCACACTTATAACAACGTGGCTTGGACCGGCAGCTGTTTTTGGTATGACCAAAGCGAGAACACTGGTAACACTGCACAGTAGGGTAATAATATCGCTCAACAGAGAGGGAGTTGAAACACATGAATACCCGAGGGGGGAGAACTTGACCGTCGAAAGTTAGAACACAAGACTGAGATGGTTTGAAGATAGGGGCCCCATTAACAACCACCTTATAATTTAACCACCTTACTTTTAATATTGGGCAACCATCAATAGGAACACGATTTAAACAGATTTTCTGGTTCCATTTACAGAATACATGGAATTAATTTAAAATATATGGCCAGGAAATCATGTGTAAAAGCTCAATAAACCTTTTTCATTAAAAATTTGAAACAAAAAAAAACAATTTTGAGAGATAAAAAACTTTGACACCGCTGTCTAACCTGTCAGAGTGAAATTTTTTAAAACGTAAACAACCACAATATTGTGATTTTATTTGGTTTTAAGTTAAAAATAGCAGTGAAAAAGCTTTTAGAAACCAGCACAGAATAGAAGAAGCTGGAGGAAATTTATAATATCAAGCCTTTAATAGTCCTAGGATGGAACAACACAAAAAAAAACCAGGTAATACCTACATATATTATTACAATGTTACGTAGGTACTGCTTCCATCAAATACAAAAAGTTGACGCAGGAATTTTGTAACTATGTTTATCTATTTTTGAAACCCTCCCAAAAAATGGGGCGTTATAAGTTTGAAATGTGTATCTGTGTGTATGTCTGTGGCATCGTAGCACTCATTGTTTGAAAGATAATAAATATCGAGAGCGTCCATAAGTATGTTTCATCAAAATCGGTTTAGCCGATTTTATTTATCGGGAGTTTTTGAGTTTTCTAAACTTACACTTGTTTTTGTTTGAAGGTATAACAGATTGGTACCTATGAAATTTATATTTAAGATAGCATTATCTAAATCAATTCCGAGGGATTTTTAAATTACAAATTTCCGTCATTATTTTGTCGTAATGTGCTCAGGTTATTTTATCTTGTAATACACTTAAATAGCAGTACTTATGTACAATCAAAGGCTCCAACTGAGTCATAACTTGCTTCAAACAGGTGTTACAGATGGCGCCACCATTGCTTAGTCAGGTTAAGCTAAATAGTAGCTGTTTAGATTTTTTCACACCCCGCGTAACTAATGCCTTCCCTGGCACTGACATTTAAGATGCGTGTTGAGTTCAGTTGTATATTGATTTTCTTTAACTGAAAATATTACTTTTAAATTGCGTTTGTTTACATTTGTTTAATCTGCTACAGAAGGTGTACTGTGTGTATCGTGTCTCGTGTAAAGATTTTTCCATTGTTGTTGTTCGGAAAGCGTCCAGTTTTTCCGGTTTAGTGACAAGTAAAACTGATCGTTTCGCTCTCTAATAATCCTTTATTTTTTGTATAATTTATCTTGAGGGATTAACTTGAGTTTCCGAGATGTTTTTAATTTGTTTTCTTGTTTAGCGCAAAAATTCATTCTTGCGTATTTTTTTTAGATTGGCCGTGATGTTTACTTTTTATGATTAACAGGTGAGTATTTTGACCATCAAGTTCATCTCATGATGGTCACACATCTCTCTAATTGGATTTCACGTGGGGTTACTGGAATACACCTTTAGATGCATTGCAAAATTCAAAGATTAGCCCGTGCTATGATCCTACAATCTTGGTATTTTCAAGGCTAGAGTGAGTGCTAGAGTGAATGAGAGATATCTTCTAGATCTACGAGCTCCATTCTCGGCCACACCGTCGCTTAACATTAGGCGAGTTGATGGTCAATCGTAGATCTATAGTGTATAAAAAAACATCTAAGTTTGACTACCACTATGTGTCGTCGAAAATAGAAGAACAAGTTGATCTAGAAAATATGTATGGTCAAACCGCAATATTCCGGGTAATTCTGAACAAGTATTTCTCATTTGGCGGATCATTTATATTTCTTATCGGTCATATAAGAAAGTAATGCATAAAATATTAATTTTTATTCCAAAATGATTATTCAAGAATACACTATAAGAAAGGGTATGGGCAAAAAATATCTTCGTATCCCGTATTGTCTAAATCTGTCTTCTAGGCAAGCACGCTCCATTGTAGATCACACTCAAATAGTTGCTGAATAATTTGGTTGCTTAAACAACAACATCAAGGTTTGCTCCATACATACATTGGTTTACTAGGTCCGATTATAAGCAATCAGAATCAGAAATAAAGAGATTCGTAGACGTACAATAGTCACCGACATAGCTCAGTAGATTAGCAAGTTCAAGTGGCAGTGAGCAAAGACTTAGCACGTAGGACTGACGGCCGATGGGGCCGAACAGTTTTCGAGTGGAGACCACGCACCGGCAAGCGCAGCGTAGGAATACCAGATGGACAGACGACCTCATACAAACGACAGGAAGATGCCGAATGCAAGCCTCTTCCAACAGGTCTTGTTCGATATTCTGACGATGATGATGATTAAACGATCGTTTTGCATTGAATCGCACACAGAGCCACTTAAATTTCGCAACACGACGACCCGAGATTGTAAGCCCGATAACGCGCATTAAACTTGACGTAAACAAATTGTAATCTTACGTCTCACTCATCAATAAGGTTCAATAGCTCCTAAAGGACGAGGACACTCTTTTTATAGACTTTTATTGACAGTAAAAACTCAAAAAAGATACCTCTGGGGTCAATATACTCGGGCACTCGACGCCGAGGAGAAAACTTTAGTAATTTTTTGCCTTTGATAATTTTTATTTTGTAGATGTTTGAGAATTTTTTGTAACGGTCGGTGTAGTTAAATATTTAATTTGAGTCTTCTTGAATGTGTGTATTTCTACCAGTATTGTTTAGTTTTCCGTGTGTTTGTCTATATGATATTAATAATTATTTTATTATAATTTATAATTCACCTCAATAGCTCCGATTTGTCAAATTCTATATTGTACAATATGTAGTTCCGTCATCTATCCACATACCAAAAATCTGTATTTATTTAATTTATTTTTTATGTAGTATTAAGAGGCCCTTGCCTCTCAGTGTTGAATTCGGCTCTACTGATGCCCATCAAAGGACCGTGCTACGACCCGAGATTTAAATTAGAATTGAAATTGAAAAATACCTACATAAAGTGCATATTTATTAGAAAAATACATATTTACAGAAACGTACCTACTTAAAAAAAATCTTTGTGTAATTCTCAACTGCAGCTTTAAATATCTACCTACAATACACAATTTGTAACTCCTTACAACGGTTATCAGTTGTTAAAAAATTAAATTTAAATTCGATTAAGGATAAAATTAATCACTTGCCGATGCGTTATTGTCTTCCCGATTTGTATGCGTTTGGATGCGTGCCCATAACAGGGGCGCTGCAGTGAATGCTTATGAGTCAGGGGTTTATATCATTACTGCTTGTTACTATGACGATTTCTTTATACGCACGGTAATCTTTATAGACTTTTCATACCTTATCGTATGAGATTAATAGTGTAATTCATAATATATAAACTAGTATTTCTATGAACAGGGGGGCAATTCAGTTATTCAAAACCGATCCATAGCTGAAGCTTGGGCGAAGCATTTCTTGTCGGCTGATTATTTTTTGATTTAGTAACGAGCTGTGTAAAGTTTCTTCAAATGTGTCAATTGTATGACATAAAAGTGACTGAATCAAAAAAAAAATGGCGGCCGACGGGAAACGCTCCACATATGGTTCGGTTATGGAGCGGTCTTGAATAACTGAATTGGGCCCCTGTACACAAGCGAGCACAAATTAATGTTTTTTTAAGGTTTTTGCGATTGATACTCGTGAAATAAACCGAATTTATCGCGTATATTTTATGACATAATTTTATGACCGTTTCGAACACTTTGCAGCGACCGTGGTCACAGGTGAGACTAGATGATAGTTATATTTTTGTTATGAAAATATTAATAACTTAATTACCTACTGTTTTTATGCAAAATATCCCCTATACAAGTAGAAGTTGCTCACGGATTCAACAGGTACAATGAGCACAGATATTTTGCAACCATATTTATTTCAAAAAATCTGTCTAAAATCTACTGCTGATATTCTAAATTAATTTTCAGAATTTTTAGATAATAAAAGTTTCTGCCAAATGTTATCAAATTATCAAAATCGGCCGACAAATGATTAATTATGTTTCATACATCTCTTTTCACCCGATTCGCAAGAAGGAGGCTTATGTTTTTAAAAGAATGAGTAGCGAATTAAGTAAGTGTAATGAAATCGTAAGTTAGACTGCAAATATCGCTTTTCTACTGTCGTGTATTTAGTATTTCTTTAAAATATAATAAATGCTTGTTGCCAGAGTTTTCAGAACCTTTTGTCACGACAACCTCTTGGTTAATTTTGATCTTTCTTTAACATTATTTTGGTTCCTCTTTATTATACATAGAAATTTTAGCATTACAAATATCCGTATATAAGATGAGTTGTCAAATGAGCTTTCGGGAATTTGATAGTGTAATTTTTTTTTTTTGGGTTTTTCTCAATACGGTTTCTAAATAGGTAACCAATACTTGTTTAAGAGTAAAAATATTATTCTTTTTTTATCGCAAGTAGGCCTGCGCTTGACCAAAAACTCGCCTGGTGTTAAGGCCACGCTTACAGGCAAAAACCAGCAAAAAACAGCTTTTTGAAAATTTACAAAAAAAAACTTGTACTATTTAGTCAAGCTCAAATTTTTTGTATGTAAAATCTTGATATCTTGGCTAGGGTTCTCCTAGTACAAAACACGATTGCTGAAAAAAGTCTCGATAGCTTTATTTTTTTAATAATATGCCAATTAAATTTTCAAATTGATCTCCAAGTTGCTTAAAGCCACCAACACCAAAGTTACCATGTTATGTAACTATTACATTTTTAGCGTTCTACTAGTATACATTTTTGATGTGTTTAGTGCACTATTTTACAGTAATTTATTTTACAATAATTTTGCTTGCGAGCAGTCGTCCCGCGGCGCGCGGCGCGGTGGCGTCGTACGTACCTCTGTGCTACACGTACATGAAAACACCGCGTTCAAGAAGTGCGGACTGGGTAGCGTAAAATACCTAAAATTCTGGGGAAGCCTCGCCTTAAGTGCCAGTTAATGTCTACAATGGAGCGCGCTTACCTTGAATAGGTTTCTACCTATTCACTTATATTGAACGAACTCTGAAACTAAGGATGCACATAAAAATTCCACAATATCCTTGAGCAACACTCGGCGTAGTGTAATACTTTAGTAATTAAATTAATAAATATTAATTAGAGCGCAGTATGGAGACCGCGGCGACACGCGAGCGGTGAGCACGCGAGCTCAAGGGTTGAAGGGTGAAGGGATTTTTTCAGCCAATTAATATTTCCCCGGTGATGTGGGGGTTGACGAGAATAGCGGTAAAACGGTGTTTTCCTGTTTGAGGTATTGTGGTTAGTTATATTTATTTGTACTTGTATATCGAAAGTGGCTTTATTCAAAACATTGCGTTTTTGAGTTACAATAAAATTCAAAAATGTGGAGACCATGTACCGGCAAGCGCAGCGTAGGAAGACCAGCCACGAGATGGACAGATGACCTCATACAAGTGGCGGGAAGACTCTGGATGCAAGCCGCTTCCAATCGGTCTTTTTGGAAATCCATGGGGGAGGCCTATGTCCAGCAGTGGACTTCTTATGGCTGAGATGATGAGGTGTAGATGAGCCCTGTATGCATCCCATAAATGCCATCCCACAATCCCCAATCCCACAATGCCATCCATATGTTATGGTAGTCGATGCATTTAATGCAAGTACCTAGCTAGCTAGGCGAAAGATCGCCGCTCGGTTGTTTTCTGACTGAAAATACGGCCAAATCCGGGTTCACTAAAAGTTCAACCTAGTTAGATCTATTTATCGTCCCCGAATCTACCTGCATACCAAATTTCATCAAAATTGTTAGAACCTTTATATATTCCGGCTTAGGCTAAGAGCAACCCCTAAACTATTTGTCAATTGTAAACAAGGTGCAAAACATGTCTCATTTCGTCATAAGCAGACATAGAAATAGGTACATGTGTATATGTAATATATATTTAAATGCATAAAGAGTGTTTTGTGCTTAGCGTCACTTCTGTTTTCAAATGTCGAATTATGGATTTTAATTAGTTGACATTTTTGTGAAGAATCTCCCAATAAAAAATTGCTAACCACAAACAAATCTATGCAATTATAGAATTTGTATAATAAGGTTCGCCAAAATTTGTTCGTGAAAAGTACGACTTATACGCGATCACCAACTTCCAAACACATAAACAAACATCCGAACAAATGAAATCAAAATTTGTCTATTGATGCAGATAACTTAGCTCGCTTTGCTCGGTCAGTCGATAAGTATAATTAGATAGGTATGTAAATGTAAGAATATCGCGTACAGACAATCATCACAATCGCAGTATCCATGGCCGGTAAATGTGCATGGGTAAATACAACGATAATTACCTGCTTATAGCAAGTGGGTAATTGTTTAGCAAACTGTAAACTGGGAAAAAATATGCTATTACCAACACCGCAATTAAATCCGCTTATTTTTTTTATCTAAGTATAACTTTTTTTTTATAGTAATATTTTTTCCTTGTTTACATTACTTAATTAATTCACCATTGTTAATTTATATCATTTAATAGCTTGGTTTATCACCGATTACTGGTGGCAATCAATGATAGATAGAGTTATTCTACGGATGGGTGACATAAATCCTAATGTTAGAAATGAGAGTGACACTCTCCTATTCGTCTCTCTATTTTTTTTTATTATTATTTTTTTTAATTTCCGGACATTTCACTCAACACCATCTAGTCCAAACTAAGCAAATCTTTTACTATGAAACTAGATGGCTGATAGAATACATATATAATTTTTTGTTGTTGTTAATATATACATAATGATACATAGAAACACCCGAACAAACAGAACAAACATCCATTCTCATCACATAAATGTTTGTTCTAGATGGGGATCGAACCTACGACCTACAAGGCTCAGCAGGCAGACATACTACCAACTGAGCCACTAGGCCAGTCATCCTCTCTTCCTCTCTCTGTCTATTTTTACCTTTATAAGTCTAAATAGAAAGAACGAGTAGCGTTTTCGTAGCGTCTATTAGCACTTTGTTAAAAGAATAAAAAAACTAATTACATAAAAGCGATTAACTGTCAACCAAAAATTTCTGTTGGTTCAATGTTACTAGTTTCCACCTTCATCCACTAGATGGCGTTGGGATTTCTTAACAAACGCTAACGGCTCACGAATTTAATTTACGTGTATAAAATTAGTCGAGAAATATACGAGATTTTTGTCATCTATTCATTATTTAATTTTTAGAGAGAAATGCACAGGAATTTGCCGCCGTCTCTGTTTTCTGAGACCTTCTAACTTGAAATTTTCAAGGCTAGAGTGAAAAGATATCTTCTAAACCGACGAGCTCCATCCTCGGCGACACCGTCGCTTAACATCAGGCGAGTTGGTGGGCAACCGTAGATCTATCAAGTATAAAAAAAGATCTGGGTTTCGTATAGCGTTTTTCTTAGCAGGTATAACACACGTTTGCGTTAAATGATGTTGCGTGAACGCAAGCCTTGTGTGAATGTAAGTATATTTTTGCGAGAAAGTATGCGAAACTCGATGTAAAGCGTAATTATTCATACTTTAAAAAAAAAAAATGAGAAACTTGCAATTTTTATTTTTTATGAGAAATGTATTATTATTACAAACATTGAAAGTTAAATAAAAGCTTTTAAAAAATAATCCTTGACACTCTGAAAGTAAAGTGAAATCCAAGGACACCTCGCACATCAAAATCGGTCAAGCAGTTTAGCAGCTTAGGCTGTATAATATAGAAACGCACATACATACATATGTACATTCATCATAATAAGTATCTGTCAGCCAGAAATTGATCTTTGGTTTTATTTACAATCAAATATAAGTAGGTAGAGGTTCTTAGATCGCCATAGTGCGACCATCATCTGTCTTGCTCGCGCATAACGTACATAGATATATATACATACAAACATACATAGGTACATCCGAAAAATTACCCTCCTTCTTACGCAGTCGGGTATAAAAATTGTTGCGCTGGAAACCCCCTATATGCATACGTGACGATAGACAGTAAGTCGCCATTGCTATCAGCTACCGTACGCCGATCATTGATTTGATAAAATTCCAGCAGATTTGATATAAATTTCAGGAGTCCTTCATAAAATCCTTCCTCACCACTCCTTTGAATCTACGCAAATGGAAAATTGTTGTTCCCATAACAACAATAAGGCAGTTCGTACATGGAGGCACACAACTGAAATACCCGCTAAATTAAATATTACTCTGACTTTCATAGTTGACCTTGAAATCACTTAAGTGACCTTCAATTACATATTTTTTCTGATTAGACTTGATTCTTGAGCTGGCATTAATGGAGCTAAAATCTGCACAAGGAAACTTTGAATCATTCACAGCTTGTGTATGTGTAGATACGAGGCTATTGTAAAATTAACCGTTTTTTTTATAAAAATCTGGCCTTAAATTTAAAAATATTTATATTAATTATTATGTTTTTATTATAAGACCATCGGTTTAGGCTGTAGGTACATTCATCATACTCGTAATATCCTATCACATATGTAATATCCTATCGTATGTATGGGCCTGTCATCCAAAGATCTTTGATGACAGACAGACAGGATGACAGATCTTTGGCTTTATTTACAATCAAATATGAGTAGATAGTAGGTACATGAGGTTCTTAGATGGCCCATTAATAACAAAAATCAATTCATTGAGCTGTTCAAAATTCACTTCAAACGTCACTTTGCTAAAACCGTTTATAATATAAAATAGGATGTAGCGGGTATGGTAGTGCTTAAGGTAGCGACTATGGTAGCGAGTATCTTATACAATATCGCCTCGTGTACGAGCGGGCTAAGTCACCAGCACCACATTCAAGTATTTATCTAGTGCATACGTGACGGCAGACAGCGAGTCGCCGCCCGTATCGCGGGCCGCGTGGAATCGATACCGTGTACGTAAGTACGGTGAAATACCTACGTATTTATCTATTGGTATTTATGAAAACATGCGGATGCTCGAGTTGTTGTCGAATGAACAAACCAATGAAGAATTTGGTAGATATGTAAGTCGGTAGCGTTTATGAAGGTTTAATGTTTGGGTTAAGAATAAAATTGTGGCATAGTAAGAATTTATACATTAACTAGATTGAAATTATTATTAATGATAATTATAAAATGTGCATAATTATATTTATTAAAAAAACTTAATAGATGTGTGAGTTTCTATGTACATTTTATGGTATCATGTATGTCCAAAGAAAATTACAGCAACAGATACTATTTTATTCTCATCAAAGCTGCATTAATACCCGTGCAAATACGAGAAACGTGAAACAGGAACTAATAACATTTCTTTATTGGCAGGCTAGGCGCTTGACTTTGTGGCATTAATAAAAACCCATAGGGAAGTTGTACAGGATTCGCCAATCAATCATTTGTTATAAATAAGGTGTCTAATTTAAGCTAATCACGCTTTAAGCTTAAACCCATAAATAAAACGTGACATATTAACCAAAGACCCTTAGACTTAGCCTTCGCTTAGTCAGACGTCAAACGTCATTCAATGTAAATAATTTAAAAAAAAACTAAAAAAACATGCTTCAAAATATAATTGTATTGTCATCGGTTCTCGATAGGTCTACACAGTTTGAATGAAATGTGTCCATTTGAAGTGGGTCAAAATCAAGTCCAAAGGAGTCGGTTACAAACAAACAAACACGCATACAGGTTAAGCTAATAAAAGCGTGTTAAAAAAAGGTGGACTAATGAAAGTTTTTTAGCAAAACTATTTTTCTCATTCACTCGGAAGTAAAAATGCTACGGTGGTACTAAATTCAGTGTCAAAGAATATAAATAGAAAAAAAACATCTATTATCAATTAATATAATATAGGAAAACTCTGAGACGTGGTCCCTAACTATGGGCCTTATAAGGAAGCTCAAGGTCACGCAACGAGCTATGGAGAGGGCTATGCTCGGAGTCACTCTACGAGATCGAATACGAAATAAAGAGATACGTAGACGTACGAAAGTCACCGATATAGCACAGAGGATTAGCAAGTTGAAGTGGCAGTGGGCAGGCCACATAGCACGTAGAACTGATGGCCGATGGGGCCGAAAGGTTCTCGAGTGGAGACCACGCACCGGCAAGCGCAGCGTAGGAAGACCAGCCACGAGATGGGCAGATGACCTCATACAAGTGGCAGGAAGACGCTGGATGCAAGCCGCTTCCAATCGGTCTTTTTGGAAATCCATAGGGGAGGCCTATGTCCAACAGTGGACTTCTTATGGCTGAGATGATGATGATGATGATGAGGAAAACTCTCCTAATACTGAAAATACACCCGTAGCTCTTCCGGAACCGTAAAGGCGCCTTTAACAAGTGCCTTCGAAAATGAAATTGCAACAATATTGGCAGTATCTTCACGCTAATAGACAAATTCAGCGCCGGTCGCGAGCGAAGCTGCCGAGGGTTCTCGTGCACTGCACGGGAGTAACATCTTTCGTTCTTAAAACAAACATCTATTTGAGATCAGGAGGGTTAGACAGGCATTCTAATTTCGTGAACGACAGTAGAATAGAAAACTAAATGTAAGGGATTGACATTACATAGCGAACCGTCACGGGAAGGCATTTCAGAGTTTTTTAGAATTTCGAAGCGTAAGCGTTTGTTGAAATAGAAACATTTCCCGCAGATTCGAGGAGATCGGTGAACTAAAGCGATCCCAGAATGGTAGACTAGATGAATAATTTCTCTGTAATACTTTCTTCGATGAATATAAACAAATTGAGGCTTTACCGTTTACTTTACAGTTTTAAAGCGAAACGCTTTGAACACTTCGTAGTATCCGTCGTAGGTGAGACTATAATGGCAGTCGACTTTTATTTTATGCAAGACTTTCCCTATCCATTCAAAACTTGCTCACAGCGTCAACAGGTCACGCAGATTTAGCGTAAGTTATGTTACGATATGACCAGGATCTATTCCTTCAGGTTATTTCTTGATGTCAATCAATTCACGTAACATTCTTCGCGTTTCTCTAGCCAAGATTCAATGATTTATCATAGTGGATAATGGATAGACTTATCTAGTGTTCACATACTACAAACTATTCTTACTGTATTTTTTTATTTTTATTTTAAATCAGTTTTTGCCCTATAGATTATAAGACAAAGTATTGATGATATTTCTGAGTCGGTTCCCGAGGCTTTGCCGTGAATTTCCAATTCACTGTGGAAATTTCCTTAAGCCAGAATTCGATTTTTTGTCAGTTTCAAGCGATTGTCCTTGTCATTGCCTTGTGTCGCCGATATGGCAATTTCACGGTACGGCGCCACCGCGCGCCGGTCGCAGTTCTAGTCTACACAATGCACGCTGACCCCAAAGTACCTCGGCAAGTCAGGCAGCTGAGGCAGCCGAGGCTACGTCTAACGCTCGCCTGTCATATTAGCGTTATCGTGTTCGCCACAAGGATTATAATTTAGCAAGCGCGCTGTGCGCAGTTTGAAGAATAAGCTTGGATAGAAAACTGCGAGGTGGAAATTGGAAATAGAAAAGTGCAGCGCAATGTCTTAGATATGGTTTTAGAAGACGGTTAAATATAAACATCACAAATTTTCGACAAAAGGTTCGTTTTGATCCAAGTTAATTTTCGTAAAAATCATTTTTACGTTAGTAAAATTATAATAACTTTAGTTTAAAAAACTTATTTCAAAACACGCAATTCGTTTACTTGGATAGCATTTTATTTACAAGAATGCACATTTATAATCTTTTGTAGCAATTACTACGCATACTTTCTCACAAATAGCGTATCAAGCGTAACGAAATCGTAAGTTACTGTAAAAACAGCTTTTCTGCAGTCGGGTGTTTTTTTTTCTTTTAAATAATATATACTTGTTTATTGACAATATCATCACAATATTGCATTCCTTCATGTAATGCTACAAATAAAATATGTCGCAATCTTGCAATGACGTTAGGCATGTGGGCACTTCAAGATAAGATTTCAATTTCCTGAGCGGGATTAAAGTGTCAAGTGGCTGATAAGGACAAGGTTTTGTAATGTTATCAATCAATTACTCATTGCAACTCATGTATTCGGTGTGTTAAAAGATAAGAGTAAAAGATGGCCGAACAAATGCAGTGTTTTTATTGCGGTGTTGAGGTATTTACGATGCAATTTTGCAATTGGAACTGAACGGAGAAGATTCATTTAATCACTACTGCATTTTGCAGTCCGTTATCATAGACGCTGAAAATACTTTCTTCTATGGATACTTATGCTATACAAGGAATTACACCCTCCTAATTTACATTTTTTAGAAGCAACGCTTTAGGATATACCTACGTTGCTTGATAGTCGGTTAAATAGATAAATTATTTTAAAGATATAAACGTCATAGCATAATACGGAAAATCACCTATCAAATATCATATTATAAGTAATTAAGTTTCCGGCAGCCTAGTCGGGAGACCGTCTGTCCTGCGATTCGCAGGTCCTGGGTTCGAATCCCGCGGCACGCACCTCTTGTCTTTTCGAAGTTATGTGCGTATTGTTGATTGCCGCCAACTTCAAACGGTGAAGGAAAACACCGTGAGGAAATCTACATGTCTGAGAGTTCTCAATGGTCTTGAAGATGTGTGAAGTCTGCCAACCCGCACTTGGCCAGCGTGGCAGACTATGGCCTAACCCTTCTCACAATGAGAAGATGGCCCGCGCCCAGCAGTGGGACAGTTTGTACAAACAGGGCTGATAAAAAAAAAAGTTTAAATAACAGAAACAACCGACTTCAAAATGTGCAATTTGTAAAAACCAAATTACTGAACCGATTTTAATAAAATTTCTATGAGACCAATATCAAAGCATTTCCTTTCAAATAAATTCATAAATGATGGAGTTATGTAACACACACAAAAATACCTCCTCCTTTTTCTTAATCGCCGGTAAAATCTCTGGAAGTTTCAAATATAAAAGCAATAAATAAATAAACAAATAAATTAAATATATATATATATATATATATCGAATCATATTTAGCATATTTTTAAGTGACCTTAAATCATGCCTTTATTGTATTTAAGTGCTTCAAAAACGCATTCTTACCACCTCTCGATGGCACAAAAGATAATCCTATGCGAATGCAGCACAACAATAAAGCCATGCTTTTAGCGCGTCCGGCTGCTAATTGTTGGGTCGATCTCTCCGATTGCTATGATAATGGTAAGAATAGGCTGAAACGGTAGCTAAAGATAACTAAAGATATAAAACCGGCAAAGTGCGACATTGATTCACACATCGAGATTTCCGTACTCAACAAATAGTGTAGTAAAAATAAATCCATTTATATGGAGCAGATCACACTAAATGCAATTTGGAGGATTCTTTAGAATTATAATAAAATTTAAAATTGTTAGTTTTTAATTTGTATTTCAATTATTATTTATTTTGTAATCAAACTTATTAACTATTTTTTATGATTTCTTATAATATTTAATTTCTAATGCATTTTGATCATATGTGAATAAATTATATCTTATACAAATAGGTAATAGGAAAATACCTAACAACATAGATTCAAAATAATGATTGATTTAAAACATAACCCTCGCTTTTCAAATCTTGGAATCTAACTAAGACACACTTCCTATCTTTTGATTCAGTTCAAATTTAGTTCTGTACGGGTCAAATCTCGGAAGCTAACTTAATCCCACTTCCTGACGTTCCATTGAGTTCAAATTTGATTATGTACGGGTCAAATCTTGGAAGCTAACTTAATCCCACTTCCTGACGTTCCATTGAGTTCAAATTCGATTATGTACGGGTCAAATCTTGGAAGGTAACTTAATCCCACTTCCTGACATTCCAATGAGTTCAAATTTGATTCTGTACGGGTCAAATCTTGGAAACTAACTTAGTCTCACTCCCTGACGGTCGATTGAGTTCAAATTTGGTTTTGTACGGGTCAAATCTTAGAAGCTAACTTAGTCTCACTTCCTGTTCAAATTTGGTATACAGGCGTATCTTCGATGACAGTGCAAAATAAATAATTAAGGCGTATAGTCCAATGAACCTGGTTTGATGATGAAGTTGAAAAGTTGTCTTGTGTACAATAAGTTTGTAGTACATACAAAAAAGTATATAAAGTGGTAAAGCATAATATTTATCAGCTATCTCATTCCCATTTGTTTGGTTAAAGTTTGGTGCTGTATGGAAATGTCCACTGATATCCACAATATTAATATATCGTACAAAATGCAAAGCAATAGTTATTTGTGCAACAAGAGAGCAAAGTCGTTTTTTGCTGCGAGTGCTGATTTTGAATCCTGAGCAAGCGAAGGATTCAAAGATTGAATCACTCGCTACGCTCGTGATTCTAAAGTTGAATCCTGAGTGTGGCGAGGGATTCAAAGGCACGAGATGCAAAAAACTTTGCTCTCGTGTAACACACATAACTTTTCACTTCAGCAGCGAGAACACTTTAGGAGATCATAAATATTCACAGGTTAAATATCAGTTTTATGTGCAGTAAATACTTATTTTCGTTTAAATACAACAATAAGTTACATTAAAAGACATAATTATCTTTTTGCAAAATTTCTTTAGTTAGTACGAAATTTCGAACGTGTTAATCTTTGAGGTCGAATTCAAAATCAGAACTTCGAAAGGGCTGGTCTTTGACTCTCTCTCTTTCTAATGGCGGGAAAGAGATGTGAATGTTTCGAATTGTTTGATTAACCCAAGGCTGAATAAGAAATTCGCGGCTTTCTGAAAAAAAAAGTTACTTTGTCTCACTCTAGCAAAATCGCATTATGCTCACTGATTTGAGGCAGCAAAACCTACATGTTTGAGCTACTGAAGTGAAAATTAAAATTCATAAAAGGAACATGCTCGACCATCTTTGTTCCCCAGTAATCATCGCATTTCCGGCGTATAATTAAAAACTAATTCTACGTTTCGAGCGCTTTACAAGTTAACAAAAGCACGTGAGTAATCCTTGATTGTTACACGACTCTTTTGAATGCAGAAAAACTGGTGGAATTGTGGAAACAGTAAGTAATGTTGCCTGAATAGGCACGTTACGCAATCTTCTATACGAATAGGACAAAACTGTTACCCTAATGTGTGTGTGTGTTACCCCTGGACATTAACCGATGTCGATGAATTGGTTTTTGTCTGATTGGAATTACAAATGGGGATGTATCTATGAATGGTTTTTGCAAATTGTATTATAATTCCGAAGTTAGAAAGTTAAAAGAAAAAAAGCCATCCGTTGAATGGGCCGCAAGATGGGGCTCGTCGATCTAGAAGACGATATAGTCTGGTTCTGATTGATTGTCACGTGTTATCTTGTATTATGTAAGACTATATTCTGTTTTACTTAAATAAATAAAATAAAATATCTATTCACTCTTCTTCTAACCTTGAAACTTTCAAGAAAAAAATGACTAATTTTCAGAATTCAGATAATTCCATGTGCGGTACGGACCAAGAAAGTGGCGCGAAATCGTTGAGTATGGAGTTTTTTAAACAATATTTATTTGTTGCTTTGAGTTACTGTTTATATTGTATAACATTTTCAAAAGCCAAGGAACAAAGGCTTGCCAGCGAGCAAGGCTCATGTTTGACAGAACAAGGATTACCCACAAGGCTCAGGTTATCTCTTCACGCTCCTATAACCAGAATTAACGACGCTAATTTTTTATTTCTTTTCTTTATGTTAAATTGTCCTTAAATTAAATAACGCTTATTTCACCGTTTTTTTTTATTCGTGAAAAGGTACATACTTAATTACCCTTTAACAAGTTATATGGGCGCTCTTTGCGTGTTCGCATAATTTTATTATTAAAGGTGCATTCACACGGGCAACTTTTTGTGCAATAATTGATCGGCACCTGTTTGGATCGATCTACTGTCAATTAATGAAACGCGTTTTACGCATTCAGAGCAATTTTATGAATACTCAACGGTTTCGGTAATATTACTTCTAGGAAGCCGGTACAAGCGACGTTGTCATGTCAAATTTACTATAAGCGATGCAACGAAACGTTTTGCTTCATATTTATTGTGTGTACTGTAAAAATGTACTATGTAGATAATATATCTTTTTTTATTCAGTCGCGCTCCATCGTAAACTACTACGATCGATTAAAATAACTGTTGTCGCACGATGTCCTATACAAATAGGGAAAAACTGTTTTCTACCCTAAACATTAACAGTTAAACATTAAACTTTACAAACATTAAACGTTAACGTTAAACTTTAAACATTAACCGATTTCAATTATCATTTTTTATTTCATTTACATTATAAATGTCTATGCCTCTAAAGTTTTATTTTTTTCTAATTTCATTATAGTATTGAAGTTTATAAAATTTAAGTCTGAATGTTGAAAAAGCTAACCATAAATGCATAGCCATTGGTTGCTACTTAAAAAAACAAATAATGATCGATATTGGATAATATTTGATGGTTGGAAACCGTTTTCTTCTGTTAAAAAACGCGTAATTTGCTGGCAAAAGATTCAGTATTTTTTTGTTTAAGCCAATGAAGCGTTAGTGGCGCCACCCGTAACACACGCTTCAAACGTGCAACATACGTTGCTTGATATGCGACCAAATGTGATTAGTTAAAGTAAGCCAGTGTAACTGCGCCCTTGAGATTTTGTTTTGTGAAGGATTTTCTTTTAAATAAGGCTTTCGGAAATGTAATGTTACATTGTTAAATTACTTTAGAGTAATAAATTACTCCTTATACATACATTAAGTGCATATATTATTTGTAGTTATTCAGTAGTATTTACATAATACTTGGAATAGGTACACATTTGTACATTACACATAAACGCAGTTGGTCACAACTGCGTTTTATCAACCGCGGTTTTCCGCATATTGTTCGAAAGACAAGTTTAGGCCTCAGGACTTTTTGCGTTTTCATTCTGTATACATATCGCTAAGTTCATTCGCCAGTCATAATTCAACATGCCTATTATTTATGATATTTTAGTTTGAAGCGAACATTGTCAATACATTGTCATCAATATGCGTAGAAATGTAAATATAAAAAATCAAAATTTTATTCATACCGATGAATATGTGTAAATTAATTAAATAAATATTGGTGGACATTTCACACAACATTTTTTTTTTTCATTTGACATTTTCGATTTTTGTTTTTTCACCATCTAGACCAAACTAATCAAAGCTTGTACTATGGATACTAGATGGTTGATATATATACATTTTTTTGTAAATACATATTTATGATACATAAAAACACCGAGACACAACAAACATCCATGCTCATCACACAAATGTTTGCCTTGGGTGGGGATCGAACCCACGACCTACGGCTCAGGAGGCAGTCGTACTATCACTATGTGATGTATATGTAATACACATATCCATATGTATATACACATATTAACACACACAAATATACAGATACGCAAAAAACATTTTTTTTATTCCAATGGATATTATAAACAAGGTGGTATAATCAAATAGAATATAACAGTAAATATATTACCGCCCTTGGTAGCCCTGAAACTAGCCTTAGATTCACATTTAGACACATAAAGGCACGCTACGCCTAATTTCCTTTACTGGATAAGCATCTATACATATACCATGACACTTGTTTGACCCCACTTGATGGTTGATAGATTTTACATAGAAGTCTAAATCTGTGTACTTGTGTATCTGTCCATGGTATAGTAGCTCTCAAACGGACCAAACAATTCTGACTTTTTTTTTTTTTTTTTTTTCAAAGATTATGATCGAAAGTGTTCGTAGATAGATAGAAAGACAGATAAAATTATTTATTGTTTACACCCTTGCTATAACTCTAATCTATAAGAAAATATTAACGTGCTAGTGAAACAAAAGGTGGCCTTATCGCTAAAAGCGATCTGTTCCAGGCAAGCTTGAGTAGCTATGTTTCATCAAAATTAGATCAGCCTTTTTTATGTCAGATGTTTTCAAGGTTTCAGAAAACTTATTTGTTTCCTTCCAGTCCAGCACGTAGGAACATTAGATAGATGATACACTTAAAATTAAAACATTACGTAACAAGAAACGGCCCACAAGCTGAAAAGCAGGCGGTCTTATCGCTAAAAGCAGAAGAAAATAACTTGCACTCTTCATTATTTCTATAGAGAGGAAGCATGCCAAGAAAAGTTTAGTACAGAATCCAGAAGCAAAATTGCATTTAACAAAACTTTAGCTCGGCGACAAACTTATGAGTTATGATAAAAGAATTCATTCTCTCCGTAATAAATTTGTGAGAGCCGCCTTCAAATCTGGTAGTACGTTATCAGTTTCAGACAAAACTTTAATACTTTATAAACACTTTACAAGACCCGATACGATGCTGCTATAAAAATGGATCGTATCTAATTTGATTATTAGTAAATCTTATTAATATCATAGCAATTGATAAGTAAATCCATTACATTTCTGTGAAGAAAAAGTATTAAAATGTTATGAAATTTATGAAGATTTTTGACGGATTCATCCTCTCGCTCACTCACCTGTATTGTTATACCTACTTACGTAATAAGTGAGTGTGCTGTCATGTTCGTGACGTCACTGTCCACAGCTACGAAGTGTTTGTGTTTTAAACGAGGCAAAAAGAAAACTCTATTACTTCGTTACTTCTTAACGTATGACACTCATCCAGAAGAATAAAATAGTCTAAGAATCCTAGTGCACATACTTAATGCCTATAAACTTAGTATTATTAACAAATATCTCTAGTGTGGCTCAGCCTCATTGTCGCATCGGTGATTGTAATAATCATTTCCTGTAACTTTATGCTAATAGAAGATAGCCGAGCTCAGCTTAACCCAAGGTTTTAAGTAAAACAAAGTGCACGGACTTCACTCGAGCTGAGAACTCGGAGCTCCAGAGTGAAAAAATAGCAATATATTTGCTAATCGTCTGGTTTATTTCTCAAAACGGGGGCTGATTAGCATATAGATGGATCGTTTGAATTCCAAATGTACGGCTAATGTTGGATTGTAGTTTTGAAGTTTTAGGTTAAGGTAGGTTTGAGCTGAAAATTGTGAAGTGGTGTCGGTGTAGAGACCTTTATCCACCGGCCCGGCTTGTGGGCTAAAACTTGTGAAGTGGTGTCGGTACAGAGAAGTACTCCTCCATCCACCGGCCCGGTTTCCACCGCGGGTCTTGGTTGGTTTAGGATTATATTTATTTTATTTCAAAATATCTTTATTCATGATAATCATAATTAACAAATGGTTGTGTACAGATGTCAGTGTACATGGATCCTGGTAGTACAATGTAATGTATTTTTCGACGTTTCTAAGACTTCATAGTACTATTAAAAAACTTACAGCTTTGAGAAATATTGAATAGAATGGGTGAATTTTAAATGAGTTAAGTTAACCAGTTATGAATCTAAAAATATGTAAGCTTTAGCGAGAGCGTAACATAATTATAGTGCTAGCTTAATATTAAAGTTGGTAGTTGGTAGGTTGGCTTAGGACGAAACTTGTGAAATGGTGTCGGTACAGAGAAGTCCACACCGTCGCTTAACATCAGGCGAATTGGTGGTCAATCGTAGATATTTCTTGTATAAAAAAAAGTACTTCTTTATCCACCAGCCCGGCTTCTAACATAAAATATTATCCTAACCAGCTTACTACGGAATCTATGTAACATAGGAAACATTTTTAAACTATCGAGTTTGGTTATTTGTAGGGGGTTATCAGTTATGTGTTTTTTTTTTTTTTATGTAGAAATAGGTTCGCGCTTGACCGCCAACTCGCCTGATGTTAAGCGACGTTGCGGTCTACGATGGAGCGCGCTTACCTAGAAGAAACCAATTCACTCGCGATTTAAAGACACCCAGATTATATCTATCGGGAAAGACCCACTCAGGACCCACTCAAGCGCATTCCACATTCTAGCAGTTCGCACGATGAAAGTGGAACTAAAGCGTTTAAAAAAATATGTCGGGGATGTGGATGGTCAAACGTAGATGTAGGTATTTAATTTAAAGATATAATAACGAAAATAACAGGCTTAAAACGCCTAGAGTATGTTGCGATGGTTGGACGGTACCTATGCATATTTTAGCTCCTCGTTAAAAAAACAAATACAAAAATACTTTATTGACACTATAATATATAATAATAAGTACATGATTAGGGCGTTAGAAAGACACAAAAGGCGGCCTTATAGCTAATAGCGATCTCTTCCAGACAACCTTTGGAAATTAAATTTGAATTTAGAAACCAAACAACTGTTGAAATTATTTTAGACAAATTATGATAACAATAAACTTTATCAAACAACCCTGAAAATATCCAGCTAACAAAGTGCAATAACCGTTTACAATTGCATTCGTTGTACGAACAGACAGACAACAATTCAAACAAACACTTGCATCAGCGTCGTCGTGAAGGAGGTAGTAATTCTTCGAACATGAGTCTCTTTACCAAACCTTTCGGTGTAAGCGGCTAAATAGTGGAACTAAAAAAATCCTAGAGGAATGTTTAGCAACATCGATTGCGGCGCAATCTATCTACTCTATGGATTGGTAGGTCGCACTGTTATGGTTTCGTTCAGGGCGGGATTTTCTTTTTGTTTCATTTGCATTTTCTTGAAGACGTAGGAGTTTTGTTGTACATTTTCATGGAAACGTACCGTGTTAGACGAATTCGCATTTCTATTTATATATTACAACTAATATTGTTAACACTAAAAAAATTTTTTTTCGTTTCATGGCTAAATATTGTATACTTAATAACACTACGTTACATGTATATGTGTGTACGTAACTGTCATGTGGCATAAACTTTTATGTAAAAATAAGTTCAAAAACTAAAAGCCGACTACTGAAAAATCACCCTATAAAATGTATGAAACAAGAAAATGTAATAATTATTTTATCGTTATTTGTTACATATTCATAGTTACTTACTACCTAATATAACTACCTAACCTTAGATTTTTACTACTTTTTTTTTATTTTCTTTCAATAATTTATCTACATGCTCAACCACAGCACATACTGAAAATACTAACTAAAATGTCCACTGCACCTATAATATTAATTTACACAGTTTCACTCGTCGTTTGCGTAAGGCACTGGTTCCCAAACATTGGCGGAACTTATATTGGACTTATATTTTGAAAAATGAATTTCTATTTTGTTTATTTTAAGGAACGGCACTTGGAAGAACTTATTGAAAAATAATTATAGTTTAAAAAACGGAAGCAACCTGGACTGGGCCAAACTGAAATGGGAGCATACGGTAAGTACCCAGTACCCAGTACCCAGTACCCCACCCAGTCCAAAGTTATGATTTTTTTAAACATAAAAAAAACATTCGAATTGAGAACCTCCTCCTTTTTTGAAGTCGGTTGATAATATACGCAGCAGTTGTAAATGTACGCCAAATTTTGCAGTTTGACATTCAGTGGTGTATGGTAATGCGTAAAATGAGCCGTCCGGGCGTGTGTACTGATTTATGTGCGCATCTCCCGGATTATATCGGACATTATCCGGGAGCGATGCTGCGAGGATTTTTGATTTATTCCGGCGGCAGACGGCTCGCTGATTGCTGGAATGAGAATTTTGAAAAAAAAAATGCTGCTGTTTATATCATATCTTCTGCATCATATACGATGATATCCTTATCCATCATAATCTAAGCTACCTATTGTTTCATTTAGTCTGTGTTAGAGATAAAACTGACAGTTATTTCACTAATTTGTGATCTAAATAACTGTATTGTAAATCTATTCCATCTAAGTTACATA
Source organism: Lycia hirtaria (assembly GCA_947563715.1). Lineage (NCBI taxonomy): Eukaryota > Metazoa > Arthropoda > Insecta > Lepidoptera > Geometridae > Lycia > Lycia hirtaria. The sequence continues at coordinate 16,004,770 of OX387384.1, forward strand.
ATTATGAATTGATCATTTTGCAAAGTAAGTAGTCTATATAAAACTAAAAATACTCGCCAAATAATTTTCTTTTAAAATACAGCATTGGCTGTAGAACCCTACAATACGCATGTCTCGACACGGTTTTGGCCACTTATTTTCACAAAATATCATCATCAACATCTCAGCCATAAAAATCCACTGTTGGAAATAATATTTTCCCGTGGATTGATAAAAATAACTAATGGAAGCGGCTTGCATCCAGCGTCATCCTGCCATTTGTGTGATGTCGCCTATCCATCTCGTGCCTGGTCTTCCTACGCTGCGCTTGCCGGTGCGTGGTCTCCACTCGAGAACTTTTCGGCCCCATCAGCCCTCAATTCTACATGCTATCTTCTACGTCTACGTAGATAAGCTCCAAGCACAGCCCTCTCCATAGCTCGTTGCGTGACTTCGTGCTTCCTTATTAGGCTTATTACCACGATTCAGTGCCGTATGTAATCACGGTTCTTTCTATTCATCGTGGTGAATAAGCCCCCCTACGCCCCCCTCTCGGGTTGAGCCATAATATCAGCTGTCATTTCGCGCTTGTAATTTCTCAAGCATCAAACAATCGATAGTGTATGCTGCCCTTACAGTAGGCATAGAATTCAAACGTACTTTACCTACAGAAGTGTTACATATTCATGTAGGTACAGTTGTTTCCGTGACCCAGTTTTGAAACAATGGATTCACACAGTGAATAAATAAAATACAATAATAAGTATAATTATATTTAGTATATTTTTGCCTTTAGCCTACATAATATGTAGAGGTATTGTAAAATAGGTACCTATAGATTATGTTTTGAGAGGTTTTGTTATATATCTTAAGTCATCAATGTTATGTTTTTTTAAAGGCCATGCTTACCCGCATGGCCTTTAAAACTGTTTTTGACGTGATAACGTCTTATAAATCGATGAACGCCGGCTGCACGCACGAAAAAGTGTCACGTTCCGCCTGAGTCAAGCGTGCAAACGAGAGCGCGGAACAAGCGAGAAGCACGATCGACCTAAGCTCGGCTTCGTTCGGCTTCTGACGCATCGTTATCACGTAAAATTATCGTCCGTAAGCCGACTTTACAGACATCCATTTTTTTAATGCATATGCTCTTCAACCATCTCAATTTTAACGGATATCATGTATCACTAAACACATCTTATAAATACGTAAATTTATGTGTGTTTGTTATTTCTTCACACTAAACAAACTGAACCGATCCAAATTACAGTCCTACAATCTTGGAATTTTCAAGGCTAGAGTGAATAGATATCTTCTAGATCGACGAGCTCCATCCTCGGCCACACCGTCGCGTAACATCAGGCGAGTTGGTGGTCAATCGTAGATCTATAATGTATAAAATATATATATATATATGTGTATTTATATCATGTGTTCATTTTTAAAGCATACATTTGTATGATTTACACTATTACATAGACTTGATTTTACAAAAAAAAAATAATTAAAGGATTCAATGGGGTAGCTGGTGAAATCGCTTGATGCAGCTAGTGTGTCCATAATTCAAAGTAGGTTATCAAAAATCGTACTTCAAACAGGTGCCTCATCTACACTCCACATTTCATTCTAATACAACAAAGTATGGTTGTAGCCCCAAGTCGTGCAAATGGATTGAGCAATGATGGGGCTAAAAGTGCCCGGCTGAATCAATTTCTATGCTAATTCAATTGGGTTTTACTTTTTAGTGACGTCCAAGGGTTAGCTTGGTTGTGAGCGTGGATTCAAACGACTTACCGTCGTAGGAACGATGGTAAGTGGCACAGGAAATAGTATTATTGAGACTTTTAACACGAAATAAAATTACAAAATAATTTTAAAACTCGCTTGATGGTAAGCGACCATGTGGCCGAAAATGATATAATGTAATGAAATAAATTTAACTACGTACTAGAATAGATTTATATACTTTGAAAATTCCAAATAGATCTGTTTGTTTATCGACTGGCCTGAAGATAAGTGATAGTTTGATCGAAGAAGAATCACATTAATATAAAATAAAAATAAATGAAATCAATAAAAAATAACTCGATCTTTTACTTGTAACATGGGCTTTAGCGCAGTGAAAAGTATACCTACAAAAATATCAAAAATAATAATTGCCTTTTTTGATAGATTTTTTTTTATTATAACCCTTAATTTTGTTATCCCACTGGGTATCTTAAGGTAATTACATAATATATACAACTATATGTATATATTTTTGTTTACATGCAATTTGCAAAATTCACAGTCGGGATTTTTATTGTTATTGTTTTAGTCTGTAATTAGACTATCGTCCGTCTCGCTCGCGGATACCACATTATTGAAGACATTAAATGACTGAGATAAACCTATAAAAAATCGTCCTATAAAACACTAAAAACTTTTTAGTGAAAAACTTGTGATGTTAAAAAGCAACATCACAAGTTTTCGACAAAAGTTTCATTTTGATTCAATTTAATTTCCATACACAAAAAAGATTTTTAGAAGTTATTATAGTAAAACATGATTTTTGTGTATGAAAATAAACTTAAAGTTTTCTCAAAAACTTGTGATGTTGCTTTCTAGTTCACTAAACGACGATTTATATTAGTACATTCAGTCATTTTATATCTTCTAAAATGTTGGTATGCGCGAGCGAGACGAACGATGGTCGAGCTACAGACTCTTAATGATATTACTTGAAATTATATTTATGTCGTAATTTTCTTTTTATTGACGCCAAAAAATAATTTCAATCAATATTTTCAAAGCTCAAAAGCAAAAAGTAGATTTAATTTGAGAGACTTTAAATGCAAAGGCTATAAATACGTGGAGGGGGTAAACAGAGATATAAAAGGTGGAGGTGCATTTACATACAAATGAGGGTAGTGCGAAATTATTTCACTCGACGACCGGGCGACACTGCACCGGACGAATGAATGGAAACATGAAGAGGGGAGAGTTGGACTTAGTCTGCGGGTCCCGTATGAAACAGTTTAAAAATTCATAGATCTGTGGTTCGAAATCATCCGTCTGCTAGCGAGGATTTTAACTTTGCGTATGTGAATTTGTTATTACTTGATACTATATATTAAAGAAGATTTGCATAATTATTATTTATGATAGAATAAGGTAACACAAAGTTAAATAGTAATAACTGTGTAATTATTTCAAAGAAGCCAAGTAAAATTAGTGAACAAGTATAAGTTTAGAAAACTCAAAAATCCCCGACTAAAAAAAGAGCTGAACCGATTTTGATTACATATAGCTAAGAACACTCTCGACTAACTCACCTTTCAAACAAAATAAAAATCGGTTCATCCGTTCTGCAGCTACGATGCCACAGACACGTCAAACTTATAACACCCCGTTGTTTTTGCGTCGGGGGTAAAAAAGTAAGATGATTTTACTTTCTTGAAAAATATTTATTGATTTTATTGAAAATTTGTGTATTTTAATTATAAATTTACAAAGAATAAGTAAATTTTCAATAAATTTATTAACTTGTTATAGTTGAAGGGTATTTTTTTCGTACAGTACACATACACAGTAAAAAGATCCGAGTGAAAAATAAAATGCATAAATTTCTGATTTATGCAATTTCAAATATCTTTAAAAAAATTAAGCAATAATATCAAGTAATATGGGAACGTACATATTTACATACATAAAATCAAAAAATATGCACAAACACTGCCGAATTTATAAAAAATAATAATAATGGATTGGATTTATTCACGGAACCCTACAAACCTATGCTTCTTTTTCGCAGACCATTTGCTGCCGGAACGGTCACTCCTATTTACTGGGTTTGTTTTGGACTGATTTTGTGCAGCTTTTTTTTAAATCGAATCCAATTGAATTTGCATTTTTAGCATTCTAACTCTTTTTTAGAATGCCCTCTATTCTTTGTTTATTTTTCTGCACACTTGTTTAAGTTTTGTAAGCTTAAAGTTTTAAATTGTATAAATTACAAAATATATGGTATTTATTTGTACTGCTTTTTACTACATTTTACTACTTTTTACTACAGATTTTTTTAGTTAATTTATTTAGATATTAATTTAAAGTCTGTACCTTAGCAAGATAAGTTTATCACAAGCTGTGTATGCCTATAAATGGCACATGTATCAGAATGTAACCATGACCATTATGTGTTGTACCTTATAATATGTGTGCTGTTGGTGTACCTTAATAAATAAATAAAATAAAATACATAATAATAATATTTACAAACTTAATCTAAGAGACCGCTACCAGTAGGCGTACCCAAAATGCTGCCAGCATTGCCACGTTGAATGGCAATGCTTAACCTTTGAGCCAAATAGAGACCAGCATTTTGATCACGTGTTGCCTCGACCATTCGTTCCGATAACTCTTGGAAAATTTCATGTGCACTCGGTCCCCACGGCCCCAGCGTTTCGACCCCAAAAGGTGCAAATATATAACCACTATCTCGGGTACTATATTATGGTATTTATTAACTTGCCACGTCAATAACCGTGACGTTATGACGTTATTATATATGTATTTGTATGGATTTTGATGGTAGTGAATGTATGAAATTACACTACACGAAATTCTGTGGATTGCAGCCAGCGCGCCAATTGCACCACTAGTCGCGGTGGTTTGCAGCACTTCAAGTTGGAGTTTTAATTATACATTATGACAATTTGAAATGATAGTCCAATACCTGTATGTGACAAACCATTCTAGAATTTTCAAATAACGACCAATCTCTATGAAGCAACTCGCTCCTTGAACTCATAACACCTCATTTAATTTTGTATGCAATACTTTGTTGACATGACAATTAAAGGGGTTACCTCTTTTACATATTATGACAGTTCAAAATGGTAGCTATCCTCAAAAGTGACAAATCGTATTTAAATCTTTAATAATTTTTTTTTTTTACATTTAAAACTTTATATTGGCATGTACTTACAATGTTATAATAATGCCTCAAGTTGTTACTTTACTAACCCGATAAAGCGATTAAAAAAAATAATTAATTAATAATTTTAATAATAAATAATTTTTTTTTTTAATATTTATTTATTTATTCCATACATGACTGAACTCGTGACTTATTTTTGGGAAGATAATTGTTTTCTGATAGCCAATAAAAACTTCAATTCCATAGATTTTCCGACAATATATCTATTTTTTTATACAAAATATGACCACTAACTCGCCTAATCGTGAGCAATGGTGTAATTGAGGATGAAGCACGTAAATCTAAAAGATATAATCGCTCTAGCCTTGAAAACTCCAAATACATATATATCGCAGGAAACAGAGAAGGCAATTTAAGGAATTCTACGTATTTTTTTATATTTTTTATACAATATAGGTTTGCGCTTGATGTATGTGCATCTTTTGGGCATTTCAATGAAGAATAAATAGTAGTGTGCCGACTTTCTGCTTATAGTAAAGAAGAGTTGAATAATGTCGAATGTTTTTTTTTGAACTAAATCAACTCCAAAATATAAACTACCAACCAATAACAGTAGAACATTAATCCGTACTCAATAATGTATTCAGTTTCAGTGTTTGCTAAGTCTTCATTTGACGGTGCATCCATCAAACGGCGCGGCTTAGTGCAGAACATTAATGGATCGAATTGAGCTCTGATGCTACCTTTGCTTTGTGCGTAGTGGCCGCTCCACACCGTCAAGCCACGCCTGATGGTAAATTTTGAAGCTGTTGTGTTTGAACAGTGAGTTCAAATTACAACAAGTTTAAGAAGTGGATCCAACAAAAAAATTACTTATTATTAAAATTGCAATTTACTGATATTCTTTTTAATCAGCCCTGTTTGTACAAACTGTCCCACTGCTGGACGCGGGTCATCTTCCCATTGTGAGAAGGCCATAGTCTACCATGCTGGCCAAGTGCGGGTTGGCAGACTTCACACATCTTCAAGATCATTAAGAAATCTTAGACATTTGAGTTTCGTCACGATGTTTTTCTTCACCGTTTGAAGTCAAGTAGATAATAAAAAACAATATTTTTTGGAAGTCGATTAATAAGGTAATATAAGTAGAAATACAAAATACTTGTACAAACAGAACAGCTAAGGCATCAATTAAATATGGCGGCATTACGGCATGGAAAAGCGTAATGACATTTTAAGTAGCGGCATACGAATTGATTTTACTGCCAAAGCACGCTATACAGATGTTTCACATAAAATGTAAGTATATGGCCCTTACATATTCTAAATGTTTATTATTTAATTTTTAGTCAATGCATAAATTATCATTAATCAATGATAGAAACATAAGTAGTAAGGATATTTTTGAATGGTTTTGATTTCATATAATTTGTAGTAGGCTTTAACTCTATCGACAAGGTATAAAAACTCACAATAGACAGGCAGTATACATAAACCTAAACATAGAGCTTGACAATATCTTCAATATTTCATCAGTTTTGCTTAACAGTGTGTCCCGTGCGTTATTATTGTTCGCAATATGCCAATATTCCATTAGAATGATGGCGCAGAATTCGAGATGCAATTTGAAATAATACCGTCGACGTGTGGTCGCTGATCCAGTCATGTGTGAATCGTAAACAGATGTTTTCTCTGTTGTACCTAACATGATTTGGAATATGCATTAAAATAATATTATGAATAGAAAGTAGTTATTCAAATTCGTTTATTGCGATAAAAACGGAAAAAGACCAATTACAATTATCTCACAATATTCAAAAATTATTCTTAAACAATTCATGTCTGAGGATTACCAAATATTCAATAAATAAATACAATATAATTTAAAATGTCAATTATTTTGATAATGTCATATTGTTAAAATTAATTATTTTTTGGACCCGACTGTGCAAGAAGGAGGGTTATTTTTGGGATGTACCTATCTATATTTTTATGTGGGTGATTGGTAAAAATCAGTCTAGCCATATAGACTTTAGGAGTTAATATATACACATACATAGGTACAAACCTACACCCGAAGAACATAACCCTTCATCTTGGAAAATCTGAAAAATAAATAAAACACTTTTTTAAACTATCACGGTCATTCATTAAAACACTATTATTAGTGTTGAAAAATATATATTTTAAAATATGCAGCATACACTATTAGTTTTATAACAAAACCGAAACTTTTAATAAAAACATTCATAATTTACCCAAATTCATAAAAGCCCGTCCGCATGATTTTGCATCCGAATTTATTATTCCTTTTACAGGTTCTTTCCCATCAATTAACAACATAAAATCTCATTTCGGCGGGAGAGCGCGACTCGTTGTAATATTAAAGCATCATTGCGAAATTTGCGGCCGCGTCGAGACTCGACCGGCCATTATGTTTGGAAAAATGCGTGGAAATACGGCATAGTGTTCTTGATACAGTAAACTAACTTATACCACAAAATAATAGAATATAAATATTGGTGGACATTTCACACAACACCATCTATTCCAAACTAAGCAAAGCTTGTAATAAGGAACTAGATGGCTGATAGAAAATATATATTATATACTTTTTTTTGTAAATATATACATTATGATATATAGAAACACCCAGACACAGAACAAACATCCATGCTCATTACAAATGTTTGCCCTGGGTGGGGATCGAACCCACGACCTACAGCTTAGCAGGTAGACATACTACCAACTGAGCCACAAGGCCAGTCACTCCAGGAATAATAGAATATACTACCCACAGAATGGCCACTCCCTGCCTCCCGTCAATATCAGGTTCCTCACCCGCTCCCCGCGCTCGCCTTGTTGTTTCCAAAGTTTGCGGCGCGGTTGTCTATCGATACCAGCGATGCGGCTTCAAGCGCTCGAATTTCATCTGACGTCACGAGCCAGCGGTAATTAAACGACAATGGGAACCGAGAGCTCATCTCATTTTCAAAAAATTATCTGACGCCTGATCGATGCGACGCGTGACCAAAATTGCGTCAATTTGCGTATGTGTGTCACTATTAGCACGCCGTTGTATGGAGTGTCCGACGTGTGCCTTTAGTTTGTCATCGTAGTACTCCACAGTAAGTTGACCTACTGCGGCCTATATCCGCTGCTAACACGTTTCCCGTGTCACACGGTGTCATCAGACGCAGTTGGATTTCGCTGTTATTTTTTATGGCCACCATCGCTGGATGTTTTACAAAATGGAGATTTCCGGTACACAGATAAGTGTTATTGGTTGATAGAACAAAGAGACGCTGTTTTTATTGGAGACGGTAAACTTGAAATAACGCTTGCATAACTATCATAATAATGTGCTGGCAAGCGCAGCCTAGAAAGACCCGCCACAAGGTGGACTGAGTACGTCAGTGGACGGTGAACCGGAAGACGCCAAATGCAAGCCACTTCCGTTCTTTTTAACCGACTTCCGAAACGGAGGAGTTTCTCATTTCGACTGTATGCTGTTTATAAATTGTTTTTGATGATTCTTTTTTGTTTGGTAGGTTTTCAGAGGTGGTCTCAAATACATTTAAGTACTTTTGGTTTTATAACAAAATAACTGAAACAAGTATCTATATTAAAAGATAAAACCGGACAAGTGCGGCTCAGACTCGCCCACCGAGGGTTCCGTACAAACTAGTAGATAAAAGGGGGGCATCGTATTTTGTTTTATATTTTCCTTCTTACCGAAAAATATTCATCGTAAAAATATTTAAAAACATGTTTTAGCTTAATAAAGCTCTTTCATATGATACCCACATGATACGGTTAAAGAACTTAAAAATTTGGAATTCTTGGAATTTGATTTTTTTTGTGATTAAATTAAAAATGTCCAGTTTTAGGATTTTTTCCTATATGTGTACTCTAACACAATGCTTCTTGCCAAATTTCATAGTTCTAGGTCAACGGGAAGTACCCCATAGGTTGGGATTCCTTTGTGAGTGTCGAAATGTGCATTTTTTACGACATATTCGGCATAGGTACGACATTACGACATATAATTTGATTTTTCTTTCTGCAGCAAGACACTATGGATATGTGTATATGGTTTTAATTTCAACTCGATACCTTCACGCGTTCCCGAGAAAGGTCTTGACACCCGGACAGACGGACAGACAGACAGACAGACGGACAACAAAGTGATCCTATAAGGGTTCCGTTTTTTTCTTTTGAGATACGGAACCCTAAAAAACAAAATACCGACTGCAAAAACTACTTTCTGTATTAACTTACGATTTCGTTACCCTTAATACGCTGTTGAGTGTACGTTTTTATAAGAAAGTGTGCGTAAAATAGCTGTAAATGATTATAAATGCGCAATCTTTAGAATATTACTAGTAAAATTACTTATTACGAAAAAGTTCGTTGGAGGTCACTAAAAATGCATTTTTTTATGTTTGCGAGAAATTCATTATTAATATCTTCTTCGCCGTATCGATGATCCAATTTGGGGTTCTTATACTGTTGTCTCCCAGTATTTGGCTACAGCGACCCCGCAGGGAGAAGCACTTTAAAGGTCCTGTGGTGTGCAACACTGGGGACACTGAGGGCACGAGAGTAAGTGCTGCATGGTCTGCGTAGGTGGCTCCACAATTGCACTGTGCTCTCTCAGTGTAGCCCCACTTTACCATGTTCTCCCTGCAACGGCCCACTTGGGTCCGGAGTCGGTTTAGCGACTTCCACGTGGGCCATGGGAGGTCACAACCTGCTGGGAGTTCTTCGGTAGGGGCTAGAAAGTCGGGAGGAGGCGCAGGATATTATTGCAATAAAACACAATTTACAACAAAACACTAATTAATGTTGTAACTAATTAATGTTATCAAACAACAAAATCGGTAAAGCTGCTTAGGCTGTAGGTGATCATATAGAAACATAATACATACGTACACTCGAAAAACATAACCCTCCTTCTTAAGCGGTCGGGTGAAAATATGTCACCCAAGTAAACGAATTGCGTATTTTGAAGTCGGTTTATTAGTTTTTTACCCGACTGTGTAAGAAGAAGGGTTATGTTTTTAAACTATAATTATTGAAAATCCATAGGAGTGGGGCCTATGTCCAGCTGTGAACTTTTTGTGACTGATATGATAATTTATATCAATAATTATTTAGCTAAACTCTCACACAAACAAAATGCATTACTTTAAAATCAATTAAAATCTCAAGGCAACCCAAATACACCTACTTACTAGTAGCTGTAGCTACTTACTAGCAGCGTATCCAGCATGGTTCTGGCATGCATTGCGTTGCATTGTATTACAACGTTGAATGGCCACGCTTATGTGTTAGACCAGACAGATAAAAATAGTAGATTGTTATATAAGGGGCTAAAAAAACTCGGTTTCTATTTACGCCCTCGCTAAAGCTCGGGAGTAAAAATCTACCTCGTTACAATGGGTTTTTAGCGCCGTGTGTTACACTCTACTTTTCACTACGATTCCGAGAAAATAAAATAATCCAATACAATAATTCAAAGTTTATTTCATTAAAAAAGAAATTTGCACAGTTTGCACAATTCTAGATATTTAACGAGATGTTTGCAAAGAGAATGTAAAATACTCCAAAGAGATTATTCTACTTTTGAATAAAGACTGTTTCGTGTAAGTATGTAGGCTCTTTGGTAACATACAAATAAAAAAAAACTTTTTCACCTAGAGCTTAATACTTATGCTATTTTTCCCCGCTTTAGTACGCTACAATGTCGAACTTTTTGAGCAAGAGGAGTGAAAAAAATATTTTAATCATTTCTTTGTATGCAAATGATATCAAATTTCTTCATAAGTGACTAAGCGAGAATTGCATGTCCAAATAAAAACAAATAAAGTTAAATTATATCGAGATGACGAGATAATAACTGGAAGGAGGTTAAATAATTTCCGAATTGCATAAAATCACGTCTTGATGTTTTACTTATTCTTTGTTAATTTTAACAAAGACAGTCTTTTAAAGAATTAATACATTTCCAAAAATGTTTTATATATATATATACTAAAGTTACTCATACTAGAATGTTTTAGTTCCTTTTTGATGGAACTTTTTGATTTAGATTATTTAAAATGATCGAAAATTAACCGAGATTTAAAAAAAACTGTTTAGTTATTAAATCTTATACCGCTTAGGACCCTAAGTTCATATTAGTTTCATTCAAACCATAATCCATATACCCTAAACCCTAACCATAAACCCTTCTCACAATGAGAAGATGGCCCGTTCCCAGCAGTGGGACAGTTTGTACAAACAGAGCTAATAAAAAAAAACATAAAGAATTGATTAAATAAATAAATATTGTTGGATATTATTTTCATACAACACCATCTATAGACTAAACTAAGCAAAGCTTGTACTATGGATACTAGATGGCTGATAAAATATTATTAGTGAAAATCAAGTAAAAAATATATTATTTACTATTAAACAATGATAGAACTACAAGATTAATATTTACAAAATACAAAAGGTGGTATTATAGCCAAAGGTGATATCTTCCAGACAACCTGTATCGTTATATTTTTTTTGTGAAGTAATTTTTTTCTTGCTTTTTTAAGTCATTACCCCAAATCTCTTGTTGAAGCGTCAAGAAAATGTTAAATTAATTTTGATAGAACTTTTCCGGAGCCCTTTGATCATTATCCCTTATTTTTCTGGAAAATGAAATTTAATTAATTGTTCATTATGATTTTGTGGAGTCGCTATGGCTACCTGGGATAAGCCCTTTATGTATTCTGGAAACGAGATGCTAAGCTTTCGAGAAAGTGATTGGCCTTGTGGCTCAGTTGGTAGTATGTCTACCTGCTGTGCTGTAGGTCGTGGGTTCTATCCCCACCCAAGGCAAACATTTCTGCGATGAGCATGGATGTTTGTTCTGTGTCTAGGTGTTTCTATGTATCATATATATATATATATTTTTTATCAGCCCCGTTTGTACTAACTGTTCCACTGCTGGGCACGGGCCATCTTCTCATTGTGAGAAGGGTAAGGCCATAGTCTGCCACGCTGGCCAAGCGCGGGTTGGCAGACTTCACACATCTTCAAGATCATTGAGAACTCTCAGACATGTAGGTTTCCTCACGATGTTTTCCTTCACCGTTTGAAGTTGGCGGCAATCAACGATACGCACATTTGAAAAGACAGAGGTGCGTGCCGCGGGATCATATATCATATACACATATATAAAAAAAAAAAAAGTATATATGTATTCTATCAGCCATCTAGTTTCATCATAGTACAAGCTTTATTAGTTTGAGATAGATGGTGTTGTGTGAAATGTCCACAAAATATTTATTTATTTATTTATATGTTTTTTTGATTGAGCGAGCCCTGAATTCCTGCATCGACAGCAAAGTTTGTTTTCTTCTGGCCGGACGTTTATTTTTTGCTTTTAATTTTATATAATATCGTATTTTTCAATCAATAACACTTTATTGACACCACAGAATGTAATAAAATAACAAACAATATACACACAAGAGAATGGCACAAAGGGCGTTCGTATTGCTAACAGCGAACTTTTTCAGACAACCTTATGATGTATGAAATGTCAATTACCTAATCTTGACGGAACTTTTTTGTGTTAGTTTTTTTTTTTTTTTTTTTTTTTTTTTTTTTTTTTTTGTGGACATTTCACACGACACCATCTAGCCCAAACTAAGCAAAGCTTGTACTATGGAACTAGATGGCTGATAGAATACATATATACTTTTTTTTTTTGTAAATATATACATATGATACATAGAAACATCCAGACACAGAACAAACATCCATGCTCATCACACAAATGTTGGCCCTGGGTGGGGATTGAGCCCACGACCTTTCAGTTCAGCAGGTAGACGTAAACGCACTACCAACTGAGCCACAAGGCCAGTCAAAGATCTACGATTGACCACCAACTTATACAGGACTACCACTGATCTATTAAAAAAAATCATCAATATTAAATCATATTTGGTGGTGAATCGTATTTGGTGGACTCTAACAGACATACAATTACATACATCACTCCTTCTTTTTGGAAGTCAGCTAAAATTTGAAATCGTGTCATGGTGGATTTTCCAAAAACACAAATGAAATGCACCATTTTTTATTTTGCTCCACTTTTAACTGTGTGTATTAAACAGAAAGCTCTCTAACTGTTCGTTGATGTAGGTATTTGACCGCACCCTTCAGTCTAAAGATCCGCCCTCCGAGAGGTGAGGTGATATAAAATCCGCTACGTCGTTGCTAACGAACTTCGTAACGACCATTCCAACTTTAAAAGGTTTTGATAGATCCGCGGTCTGACGGCCGGAAACTGGAAGTGGGATTGATGGGGCTTAAATATCGAGGTTAGATGTTTATATAGATCTAGTTTTGTCCCGTGGTTTTACTCTCTAAATCATAAAAAAAATAACATGTTTTCTTGGAAGAGAGCTTTAAGCCATAAGGTCGCAAATTGAAAGGATTTTTACTAAAATTTTTGATGTAAAACACTTATTGCCAAGCTTTGCCAGTGAAACCGTTAGATTTTTAACCGACTTCGAAAAAGGAGGAGGTTATCAGTTCGTACCGTATATTTTTTTTTAATGTAGGTAAATACACCAATAACTCCGAAATTCGAGAGCCAATTTTTGTGCTTCTTGAATCGACAAATAGAGAAAGCTCCCAAGTTGGTCCCATAATTATTTTATATACATCACTTTATTACTTTTTGAATAATCTCTAAAAATGAAAATATTTTCATTGTATTCCTGAGACTTACTCAGTTTTTTTTTTTTTTTTTTTTTTTTTTTTAATAAAGATGTATTTTATGTCCAGGCAATCTTTAATATAATAAGTATACCTACACTAAAAAATGCACTATCCATAAATTATAACGAAAATAAACTCAAAATCATTTATAAACCATAACAAATACTAAAGAAATTCGCATTTATGCAGTTGGATATTTCGTTCTTCTATTAATTAATAAAGATACTTGTTTCAATGGAAACTTTTTTATAAATATATTAAAGAAGTGTAATATCTAGTTTGGAAACAAACAAGAAACATTATGAAACAAAGTCGCATGCCGCCGCCAGTATTCAATATAAAATCAATGCATAGCGTGGGAAACGTTAACAAGGGAGATAATATTGTATTAGCGGCTATCAAGATAGAACCAAGACAGGATGATGCTGTAGCCAGGCGGTGGTATTCTAGAGAAACAAGGCGTACATTCGTAATGGCATCCAAATTGAAAAGCGAAGTCAATGTCGTCACTCCACTTCGTGAAACCGGCAATTTGGACTTTGCATATTGCCGGTTTCTTTTGTCCTTGAGGGATACAAGATAAAACATATGTTTTAAGGTCAGAGTGAATAGATACCTTCCGTGTCTGCTTAAATAATTTTCGAACACAAATGGTTTCTTTTCAACAGGTTAAATGAGGACTTATCTGCACTAAATAAATATAGTTTAAGAACTGAAAAAAATCGACTTCAAAATACGCAATTCGTCTACTTGGATTATATTTTTTCAGTTATTTTGTTATAAAAACCAAAGTTCTGAACCGATTTTGATAAAATTTATATGAGACCACCTCTTGAGTACATAAAATCAAACAAAAAAGAATCATGAAAAACAATTCAAATTTGGCTGATTAATCGCTGAACAAAAAAACATACTGTCGATTTGAGAACCTCCTTCTTTTTGAAAGTCAGTTAAAAAGCTTTATTCTTCTCTTTTACATATGCCATTCTTACTAAATGCAGAACAGTTCAAAATTATTTGCACCCTCTGCCCTACCAAAAATATTCTTACTCTAGTATCGTACAGAATAAGTCTTCTTAACGCTTTAACTGGATGCAATGGCGTATACTGGGGAATTGTCTTAAGAGAGCAAAGACGTTCTGCGACGCAGAGTTACTGTTAACTGCTAGTGATGTTTCTGCATCGACACTGAAATATTATATATATCGATAAATTGGTTTAGCTGAATTGTGTCATTTCGGTGTATACATTCTTATAGTTAAGCACAAATAATGTCGAACTTATATTGCTTATAAAATCAATAGTAATCAAGAGTAATGTTAATTATTTTATCGATTTATATTTGTTTTATTTAATAGATCTTTGATTAGTAATAAAAATTTCATGCCCACTGTCACTGTAATTTACTAATCCGCCATGCTAGGTCGACGATTTTTTTTACGCTCCAGATCTCTTGATTTATTCTTGCAAACGAACTTTATGCAGCTAGGTTACAGTTGTTTATGTTATGATGTATAATATATTGTTGCGTTTTATAAAATAAAGTATATAAAGTTAAATTAAATTGATTATTCTTATTACTGTGGGACCCAAAAAACGTTTTTAACGGTTTTTTTATACGTACTAATAATATACTTGCTCAAGAGAAATCATCCACCAAAATTATTTATATGCACGAGTTCGATGCATATCGTCTTTACCATCTTTTGTTAACATGATTACTTAACTGTTGCTTTCTTATATATCTAATATCTATAAAATTGTATATAAATCGACTATCATCGGTATTTTTTAAAACATATCGATACCTACATAATTTCAAAATACCCCATCTCTAATATGGTATCGCTGAGCTCTCAAACTTAACGCATTACCTCAACTGCATGCACGTAGACTGAAACTGTAGAAGTTCGGTCGTATCCTACACCTAGACGATACCTACCTGCTTGTAATTTGACAGCTCCAGTGGCGTAGCGGTTGCGAGAGCTTGGTACAAAGTATAAAGGTGCGGATACGGTTATATACGATAACATTATGGAAAATAAGCTGTGAGTCGTGTCGTAAATATTTCTTTTCCAAAAAGTATTTTATATTTTTTACCCGACTGCGCAAGATAGAATGTAATGTTTTTTCAGGTGTATGCATGTTTTTATACTAGCTCCTGTAGTCTAAACAGCTTGCCGGATATTGATTGTGAGTTGTAATTAGATTTATCTTTATACCTTGTTCGTGTTATTTAATTTAATGTAATTCTGGTTTTCTTTTCTTTTAATTTTAATTTAATTTCATTTCATAGCTGTTTTGTTGTAGGATGGAACCCTAAACATTTAAATTATATCTAGAATGATAGTAATAGTTTCTTACCGATTAACAGAAAAACTACTGGACTTTTTTTTTTAAATTCTTATTTATTTTTGGGACTTTTATTATATAAACATGTCAGTCCCATTGTATATTCTTAAACTATTGATCACTTGAGATGACTTACAGAGTCAAACAACTCTTTAGCTGCGTCAGAGTTAGGATCCGCTAAAATCCTATTAAATCGGCCCACGTCCAGCTTGTTCAACTTGTAAGTCACCTCAAGTAAACGTCTCTCACGCTGAAGCCGGACGCATTAACTTGTTTACATGCATTTAAAAAATATAATAATTAATTAGATCTGGCGGGTTTATCAAAGCACTTGATTATCCAGAAGGTTAACACAGCACATATTTGGCGTAAAAACATTTATATAATGACTCACGATCAAGTGTAATCGATAAGTACAACGGAACCTTTGTACGATCAAGACAAACAAAACAATATTTTCATTAAATACCTACTTTTGTGACATTTTTAAATTATAATAATTGTTTTACGAAATAAACGAATATGAATAAAGAGGGGTTGAAATTTACAACCCTTTTGGTTTTGCAGTAGTTGGGAATCCTTGATTCCTGAAAACAGTGAATTAGGTATCTTCAAGTCTTACGTAGCGTCGAGTAAATTGTTTGAATAAGTACTTTTATCGTAAATAGGTTTTTTATGATAAGCGTGTTCCATCGTAGACCGCAGCGTCGCTTAATTTCATGCGAGATTGCGGTCAAATAAGTCAAAATAAATGGTCAAGTACTTGTCGTGCCACGCGCAAAGTAGGGTTCCGTAATTGCACATCATAATTTATTTGAACTTAATGAACTTTTTAATTACCTAATCATATATAATCAAGTCATAATAATAAATAACATCGCATCGCTTAACATTAGGCGAGTTCGTCGTCAATCGTAGATCTAAATCGTAGTTTTAACATCTGTAAGCAACCCATGTTTTGCGAAATAAATAATTTGAATTTGAATCTATCCTTTATAAAAAAAAGTCATAGAAATAAATCCAATTCAATTAAAATTAAAATTTCGTCAATTGAAACCCACCCTGCATCAACCCTGGTGGAAAGGTGCCCATAATGCAAGCAGCATTGCCATGCTGTATACATACGCAAAAGCCAACCTTTGCACCAGGAACGAAGCAGCACGGGAGTCACCACTGTTGTCCTTCAGTCTTCGGCCAATTTCATTGACGAGGCCTTTGGCATCCGCTCCCCAACTGCCCATAGCTTCAACGGCGATGGGTACAAAATAATATTGTAGCTCCATTGCCGCGTATTTCTCCCGCTTTTTGCTAGCGGCATCCTCTGCCGCCGCCACCGGTGAGTGGACGGTACGACACAGGTGTGACGCCGCGACAGTGTTGAAGTTTAATTAAATAGATAAAGTAATGAACATACAAATTTATTCTTCGACTTTTTTGTCGTGATTAATATGCATGTTTAGGCCAAATTACAGCTTTCTTGTACTAATAGTAAAGTACTATTAAAGTACTACTAATACTTGAGTAAAGCCGCTGAAAATCAGACAGACGGACATGGCGAGACTAGGGTTTCTTATTTCCTACGGAACCCTAAAAAAACAACTCAAGCGCAACTGTATAAATAAACAAAACGTTAAAGCTCTCAATATGACTTTTGAATAGAACTGAACTGCATTGAATAACTGAAATATTCGAATGTAAAATTGAAAATAATTCCGATTTTTCGTTGAAAAGTTAACTATTCATTATTTAGTTCCATGAGGTATTGCCGCGAGCTATTCAAGTTGGTTATTGAAACACAATGACCATTGAATTTAGGATGAATTATTTGCATTCAAAAAATAATTAATGCGCATCAAAATATCATCTACCTACTAAACATCCCTACTCACAATGAGAAGATGGCCCGCGCCCAACAGTGGGACAGTTTGTACAGGGCTGATAAAAAAAATGTTCAATTTCTTTCTTTCATCAACCCTATATACCTATTAAAAAAACCAGATTGATATGTTAACGTAAGATAGGATAGGAAAAAAGGCAAACTATCAATTTCATTTTCGATTTAATTTAATATGGTACAAGTAACTATTGGTAACTCCCAATAAATTTGTTCTATAAAACTGTGACGTCATAGAGCTCTCTATTAGAGTTTCTACATTTCTTACATTAATAGACATAGACATTTTTATACATCATAATTACTGAACAAGTTAATATGTATTGTATGTATTGTAATGGCTGCCTACTAAACGTTTCATGATTCACATTATCAAAATGCTGTTTATTCAAATTTGTTCAGCTGGTAGTGTGTGATTTGTCACACACTACCAGCTGATTTGTTACGCTTAATTTTGATTAAGAACATAATTTTAACTATTTGGAGTATCCCACCGGAATCCATACAATTTTAGGATAAATATAGCATATATTTATTATTTCGGAATTTAATTACTATCTTCCTATAAATTTCATTAAAATACGTTAATCCGTTTAAGCGTGAAGAAGTAATAAATACACAAAACTCACAAATTCATAAACTTTCGAATTAATACTGTGTTTCAAAATTGATTAATTAAATTGATCTTAAGCCTAATTTTATAAAATATGTCTATTAAGAAAAACCAGGGGACAGTGCTTAGGCTGCTAAAGGCTGGGGCTACAAACTTAGACATAGACATAGACAGAAATTTATTGTGACAAAAAACATACAACACAAAATAAATATCATTCAAAAAAAATTATTAATCATACACAAAATACTTGTATAACATGTTTTTGTCACTTAGGAACCTCCGTCTAATAAATAGCTCATTATTAATTACTTTTAGTGAGCGTTCTTTGATGAGCGATTAATAGCGTCCATAGAGTTTGCGTCCGATCAAATGAAGTTCAAATTTCCAATATTGGAATCGTCGAATCGTATACTGGGCCGAATTGTATTTAGAATCTGGCGAATTGTGTTCGGAATTATTTATCGGAGGTCGGAGTTCAGGGTTTATTTGCGTTTTTCATTGTGGAGTGAAACAATGGGAGATAAATGCGTTCAACGGAAGGTTGCGCACTTTGTCAGTTCTAGAGTTTATTTTTTTTATATTATATAAATTTTTAGGGTCCGTACCTCAAAAGAAGAAAACAGAACCCTTATAGGATCACTTTGTCTGTCAGAACGAAGGGAATCAAAACCTATGGGGTACTTCCCGTTGACCTATAACTTTGAAATTTGGCAAGAAGCATTGTATTATACATACATTGTACACATAAATGAAGAAATCCGAAAATTGTTCATTTTTAATTTAATCACAAAAAATAGGATCTTTATAGCAAGGAAGGAGGGTCCCAATTTTAAAGTGCTTTGACCGTATCATGTGGGGTATTATATGAAAGAGCTTAATTAGCACAAGCTAAAACAGGTTTTTAATATTTTTACGATGTACATTTTTCGATTTATGAAGGAAAATATAAAAAAAAATATAATTTCCCCCTTTTATCTACTAGTTTGTACGGAACCCTCGGTGGGCAAGTCTGACTCGCTCTTGTCCGGTTTTCTTATATTTAAAATTGATTTCTATATGTATTATAAATACAGCTATAAAATACAAGAATGGGTAGTAAGAAAATTATAACTATAACCAGGGCTTTTTGTGGGGGCTGCCATCCATATAAATTATACCTACTAGATAATTTCATCGTGCGTAAACCGTAAAAAATGCAGTGTGTTGTTATGTCACAAAGGTTTATATCCCTTTTTACCCGACTGCGTAAGAAGGAGGGTTATGTTTTTCGAGTGTATCTATGTCTGTATGTATATGTATGTTTCTATATGATCGCCTACAGCCTAAACGGATTGACCGATTTTGATGTACGAGGTGTCGTTAGATTCGTCTTCACTTCTTGAGTGTCATAGGCTATATTTTTTGTAATAATAATAATAATAAGCGAGCCCCGCCCTGCTGCCGGCGGCAATCTAGGTGTAGGTTTTTATAATGTTTTAATATGATTTTATAAGAATATTGTAATAATGTATACTTAAGAAAGTGAATAAATATATGAAAAAATAATAATACATCTCTGGCAAAAATAAAAAATGCGTTTTTTCATAACCTTCAACGAATTTTTTTGTGATAAACAAGCGATTTTACTAGAATTATTCTAAAGAATGCGCATTTATAATCTTTTGCAGCGGTTTCACGCATACTTACTCACAAAAAACGTACAATCAACGGAGTATCAAGCGTAACCCGAAACCTAAGTTAAGACTGCAGAAACTGCTTTTTTGCAGTCGGGTATTTTGTTTTTCTTTTATTATACATACTTGTTTGTATTGCCACTTATGTTACCCATTTGTTACAATAAGTAAAATACCTACACATTTAATGCAATAAAAACTAGTTCTAACCTTGCACTTTAATAGTTTCCAGAGCAAGCCGTCTTCATCACGAACACATACTTAATCACCGGTCCTGTGA
Organism: Lycia hirtaria; assembly: GCA_947563715.1. Lineage (NCBI taxonomy): Eukaryota > Metazoa > Arthropoda > Insecta > Lepidoptera > Geometridae > Lycia > Lycia hirtaria. Next base: position 16,025,254 of record OX387384.1, read on the forward strand.
ATAATCGAGTCACGGGTGCAATGTAACAACTATTATTAATATCTCATCAGTAGAGGATAACTCGGTCGATCCTGACATGATCTCATCGGCGCGGCGGCTGCGTATAAACAAACAGTAACTCAGAATTTAACAAAAGTGAGCCGAAACGGCAACAGGACTGCGCGCTGCACTTTATTTCATAACAAATAAAAATGTGTAATAAGTATTGGCAAACTAAGCAAAGCTTGTACTATGGGAACTAGATAGCTGATAAATAGGTACATATATAAACTATTTTTAACCGGCTCACTAAAAGAAGGTGGTTCTCATTTCGTCTGTATGTTTTTTTTTTGTATGTTTGGTCAGCGATTTCAAAATTATTCAGTAATTTCAGACAATTCAAAATTATTTTTGATAATTCTTTTTTTTTTGTTTGGTAGGTTCAGAGGTGATCCCATATAAATTTTATCGAAATCTGTTCAATACTTTAGTTTTTATAAGAAAATAACTGAAAAAATATGATCCAAGTAAATGAATTGCGTATTTTGGAGTCGGTTTTCTCAGCTTTTCAAACAATAATTATTTGTAAATACATTATTCATGATACATAGAAACACCCTGACACAGGACAAACCACCGTCACTTAACATCAGGCGAGTTGGTGGTCAATCGTGGATCTATCTTGCATAAAAAAAAACATCCATGCTTATCACATAAATGTTTGCCCTGGGTGGGGATCGAACCCACGACCTGCAGCTTAGTAGGTAGATATACTACCAACTGAGCGGCGAAACCAGTTAAATTAATTAATCAATTTATCAGAAGTAATTAAATTCGTGCTCTCATTATTTGACGCTCTTTGGTACTCTGTATTGCACAGATACGTTCTGGTCTTACATCCGGCATATTAATAATTATATACAGCACATCTGATATTTAGAAATGTAGCAATCAAGGACTATCATAAGCAATGACAGTGCTTGATAGCTTGCCATATAAAATATTATGATTCCAGTTAAATAACATAACACATTAATTATTATGTTTTGAATTTTTACGAATGCTAATTATTCGAAATTTGAGCTGGCTGAATATAAATATTAAAAACTCACAATTTTATAGCTGTATAGTGATTAAATAATAATAAAACAAAAATTAAAAGGCTATTAAAATAAAGTTTACTCTTGCACATAATGCAACTAACATTAATATTATCGGGTCACAGCGCCGTGAAGTACCTACCAGATAAACATCTTGATCTCTAACGACTGGGTAAATACTGGGAATTTATAATTTTTCAGTTAGGCTACAAGAAAAAACAAGAACAGCAATATGTGGGGTTTGCACAAAAATGTAGTTAACATGTATATCTTCTGTTAATTTTTTCTAAGCGCGCTCTATCCTACAGCGTGTCGTATCTCAACAGCAGGCGACTTGGCGGTCATGCTTATCATCGATAAATAAAACACACGATAAAAAAAATAAAAAAAATAAAAATACACGATCGGATATGGCACGGTAATGTTTATTTTTCTATCTACAAGATTTTTTATTTTTAGGCTATCTAATATACTACGTTTTTTTTCTGGTTTATGCAACTTCCTTACTGTTATTTAAGTACTTATATCATTGTACATTATAATCATGACGTAAAAACTTTTTGTTGCACTTTTAAAGATCACTGCACAAGTTTTCCGTTAAGGCAAAAAAATATAACAATTTATTGAATTCAATGGAACGAAATTGGGTTTCGTTTCTGCATATCAACCTTCCTTTAAGGTGATACATGCAATCGTTAAAATCTTTTAAGTTTCAAAATAATCAATAATTACAGCTACTAATAAAAACAACAAATATGTAATTGAAAAACTTAAATCTTTACTGATATGCTTATCTAATGTTTCCGCTTTGAGGTCTGCAAGCTGGTACCTACTCTTTCTGCTTGGCACTCTTCAAGCTGGTGCTTTTGTCTGCTTCGGTTTCTTCAAGCTGGTGCTCTTGTCGACACGTGTTTCACCTCTTCACGCGACATCTTCAGGATTTTTGACATTGTGAGCTCTTGTGCGAGAAAGACGTAAGTATAAACATAAAAGTTGTTTTACCTATAGATTTATAATGTAGATATGGTTGGTAAGGTAAGGTAAGATATAAATGTATGTTTATATTTTTGTTATTACCTTTTAAATCTCAAATTTTGATACCTGACTGAATAGGTTTGCAATAAACAAATAAATAAATAATAAATCAATATTAGAGGACATTTCACACAACGCCTTCTAGCCCAAACTAAGTAAAGCTTGTGCTATGGAAACTAGATGGTTGATAGAATACATATATATACTTTTTTTTTCGTAAAAACATACTTATGATACATAGAAACACCCAGACATAGAACAAACATCCATGCTCATCACACAAATGTTTGCCCTGGGTGGGGATCGAACCCACGACCTATAGCTCAGGAAGCAGTCGTACTACCACAGAGCCATGAGGCCTGTCTTGTAATTGGAAATATATTGGCTCAAAAAAATCCAACATTTTGGTTTATTATTATATAGGTATTAATTAATATACCCATTTATAGTCACGCAACAAAGATGAATCTAACAACATATATTTCATAAAAAAAAAATTGAATGCCTAACCTCTTTTGCGTTGAGCACGTGACTAAAACTTCTGGTCTCTTTCTTGGGCATTCTGGACTCCCTGTCAATGTGAAAGTACACGAACTCTTCCCACCCTCTTTAATATCGGTAAACGAGACGATTGATGACAATATGAAAACCGTTCCACCTTAACATGTGTTATTGATTACACAAGCAAAAAAATAAATAATAATCACTTGATTCCATTTGTATCAGGCAAAAAATCTGCAACATTACAAAAAGTATTGCACCTGGGTTAGCAAAAAAGGTTTAACGCTGCAATCAAACTTAAAAAAAAACGCAGTTTATGACTAACTTGTGACCGCAAATTTAATGTTTTCTAAATAATAAAAAATTGCTTCAATTAACTGTTTAGATAACTGTAATCGAGGTTTTTGAGTTTTTTTTAGAACCAGTATTAATATTTAAAAAATAACTAATAGATACTCCGTAATACATTACAACAAAATAGATCTGCAACTGATCACCAACTTGCCTGATGGTAAGTGGCCGTGTATCCGACTATGGAGTAATTTTCGTAGAGTATCTAACTGCTGTGATTGATATGATATTGAGTGGACGTTTTTGCGAGAAAATAGTTATACCTATGCAAAGCCTTTGCAAAATTTATTACATAATTATTCTTAATTAATTCTTGTAAGTTCACTTATTTGTTAAAGGAAGCTATATAAACCATTGAGTTATACAAATTACATAAACACAATTTTATTTTATGCTGGAGTTGTATCATCAAAATAATAATACAGAAACATAAATACATACACATACATACATATACTTGAGAAACATTACTTATTATTGCCCAATCGGGTAAAAATAAAACGGCGACAAGACTTTTCCGTATTCCCCTAACTCTTACGAGGCTAAACTTTGTGATGAAAAGCTCGAAAATCTTAATTAGAAAAAGATTTTTGTCACATAAAGTCTAATGCCGTCACCATTCTTATGACTATTTGTAGGTGTATGAGATTTTTCTCACAGCTTCCTCATTCGGTCCATATACGATCTCTATATAGCTAACATCTCACGGTCGACCGTCCGTCTGTCAAAGGCAGCGGTATCCTTATTCGGTGGATGATTAATTTGCTAGTATGGAAAAAAAATATAAGTGTGAGAATCGAGTTGGTTTGTCATTGTTTGGGTTCTGTAGATTTTTTATTTTATTTTTGAGAATGAGTGACCTTTGGGCGCAGTTAATAACTCACAAGTATTTCTCTAAGACTATTGCATAGACACGTAAGAGGAAAAAAATATCATTAAACTTTTTTGCTAGAAAAAGGGTCGTCTTTTGGGTTTTGGGTTTTCTCCTATAGCCCAAACTGTTTCAACTGTTTCGGGTGAAGTTATATTTGTATGTATGTGGGTATACATCATCATTATCTCAGCGACAAGAATTGTTCTGCTAGACATGGGTCTCCCTCATGGATTTTCTTAAAGCTTACATCCAGCGTCTTCCTGTCACTTCTATGAGGTCGTCTGCCCATCTTGTGGCTGGTCTGCAAAAAGCAACTCGAACAAAATGCACTTTTTCATTCATATATTTCCGTTACGGTTAGAGCAAAATAGACCATGAGGCTGTTTGACCCCACGTTTGACAGGTGGTTAAAGGGTTAGAAAAGAAAAAGATATGATGTATAAAAAATGGAGTGCAGTGAAGTTCCTAAATTAACTTTTGCAATTTGCCCGGTAAGAGAAGCAGCTCTCACATTCTATATTTTTATGTTTGCCGGGAAGAGAGACGTACATAATAATAATGATTATACTCTCGAAAAACGGTAGCAGCAGTTCCAGGTAATTTTTTTTATCAACCGACTTCAAAAAAGGAGGAAGTTCTCAATTCGACTGTATTTTTCTTTTTTTTTTGTTTTATGTTTGTTACCTCATTACTTTCGACTGCGTGAACCGATTTTGATAATTCTTTTTTATTTGAAAGCTGGTAGATAGCTGGTAGCTGGAAGCTTCCCGTGTGGTCCCATTTCAATTTGGTCCAGTTCTGACAATGACATCCATGATAATTCGGTTGCTTCAGTTTTTTAAGCTATAATTACCTATATTTTATTTTATGTAATGACCTTTTCAAATCGTAACGGATCTCTAAAAAATAATTAATTACCATTTCGGTCGACAGAGCACGCGAACAAAGAATGCAACTGTTAGATCGGTTTCATAAAATATGGACTGATTCACTAACTTGTAAGGTATTTTATCTACATGTATAAATTACTAATAGTTGGGATTGTAACATACGTACGAACATTGTTTACCGGTGGCTGTATGGATGGGTGGTCACTCACAATCTAACGGTATTACAATATTTTACTAGGTATTTTCTTAATCTTTACCTCCGATTTTTTATATTTAACGGTTATCCAAGAAGAAAAGTAATATTTTTCGGATGCATGTAATTTTTAGGGTTCTGTACCTGAAATAGAAGTAATAAATAATACTTAGTTTTTTTTTAAACCAAACTACTGCACCGATTTTAATGATTTTTTGTGGATCTAATCTGAAAGTAAATAATTTCAAATAAAAATAATTTTGCAGAGAATTAAGAACTTCCGTTTTTGAAGTCTGTCAAAAAATACAACCCAAATTGAGAAGAAACTTCTTTTTCGAAGTCTGTTTAAAAACAGTAGGTATGTCTGCGGTCCTTTGAAGCTGTAAAAATCAAATTTCTAAGTCAATGCAATAAAAAATATATTACCTGTAAGACACTGAATAATAATTTTCTTAACTCCATAATTGTAATGTGCAATAATGGAACCTTACACTGCTCCTGGCCAGTCACGCACTTGGCCGGTTTTTACTTTTTAAACTAATTGCGCATTTTATCTCTTATTCCGACCACTTAACAGTGAAACTCGTGTAAACGATTGACACCGGGTTATCTGTGATTGATTGATTTATAATAATTAATGTTTACGACTAATAAAATGGTACTAGTGGTGACCTCTAGTGGTGGCAGCTGCGCTACATACGTCTAAATTCGACGGGGTTAAAAAGTCGTGCTAATAATTATAAATTGTTACTAGTCTATACTTATATATTATGGAGAGGTAAAGATTGTTTGTTGATTGAGTGGCGGGAAGACGCTGGATGCAAGCCGCTTCCAATCGGTCTTTTTGGAAATCCATGGAGGAGGCCTATGTCCAGCAGTGGACTTCTTATGGCTGAGATGATGATGATGAAAGATTGTTTGTTTGTTAGAATTTTTGTCAGGGGTAATCTCGGATACTTATGACAATACATCTAATGAGCTGAAATTCGACTATTTTAGATATTTACATATGTACATATTTACAAAACCATCAAGACTGAAAATGTCGGGGGAGGTCTTTGCCCAGCCGTGGGACACTACAGGCTAACAACAACAACTTATATACTATATATATATATATATATATATATTATATTAACAGTAAGTTCTAATCCATATCCGGTACTAATATCAGATTACCTTATTATATAATTATAATATTGCTTACTTACTAAATTTATAATTTATTAATTTACAATTTGTAGATGCATGCACAACTTCAACTCAATCAGAAACTGTGAAATGGATATTTAACTCACAAGTATGAATATCATTACCCTCTTTCTTACCCAGTCGGGTCAAAGTTTTAAGTATAAGTTTTTATTATTAAGCAAATGACATCTCAATTGTATTTTTTTGTGTTTACAAAAACCAAACTATTCAATTTAAGGTTTTATCTTCATATTTAGTTTATATTTCAACCCATTATTCCGGAAAAAAATTGTGGAATATTTCTACGTCGGCAACACTTCCGGAATCCCGAAACACCATCTCTATCTAGTCCGGACTTCGTGCGGCTTTTTAATGTCGGTGGAAAAAATGTTGTGTTTGTGTTTATGTTTTATTTTCTTTCACGTTCACTTATTAAAATAAAACAAAAATGTATTAGATCTTTCTTCAATCTTCATTACAAAAAAACAAATCAGTCTCATTTTAATTAAAGCAACGACTAAAACTTACTTGCTCTAGCGTCATTATGGGTGAAATTCACTATTTCAATCTAGGACTGTCTGGACTTTTTTAAATGTCCGGCTTTTTGTCAGGACTTCTCAAAATCGTAAATGGTTAGCCTACCTCTATCACTATGCCATGTGTATTTATGTCTTGTTTTGGAGAGGATCTTCCAATAGAAAGCAATAGCAATACGAGGGTGAGACGGAGCGAGATTATTTCTACGCGTACGAAGTCGCGGGTTGCAGCTAGTGGTTTATAATTACAGTTGGACCTGACAGCCTGCGTGGCGCAGTTACTAAAGATTACTTGGAACGAACGGATTATTTATGAATGACGCAATCATTACTTACTTTTCCTATACTAAAGATATGGGACTCGTGCTATTTCCACATTTGCCAATTTCAAATGCTAATTTCCAATTTTTCATCAGAATAATATCATTTTAGTTAATTAAATTCAACGTTGAGCAAAATAAGATAAAAAAATAATTCAAGTCATAGTCTCGCTTGAATATCTATACCTACTTCTTGTCCCGTTGATGTTCATTATCTTCGCTTTGTAACAACTAAGTACAAGATAATCTAAAAATACTTTTTAGGCGCTAGCTTTTATTGATGCGATGAAAATCCTTATCTTATTTAAAAAAAAATGTCAATAAGAATTTACTTATTAGAGATTACATTTCATTGAATTAATTATTATTAAACGTCCTATTTAGTAAGTTTTTTTTTTAAGTGAGGGCAGTAAAACTAATTGCTCAACTAATACGGCACAGCCGGCTGGCATGCAAAACTTGTTTTGAGTTGTGAGATGACATCCTTAATCTTTATGGTGACTGAAATAATTATTGTTTAAAAAGCTGTTAATAGTTAAGGTAAAGCTGGTCAAGTAATGTTATTTTTAATTCTAAAGAAAATAAAAAATCATCGAAATTTAACAATATAAATCGTAGGTACTCTTTGGCATAGGTCACTTGAAATTATCATTATTTTACTGTACCTATTATTGTGATTATTTATTTTATATTTTTTTATGTTGATTTAAATAATGTGTATTTTGTAATTTTATAAATATGTAATTGTCTAGTTGATATGTTCATTGTCGTACTTATATGATATTTAAGACGTGTAACTAGGGAGTTATTAATATATTGATTTGAAAGTTTATCATTTCACATAAGAGAAATAATTTCCCAAATCCCAAAAACACATGAAGTATAAAGTAACAAACTTCAAAATAAAATACCGTAATTGACACACCTCCTTTTTTGAAGTCGGTTGATAAAAGGAAACAGCTGTCTTTTCTCGCAATCTGTCTTAGTAAAAATTATTTATAAGGAATGAGTGCATAAAATGATACGTCATTCAATTTTATATTCTTTGCAATAAGGCTATAGGATATAAATTGATAAATATAACTTAGTACACCTAGTCGTTCAGGAATTACAAGTGTCTTACTTTTAAGAGAGTAATTAACCCTTACTTAAATAAAGTAACAAAACACAATTGCGTTATAATAATTAATTTGTTTAAATAGTAATTAAAAGTGAAAAGACGATAAGCCGTGCGTGCGCGGGTGGCGGTCGAGGACGGTAGTATACAATAACGAAACAGTGTTCTGTTACATGAAGTCATCTGGGCTGTTAGTAAAATACCGATTATCATTTCTCCGAAAACGAAATCATTTTTTTTTTTCAAAAGACACTATCAAAATCCGAAACTTCCGTTGACAACTCGTCTTATAATTGAATCTTAGTAAAACGAAAGTTTATGTGTAAAAAGAAAACTTAACGCACCTACACTATAAATATATATATTTATAACTGAACCTTTGTAAATATATATATAAATAAGAAGGTTTCTGAATATAATATAACAGATACCCTCGGCGGACCCTGTGTCTAGTGTGGGGCCACAGTGTAATTAGGAACTATTGTAAAGATTTTTTAAATAAAAAATATATATTTGATTTGATTAGATAACTAACTAATTTACCCACAGATGGCTAACAAACTTTTGGAATTAGAAACTCGTCTCAAGTAAAACATTTTGAATAAGGCAGTTCTATAAAACGGATTCAGGCAAGTAAGATTCGAACTTATATATTTCGGAATATAGATAGGTTACCACTAATTAAAGATAGGTTACCACTATTTAAAGATAGGTTACCACTATTTATAGATAGGTTACCACTATTTATAGTTAGGCTACCACTATTTTTGATGTGAAACATCTGATGTGGCCGGTCAGGCCAGCTGTGATAGATGTATGCCTGTCAGACTAGGTTTTAATAAATAAATATTTGAGGACAATTAACACAACACCATCTAGCCCAAACTAAGCAAAGCTTGTACTATGGAACTAGGTGGATAATAGTTTTTTTTTTTTGTTTTTTTTTTGTAAATATATACAGATACATAGAAACACCCAGACACAGAACAAACATCATGGATGTTTGTATTGTGTCTAGGTATTTCTATGTATCTCATCACACAAATGTTTGCCCTGGGTAGGGATCGAACCCGCGGCCTACAGCTTAGCAAGTAGACATACTACCAACTGAGCCACAAGGCCAGTCAAAAATGTTTATAAAAATTTGTAATGTTTCACTTGTTCCAGACTTCCCGTGAGGGATCAATTTTTTGCTATTTTCTGTCATAAACCTCAATTGTTTGATGACGTAAATAATTTTAGTAAAAAAATATACCGAATAACCGATATAATAACCGATTTCAATCAGTAGCCGTTCAAAGATTACTCAACTAGATTTGATGAAATTTTTATGGTATCATATCCTTCTAATAAAATGACATTGAAATTAGTTTACAACTTTACTGATGACAATATCGGAGAACTCACATACGAAACAAAAATAAGGTTAGATTGAGAACTTTTTCTTCCGAAATCCTCTAAAAGGTAAATTTAGATTTTCCACCAAAAATAATTTTGGTTTTATTCGTTCTTACTTTAGACCAAGATTTTAAAAAAATCGCAAAAATACTACATCTACAGCTTGTTTTTATGTTTATTTTATTTTACAATATAGGATATGCTGACGTTAGAAAATGTTCCTAAAAAATACGGATTCACTCACAATGCCAAAACATTTTAAAACTGCACATCCCATGAGTTGTCGTTCATGCCAAAATATTTTAAAAGTACACACCCCATTAGCGGTTCTCGCATAAGGCCGTCCATGTTATCTGTCAACGCCAGAGCCGGTAGGACGATAAATAATAAAATGCGGCGTAGTTGTAGATAAGGACGACTTAGCCTATTTATTATACGGCTAGTAACAGGCCCGACGAGTGGCCTAAAACTGGTTCGACGCTTGGTGGGAGGTCGCGCACGATAGGGTATCGTGCGTTTTTGCATCTACTTACATACGTAATTACAAAATACATTTAGCTACGCCCATTATAAGGATTGCAAGGTACTCGTAGCAGCGTAACGGATTTTTTTATAACAAACTTGTTGCATTCACTGTATTACTCGCTAATCTATATTATTTTTCTAAAATTCAATCTTAACAAGTAGAATGTTTATATAAGCCTATACGCTTGGTAAACAATAATGTCGCCTAGTAATAGTAATAAATACCTATTAGTGGACATTTCACACAACACCATCTAGCCCAAACTAAGCAAAGCTTGTACTATGGGAACAGATGGCTGATAGAATACATAAGATACTATTTTTTTAACGAACACGGGTGATTGTACATAATTCTATACTATGTGATATAAAGAAGTTTTGAAATTGAAAAAATTTCTCGCTAATCTGCAAACTTTTTTCTTTATACTAGATTTGCGCTTGGCCATCAATTTATGTTAAGCGAACCTTTAATTTTTTCTGGGATAAAAATCAACCTACCTCCAAACCGAATTCTATCTAAATCGATCCAGGCGTTTGACTTATAAATGCTGTAACTAACCTGACTTTGTTTTATGTATTTAATGATTATTTATTTATTTTACTAAGGCATCACAATGATGCGACAAATACGTAGTTCGCCTAATATTGAAGTACACAGTTGCAAAATGCCAACCATAACATCGGTCTAAAACTTTTTAAAACACTGTGTGGCAATGCGCTGTGCTCGTTACGCGTCATAAATTGCACGAAAAAAATTTAATTCCAGATTTATTACCGAAAATAATAATAACGTAACTAAGTAGCTAATTCTTGGCAAAGAAGTTGTGTTTTTTCGGATCGAATTCGCAAGAGTCGTACTGCTATAAGTAGAGTGATGAAAATAATTGTATGTGGAAACTTGGGAAGTTAAAATAATTGTGTCACACTAACAGCCCGCCTCATACAAGTGGCGGGAAGACGCTGGATGCAAGCCGCTTCCAAACGGTCTTTTTGAAAATCCATGGGAGAGGCCTATGTCCAGCAGTGGACTTCTTATGGCTGAGATGATGATGATGACTAACAGCCAGTACCTAGGCGACCGAACTCCTCTTGGGTTTTTAACCGACTGCGTAATAAGGAGGGTTATGTTTTTCAAGTGTATGTAAGTTAATATATATTTTCTATATATCGGCCTACAGCCTAAACGGTTTGACTGATTTTGATGTGCGAGGTGTCATTAGATTCGTCTTCGCTTCCAGAGTGTTATAGGCTATATTTTTCTGTAATAATAATAATACATCTCTTGGAAAAATAAAAACAATGCGTTTTTTTCGTAACCTCTAAGGAACTTTTTCGTAATAAACAAGCGATTTTACTAGAATTATTCTAAGGAATACGCATTTATAATCTTTTACAGCAATTTCACGCATACTTTCTCACAAAAAAAACGTACACTCAACATAGTAGATATCAATCTTAACGAAATCGTAAGTTAGACTGCAAAAACTGCTTTTCTGCAGTCGGGTATTTTGTTTTTCTTTTTATATAAATACTTGTTTATAATTGAATATACGTGCAAGCCCGTGTTCACTGAAAATTCAGTATCGATTTATCGTCTCCGAATTTACTTACATATCAAAATTCATGAAAATTGTTAAAATCGTTTCCGAGATTCAAAAGATATAATAATAATTGTATATTATTCAAAACGTTCTATAACGTCGTTGCGAATATAAAATGTGATTATTTTTTTCGAATAATTGTTTTATGAATTTTTTAATTGTGTTTTAGAGTAGTTATCGAGTTCACAAACTCCCGTGGGATTTAAATATTTCACACTGCAACGACGATATGCCGTATACACGCAGGAGACACTTGGTAACCATCTTCTCTAATGAAATTAGGGTTACCACTTCAAATTTTGAGAATTCCTAACTAAAATGTTTTTAGTAAAAATTTTAGTCGCAGAATGAAATAGGGAATTTCACGCATAATAATGCTAGAGCAAATTTGCTCGGTAAATTTTAGTCTGCTGCTTGAATTAAAATGAGACTGATTTGTTTTTTCTGTAATAAAGATTGAAGGAAGTTCTTATACATTTTTGTTTTATTTTAGCAAGTGTAAAGAAAATAAAATATTTTTTTTCCCACCGACATCAAAAAGCCGGACAAATTATCAAGCCGGACGAAGAACGGACAGAAGCCTAAAAGTCCGGACATGTCCGGAAGAATGGTAACCCTAAATGAAACGAACCTTCTTGGGCATTCGAATAAAACTGCTACATTAACCACGCGACTTAAAAACGTCGGAAACTTCCCGCATACATCTGGCAGACAGACATTTGGCACAAATTGAATGCAACTCGAAGCTCCAAATGTTACAGCTTTCGAATACATCATAATGGGTGGTAATGGGCCATAATGGGCCATCATGTCGGCAGTTAGGGGATCAACAGGCGAATAAAATTTTGCGGTTGATGCAGTGTTTAGGGTTGCGATAAATTCCGCTGATAGTATGACGTTTTATGGACGGGGTGGGGGGTTTGGGGTTTTTTTTTAAGTGGAAGGTGTGCTTTAAAACTTGTTTTATGCGTGCGGTGGAAAATTAAGGATTTTTGGTGTGTTATTATGTAATGGCATAATTTTATTGTAGGTACCTTCTTATACATCGAAGTTAATCAAGGTGCTTAGGCTGTAGGAGTTAATATAGAAACGTGGATAAAATGCCCAAATGCATATATATATAAAATCACCTGAAAAACATCCTCCTTATTGTGCAGTCAAGTAATACAAGAACAGGGGTGTTTGTTTGGTTGTCTGGAAGAGATCGCTTTTAGAGATAAGGCCGCCTTTTGTGGCACTAGTCTATTTAAGTTTGTTTGTTATTACTTTTAAGGTGTGTATAATAAAGAGTTCATCTATCTATCTTTGTGGCTCAGTTGGTAGTATGTCTACCTGCTAAGCTAGTAGTAGGTCGTGGGTTCGATCCCCACCCAGGGCAAACATTTGTGTGATGAGCATGGATGTTTGTTCTGTGTCTGGGTGTTTCTATGTATCATATGTATATATTTACAAAAAAAGTATAAGTATATGTATTCTATCATCCATTTGACTGGCCTTGTGGCTCAGTTGGTAGTATGTATACTTGCTAAGCTGTAGGTCGTGGGTTCAATCCCCACCCAGAACAAACATTTGTGTGATGAACACGGATGTTTGTTCTGTGTCTGGGTGTTTCTATGAATCATATGTATATATTTACAAAAAAAAAGTATATATGTATTCTATCAGCCATCTAGTTCCATAGTACAAGCTTTGCTTAGTTTGGGCTAGATGGTGTTGTGTGAAATGTCTTCAAATATTTATTTATTTATTTTATTTATCTAGTACAAGCTTTGCTTAGTTTGCGCTAGATGGTGTTGTGTGAAATGTCCACAAATATTTATTTATTTATTTTATTTATCTAGTACAAGCTTTGCTTAGTTTGCGCTAGATGGTGTTGTGTGAAATGTCCACAAATATTTATTTATTTATTGGGTACCAACATGTTATACATTCTTACATTGTTAAAAGTAACACATGAACATGAGTCTAAGAGCTAAATGCTAACATAATTATAGGCACCGACAACATGCAATTAGGAAACAAGCGGTCAGAAAATTAATTAAATAGATTTATGTCAAAACGAATTACATAACTTAAGTTTATGAATATAATAATATGTAATATAATGATAATTATACTTGTTGAAATAGCTTAACTTAAAAATTGTTTTATATTAACCTACAGATACTTGAATGCATCTGATTCTACAGTGTTGCTCCTATATCTTCTGCACTAAATTACTGAAGGCTCCCCGTCCGGTCAACCTGCTGGTCGTATGTACTTGTAGCGTTAGATATACCTAAACTGCAAAGTGCATCTGTCATGCTAAAACTAAAACAATACTCCTTAATTTACCTATCTAATTGAGGCAACTTGCGAAATAACCCTTAATATTTCCCGATTCAAAATTTCCCGATCGCAATGAGGTGAACTTTTTCCTTTTATGTTGTTACGTCGCGAGTGCAAGCGTTAAGCGTTTCGCCATATTTTAATGGCGGAATAGTTGGACCATAAACTCGTTTGATTTATTTTATGACCACTATAAGGGTGTGGTGCGACTGTCAGCGGGATTGTATATTTTATGGATGGAGATAATTTTGATGTTTTATTAAACAGAATAATACAAGTAAAGTTTAATTATGCCGCCTGCCATGGAAGCGTGTTGTTGAACATGTTATTCGCGCGTATCTTGTATGTTTTTAAATTTATTTATTACCTCCATATCATACAAACTACATGGATTTCGACAGTTGAGATATCGTTAGACTCGTCTCAAAATCCAAATGTTCTTAGACAGGTGTTTTAACAATCAAAATGGTAGATTTTCGGTGCTAAGCTGTAATGTATTTTTTTAACCAAACCAATCGAGAATATAGATTATAATGGTATCCGGGAGGATATCAGGTACATGAACATTGTTTTAATATACATATATGCTTGTTTTAGTGTACTATCAAACGAATTGGATGCAAATAACATTTTTACCTCCAACTCGCCTAATTGTGACAGAAAATGTGACTTGAAAATGGAGCACGTACCGTTTCCGTGTGTAGCAGGAAGTATTGGTATCAATAGTAATCAATTTGATGGACTGTAAAGCCACAAACCCGATTTCGACACATCGCACCTTCAATCGCAAACGGGTTTGCAATCAATTGTACACATTGATAGATTGTTGCACATTTTTTGTTTGTTCAAGGCGTATTATGCCTTCTACTACACACGTAAAAGAAAATACGTACCCCGGACATGCTGTCATAATAATATACTATTTTTTTGACAGGCCTCATGGCTCAGTGCTAGTATAACTGCCTCCTGAGCTGTAGGTCGTGGGTTCGATCCCCACCCAGGGCAAACATTTGTGTGATGAGCATGGATTGTTTGTTCTGTGTCTAGGTGTTTCTATGTATCATAAGTATATATATTTACAAAAAAGTATATATGTATTCTATCAACCATCTAGTTTCTATATTACAAGCTTTGTTTAGTTTGGGCTAGATGGTGTTTTGTGAAATGTCCACCAATATTTATTAATTATTATTTTCACAAGTTTAACTACATTGTGACCGGGAACAGAGCTCATCAATCTAGAAGATATCCATTCAATGTAGCCTTGAATATTCAAAAATTGTTTTTAGGAAACAGACATGGTGGCAAAGAATTCCATTCCAATGCAGTATGCATCAGGATCGTAGATCGGGATCGTTGAGTACGGATTTGGAGTTATAATTTGATTCCGCTGGCAGTAGCACCATACCTGAAAGGCTATCATGAACGCATTCTGAATTAATGGGTATACCTTAATGCTTTCGAATTAGATAATGGATGTTTTCAAGAATGCCAAATTTTACGTCCGTTTAACGATGTTATGACGGCTGTGAGAATTATAGCTTCGAATATGAGAACTGAATTAGAGTTTCAATGAATTTATTTTATTTCGTGTTTATGTTGAAAACATAAAATAGTTTGTCGGTAGACGTCTTTGATTCGAAATTCAATTTTTAACTAAATATTCTAAACTAAAACTAAAATATTTTAAAAGATATCTATGTATAACTGAAAATTTAGTTTAATTTAGTATAGTTTAGTTGTCAGAACTACTTTTTAGTACGTTGGTATATTCAATGACAAAAGTGTGATGAAGTAAAATACGTTAGTGAATAAGTTAGTGTTCAAAAAGCATTTATAAGATTATCATATTTTAATTTCGCTTCTCGGCGATATGCATTATTTTTTTTTTTACAATTCTGAGCAGGGATAGTAAAAACTAAATTACTTAGGTACCTACCTACATTTTTAATAAAGTAATTTAATCTATAGATATGTAATTTAATATGAGATTCCGATATACACTCCTACCTACATACATAGACGCATAAGCGGGCTTCAAAGGCCCCTAAACCTTCTCTTAATCTGTGCACAGCAGTCATTTGTATGAAACCACAGTGTGCTGGCTTTTACATGTTCCGATACGATATCGAAGTGTCAACAAAAATAATCGTAGTTTTTATTTTATTTTATTTCTATCCCTGTTTGTACAAACTGTCCCACTGCTGGGCGCAGGCCATCTTCTCATTGTGAGATGGTTAAGGCCATATAGTCTACCACGCTGGCCAAGTGCGGGTAATTTTTTTATTTAATTAATTAAATTAAATTTTTATTTTTTTAATTGTTGTTAAATTAATACTTATATTAACATATAAAATAACATAAATGTGTATATATATTTGTGTTAACATTTATATCCTACAAAAATTATAAATCTGAAATATGAACTACTAAACCTACCTACCGGTGGGTACCTATAATATAATTAACTACTGTTGTTTTATGTATACCATTTTAATTAAGTTTTGCTTTAAGGCCACTATCTGTTGCCATCTGTCCTATCCGTGCAAGGTTGCCTGGAAGTGATCGCTCTAAGCGATAAGGCCGCCAATTAAAACACCTAGCTGTAATATTATTCTCTATGTATTTAATGTTTCTGTATTGTGGTATTTTAATAAAGTGTTATCTATCTATCTATCTATGAACTACTAAACCAAAAATAATCATCAAAATCAATTTATAATTGGCGAAGCAATCGCGCAATAAACATATAAAAACATTCATACATACATACATTCATTTAAATAACAATACTCGTATACTAAATAAGTTAAACTAAAACTAATAGATAAATAATTGTAAAGCTGAACTATCCATAACCTCTGTTGCCTATCTCTGTTGGATATTTTAAATAATCTCCAATCACTCAGCTTTACAATTATATAATAGAAAATTAAATATAATTTCGACGTCGTGCATCATGTTCTCCGTACAAATTTAATACAAAAAGGTTGTTTGCGAGAGAGGGACAGGGCATCCCTCCCCTAAACTTTAAATGTCCATATCTGGTAAGTTTATTGACCGATCGAAATATTTTTTATGTAAATGTATTACATTAAAGTATATATATATACCAAGTAAAACAATTATTCCTATTAAATAAAATTCATGCATATTCCCAATTATGTAGGTATTTGAATCGTATCGTCTCATATATAGGGATCTAAAACCACTATAAGTTAAATCTTGTCAGTCTGTCTGTCCCGGCGGACTTAGTTTGGATTTAATATAATTTTCCGCACAAACTGGCTAACCAGTGACACGGTTGCGGCAATTTATTATGTTTACTTAGGGATTAGAGGGGCTTGATAATTTGTTGCTCGTGGTGACGGCGCCTTAGGATTTAGGCGTAGAGGTTGTGGAGAAGTAGGCCAGGCACTATATAGTTGGTACGTGGTAGATAGATAGATAACTCTTTATTATAAGATCACATTGTACAAACATATTGCAAATGACAGTATTCATCATCTCAGCCATAAGAAGTCCACTGCTGGACATAGGCCTCCCCCATGGATTTCCAAAAAGACCGATTGGAAGCGGCTTGCATCCAGCGTCTTCCCGCCACTTGACAGTGAATGACAGTATTACTATGACTAATCTCTCAATAGGCGGCCTTATCGCTTAAAGCGATCTCTTCCAGGCAACCATGCACGGAGTAGGATAGGTGGCACTGATAGTGGTAAATAGGTGGTGTTGAATAACTATTTGTGAGAAGCGGTTTGCGCACGTTTACCTACTGCACACTTGTTCATACAAAAGGAGATAACTGTTTTACCTCTAAACGTTATCAAATTTCGATGATTATTTTATTTTTTACCGATTACCAAAAAAGAAGAGGTTCTCAATTCGGCTGTATGTTCAGTGATTACGTCACCGATTATGAATTGATTTTGATGATGTTTTTTTGTTTGGTACGTAGGTCATACTTCAGAGGTGGTCCCACATTATATTTCATCGTAGACCGCAACTCGCTTAACATCAGGCGATTTGGCAGTAAGGCGCAAACAAACCTATATCGTGTGTAAAAAAAGTGTTTTTTTTAATTGGAATTGGACCTATTGAATTTAAAATCCTATCTTTGACATCAATGTATATTTTAGAAATCTGTAAATTTTGTTAGAAAATATCCTGAATTATTTGAAAAAGTAGCTGATATACCGCGAAATCCTAGACCTCAACATAAGCATAAGCTCCTTATACCTAAGTCTAACCTAGTAATCCATAGTACCAGCCTTAACTCAATGGGAATAAAAATCTATAATGCGTTGCCAAATAAATTGAAAGATCTGGAAACAGAACACAGTTTTATATTAAATCTCAAACCCTTTTTAGAAGCCAGTTGCTACTACAATATAAATGATTTTTTTAAGGATAAGTTTAACGATATAAAATAGAACGTTCCGAGTCAAATGTTGCCATGCCCTTACAGGGCCATATGTACTTCTGAACCAATGACATGTATTATTTATAAGACCAGTATGTATCTACATATGTTGCAATTAAAACTATTGACTATTGACCCGCTTAGAGCATTTGCCGGTGTTAAGTAATAAGATTTCTTCAAGTTTCTTGAATAAAACAAGTTATAAATGTTCTAGTGACAATCTAAGTCCCGTATATAATCATTTTCAAATTCAAGTTCTGCTTCAGTAAATTAGTGGCGACTTTACTGGAAGCTTCTATGGAGCCTTGCCGAAAACTTGAAAAGACACGCTTCGTCGCTTTATTTTACTTGCCCACACTCACGCACTTGATCAAACACTTAATGAATAAAACACCACCAATTGTATAGCAGAACACAAGCTTAGGAAAATAAAAATAAAACGGCAACATGTTTCCATGAGGGAATGTCATGGAAACAAGTTTCCAAAACTCAGAAAAGTGTTATTTACGTGGTTGATTAAAATAATTATATTTTAACAAAGTTCCAAAAGGTTGATCTCAATTTCAATGAAAATAAAATAATTTATTATATTCTTTGTCATGTTGCGCCCTCTCCAGTCTATTCCGAGATTCCTGTCGAGGCTCAGTTAAGGTATGAATTCTTGCGCCGGATCGGAGCTGCGTTTATTACAAGATTTATTTATCTGTCAAAGCATTGTTTACAGCGTCCGATTTTAATTCAAATTCCTGTCTTTCAGTCATTTTACACCAACAGGTCGTTATTACGTGTCGCACGGTTTAAGAGAATGATGGCAAGTATAGTCTATAAGTATAGCATTTTTTTAGAGAAAACCAAGAATACTTTTTTTAATTATTATTAATTAATGTACGAAGTTTTTTTTGCTTGATTTAATTTATATAAATAGGTACAAGCTTTTTTATTGTTTATTTAATTTTTCTTCTAAAAGTTTGCTTTAATATAATATGCAAAATAGATCTAAGTTTGACCATGGTGGTCAATGCATTGTCTCGCCTAATGGTAAACATCGGAGTGATCAAGGATGGAACACGACGATCTAAAAGACTATTAAAGTCTTGAAAATTTTAAGAGTGTAGATTTCAAGATAGAGAAGGCGGCAGAGAGTTCCTGTGGAATACACATCAATAACATGAAATATGGGCTTATAAAGGTATTTTAAACTTACTTACTTGCTTAGGTTTATAATAAAACCCACTTTAGACCAAACATTAACGTCACCTTTATGTCACATGATGGTCAATAGCAACTAAAAGAGAGTGTAACACGCAATAGGTCGGCAGGTAACGCAGACTGGAATGCGAAAATGAACAGTTCTCGCCGTGTCGTATTTAATTAAAAATGGCCGTTTCACCGTAGATCCGTCCACACCTCCCGATTAATTCATGGAATACGAGCCGTAATTACGCTTTTTTATTATCATCCAATAAAACCGGCAAAGTGCAGGTGTGACGGGCACACTGAGGATTCCGTACTTCCAAACAGGCAAACACTGACCTGACACACAGCCACGGCTATACTCCGTATAAACGACCTTCATGCTCGTAGCTGTTTGCCCAGCAGTGGAACTGTACAGTTTAACTAAAAAATAGTTTTTTGTTATACATTTCTTATTCTTAATTTTGATTTTATAACAATAAAAAAGCCGGGTGCAGCCGGATGCAGCCGGGTGCTGACGGCAGGGGGCGGCGGCCGGCGGGGCAGGGCCTAATCTGCGGACGGTAAAAGCCACAGACTTAGGAACCTCCTAACAATGCATGCCATGTCAAGGACGACTGCGTAATATTATTATTTATTTGTAAATTTTCATTTTTTTAATATTCCATCTTCCTGTTACGGTTCAAAAGATACAGCCGCTAAATCTAAGACAGACGAAGAGAGCGTAGGCTTGGTAAAAGACTCCCGTATCTTTTTGAGCGGGGAACCCTAAAAAAGCCGTTTCGCTGTAGATTTGTCCACACCTCCGGGTTAATTTCCGAAATACGAGCAGCAATTACGTTTTTTATTTTCATTAAAAAACGATCGGGATTTAATCAGGATAGGTTTTATTGCAAATCAAAAAGGTCATGGGTTTGATTTGCTTTATAGCAGCATTTAAGCATAGCTCATGATGTAAGTGACGGTATAATCAAAGATTGTAAGCACACCTACTTAGGAAGGGAAACTAGGGAAACTGGCTCTCAAATAAGTCGCAGGTGCTAGCATTTGCAACTTCAGTGCGATAGCGATATCAGAGAGATGCAGAAGCAATTTAATTTGTTAGTTTGTTGACAGCACGCCTCAAAGGTTTAGATATAGAGATACTAATACCTATATCTATACATTTATTTAAGACCTATTTATAGTACCTATGTAAATAAATAAATTTGAAAGAAAAAGAAACAATATTTCAAAGTGGTTTAATTTTTTAAGGGATTTTTGTACGGTCGCTTAACATCAGGCGAGTTGGTGGGCAATCGTAGATCTGTATCTAATATAAAAAGTTTAAGTTTCCGGCAGCCTAGTGGCGAGACCGTCTGACTTGCGATCCGCAGGTCCTGGGTTAGAATCCCACGGCACGCACCTCTGTCTTTTCGAAGTTATGTGCGATGTTGACGCCGCCAACTTCAAACGGTGTAGGAAAACATCGTGAGGAAACATACATGTCTGAGAGTTCTCAATGATCTTAAAGATGTGTGAAGTCTGCCAACCCGCACTTGGCCAGCGTGGCAGACTATGGCCTAACCCTTCTCACAATGAGAATATGGACCGTTCCCAGCAGTGGGACAGTTTGTACAAACAGGGTATTAAAAAATATATAATAAAGAAAAGCTGAAGAAGTTGATTCCTTAGCCTCTTTGAAAATCAACCTCACGAGTAGCCAAACTGGCAAACGTCTTTCTCGTCAAACAGGGTATCTTTGTTTTCCGCAGGACGGAGCGCGGCCGCGCGGCGCGGGCAAAGATCAAAGGGCGGCGCGCTCAAAGCTATCGGAATCCACTAATTAGAACTAAACCATTACTACTGCCTAATCTGTGAGTACACTAATGTTCGGAATCTGGACCGACCCGCTTTATCATAACCCCTGTTATATTCGGCTATTAGAGATGTAGGACGCTTTTCGGACATTTCTGGTAGGTAGTCAGATGTAGTTAATTTTTTCTGATTGCCCTAAAACGTGTGTGATATTTATTCAATTGTATATTTATAACTATTTTTGACAGTTATAGCTTCTGTAGACTAGGCTAAGGAATATATTTTTATGCAAAGTGTTTTAGATATGAAATTATTTTCTTTGAAATATTTTTTTTACACTAATTATGATAATTTTTCAATTAAAAAAACCGATTTGAAACGCAACTTACTAAATCCTTCACGATTGTAAACTTTTTAAAGAGACTCTTTAAAAAGTTTACAATCGCTCTTTTTTTCTTTAGTCAAGAATGCGAATTGTCATTGAATGTCAAATGCTCGTCTTCGAAGATTAGAAAATGTACAGATGTTTATACGATAATCCTTAACATTTGGCACTCTTGCAAAGAAAAACTTGTAGTTGGAACTCTGCGATTCTATAATCTGACGCACTTACTCAGGAATACAATGAAAATATTTTAATTTTTAGAGATTATTCAAAAAGTAATAAAGCGATGTTTATAAAATAATAATTATGGGACCAACTTGAGAGCTTTCTCTATACACCAATTCACCAATTCACACACAAAAATTGGTTCTCGAATGCCGGTGTAAGTAATTCGTGTACATACATAAAAAATTTAAATACGGTACGAATTTATAACCTCCTCCTTTTTCGAAGTCGGTTAAAATAGTTTTTTTTTATATATTTGGTCGAATTACGTACTTATTACTAGCTAAGCTACTGAACATAAAATGAAATTACATGTGATAAATATTTGCATTTATATAATATGACTTTAAAACTTTCAAACGACCGGCCAAAACCTAGCCAGCCACATAGCCCACCGGCCAAACTGCGCCAGCGCAACTCTAATACAAACTATTGCTATAATTGACGAGAATTAATAGAATGCCTCAGAGATTAATGTCAAATTGATTATTGATACGTAATAACTAATCGCCTACGGGTAATATTAAATTATATTTGAGCTGGCATTTAAAGTAGAGTATGTTTGTTTATAGTTCTATCGTGGCAACAGGTATCTATATTAAAAGGAAAACAAAATACCCGACTGCAGAGAAAAGAGTTTTTGCTTACGATTTCGATACGCTTGATACGATGTTGAGTGTACGCTTTTGTGAGAAATTATGCGTAAAATCGCTTTAAAATATTATTAATACGCATTCTTTAGAATAATTCTAGTAAATCACTTGTTTATTACGAAAATGATCGTTGGGGGTTACGAGTAAATGCATTTTATTTTTATTTTTACGAGATGTATTATTATTATGATTAGTTGTATAGCCTATGACACACAGGAAGTTAAGATAAATTTATCGACAGCTCGCACATGAAAATTAGACAAGTCGTTTAAGCTGTAGACGATCATATAGAAACATACATAACACAAACCTATTTCTACATAATAAGAACATACATAGCCACATACATACCCACACACATACATACACACTCAAAAAACATAAACCTTTTTCTTACGCAGTCGGGTAAAAAGAGGAACTAACGTCTCGAAGTACTACTATGTTATACTATGGTCTCGACTGAACAAAATAATGAAATAAGGACAACAGCGCACTCAATGCCGCATTAGTTCTCTAATTGAACAATCTCTAGTTGAAAACAACATTAGTCGAAAGATATTTTTTTAATATGATCTCCGCAACGGAGATGGTTGATCGCCATCTCAGTTGCGGTAGACGATGGAGCGCAGTTACCTAAAAATATAGTTTAAAGACACCAAAATTGTTTAACGTGGTAGACCCACTCAGCGCATTCCATAATTATTTTTATACTTATTTTATAATTAAAATGTTTTAAGTTATTCAAATTTTGTAACAAGTAACCTATACGTTTAAAAACTAACAATTATACCAAAATCGGTCCATCAGACAGTGATACGAATACACAGATACACAAGTGAAACTTACAACGCCCCTCTTTTTGGGTAAAGTAAAAGTAAAAAGTAAAAAAGCCTTTAATTCTACTACTATTACATTATAACGATAAGTTGTATAAATATATATAATTTAATATTTTATATTTTAGTTAGTAACATAATTCTGATTTTTAATTGACTTTTTTTATATATTAATAGGTATTTTAATAGGTAATTGACTATCGGTATGTCGAAGTGCTGAAGTGCTTGTACAACAACGCCACCATGTCAGTCCGAGTACAAGACCAGAACTCAGAGGCAATTTCATTGAAAAGAGGCGTGAGGCAGGGAGACGTTGTCTCTCCGAAACTGTTTACCGCCGGTTTGGAAGATGCCTATAAGCTTCTGGAATGGAAAGGGCTCGGCATCAATATTAACGGCGAGTACATCACTCACCTTCGGTTTGCCGACGATATAGTAGTCATGGCAAAGTCGATGGAAGAGCTCAGTACGATGCTCGAAGACCTCAATAGAGTTTCCCAACGGGTGGGCCTCAAAATGAACATGGACAAAACGAAGGTTATGTCGAACGCCCATGTAGTGCCCACCCCAATATCTGTGGGGAACTTCACTCTTGAAGTTGTTGACGAATACGTCTACCTAGGACAAACGGTCCGATTAGGCAGGTCCAACTTTACGAGGGAGGTCAATCGTCGTATCCAACTCGGCTGGGCAGCGTTCGGGAAACTTAAAAGCGTCTTCTCGTCCAATATTCCCCAGTCCCTCAAGTCGAAAGTTTACAACCAGTGTGTGTTACCAGTGATGACATACGGCACTGAAACGTGGTCCCTAACTATGGGCCTTATAAGGAAGCTCAAGGTCACGCAACGAGCTATGGAGAGGGCTATGCTTGGAGTCTCTCTACGAGATCGAATCAGAAATGAAGAGATACGTAGACGTACAAAAGTCACCGATATAGCACAGCGGATTAGCAAGTTGAAGTGACAGTGGGCAGGGCACATAGCACGTAGAACTGATGGCCGATGGGGCCGAAAGGTTCTCGAGTGGAGACCACGTACCGGCAAGCGCAGCGTAGGAAGACCAGCCACGAGATGGACAGACGACCTCATACAAGTGGCGGGAAGACGCTGGATGCAAGCCGCTTCCAATCGGTCTTTTTGGAAATCCATGGGGAGGCCTATGTCCAACAGTGGACTTCTTATGGCTGAGATGATGATGATGATGATATATTAATAGGTACAACTTTACACATTTCATAACATTACTATAACAAGTTCTACATTTTATATATTTTTATTACAGTATATGTATTATTATTTTTAAGCTATTGCATAGCTTTTATCGCGGGCCTTGAGCGTGGAGACCGAATCCAGAAATTCCGTAACGAAAATAACCTAACGCAGTAACGCCGATACAACCAATGCCACCTAGAGGCGATTTGCAGAACTAAAGAGACAAGCGTGATATTTCAAAAAGTCATTAAAAGTTCTGCTAGTCATCGATAGATGGCAAAACTAAAAAGTATCACCGCTGTGCCGGTCGGAGTGGGGGGTGTTAGGAATACTGCATAAATAAAATAAATAAATAATTATAATTACATAAGTTGATAAAAAATGCTATGCAATAGCTTTACCGCGGCAGCCTCCGAGTGCCACACGTCTTTTTTTTTATACTTTATGTACGACTCCTGTAAAAAATAATTAAATGTTATGTTTTTAATATACATATTTAAAGTTTCACTATTTGTATTTAGTTATTGACTTATAATAGGTATTACTTCGATTAGTAGTAGTCGCTTGATAGCGTAGGCCTCCTTCAGTCTGATTTATTTATCTCTTTGTTTTGATTCTTATTCTTTAATTATCTATTTTTCTTAGTAGGTAATTCCCTCCAGTCTTTTTGTGTCGATGGTTAAATATAATGTAGGCCACACTCACAATACCTAAATTTGTTCGTAATTTATATTTCATCGCGTCCAATAGAAACTTTAATTGATTACTGAAAGCAAGAATTATTAATTTTATCAAGTTTACCAAAGTTCGCAAGTTTTCTCTCGGGTGCCAGTTTTCATTATACACTAAATTTATGTTTTAAACAAATTTTTTGCTAACAACTTAGTTACTTACTTAGTTTGGAAGTTAATATAAATTTTTAATAGGCGACTGCACCTAGCTCTTTTGCTAGCTCTTTTGTTTGGTAGATGGGACAGTGGGTCTTTAGAGGTGGTCCCATATAAATTTTATCAAAATTGGTTCCGTACTTTGGTTTTAGTAACAAAGATTAACTAGAAAATATGACTTCCAAGTAAACAAATTACGTATTTTGAAGTTGTTTTTTGTAGGGTTCCGCCGTAAACAAGGAACCCTTGTAGTTTCGCCATGTCCGTCTGTCTGTCTGTCCGTCCGCGGCTTTGTTCAAAAGCTATAAGTACTAGAAAACTGTAATTTGCTATATACATATGTATATTAATAATGCCGAGAAACTCGTAGAATAAAGTTTTGAAAAAAATGGGGCGAACCGCCCTACACGTAAAGTGAGGATGATTTTTTTTCATAGGGTGGTGTCATAGGTTTCATAGGATTGTGTTGGGGGTTGGGCCTTAGGCTCTATTGGTAATCCGCCTCTGCAAACTTGTGCGCACCACAAGCTAGCGAGAGAGTATTTTTCTTTTTTATTATACTGTTCTTCGGTCAATCAGTGTATTTTTTTCACGATTGATCGCCAGGCGCGCGCGCCCCTAAAATCTGGCGCCCTAGGCCCGGGCCTTTTCTGCCTTTACGGTAATCCGCCTCTGTATACATTATACTATACGGCTAATATTTCGTGAATTCGAGTTAACCCCTACCCTTTCATCAACCATTATGAGTTCCGTGTCACTACTTGACAATCATTAACAGGGCCTCAAGGCTGCTAAGTGAACATCACTCGCTCGCCGCTCGCTGATACGATTCAAAGCCAATTTTGACAAATTGTTAGTCTATTTATATAATAATAGACTAGCAATTCGTCAACATTGTCTTTGAATCGTATCAGCGAGCGGCGAATGAGTGATGTTCACTTAGCAGCCTTGAGGCCCAGATCGTATGATCGGTTCCGTACAATCAACGATTAATATTATCTAATTGATAATAAAGTATTTTCATAAGCATTCGAATCTAACATACAAAATATCTGACAAAAAGAATAAGTACCTACGATAAAAAAAATAAGTTTTCGCCGTCGTACCAGTTTGTAGAATTTTAAAAGTTATTAATTGCAGAGTTCATAATAAATCATAATTATAACGCGTGTCTGAAATTAAAGTTATTTTAAAATCGTAAAAAATAACACTGCAATTAATTATTTTATTTTTCGGCAAGATCTAACTGAGAAGTTTGTAACAATGTTGCTAGTTTAGTTTCAAACGATGCCGCTGTTTTTTATAGCTTTTTTAAAATTGTGTATTTTAATATTACCTCAGAGTCACTAATTATTATGTTCCTATAAATTAATTTGTTTTCTCATCAAATGTAATTTATTGTTATTGCTCTTATATTAATAAGCTAAGCTGGTAGGTATCGAATCGACGTTTATCTTCTTTGGATTGTAAAATAAAATTGGACATTGATTGACACTGGCATTGACTTGGAACACTTTTAGGGATCATTGTATTTTATAGAAGTTTCATCATCATCTCTGCCACAATATGTCCACTGCTGGACATAGGCCTCTCCCATGGATTTACAAAAAGACCGGTTGGAAGCGTATTGCATCAGGCGAGTTGGTGGTCAATCGTAGATCTATATAAAAAAAAACTTCAGCTTACATAAGGTCTTCTGTCTACCTTACGGCTGATCCTCCTATACTGCGCTTGCCGGTACGTGGTCTCCACTCGAGAACCTTTCGGCCCCATCGGCCATCAGTTCTACGTGCTATGTGCCCTGCCCACTGCCACTTCAACTTGCTAATCCGTCGTGCTATATCGGTGACTTTTGTACGTCTACAGACCTCTTTATTTAAAGCTAGTGGCATATTAAATCAATTCGCCTAATATTTTAGAAATCCCGACTATTATAGTTATCTGATAATCGAATCTTTGTTTTAATTCTAACCTAATAATTGATATATTTGATAACCAAACCTGTTAATAATAAAGTTTCTGGATGTAATAAAACAGAAACCTAACGCACCTAATCTAATAACTGTTCGGGCAAATGAGACTTATGGCTAACAAACTTATACAACAGAAACTCGTGTCTAGAAAAACTTCTGGAATCAGACAGTTCTATGAAACGGGTTCAGGCAAGAAAGGTTCAAACACATGTTTTTCAAATCATAGATTGATACCTAAATCCGGCCAAGTGCGTGTCGGATTATGTGCAGTATACGTATAATATTGATTGAGATTTTGGATTTAACCTGGCTGCCTTAAATTGAGGATGGATCTTTTTTTTTTTAATAATAAATATTTTTGTGGACATTTCACACAACACCATCTAGCCCAAACTAAGCAAAGCTTGTACTATGGAACTAGATGGCTGATATAATACTTATACTTTTTTTTTTTTTTTTTTTTTATATATACTTTTTTTTTGTAAATATATACTTACGATACATAGAAACATCCAGACACAGAACAAACATCCATGCTCATCACACAAATGTTTGCCCTGGGTGGGGATCGAACCCACGACCTACAGCACAGCAGGCAGACATACTGCCAACTGAGCCACAAGGCCAGTCTAGTGCATTGGTGCATTGAATACAAAGTTCTAGGAAGTAGCCTAAGAAGACCAGCCACAAGGTGGACAAACAACCTCATTCAAGTGGCAGGAAAATGCTGGAAGTATCAGAAATTCTTGTCAAGTAAAACATAAATGGAATTAGTCAGTTCCACGAAACTGATTCGGGCAAGTAAAATTTTGATCATAGGTAGGTTACCAAACGCACCCTAATACTTGGCAGCCAAATAAGTTTCTATTAAGCCGCGTATCCACTAGGCAACATTTGGCGCGCAACACGTGCCGCTCAACACGTGCCGCTCAACATGTTCGGCAACGTTGCACAACAACGCGCGACGTTGCCAGATGGCGCGCAACATGACGCGCTGCTTGTTGTTTGTTTAGAGAGTATCGTTAGTTGAACATTCATTGCTGTCGAGTGGAGTGGAGTGGACTACATTCACCATGCTGGGCAACATGTCGCGCGCCAAATGTTGCCTATAGTGGATTTTGCCTTGTGGACGAGGCTTTAATATACGGTAGTAAGATATGACGTCGCGTTGTAAAAGACCTTCGCATTGAAACTGTAAGTGGTATTTCGAGTAAAATTCAAATAAGCAAGGAACCGTCACTTGTCAGCGGGTCTAGTTTTACATGTGCCGCGAATGATGCCTTGTACTCGGAACTATGAATTATTTATTATTACGCGGTGCAAGTGATGAGAGAAAAACGATTTGCCGTAATAAATTGTTATTAAAGTCGTGATATGTTAAAATATTAATTAATTAATACATCATTGGTACTAATGTAGTATATTATACAATAGTATTAATTATAATTAATATGGTTTTCATTTTGATAGAGCCTATCAGTACTTTCATTCTCATTTTAAGACACTTATAACGCTAAACTGAATAGGTAAAAAAACACTATGTGATATAATAATAATTAAACTATATGTCGCTATAAATATGTATATATAGACCCACTTTTTCTAGTAGATAAGTGGGATCCATATGCATCTTCTATGACTGAACTTGTTTTTCGACGAATGCTCTGAAGTACCTATGTTCTGTATGGATCAGTGTGCTGGGCCACCAAAGGGAAGAATGAAAAGAAATTGCATGCAGCGGAGATGCGAATGTTGAGATGGATGTGTGGAGGTAGTATGAAAATAACACCAGTGACCGAGAAGTTAAGGAGTGAAAGACTGTCCTGGTATGGACATGTCATGAGAAGGGAGGATAGCCATGTATGCAAGAGGGCCCTAAATATGATGGTAAGCGGCAGGGCCGGGAAAAGGCGACCAAAAAAAGTGTGGATGAAATGTGTGAAAGAGGATATGTGTATAAGGGGTGTGAATGTAGGAATGACGACTAATAGAGTGAAGTGACGAAAGGAAACATGCTGTGCCGACCCCACCTAGTGGGATAAAGGCAAGGAAATGATGATGCTCAGAAGTAAGTACTCTTTGGCCTAATTCCAGCTTCGAAATTCCACTAAAAAGCTCCACCGCACATTTTGCATAACATAAAATCACACAGTCAGGCTACAAAGTGACGCCACTGATGTTGCATTTGTTCTTAGGCGATGGTTATCACTTACCATTAGGCGAGCCGTTTGCCTATTCTCTATATAAAAAAAATATATTCTGATTATCTCATCTACTTATGAGAATGGACCTTTTTTTATCCAGTCTGATTTAATTTAAGTAACTAATAAAGAATGTTTACTATTCAGTTTTGTCCACCGGTTATTAAATTATTCTATTTCTATTTCTTTTAACTTGTACCAAAGTAAAACCGTAGAAATACGCAAATGTACCTATTTCAGGTATCACCAAGGAAACCATTTCAATTACCGCGTACAAGTCGGTAATCGATTTTAGACGATTTACGAATCCGTTTGCAGCTAAATCGTTTCTAACTAGTCTAGAGGTCATTAAGGGCAGATGCTTACTATTTTTAGATACTAGGTGAAATGTTATACTAGAACCTGGTCTTACTTCCTCCCTGGTGCCAGAGCACTAGAATACGGTATCGGTATTCCCTGTAGTAATAGTCTATTATAAGAGGATTTCTGGGCTCGGGATTTGTCGAGAGTGGGACCCTGACCTACTACTGGTGTGAACCCGAGATAGACGCGAGGAGTAAGTAGCTCATGTGATCGTAAGCCTAGCAGGCTGAGGAGGCTGCCTTGGGAAGAACTGTTTAGTAGGTATCCGATTTGTGGTCGTCAGGAGAACCCGGAGACCTCCGTTTAGTACTAAGTGGCCTTTTGTTGATTGGGTTTTAGTGGATGCATTCCCACAGAGTCCGGTTGTATCCCCAATGTACAACGCAGCCGAATCTTTGTAATATTTCCCTGGGTATCTTTGGAATATTTCCCCTTCGTCAAAAAAGGACTTGGCCCTACTTGTATTATTTAAATTTAAATTTTACTTTAATGAAAGACAAATTTAATAAAATTATTTATTAAAATCAATCCGTTTAAGTCTTAAAACTGACCGTATACATTTATCGATCAGTTTTAGACCCGGATATCGCAAAAAATATCAGATTATAATCTGATAAAATATCAGCCTTATCGGCTAACTTGTATGACACTGGACATAGTCTTCGTGACAATGACCATTCATCAGTCTGGGCTCCAATAACCGCTGTGATTGGTTGATTCGATGAAGTTCATCAATGCTCATTGGCTATCTGTTGTCTGGCATTACCAGTGTCTTAAGAGTTTGGCGATAGGGCAGCCGATGTGATCTTATTAGATTAGTTTTTTAGAACAGCTGTCTAGGTAGCTTACTCTTATCTCATAAAGCGGTGCAAAGTTGGCTCGTGTTCGTTCGTTCGCGTTCGTAAAAGTTGGAATGAACCAACTTTGAATTTTGATATTTTTAATAATAGCTTTAACTTTTGTCTCTTATTTGCAGGAAAAAAACAGATTAAAGCTAACTTTGCCCCGCTAAAAAAGATGAGAGTAACCCCGCTGTACTTAAAAGTGGATCAAAACGGGATCGAAAAAAAAAGAAAATTGAATTATTTTGACGAACAACTATTTTGAACTAACATCTTAGAATATTAGGATTACAATTTCATTTCTGTTACTTATGCCATTTATATTTTAATTTCTCGCATAAAACAGTCGAGGTTTCCACCGCTAAGTTACTCCAAGTTCTGTAAAGTAGTTAATAAGTATGAAACTGGGTAACCACGAGTATCCTTACGAAGGTCTGCAAGACCTTGGTGGAAGGACTTCAGAATGTCAAGGTTTGTGGATAACTCGTCTCTCTGTATAAAGGTATAACTGCACTATCTTGCAATGCGCAACATGAGATAGCAGCATTAGTATTTTTTTCTTATATTTATTTTTACAAAAGAAATATAGCTATACTCAGGAAGTGAAAACGGATCCAATGACACCCCGAACATCAAAATCGGTCATGGCTGTAGGCGATCATATAGAAACATACTCGTACCTACATACATAAATACATACAAACATATTTTTTTATTCTTAACCTATACTGTCCCACTCCTAGGCAAAGGTTTCCCCCATATTCTTCCATAAATCGCGGTCCATCGCTGCCTCCTGCCAATCAAACATACATATACTTTAAAAATATAACCCTCCTTGCGCAGTCGGATAGGTACTGCTATAGCGAAGTGTTCCGAATCCATTTGAGCATATTTTCTGGTGGTCCTAGTGGGGCGTCACCCTAACTGCGCATTATCGATATCTCGAAGGAAACGCTTTTATTACTGTACCTACATACACAGTGGGTGCCGGTTTTCACTGTATGTAATTTACTGGATAGTTGGCTCCGTAATCTAGCTGTTGGCTCGCCTTGAACGGTTTGAAGGTTGGCTTCTGCCGTTTATCTTTTGTTCCAGGATTCCGTAGCACAATAAGAAGGAATCCGTTAACCTTGGGTTCCTTGTGTTCGTCCGTTCGGAAAAATTTCGGCATTCGATACAGAATTCTGATCAAAAATGTATGTGGATATCGCGAGTTTTTGCAACAAGTAATTTTGCAAATTGTGCTCACGAGGTTTACTGTTGCTAGAACTAAAAGTATTAATTAGGATTTCTACTTTCATCGTCTATATGAGTCTATATGAGATCTTGGTAAGTAAAGTATACTTATCAAGGACAATTTTCTCACGTTCCCACCAAGTAAGTACCTACTCACTTTCTTGATTCTGCTAACAGAAGACTTTGTAAGCGCTAACTGTTTTTACCCGACTGTGTAAGAGATATGTTTTTCAAGCGTAAGTATGTGTGCACATTTAACTAACTTTCAATAAGGAGGTTCTCAATTCAACTGTAAGTCGAAAAGCACCACCCGCCGAGCACACCGCGCACCGCGCACCTCGAGCACCACCGTAATGTAGCATGTCTGTCTATTTTCTACAGGATTCATTTCGGGGAGTGTGCGCAAGAGTTTCACGACCTAATTCCACCCTTCCCATTTCACTACAGGACTAGTAGAAAGTCGGCGAATTACCACCCATTTCTCGTTGAAATGCTAAAAACCCGTACTCAGCGATATCGATCCACATTCTTGTTGCGTACTGCTCAAGAATGGAATTATTTGCCGCCATCTCGGTTTCCTGAGACCTACAATTTAGGAATTTTCAAGGCTAGAGTGAATAGATATCTTCTAGATCGACGAGCTCCATCCTCGCCCACACCGTCGCTTAACATCAGGCGAGTTGGTGGTCAATCGTAGATCTATCTTCTATAAAAAAAAAAGTTTTTGTTGTAACATGTTTTTGTTACGCGATTGTTTTTGATGATTCTTTTTGATTGGCAAAATCGGTTGATTACTTTTGTTTTTATAACAAAATAACTGATAAAATGTCATCCAATTAAGCGAATTGCGTATTTTGAAGTCGGTTTTATCAGATTTTTAAATCATAATTATTTTATTTATCCGCCTACAGCCTTTACGGCTTTGACTGATTATGATGCGCGAAATATTGTTTATAACTTTTTCGTAACAAATAAGCGCACTTATTTTGTCTTTAAAATGTATTCTGTTAATAAAAAAATAAAAATAAAAACAATGGGTTGCACCCCGGGAGTGCCGGCAGAAGTGAAAACTAAGAAATAAAATAGTAAAAAGACTGACTCGTGAAGGATTTGAACCTCCGCCCTCCGATTGTCAAATTGAAATTTATAGCGGCGCTCTAACCTATTGAGCTAACGAGTCTGCATGTGTCGAAAAGAAGCATTCGGCGCAACGAAATGACGTCATGCTAGACGGACAAACTTGTACATACAATAATGAACTTTAAATGCAGAACGTTAGAATAGGTTTCTGACTGTCCGTCTTACGATGTGACGATCTGACGCGAGTTTAACATTTTTTACCTATCCCAAAAATGCACAACGCCGCTAAAGAAGTTTTCACTTCAAAAAGAAAAACAAGAGTATCAATCTACCCACGTACATACAAATAAATATATAATATACAACCTATTTTCTTTCGCAATCGAGTAAAACTAAAGTATGACCCTAACCACTACATTACATTTTATGCGTACCTAATTGTGTAGCGCTCGTGGCGCAACTTGACTAGGTGTTCTCGAACGGTCACCAATGTCAAGCAACGGAAGAGCTACCGTGGGTCGGATGACACGTTAAATTGTAGGTCTTGGTTGCTAGTTCTTAAAAAAAAACAGCAATCGTCAAGCCAGGTCAGAGCAGAGGCCTATCGGCGACTTAACTCTGACATTAGGGCTAGGCACTCAGTCTATACGTACTTACTTACTTTATAAATAATTATGTGGAAATAGTGTTATTATCGTAATTAGATAAAATAGTAAATAAATCATGTCCGTGGCCGTAAAACCGTTGAATATAACGCGATCCGCAGATGTTATCTGCGTCTTTATTTATCTGTGTACACACGTCACTGCACGCGCCGCCAACGGGAAAAAATAGTTTCTGTCTTTGAAGGCAATGTAACACCATAAACACATTAGCTTATGTAACTTGTGTTACTTGTTTATGTTAGGCTTATTTTATTAATTGGTGGCACCCGCCGCGATACGTGCGAGTATAAAGTCCTTGTTGTTATAATTCAAAAAAAATCTGTGTCACGCGTATTTCCCATACAAATATAACATAGTAGAAAACTTTTCTACTTTTAAAAATTAACCGATTCTGATGATTCTTTTTTATCTGAATTTAATCTTAAATAGCTATACCTCAATGGTTTGTTTTTCTTTTTAAACCAGACATAGATAAAATAGATAAACTTTTTATTGCACACACCTTAAAAGTAATAACAAAGGACTTAAAATAAACTAGTGCAACAACAGGCGGCCTCATCGCTAAAAGCGATTTCTTCTATTTTTTTTATTTCATTTCAATTAGATTTTCAAGGCTAGAGTGAATAGATATCTTCTTGATCGACGAGCTCCATCCTCGACACCAGACACCATCGCCGCTTAACAGCAAGGGAAGAACAGCTATTAGAATCTAAATAATAATTGACACACACTTGATTTTGATATTAATTTCAGCTTGATACGTCCAGAGAAAAGGGGTTGACAGACTGACCACGAAGATACCATATAGATACCATAGGGTTGCGTTTTCCCTTTTAATGTGTGGAATCCTGAAGAACAACATTGATAGGTACCCTCGACCAATAAAAGAAGATAATGAAGATAATTTTCTTCTAAAATAACGATGAATTATTAACAAAGTTAATAAAAGTAAGTAAGATAGGTAGAGTTAGTTAAGTTGACTCTGGATGCAAGCCGCTTCCAATCGGTCTTTTTGGAAATCCATGGGGGAGGCCTATGTCCAGCAGTGGACTTCTTATGGCTGAGATGATGATGATGATTAACAAAGTTAAATTCAAATTTAGCAGCAACCCGTTTCAGCTATCAAAACTTAAGCAAGATAGTAGTGCGACTATTTAATAAACTGCGCTCATCTCTCTGTGTATAAAGGGTATTGAGATCTCCGTCAAAAGGCATTGAATTCACCCCACCATCGCCACTGCCACCACTACCGCCACAGTGCAGGACAAGACGGCCAACTTGGTGAGTGAGGCCACAGGGTGCTGTGTTCTTAATGTTATGATCGTACAGCGTAGAAATAACAGTAAGCCATCTATAGAAATCAAATGGGATGATTAACCCTTTAACCGCCAGTGTCCGATATTTGAGATAAAACAATTTCGAGCCCGCCAGATATTTTGTGGTATCCGACGTCAAGGCCGAAAAGTTCTCGAGTGGAGACCACGCACCGGCAAGCGCAGCGTAGAAAGACCAGCCACACCTCATACAAGTGGCGGGAAGTCGCTGGATGCACGCCGCTTCCAATCGGTCTTTTTGGAAATCCATGGGGGAGGCCTATGTCAAGCAGTGGACTTCCTATGACTAAGATGATGTTGATGATATATCCAACGTAGGCGGAATAGGCTTGTTGTGTGAAAATAATAATAGATTAATGATAATAGTGCGTGAGCGGAGCAAGCGTAAATATTTTCGACTTGCAAAAAGAAGGAAAGTGGCTTATAAAGTCTCCTCATCAAAGTAAATATTATACAAATGACCCCACTATATAGTTTCCTATACTGGGCACCACAGAGTACCTGCTTAACGTAGTGGAAGTTTCTAGACGGAATACTGATACTGTACGGACAGTACCGTCTAGATTAACTAATTACTCAGAGATACCAATACACGTACGAGTATACGAGTACGTAGCCCCCTACTGAGTGGTCTGGTCGGATTCTGTTCGAGTTAGTTTGAATGCAGTGTCGTATTGGACTTGTATGGGGAAGTAACGAACTTGCAAGATTCCTTAACATACTAGCTATGTTCTTTGGACTTCTCTTAGTTTTATTGGATTTGCTGAGTTGGTTGTTTATTTGTGCGCTTAGCATTAAGCATTTGAAATTGGAAAATAAATTATAGCTCAAATTACTCTGTCCCTTAACTTCGAATGATGATGAAAAACTAGCAATAATTTTTCAAAAACTATTTTTTACCATATTTCATCAGATGCTTAGAATATCTACCATGAATCGATAACGATTTTTTCGCTTCCATACTAAGGGTGCCCATGACCTTTCATGAGACCTGATGACAAAAAACTGATTTAGTTAGAATGCTAGGGTCTTACACTTAACCGGCTGTATTTTTTGGACGGTAATAGATACAAGTCTCAAAATTAGCAAGATTGTAGGGTTTACTTTGTGTAAATGTAAATTTATAAATACTAAAAACCGGTCAAGAACGAGACAAACTTGCGTAACAATTTTTATTAATTTAAAGGTACGTCAACAAAGTGTTTATCTACCTAATTTAAACCTCCTTGTTGATGCCACAAAAAAAGAAACAAAATATGACACGTAAACGTTTCGTTGACAGTAGGTGTCACGTGACATAAACTTAAGTAAACGGTAGTGATAAAAATCTATTTGGATAAAAAATAGCAAAAAAGATGTCCAAAGTGGCAACACTTTTCTATCTACCCTATGGACAAATGTCGTGAAAGAGGTTTTGGCGGGAAAGTCTTACGAAAAGAAAACAGTAACGTGTTGTTGCTTTGTTTTTTTTTTTTTATTCATTAAGTGTTCGATAAAGTGCATGAGTGTGGGCAAGTGAAATAAAGCAGTAAAACGTGTGATTTTACGTTGTCGGCAAAACTCCATAGAAGCTTCTAGTAAAGTCGCCACCACTTTACTGAAGCTGGAGTCGACTTATAAATTTACTGTATACGCGACTTAGATTGTGACTAGAACATTTACAACTTGTTTTATTCAAGAAACTTGAAAAATTCCTAATACTTGACACTGGCAAATGCTTTAATGCGGGTCCAATACAAAAAAGAAGAAGAAGTGTGGTGAAAAAATATACTTCGTGTGTGTGACAGAAAGTTGTTTTGTTGAAACCTAATTCAAGTTACATAAACCAAAATAAATGCAAATAACTCCAAGAAAGTGTATTCCCTGCATTCTTAAACTTTCGAAACCGATATCAATATTCAGTAAGTGCATACAACCAACATTCTAAACTGACGAAGTGCCGGTATCGGCGACTTGGATATATAATATCAATATTCAGTAAGTGCATACAACCAACATTCTAAACTGACGAAGTGCCGGTATCGGCGACTTGGATTTATAATATCAATATTCAGCAAGTGCATATAACCGACATTCTAAACTGACGAAGTGCCGGTATCGGCGACTTGGATATTTAATATCAATATTCAGCAAGTGCATATAACCGACATTCTAAAGTGACGAAGTGCCGGTACCGGCGACTTGGATATTTTTTTTTTATTAATCGAAGCCCGAGATTGGTTTTGAGGACACCCTATCCTACAAAGCGAAAAGTACATAAAGTAAGATTTATTTATTTGAAATTGATACTGTGTGTATATGTGAAACCTACCTAGCATTTCAGGATATTTCTACTGTAGGAAACATGTGAAGTTACAAATATTCTTAGATATACAGCAGATTTTGTTGAGAATTTAGCCTTGATGTCAGTGTTCATGTTCATGTATCGTGTCATGCATATACGGAAGCCTCGGTTCGCGAGTGAAACTCGCACTTTGCTGTATTTATTGGACAGTCGTGACAGCTAAGAAACTTTATAGAGTTTGGTATGCTATCGCATTTAACTACATACACCTACCTAATACAACTACATAATTATACATATTTTAAATTTAAGCATAATATATTTTCTCGTGTTCATATGTTTATTTTTCACTTACACGACAATTAAAACCTTTCATATCTAAATTGTGCCAACAAAAACACCATCAAAGAGCACTTAAAACTTTTTAAAGTTACATAAACTGTGGGGTTGATATAAAAAGAAATAATTACGTATAAAATTCGGCGAATGTCCATATCAATCAGGTTCCCAGTTACGTATTTGCATAGCTATCGTTTAGATATGGTACACTGATTCCGCCCAATTTTTTTGTTGTACAGGCGCTGAGAAAATTCGTTGCACTTTTATGTGCGTATCGCGTTATCATCGTCAAGATATGATCAAATATCAAGGTGGCATTTGTGAAATTGACACTTGCCAAACTTATATCGTCTTATAAGCGCATTTTAGTTAAACAGTGTTTTGTTCCGTTTTCACACGTGTCAGGTTCCCGTCTGACAGAAAGTGACAAGTCCTTATTCGATGAATAGGATTTTAACATGCGTTTATAAGTAAGATGGAGAGCTTTCATAGTGACATGTCGAAGTGAAAGTTGTTCTTCATCATCATCATCAAGATGTCCACTGCTGGACATAGGCCTCCCCCATGGTTTACCAGAAAGGCCGATTGGAAGCGGCCTGCATCCAGCGTCTTCCCGCGCCTTGTATGAGGTCTTCTGTCCATCTCGTGGCTGGTCTTCCTACGCTGCGCTTGCCAGCTCATATTCTCTCTATTCTTTAGCACTACAGTTTACCACGTTATATTGGGATCGTACTAGAGCTTGGTTGGGGTAGTAAGGTTATGACCGAATTCCCTCCATAATCAGGCTTCCTCTCTTCGATTGCATCTAGTTGAAAGAAATAAGTAAAGCCATGGAAATTCAATTTTTTTTTACGAATTATCGTGTATATTTTACATAATTTTATGACAATACGTTTCGAACAGTTTGGTGAGACTAGATCACAGTTGTGATATGAAAATATAAATAACTACCGCCTAGATTATTATTATGCAAAAACTTTCTCTATGCACACAGATGTCGCTCACGGTGTCGACTGATATCGCAGAACTGTGATTTGAGTCCCAAGTCCCATGCAGGAGGCACTTGCCAACGATCTGCTCTATGTAAGTGTAAGTAAGTATGTAAACTAAGTATTTTTGAACTAAAAACTTCTTTAGCGGCGTTGTGCATTTTTGGGATGGGTAAATAATGTTAAACTCGCGTCAGATCGTAAAACGGACAGTCAGAAACCTATTCTAACGTTCTGCATTTAAAGTTAATTATTGTATGTACAAGTTTGTCCTTCTAGCATGACGTCATTTCGTTGCACCGAATGCTTATTTTCGACACATGCACGTAAGACTCATTAGCTCAATAGGTTAGAGCACCGATATAAATTTCAATTTGTCAATCGGAGGGCGGAGGTTCAAATCCTTCACGAGTCAGTCTTTTTGCTATATTATTTTTTAGTTTTTACTTCTGCCGGCATACCCGGAGTGCAACCCGTTGTTTTTTTATTTTATTTCAATAGCCTCGTATAGAATTCATGGTACATAACAAACAATCGCGAAAACCATAGAAAAAATAACTAATGTCGTTGTTTGCGACAATAGAAGGCTGGTTTTAAAAAGTTTTCGTCGTGAGTTTCTGATCAACTCTAACCAAGTTGTACTTGAGTGTACTTACGCGTCGGTACTGACTGAATGGTATCAGGAGAGACGCGGCGCGGAATCAGCCGTTCTGGTGGTGGCCACGCCACGAACCGGCAACATTTTTATAGATCTTTAGTTTTGGGTAAGGCTGTGTATACGAACTATTTCAATTAGTTTAGAGCAAGCTAACAAGTTCATGCTCGCGAGATCGAATTAAAAAAATATAAGTTTTTTTTTTTCCCCCGACTCCGACTCTCGACAAAGAAATGGATGGACCGATTTTAATAAAACATCTAAGAAAACTCTCGATGAAATCGTCTTTTAAACAAATAAGACTAGATCAAAATTGGTCCATCCGTTTGAGAGCTACGATGCGACAGACAGACACACTTTTTTTTTGGGTCGAAGAAATCTGTAGACGTAGGTACAGATGTATCAAAGCCACCGCTATATCACGGCGGAGTAACTTTGGTACTGGTGGTTTTAAACAACTTGGAGATCAATTTAATAATATGTAAAATAGTAGGTATATAAAAAAAAAAAAAAAATATGTATAAAAAAAAAAGCTATTGAGACTTTTTTCAGTAATCGTGTTTTTGTACTAGGAGGTAGGTCCCCGTTGTTCAGCAATCGTCAAGCCAAGTCAGAGGCCTTTCGGCGGCTTAATAACTCTGACAATAGGGCTGGCCACTCAGTCTATACGAACTTACTTACTTACTTGTACTAGGAGAACCCTAGCCAACATACCAACATTTTACAAACAAAAAATTTGAGCTTAAACTAATAATAGTACACAAGTATTTTTTGTAAATTTTCAAAAACCTGTTTTTTGCTGATTTTGCAGGTAAAAGTGGCCTTAAATATTAGACAGCATAAAATAAAAAATTGTATAACCTTTAAAAAACACCAGTCATCTAGTTTCACCTGTGATCACTGTCATTGTAAACTGTTCCAATCGTCAGGTCTTAAAAATTAAGTAAAATCGCTATACGCGATAAATTCATTAAAATTTGTTTAATTTCAGTTTTGATTCTAAAACATATCTAGTGTATACACGTCCTAACGTCATTCGAACAGAACAATGCAAGCGCTGCAATAAAAAGCGAAAAACGCGAATCTCTGTCCGAAAAAAAATAATAATGGCCCAAACAATCTGGGCCACCGACCGTATCACTACAGCACGCATCCGACGAAATGTTGCCAGCAATAAAATATATTTCGTGTTGCTAGGTGATAATAATAACAAATGGTTTAATAAGCAAATGGTTTAATATCGAAGAGCCTCGACCAACACCTCAAGAGGCTTTCGCTCGTTGGGCCAAGGGTTGGATTCAGAAGGCGGTCGTCCTAGACACGACACGAATTGTCTGGTGGTTTCTGAGTCTGTAGCCCCTACCGCCAGCAGCGTACCGCGTACCGCGTACCGCGGCACCGGCCCTGTCCCTCTGCCGGCACCCTAGGTTTAAGTTTTTAAAATGTTTTTATTGTTTTTTTTATCGAAATATTGTAAAAACTTAGATTTAAGAAGAGAAATAAATATGTGAATAATAACAATAATAGATTTTTTATAACAATATCTGTAACTATATGATCGGAAATATTTCAAATATAAATAAATATCGGATATCATTTCACCGAAAACTATTTTTATTTTTCAAAAGACATTCAAAATCCCGAAAGCTCGTTTGACAACTTGTTCGTTAACCGAAACTTTGTAAGTATATAAGAAGGTTTCACGGTTCAAATAGAAATAAAAAACCTAAGCTTGTTATGTTCGATTAAATAAATTTATTGGCTAACAAACTGAAACTCGTATTTAAGAAAAACAACTAGAATTCAGAGATCGTATCAGAAATAAAGAGATACGTAGACGTACAAAAGTCACCGTTATAGCACGACGGATTAGCAAGTTGAAGTAGCAGTGGGCAGGGCACATAGCACGTAGAACTGATGGCCGATGGGGCCGTAAGGTTCTCGAGTGGAGACCGCGTACCGGGAAGCGCAGCGTAGGAAGACCAGCCACGAGATGGGCAGATGACCTCATACAAGTGGCGGGAAGACGCTGGATTCAAGCCGCTTCCAATCGGTCTTTTTGGAAATCCATGGGGGCTATGTCCAGCAGTGGACTTCTTATGGCTGAGATGATGATGATGATGAACTGGAATTAGTTAATTGTGTATAATAGATTCGGACAAATAAGATTCAAACAAAAATATTTCGGATCTTAGATAGTCCTAGATAGGTTAAAAAATTGGGTTGAGACTTGATAAATTCTTCTTCTTTTTTTGTATTGGCAAATGCATTAAAGCATTTGCCAGTGTCAGGTATTAGGTTTTTTCAAGTTTCTAGAATAAAACAAGTTGTAAATGTTCTAGTCACAATCTAAGTCACGTATACAGTCAATTTATAAGTTATGAGTCCTACTGAGACTTTAGTAGAAGCTTCTATGAAGTTTTGTCGACAACGTAAAATGACACGTTTCACTGCTTCATTTCACTTGCCCACACTCATGTACTTGATCGAACACTTAATGAATAAAACACCACCATTTTTATCGCATTAATATTCAAAATAACACAAGTTTAGGAAAATAAAACAAAGCAACAACATGTTTCGATGACGTTCTCGCCAAAATTCGATTTGATAAATAGTTACCGCCGTAGGTATATTGAAATTTTCATGGTTTGAATGAGTGACCAACGTTGAGACATTTTACTTTATTTCAATGCGTTTCATTTTTGTAGTTGACTTCATTGCTTATTGTTTCCGTGTGGTTTT
This sequence comes from Lycia hirtaria, assembly GCA_947563715.1. Taxonomy (NCBI): domain Eukaryota; kingdom Metazoa; phylum Arthropoda; class Insecta; order Lepidoptera; family Geometridae; genus Lycia; species Lycia hirtaria. The sequence goes on from OX387384.1 coordinate 16,067,510, forward strand.
ATTTAATCTTTTTCAATCTATATAAAGGTATAAGTATATATATATATATTATATTTTTTATTTTATTTATTTTCAGTGTAGTCTTTAACCATCAGAAACGGCCACATATCTACAAAAAAAATGCTTAAGAACTGGCACATAAAAACCATAGAGCTATAAATAAATAGACGCGCACCGCAATGGTTAACATTTTTCTATAAAAGGCAGACAGGCACGTATTACCATACCGGGTTTATTCGTAGATTGCATATAAATAGCTTTTAAGCGTGCAAAATGTGTTTTTTCGTCCGTTTGGCACCGCGCCATGGTATCGGAGATTAGCAATATAATTGACAGCGCATCATAAAATTTGCATTAGTAAAAATCTACACCGATCTACGAAGTTGGATGCTCTACAAAGTATTTGCAGTAGTTTTTTTTTTTTATTATTATACACTATAGATCTACGATTGACCACCAACTCGCCTGATGTTAAGCGACGATGTGGCCGAGGATGGAGCTCGTCGATCTAGAAGATATCTATTCACTCTAGCCTTGAAAATTCCAAGATTGTAGGTCTCACGAAACAGAGATGGCGGCAAAGAATTCCATTCTTGTGCAGTACGCAACAGGAATGTGGATCGATATCGCTGAGTACGGATTTTTGGCATTTCAAAAAGAAATGGGTGGTAATTCACCGATAAAACAAAAAATAGAAATGGGTGGTATGGGTGGTATAATTGATAAAATGTCAGAATTGTTTTGTATTTCTACTAGTTGTTCGATGTTACACTCAGCTGTTATCCTTATTTGCAATAAATTAGCTTAGAAAACTCAAAACCCTCCGACAAAAAAAGCGGCTGAACCGATTTTGATGGAACATAGTTAATAAATAAATAAATATTTGTGGACATTTCACACAACACCATTTAGTACAAACTAACTATGGAACTAGATGGCTGATAGAATACATATATACTTTTTTTGTTGTAAATAATATATATACATATGATACATAGAACACCTAGACACAGAACAAACATCCATGCTCATCACACAAATGTTTGCCCTGGGTGGGGATCGAACCCACGACCTACAGTTCAGCAGGTAGACTACCAACTGAGCCACAAGGCCAGTCAGTCAGTTAAGAACACTCCCGACTAATTCACCTTTCAAACAAAAATAAATAAATCGGTTCATCCGTTCGGGAACTACGATGCCACAGACACACACAGACACGTCAAATTTAAACACCCCGTCGTTTTTGCGTCGGGAGTTAAAAACAAAAACATCATAAAAAGGGAACGATGCAAATCTATATCTTTTAGTCTCATATTTTTTTATTCAACTCGGTTGCATAAAAAAATATGAGACTAAAAGAATACGAGACGAGCAAGTCGCTTTTTATTGCTAAGCTTCTCACTTATCACGCTTGTTGTGTTCTTATATAGGTATTGTGTGGTAAGCATTTCTTTGTGAATTTTAAGAAAATTAATAGAATGACAGAACAATGTACAATATAATTACGCCAATTATATACGATTTGCACGTCCTGGGGCCCAATTCAGTTATTCAAGACCGCTCCATAGCCGAACCATATGTGGAGCGTTTCCCGTCGGCCGCCATTTTTTTTTTTGATTCAGTCACTTTTATGTCATACAATTGACACATTAGATTAAACGTAACACGTCCTTCGCTCGTTCCTGAATCAAAAAAAGATAGCAGCCGACAGGAAATGCTTCGCACAAGGTTCAGTTACGGATCGGTTTTGATTAACTGAATTGCCCCCCAGTAAGGGATAGGATATTGTGATACTTATATTTAATTTATAACCTGTTTATTACTTACCTATATTCATGCAAATAAATTGATTTGAAATTTGAATTTGAATTTGAATCTATATGTCATTTATTTCTTTCATAGCATTTCTCCATCACAATTGCCAGCCGCATTGTTTCACTGTCACGTAAATATTTTCTTATAGATTAGTGTTATAGCTAAGGTGTAAATAATAAAGAGTTTTGTCTATACCTAGTCACCTAGTTACCTATATATCTACAATAATGACCAAATTTTGTTAAACTGTAATTTATATTATTGACTATATATAAAACAAAATAATAATTATAAGCCCACATAAACAAGGAGCATGGGAGTATACCCACAACTTAATAGGGGTTTATAGGTACATATTGTACCAAATAAATGATTCAATAAAATTTAGAAAAATCAGCCTAGCACAGGTTCAATTCTTACTGGAGCTTCCGTATCTCCGCAAAAAAGATGAGAACTGAATCGGAAAGTCTTGCGACTCGCATTTGGCTGGTTTCCTGGTGGCCATGACCACAAACTTTTTTGAGGACTGGATCCATACCTACAACCAAGTAGTACAAACGTATGTTTAAGTTCGATTACGAAATGCCGTATCCATATTTTCGTAGCGCACGCCGCGATCAGACGCGTGCCATGTATGCAAAAGTGATGGTTTCCCCGCAGACCGCAGGCTTCCCTTATCGCCCATTGTCTGTCTGTCTGTCCGTCTGTCACGCCAAGGTCTGCGGTCTGTAGCCGATGGGGAATCGATAGGCTTTCGCAGAACTGCGCTGATTGGTTGACGTGAGCTCTATGTTGTATGTTCGAAGAAACCATTGAGGATCACCTTTTGTATTTGCGGATAGGCTATTATATATAAATGAATTCACATAAATTTAAAACAGCGACGTAACGGGACACTTTTTCGTGCATGCAGCCGGCGTTCATCGATTTATTAGACGTTGTCACGTCAAAAATATCCCACAAAACACTAGAAAGTAACATCACAGTTATCGACAAAAAACATTTTGATTCAAATTAATTTATACATAATAATAATTTTTACGTCAATAATTTGTAACAGTCATTTTTATGTATGAAAATTTACTTGGATCAAAATACAATGTTTGTCATTAATATGACTGTGATGTGTTTTTCTAGTTTACTAAACTATGATTTTTTGATAAGTCCATACAAATTGTTTTATATCTTCAAAAATGTTGGTATGCGCGAGCGAGACGGACTATAGTAGAGCTACAATTATTAATCTCTATTAATAAATAATTAAATATTTGAAGACATTTTACACAACACCATCTAGCCCAAACTAAGCAAGCTTGTACTATGGAACTAGACGGCTGATAGAATACATACATATATACTATTGTTTTTTTTGTAAATATATACATAGGTATACATTGAAACACCCAGACACAGAACAAATGTTTGCCCTGGGTGGGGATTGAACCCACGACCTATAGCTTAGCAGGTTGACCAACTGAGCCACAAGGCCAGTCAATTAATAATTATTATTATTAATAGAGTTGAAGATATAAATCGACTGAATGTCAATCTGTATGTTAAATAAAACCGGACAAGTGCGAGTCAGACTCGCCCACCGAGGGTTCCGTACAAACTAGTAGATAAAAGGGGGAAATCATATATTGTTTTATATTTTCCTTCATAAACTAAAAAATATGCATCGTAAAATATTTTAAAACCTGTTTCAGCTTATGCTAATGAAGCTCTTTCATGACATCCCAGATAATACGGTTAAATAACTAAAAAAATTGGACCCTCATTCCTTGCATAAAGACACTATTTTTTGTGATTAAATTAAAAAGTCCAGTTTTCGGATTTCTTCCTATATGTGAACTCTAACACAATGCTTCTTGCTAAATTTCAAAGTTCTAGGTCCAACGGGAAGTACCCCATAGGTGTTGATTCCCTTGTGAGTGTCAAAATGTGCATTTTTACGACATATTCGGCTGTAACTTTTTTTGACGAAAACTGAGAAATTGAGTTTTCTTTCTGCAGCAAGATACTATGGATCTGCGTATATGGTTTTAATTACAACACGATACCTTCACGCGTTCCCGAGATAAAGATCTTGACACCCGGACGGACGAACAGACAGACGGACAGACGGACAACAAAGTGATCCTATAAGGGTTCCATTTTTTTTCTTTTGAGGTACGGAACCCTAAAAATATGGTAATGCGTTTAAAAATAGCACACACTATTCACGTTGCCACTTAAATCATTTTTATTTTTGTACAAAATATCCGAATGTAATATTTATATGAACCTCCATTTTGTTATTTCATTTGTTCAGTAAAAGCATTGCAAAGCTGGCCGCATGTCATCCAACAACAACAAACAAATTCATTTATTACTCAAAAAAAAAAACATGTACATAGTAGCATTTAAATTACAAGTAATATACATGTGTATCTTAATATTAACCATATGATGCTACAATTTTATTGTGAACTTCGGATTTCCAAACTAAGCTAAAAGATATCCGTGTCATCCAATATCAATATTGCTTGCTTACATTTGGCTGCTTGGTAATGCGGCTGTAGTCAACAGAATAGGTACCTACAGTGACGACGTAAATTGACGTGTTTCTTCAACACTAGCTTAATTGTTCGGTTGCACTCGCGAATTGATCCCTGATTTAGAAAATTTAAGGCGCTGTCAATAGTAAATCCTCCGTTTCGCTCACGCATGCCTATTATTTTACCCGAATGCGCTAGAAGGAGGGTTTTATGTTTGTTATGTTTTTCCAGTGTATGTGTCTTTGTGTGTATGTAAAGTATGTCCTATGTACGTTTCTATATTACTGCCTACAGCCTAAACGGCTTAACCAATTTACATGCTCGAGGTGTCGTTAGATTTGTCTTTACTTTCCGAGTGGCATAGGCTAATTTTTTTTGGAATACTGATAATAAAACACTTTTTTAAACTATATAATATTGGGAGCTCAAAATTAACGCGAACCACGGTAAATATCCCGTTAATAATAATAGTGTCTAATAATAAAAATTTAGAAAAATTTGAAATGTCATTTTCTTGTAACCTTCAACGAACTTTTTCATAATAAATGGGTGATTTTCCTGGAATAATTCTAAAGTATGCTCATTTGTAAACTTGTACAGTGACTTGTTGCATACTTTCGCACAAAAACTTACCGAATTCTGCCAAATATTGTAAAAATCGGTTGGTACAGGTGTTGCAGAACTAAGCTAATTTCACCCATTTTTAACCGACTTCCGAAAATAAAGAGGTTCTCAATTCGATTGTATGTTATTTTTTGGATGTTTATTCAGCGATTAGTCCGCATATTATGAATTGTTTATGATGATTCTTTTTTGTTTGGTATATAGGTAGTCTCATATAAATGTATCGCTTAATTTTTTATTTTTTTATCAGCCCTGTTTGTACAAACTGTCCCACTGCTGGGAACGGGCCATCTTCTCATTGTGAGAAGAGTTAGGCCATAGTCTGCCACGCTGGCCAAGTGCGGGTTGGCAGACTTCATACATCTTCAAGATCATTGAGAACTCTCAGACATGTAGGTTTCCTCACAATTTTTTCCTTCACTGTTTGAAGTTAGCGGCAATCAACAATACGCACATAGCTTCGAAAAGATAGAGGTGCGTGCCGTGGGATTCGAACCCAGGACCTGCGGATCGCAAGTCAGACGGTCTCACCACTAGGCTGCCGGAAACTTATAAATAATATTAAAAATATTATTAATTTAAGCGAATTGCGTATTTGAAGACGGTTTTTTAAACTATAATAAAATTATTGAGAGAAATATTAAAATCAATCAAAAATAATATACGAAATTCTTCCTCCATAATAAGTTTTGTCAAAACAGGTTGAAAACACACAACCGTATCACATAAATCAAACATCCGTACAGATAAAAGAATTATTTTACAGTTGAAGCAGAGACTGACGATTAATTATCAGTAAGTTATAAAAAATATCTCTCTATTTGTTGGTTCTCTCTATTCAGGGATAACCAACGGCTGAACAATATTTTTTGTGAAATTTATTACATATATACATACTATAGCTAGCTATAATGTTTCAGTAGAACATAGGCTAGATTTTACCCAATTAGCGGTTAAGTTAGAAAAATCAATGAACCGAGAATAAATGACCAACTTAAAAGGACTTTAGGGACGGCTTCGTGGACCAAAGCGTGTGTACTCTTTTGAAGTGATATAGAAACATACATAAGTGATATTTCATTTTTACTCGACTGCGTAAGAAGGAGGGTTATGTTATTATTATGTTTCGAGTGTATGTATATGTATGTTTGCATGTATGTGGGTGAATACGTTTCTATATGATCGCCCACAGCCTAAACGGCTTGACCGATTTTGATGTACGAGGTGTCGTTAGATTCGTCTTTACTGCCTGAGTGTTATAGTAAATGTTTTTTTTTATAATAATAATAACACTTCTCTCGCAAAATAAAAAAATGCGTTTTTTCGTAACCTCCGCTGATCTTTTTCGTAATAAACAAGTGATTTTACTAGAATTATTCTAAAGGATGCGCATTTATAATCTTTTACAGTGATTGTACGCATACTTTCTCACAAAAACGTATACTCAACAGCAATACAAGCGTAACAAAATGGTAAGTCAGACTCCAAAAACTGCTTTTCTGCAGTCGGGTATTTTGTGTTTTCTTTTTTAACATAGATACTTAGTATCTCCTGTAGCCGATAGCTCCAATCTGCACAATTCTGTACAATTAATAACATCAATGAATAAAATACAACTATTGATACAGAAAACATAAAATCCCCCTGACATGACATAGCGGTTGAACGGATTCTATTGAGTAGGTATAAACAAAACGGGTGAAACTGAATAAAAGTATGTTAAAAATCACATTTTAAGTAATTAGGTGTAAGAGGATAGTTAGCGTATACATTATTATTTATTATTTATTTATAGTTAACTTAAACTGTATTTACCACTAACATTAGAAGTACATAAGTACATATTTTACAAATAATTAATATATAATCAGAAAATAATACTAATATAAACTAACAACAAAATGAAAACGTAAAACAATGTCAATTAAACAGATAAAAAGTCAAATATACAAAATAGGGTCATATAAAAACGTCAAAACTAAAATCAAATTAGAACATAAATGTCAATATAGGTAAAATGTCAAATATATTATACATGTGTAGGTGCAAATACGCATACTTACAGATAGTACACACACATATAGATATGTATAATATGAGGCGTTAGAGTTTTACGAGTGCACCACGCGCGACCGTTATCGCTGAGCAGGCTTTGATGGCACGTAAACCGGACACAGATGGCACCACTGTGCTCGGTTTCAACAGTATTGGATTTGGATTTTTTGACATGATAACGTCTTATAAACTTTTGAACGCCGGCTGCACGCACGAAAAAGTGTCACGTTCCGCCTGAGTCTGTTCAGGTCCGCCTGAGTCGGTTCAGGTCCGCCTGAGTCGGTTCAGGCGGAACGTGACACTTTTTGCGTGTCTCGCGTGCAAGCGAGAGCGCGGAACAAGCGATAGAGAGGCACGATCGGCCTAAGCGTTCGGCTTGTGACGCATCGTTATCACGTAAAATTATCGTTCGTAAACCGACTTTACAGACAACCTTTTTTTTTAGCAAGATAGATCTACGATTGACCACCAGCTCGCCTGATGTTAAGCGACGGTGTGGCCGAAGATGGAGCTCGTCGATCTAGAAGATATCTATTCACTCTAGCCTTGAAAATTCCGTGGTTGTAGGTCTCAGGAATCGAAGACGGCGGCAAAGAATTCCATTCCTGTGCATTATATTATGGATTATACGTGGTTTTCACACTTTTTAAAATAATACTAAAGGTCCACTCACGTATGGTTGAGTCGAAATATTCGATTATAGTTTGTTAGCGTCACCGACCTCGAGTGGAGTTTGATATCGTTCCTATGAAAAAGACCACCGAATGCGGTTGAAACTATAGTGACCCATTTCGACACAAAGAATCAGTCTATCTACTTTTGTTTTTCAATTCTGTACACTTGATTTATTAATGAATAATAAATAAATATTTGTGGACATTTCACACAACACAATCTAGCATTGAATGTTGAGATATTTTGGGAAAATATTCTACTTCATCGTTTAGAAATAACTAAGCTAATTTTCCTCAAATATCTCAAATTTGAAACATATTTTCTGTTGTATTTGCATTGTATTGAATTCCAATTATAAATAAACTCCTTGCTTGTGTCAAGTGAGTTATTTATCCAATACTATTATGAATAATATAGTTTCAGATTTGTCTCATTGAAATTTTATTAAAATCGATTTAGTAGTTTGGTATGTAGAAGCAATAATAATCAGTTTTTTGAGCTATAATAATTTAATCGTTCGTTAAATTCCTTATCATTTTCCTTCGCTCAAAGTTCAAGCTCAACATGAAAGAACTACTACCTATTATAATGTACTAGAGAATTGGTCTATCAATTCTAAAATCGTCCTACAAAATGAAAAATGTAGACTTTAAAACAGATAATCTTGAATACAAGCTTAGATTATTATTTTAGCTATTTGTTGCATGCGTACTGTGCACTTGTACAGTGCGTGACGTCACTTGTCACTAGTCGGACCCGGCTGAAGACTAGCGCCCGCCGCCGGTTGGAAACAAGCAGCATCATGCTGAGCTGGAGCTGGCTTGTGGCTAAACTTTGTGTAAGTTAATAAATAGATAAACATAGAATAATAGAATAGAATATCAAACATCATAATGGTTTTAGGGTTCCGTACCCAAAGGGTAAAACGGGACCCTATTACTAAGACTCCGCTGTTTGTCTTTCTGTCGTCTCACCAGGCTGTATCTCATGAACCGTGATAGTTAGACAGTTGTCATTTTCAAAGATGATGTATTTCTGTTGCCGCTATAACAACAAACACAATTTTTTTTCCGTTTTTATAGATATTGGTACGGAACCCTTCGTGTGCGAGTCCGACTCGCACTTGGCCAGTTTTTTTAACCCCTGATGCAAAAACAACGGAGTGCTATAAGTTTGACGTGTCTGTGTGTGCCTGTGGCATCATAGCTACTGAACGGATAAACCGATTTAGATTTATTTTTTGAAAGGTGAATTAGTCGGGAGTGTTCTTAACTATGTTTCATCAAAATCGATTCAGCCGTAAATTTTGTCGAGGGTTTTTGAGTTTAATAAACTTATACTTGTTTTAATCTGTATTTCTTTTGGTGCTTAATTCGCTATGCGTTTATGTCAGTCCCGTTTTAAACGCAACTAGGTACAACTTAACGTTTTATTAAAACAATTGTCATGTCAGTAACAGGCAAAAAAAATCACAGTAAATATTTTGAGGCAAAATTTTTCACAGTAAATATTTTGTCTGTTGTTTATTTTTAATTTTATAGCTATTATCTATTTACGTTAGGTATAGACGTTCAACTTGTATGCCGCATAAATATTAATAGTTATGAATTGTTTCTAATCAGAATTTTAAATAATAAATTTACCCGAGATCTGGGTGGTACCTAGTACAACAAATTTCCTTGGCTATTCAGCGCGGTAACGCTGCGAGCGTGATGGGGACTCTCAGATCAGGGTCTGCATGCGTGGGACTTGCAGCCTTACATTAACATTAGTTAAGAATTGGACTTTATTTTATTAGATTATGTTAATATATTTAGTATGTATAGGTATTTTATATATTGTTTCCATATTGTTTTTGTACTCTCTTATATGTCTATATATCATAATATGTATATCTGAAATAAAGTAATGAAATAATAAAATGAATTACCACGCGCCAATTCTTCGCAACCCCACTACAGTTTTGTAAAGGCGGGCATAATTCTTATATGACTCCGGTAGTTTTACAACTCTGCCCATCGAACGGTGTTCTTCTAATATTCACGCAATTTGAGAAAAAAACGCGTAATGCGAATTCAAATGGAATTTAGTATTAGAGTAAAACATTTTGTACAAGCCGATGACACTTCCAAAGTGGTAAAATGTGTGCCTGTAACTTCTAAAATAAGAGAATGATAAAACTAAAAAAAATATATGACAATGTTCGGCGGAAGTTTGCATGGTAATGTACATACCATGCAAACTTCCACCGAAAATAGTTTTTAACGAGATCTAGAAAGTAGTTTTTTTAATACGTCATAAATCGTAAACCGCAATTTACCTTTCATTCAATCAACTCAAATATAAAAAAATATATATATATATTCATAAACATAAACCTTATGAATAAGCCGTGAACCATTATTTTCTAATAATAAATATGTAGTAAGTGCCTAGGTAAATAATAAAATTTATAATTCGCGCGGGGCGTGGCTTGATCGGTAGCGGGTGCGGAGCGCGCGGGGGGCAGGTTCCCGACTGCGCTTACCCGAGCGGGCAGACACGTTTATGTTTTATGCAACAACAATATGCCAACATTACTTTTTGGCTACTTCAACGAAGATTTTTTAAAAGACAATTAATTGTATACTGTCATTCATGCAGAACGCTGGATACAGGACGTTTTACCACCTTGTCCAACTACGCGAGGAGGCACACAAATTGATAATATTTTTGGAAATAGTTCTTGTCAATCTAGAATATATATTAGCTTGTTTAGCTATACATACGCGCCTATATGGGCTCGCATATAGTTAGATCTAAATCCCATCATTTAGGTACCTAATTATAATGTTCACTTATCAATAACTTAATTAAAAAATAATACACTATTATTAAAACATCGATCAAAGTTACAACGAACTACAAGAACTTTTATATTATGTTACTTGCTGCTACGGAACCCTTCATGGGCGAGTCCGACTCGCACTTGGCCGCTTTTTTATCTTGCTTGTCAATTAAGAGAGTGACACAAAAGTTGAAGCTGTTATTAAAAATATCACAATTTAAAGTAGGCTCATTTGAATTTTTGTCTTACACTCTTAATTAAAGAAAAAGCAAGCTATAAACTGGCGCTGAGCGAACTTTGCATCGCTATAAGAATTGAGAGTAATCCCTCTGAATATTCTCCCATGTCCATTTTTCTATCGGGCTGTAAGAAGCGCGAAAAAGCGACATCGTTACATGGTTGATATTCCGAAAACACGTACGAAACGCTTTGGCTCCACTTTCATTGTGCGTACCGCCAAAATGTGGAATGCGCTTCTTGAATGGGTCTTTCCGAATGGATATAATCTGGGTGTCTTCAAATCGCGAGTCAATAGGTTACTTCTAGGCAAGCGCGCTCCATCGTAGACCGTAACTGTCGCTTAAGACCAGGTGAGTTGGCAGTCAAGCGCAAGCCTATTTTCGAATAAAAAAAAGGTAGGAATCCTTTGAACTGATATGTCTGAAGCAGAAAACACAAATTCGCACTTCAATAACCGCGAGAATAATCACGTGTCATGCAAATCTGAGTGCAAATCAGTTGTAGGTACGACGCACCGAACGTACACTGCGACACGGATGTTAAGGAAGGTGGACAAAAATTGAACTACAGCAGCATGCACAAGAGGCTTATCCACTTAGTTTGCGGCTTATGCTCGAATAAGCTGCATGATGTTGACCGATACTGCGATATAAAATAATATAATATAAAAATACTAGAACCTAGGTTTACCTAGGTTCATTTACTAACGATATAAAACAACCAAGTTAGTTCCTTTATAACATTCAAGCCAATTTTATTAATATTCGACATAATAATAACAAAAAAACTTTTAAAATATAGCCTACTAGCTGCACTGTGGTTTTCAGTCGCGTCTGCAAACACAGCTGTTAGATGCGTGTCGTGACTTGTGAACTGTGACAATACCATTCTGTGTGCTTAGAAAGTGCAACACCAATACATATAAATCTAAGATACTGTGGTTTTAATCTCGAAAGCGCTGAGAACTGAGATTTGCCATGCGTTTAGTCCATATTCAAGGAGCATATTCTCCTCTAAAGATTAAATCTTATTAGGTACAACAACACATTACAATGCGAGACGCACAGGCAGTGCTTGTGGGTAATCCAGTTGTCCGTCCAGTAGGTATAGGAAGTTATGATCTGATGCTTTCGATAAAATGACTTTCAATTATTTTCTACTGAAATAATGTTTAAAATACAAATTTACATTGGCGGTTTAAAAATTTTTTTTCTTATTGTATCATCGTAACCAATCATCGCCCTGCAATTCGCCATAATCCATGTCTGTCTGTACTCACGTACTCAGATGGTACAGGAAGTGTGCAATCCTACGCAGTCGTCGCATGAGTCGCAAATAAATACAGTTTTCACCTTCAGTCGGTGGCCAAATTTATCCTGCGAGAGAGGATGTAGTGATGAGCGCAGACACAAGCGGAGCGGGAGAAAAATAGCTTAGAGCGTATTTATTAAGTGCGAGTGTAGCATTTAGAGGAATTTAGTATAGATGTAATGGATTGGATGATATGGCACTTGTCCTTAAGACTGACGTGAGGATTATTTTTTAAATATTGTATAGGATAGTAAAGTAGTATAGGAATATTGTGGGTTTGAATCCCGCCGGATGTCGAATTTTTTTGAAATGCCAACACATTTTTTTTTATCAGTCCTGTTTGTACAAAATGTCCCACTGCTGGGCGCGGGCCATCTTCTCATTGTGAGAAGGGTAATGCCATACATAGTCTACCACACTAGCCAAGTGTGGGTTGGCAGACTTCACACATCTTCAAGATCATTAAGAACTCTCAGACATGTAGGTTTCCTCACGATGTTATCCTTCACCATTTGAAGTTGGCAGCATTCAACAATACGCACATAACTTTGAAAAGACAGAGGTGCGTACCGCGGGATTCGAAGTAATTCGAACCCAGGACCTGCGGATCGCAAGTCAGACGGTCTCCCGACTAGGCTGCCGGAAACTTTACACCAACACATTAGCGGCTTATAATTTAACAGCATTAAGTTAATATTGCTTTATTTTTAGTAAATAAATAATCATTTTTTATTAACAATGCTTAACGAACTTTTTAAATATTATTTGTATATATTTTTGAATTTATAATTCAATAAGACATTAAAGAGTCCTGTAATAATTGTCTCGGCTATTATCAGTGTTTTTTACATTCGTTTGCTGGTAATTAATATTATAGACATGAATACAAGTTAAATCAATCAAGTTCAACACGTAGTAAAATCGCTGTTAACAGCCAGACAAGGACGTAGCCGTCCTTGTCTGCCTGTTAACAAACTCAAACCGCTTAACAAGAATATCCATATTAAGATAAAAACAAAATACCCGACTGCAGAAAAGATATTTTTGCAGTCTAACTCACGATTTTATTAGGCTTGTTTTTTTTTTTTTTATAGAAGATAGATCTACGATTGACCACCAACTCGCCTGATGTTAAGTGACGGTGTGGCCGAGGATGGAGCTCGTCGATCTAGAAGATATCTATTCACTCTAGCTTTGAAAATTCCAAGATTGTAGTTCTCAGGAAACAGAGATGGCGGCAACGAATTCCATTCCTATACAGTACGCAACAGAAATGTTGATCGACATCGCTGAGTATCAGAGTATGCTTTTGAATATACGTTTTTTGTGAAAAAGTTTGTGGAAAGTCGCTTTTTTGAATGTTATAAATGCGCATTCTTTAGAATAATGCTAGTAAAATCACCTATTTATTACGAAAATGTTTTTTTTTTGCCCAAGTTTTACAATTATTATTTAAAAAATGTAGCCTATGATACTCAAGGAGTGAAGACAAATCTGACGACACCTCGCACTTCAAAATTAGTCAAGCCATTTAGGTTGTAGACGATCATATAGATACATACATACATACCTATATACAAACACTCGAAAAACATACTCCTGTTAGCAACACTAAATAATTACTACGACTTTGTATACTATTTAGACATTGTTATTAAATTAAATATCTATTCGTTTAATTTTGAATAGCGCGGTACCGAGCTACCTGCGACTTCGGCTTTCGGCTTTTTCCGTTCCCCACTCGCATAAGGGCTTGGTGGGGAACGAGTAGTACGACAACATGGGGTTTTCCTGAAAAAAAGGCCGACGCTCGCAGTTAGTTCGGTTCCTGCTCGCTAGACGACTAGTGAAAAAGTGTGTTTTACCTGTGTAAGTGTCAGGATAATAAAACTATAAAATGTGAGTATTATTTGGTTATTTTATTCCAATGACCTTATTAGTATTACGATTAGATACCCTTTTAACAATGAATGTAGGATATAGCTACTATCATCTGCCCACTGAGTCAGTTTGAATCTCATCTTATAACGTACGACAACATGTCAGAAGTGCGATAAACGAACTATTTCAAAAGTATTTATTTTCTTTTTCTTATTTTTTTCCCCTATTCTCTTTGTGAATCTACCGATATTACAAAAAAAAAAAAAAAAAAAAAAACATTTGTTTTGAATACGCGTGAAGTTGTAGTCTCCTTGTTTAAATAAAGTTGAAAATATCAAAATATATATTGAAAATCATTTTACGGGTACTTTGTACAAAAGAGACACATAAAAATAAACGAATTTAATGAGATCCAGTGGCGAATAAAATACACGTTCAGCTACCCTACGAAAGAATAAAAAGAGATCAAACGCAAATTTGAATGGTTAATACATTGTCATACGTTATACGATCAGGAAATGTAATTATATTTATATTATATCAGCACCAAATGGCTTTATAATGCTTCCTATTATTACTTAGCAAGGTTCTCGCGTAAATATTTCTCATTTCAGGAATAAAACGGTTGTGCCTCGTGAGCAGGTGTTATACACCCCAACGAGTCCGACGAACACGCAGACTGGAGATCGGCGGTCTCGGAGCCGCAGCCCGCGCAGCCATGTGAGCCGGCGCTCGCGCAGCCGTGCGAGCCATCGCTCACGCAGCCGTGTGAGCCACCGCTCTCGCAGCCATGCGAGCCGCCACCCGCATGGCAGCGCAAGCCACCACTCGCACAACCGTGTGAGCCACCGCTCGCGCATCCATGCGAGCCACCGCTCGCACAGCCGTGTGAGCCGCCGCCCGCGCAGCCGTGAGGATCACCGCCCGCGCAGCCGTGCGAGCCGCCGCCCACGCAGCCGTGAGAGCCGCCGCCCGCGCAGCCGTGCAAGCCGCCGCCCGCGCAGCCGTGATAGCCGCCGCCCCCGCAGCCGTGAGAGTCACTGTTCGCGCAGCCGTGTGAGCCGCCGCTCGCGCAGCCGTGAGGGTCACCACCCGCACAGCCGTGCGAGCCGCCGCCCACGCAGCCGTGCGAGCCGCCGCCCACGCAGCCGTGTGAGCCGCCGCCCGCGCAGCCGTGCGAGCGACCGCCCGCGCAGCCGTGCGAGCCGCCGCCCGCGCAGCCATGCGAGCCGCCGCCCGCGCAGCCGTGCGAGCCGCCGCCCACGCAGCCGTGCGAGCCACCGGTCGTGCAGCCGTGAGAGCCGCCGCCCGCGCAGTCGGGCTACCCAACACCGCTCGCACAGTCCGGGCAGTCACCGCTCTCGCAGCCCAGTCACCAAGGGTTCGCGAACCACCACTCCGAGCAAAGATGTTAGTAAGTCCCATTCTCAATCGCAATCGGAATGTATTTCGGAACTTGTTGCTGCCTTAAGGTCTATGTCAGGTAGTAGTTTAAATAAATTCGGGTCTATGAGTAACACAATCCCAGAATTTGATCCAGCTAAACGTGAACAGACCATGAGTATGTGGATCCACAAGGTCAGCGAATGTGCATCCATTTATAATTGGACGGAGCAGCAGGTTGTACATTTCGCTCTACCTAAATTAAAGGGAGTCGCCCAGCGGTGGTATGAAGGTCTTCCCACTGTCTTATTTTCATGGAGCGAATGGCAGGCAAAGCTGCTGGCTGCTTTTCCGTCCGAGGAAAACTACGGCCAAATGCTGAGCGATATGTTGGCTAAGAGGGCTAGGTTCTCGGATTCCTTGGAGGAGTATTACTACGAGAAGCTGGCACTAATAAATAGATGCGCTATAACCGGTAAGCGCGCGGTAGAATGCCTACTACATGGCATCGATGATCGGTCAGTTAGGCTCGGTGCGGAGGCAGCACAGTTTGATGACCCAAACAAGCTACTGTCCTACCTACGTAACGCAAGAAATGTTAGGCCAAATACTGATAGAAGAATTATTATGAAAGGAATTCCCCTAAAACAACACAGTCCAAATACCACTTCGAAGCCTCCTCGATGTGGGAACTGTAAGAAGGAAGGACATTTTACCTCGCAATGCACCCAACCTCTGAAAAAGTGTAAGCGCTGTGGTAGAATTGGTCATGAGGTTGAGCAATGCTACGCAAAAGTCCCGACGGATGAAAAGACAGTCATGCGCGTAGAAGAAACAACACATTCCCCTATCGATTTACCTAAACGGTCACCGAAACCAACATTGCAGTCAAATGATATATACTTTAAAACGGCCTATGTAAACGGTTATCCAATCAAATCTTTTATCGACTTTGGCAGTGAGTGCTCAATGATTCGATTGTCTGAATTTAAACATGCAAAGTTGACATACTGCACTGATGATCTTCCTACCCTTCGGGGTTTTGGAAATTCGGTCGTGCACTGTATTGGTAAGCAGAATGTCGAAATTGTGATTGATGGGGTAAGCGCAAATTTAGATTTGCTCGTAGTCCCTGATAATGTAATGCATGTTCCATTATTAATAGGTCAAACGTTCACTGAGCAACCACACGTGATGATTAGGAAAACCAGCATGAGCTTGGAAATATCCCAACTTCCCCATTTCGATGATTCTCCCACATGCAAGGTGGAACTTTTCTGTAATGGCAGCACTGAAATTGTTGGTACCGGCGTTGTTAATGTCTACACTGACTCCCCATACAGAGGTGATGTGTATCTTGAAGGCGGTGTTAGACAGTTCAAAGGCACACAATACTATTTACCATCTGGTCTGTTGTACATAAACGAGGAAGGCGAAGGATGTATCGTAATCCACAATCTTTCGACTGAACCTCTAGCGCTAAAAAAAAAAACTCGCATCGCTCGGGGTTTACAAGCGAAAGAAGAAACTGAAAGTTTGGTAATGAATATTGCTAGTATACCTGATGATGTGAAGGACACAGAGCCTATCACAGAATCAACAGTTAATTTTGGCGCAGATCTCACAGCTAGCCAAAAGAGTAACCTGTTGGGGTTGCTAAATAAGTACCGCAAATGTTTTGCCTTTGGCCTGAATGAGTTAGGAAGTAGTTCCATAGGCGAAATGTCTATCCAGCTTCATGACCACGAGCCTGTTGTGTATAGACCATATCGCTTATCCATAACCGAAAAGGAGAAGGTAAGGGACATGATTTCCGAGCTGCTTGGAAACAATATAATACGTCCGTCTACCTCTCCCTATGCCAGCCCTATCGTTGTGGTGCGGAAGAAAACGGGTGAGCTTAGACTATGCATTGACTATCGCGGACTCAATAAGAAGATGATAAAAGAAAACTACCCAATGCCGTTAATCGATGATCAGTTGGATGTATTATCCGGTCATACGTACTATACTACGCTGGATCTCGCATCTGGATATTATCAGATACCGATTAAGGAGGGTGATAAACATAAAACGGGATTCGTAACACCGGATGGTCATTACGAATTCAATCGCATGCCGTTCGGTCTTGCGAATGCCCCAGCAACCTTTCAAAGGATAATGAACCAAATTTTGGGAACGCATCGGCATAAAGAAGCTCTAGCATACCTTGACGATGTAATAATTCCCTCCCGAAGTGTAGACGAGGGGATGGAAAGGCTAGAAATGGTGTTGAAATTGTTTCTTGAGGCTGGTCTTACATTGAAGCTGTCGAAGTGCGTGTTTTTCGGTCTGTCTGTAGATTACCTGGGGTTCGAAGTGTCGTCTGAAGGCATTCGTCCTGGTGCAAAGAAGGTAGAAGCAGTGGAACATTTTCCTGTACCAGCAAATGTACACAATGTTAGACAATTTATTGGTCTGGCTAGCTTTTTCAGGAGGTTTGTTCCACGTTTCTCTGTGATTGCAAAACCTTTGACACGGCTCTTGAAAAAGGATGCTCAGTGGTCTTGGGAATCGGACCAGGAAGACGCATTTCGTCAACTTCAGAAATCGCTTTCCCAGAGACCAACTCTGGCATT
This sequence comes from Lycia hirtaria, assembly GCA_947563715.1. Classification (NCBI taxonomy): domain Eukaryota; kingdom Metazoa; phylum Arthropoda; class Insecta; order Lepidoptera; family Geometridae; genus Lycia; species Lycia hirtaria. The sequence goes on from OX387384.1 coordinate 16,085,476, forward strand.
ATATAACCCAAAAGCACAGACGGAGTTGCACACGGACGCCTGCAAGCTCGGTGTAGCTGGCATTTTGTTGCAAAAAGATGATTCCGGACATCTTAAGCCAGTCGCGTATTATAGTAGGCAGACCACACCAGAAGAACAGAACTATTCTTCGTATGACTTAGAAACCTTGGCTGTGGTATCGTCCCTGCAAAAGTTTAGAGTTTACCTGATTGGGGTTCCATTCACAGTAATCACCGACTGTAACTCCTTACGTGCCACGTTCCAGAAAAGAGACATGATCCCTCGGGTTGCACGATGGTGGGAACAGATGCAAGAGTTCAATTTTAATATTGAATATAGACCGGGTCAATTTATGGCACATGTTGACGCTCTCAGCCGTAACCCCGCACAGGAAACACTTAATGTTTTAAGTATCACGAATCTCGACTGGTTGACCACTGTACAGAGCGCTGACGATGAAGTAAAGAGAATAATTGGTATTCTAAAGGATCCGGAGCTAGACAACATTGTTGACATTAAAAGTAACTTCAAGTTGAAAAACGACAAACTCTTTAGAGTTACCTCCGACGGCGATAGGTGGGTCGTACCTAAAGGTGTGCGTTGGCAGATAGTGAAGCAGAATCACGATGATATTGGCCACTTTGCACTTGACAAGACATTGGAGAAAATCCAGTCTTGCTATTGGTTCGCAAAGATGCGAAAGTTTGTAAAAAAATATATTAACTCCTGTTTAGAATGCGCATACTCAAAAGCTACCGGCGGCAAGAAACAAGGAACTCTTCATCCAATTGAAAAAGTAGCTACACCTTTCGACACCATTCACGCTGACCACGTGGGTCCATTTGTGCGTAGCACTAGAGGAAATATGTATATCCTTGCCTTGATTGACGCATTCACCCGTTACATTTATTTAAAACCTGTTAGAAATACAAAAACCCAGACAACCATCAAAGTCTTTCGTGAGTACTTTGGAATATTTGGAGTTCCTCGGAGGATAATAACAGATAGAGGCACATCCTTTACAAGTGACGCTTTCAAAAGGTTCCTCGAAGAGAGGAATGTGAAACATGTTTTGAATGCAGTCTCCACTCCCAGGGCCAACGGACAGGTGGAGCGCTATAATAGAACGGTTATAGACTCCCTAACCGCCAAATGTGTAGGTTCAGCTGAGAATAAATGGGATGACCATTTACCCGACGTACAGTGGGGGTTAAACAATACTCACAATAAAGGTATCAATCGCACCCCCTCTGAAGCCTTATTCGGCATAAGGCCTACAGGCACTAATGATTGTCGAATCCGATCAGAGTTAAGCGACGACATCACTTCTACCGCTAATCAAAACCTAACCCAAATTAGGGAACAAATCAATGACCACGTAAAAGCCTACCAAGAGGCACAGAAACAGACCTACGACACAAAGCGATGTCCAGCGCCAAAATACGACGTAGGTGATCTAGTACGTGTTGAACGCCAGATCCCTGCCACCGGTAACAGTAAAAAGCTGGTCCCTAAGTTTCAAGGACCATATAGGATCACGAAAGTCTTCGATCTAGATAGATATCAGATCGAGGACACACCCCTTACTAGGAAGAATAACCGACTGTATTCAACCGTTGTAGCTATAGACAAGATCAGACCGTGGCTGAATTTCAAAAGACCTCACGACTTTTCAAGTGATGAAGAGTGAAAAGCGCTTCAGATCGTATTTTAATAATAATTTTCCCAAATAGATATAAACGCGAGTCGGATAATGGTGTTCTTTAATTACCTGTACTAATGCCCTATATGTTTAACTGATTCTACCTGATTTTTAGATACTAGAAATAACGATGCCCTGTGAACTATTGGGTTCGCCGTTGGTATCTAAACAAACTATAATACCCTGTGAATCCATAGGTTTGCCGTTGGTATTATTATAGAATACTTATACCCTGTGAACAAAAAGGTTCGCCGTTGGTATTGTAATTAATCAACAATGCCCTGTGAACCAATAGGTTCGCCGCTGGTATTGTAATAAATCAGCAATGCCCTGTGAACCAATAGGTTTGCCGTTGGTATTCTAATAGAACAGCAATACCCTGTGAACCAAACAGGTTTACCGTTGGTATACAGACGTAATCCTGATTGTTGTTCAGGGTGCCTAATGACAAAAAAACGTATTAAATACTGTAAAATAAGAAATGAATTTACATTTATTTGAGTAATATCTAATTTAATTTATATTTAACTAGACCAAGGCACAAATAACAACCAGGCTAAAACATATTACTGTATGAAATTACACTTTACTACTTTAATTTTGCAACAGATCCTCAGTTAATTCAGAGTATAATTTACAGTTTATGAAGTTACAATGATTAAACAAATATAATTGATTTTGATGTACTTTACTATCACAAGAATATATAAATAAAGAAATAAACATACAGTTTGTATAGATTTAGCCTAAATGGTTTCGGTTTTAGATTAGGTTTTTTGTAGAATTTATCTTAATTATAATTAATGTAGATAACATATTGTGTTGCACTCTATCTAGTTAATTAGGCCTAGATTGTTTTACGTTTTCTTGTAAGTTATATTGACCATTCAAATAATGTACTAAAGTTCGAGGACAAACTTATTGATTGGATGGCCGACTGTTAGCAACACTAAATAATTACTACGACTTTGTATACTATTTAGACATTGTTATTAAATTAAATATCTATTCGTTTAATTTTGAATAGCGCGGTACCGAGCTACCTGCGACTTCGGCTTTCGGCTTTTTCCGTTCCCCACTCGCATAAGGGCTTGGTGGGGAACGAGTAGTACGACAACATGGGGTTTTCCTGAAAAAAAGGCCGACGCTCGCAGTTAGTTCGGTTCCTGCTCGCTAGACGACTAGTGAAAAAGTGTGTTTTACCTGTGTAAGTGTCAGGATAATAAAACTATAAAATGTGAGTATTATTTGGTTATTTTATTCCAATGACCTTATTAGTATTACGATTAGATACCCTTTTAACAATGAATGTAGGATATAGCTACTATCATCTGCCCACTGAGTCAGTTTGAATCTCATCTTATAACGTACGACAACACTCCTTACGTAGTCGGGTAAAAATGCAACCGCTGTCGCTTATGGCCATGCACACAGCTAAAGTGCAACATACTGAACCGCTGGCCCTGACTGGACTAAGGCCAGTCACATTAAGGAGAGAACATACACACGTGGTAAGCGACATGTACGGAAATATTCCGATGTGGGTGTTTACGACCGGTGTAGGTATAGTTCGTGGCGCCACTAATTAACTAGGAAAACTTAACCTTGTCGTATTAATCACATAAATATGTGGTTTGGAATTTAATGTTGGTTACGTAAGATTTGGTTTGTCGATACTTTGAGGCCAAATGTCAAAATTAACTTTCTGTAATATACAGGAATTTGTACGTGCCAGTATTTTTTGTATACGTTTGGTACTTGACTGCTAACTCGTTGTACTAGAAAAATTTCATTTTGAGTTTACTTACCGACAAATTAGTAAAATATTGAAAATACTTTTTCTCATCCACCCCATCGTCTGGGATATCGTTGGAAGGGTAATTTAAATATTTAGGACACATACTTACCGACGACCTTAAAGACGATGCTGATGTTGAAAGGGAGCGTAGGGCTCTAGCGGTCCGCGGTAACATGTTAGCACGCAGATTTGCCCGGTGTACGGACCAGGTTAATATTACGCTATTTAAGGCGTATTGCCAGGGTCTGTACACGGGTAGTTTGTGGATGGCATGTCAAAAGGTCAATGGATACCATACGCGTCCAATATAATAATATTTTCAGGATTATGGTGGGGCTTCCCCGTTTTTGTAGTGCTTCAGGGATGTTTGCGCAGAATGAAACAGACGGTTTTCAATCCGTAATTCGTAAAAAGATAGCGTTACTGATGAGCAGGGTCCGGGGAAGTCACAACAGCATCCTAAAAACCGTAGCAGAGGATCCTCATGCGCCGTGGCTGAAACATTTTGTGAAGACAATGGCTAATTAGGTGTACTTACCTATATTCTGTTTGACCATTGCTTCCAATTTGTTATGATACCTATTTTACATTTTTTTTTTTTTTTTTTTGATATAGGTACATGCATACATATTTTTAATGTAGTTTATTTAAAATTTCTATTTACTAACAACATGGACTTATACGGTCTGAATAATAAACTATTTGAATTTTGAATTTGAATTTGTAATCCAAAAATATTTAGAATGAGCGAAAACCATATTTTAATCTGTGCAACTATGAACACCGCACGTGTCCCGACACTCACTTGGCCGGTTACATATACTCATTACAAGAGCACCTCTTGAGAGTTGACGTGAGAGTAACTTCACGTGTTTCTCGCCATAAGATCTACATAATTGGAATTACAGGTGGGGTGTTGTGTCTGCCTGCTGGCTTGTTGTGAAACAGGCTTGATGCCAAATGATGAGCTTTGCATTCTACACAACACCATGTTAATTGTTCACCTGTACCGCATCCATGAGACGGAGTTAGGGTTTGTTTTTGGGGCTATACATTCTATTCTATAAGACTAGTTATGTTCATGCAAGAACATACCAGTATCATATGAAAAATAAAAATCATAAATATTCATCTTAGTACATAGACAATAGACATACATTATAATAAGACTGTAACATGTTAGATTCGGAAACTAAGCGAATCCACAGCTCATCTGCTTTTTGAATCATTGACATTATTTTAACTGTACAAAGTATGTCATAATTGCGCACATTAATTACTATAACTATGTGATTTTTTAATGTTTGATCTCGTCTTGTAAATGACATTGCAGCAAACTCCTCTCTTATTCGAGAGAAATACTCCTTCAATCAAAAAAAAAAAAACATTGATGAAAAATACGACCTGCAGCCGTACTCTCAACTTGTATATCGATGCTAAGTTCCCTAGGGTAACGCTTGTTTTGATCTTGCTTGTTCTTCAATTAAGAAAGTGGCATAAAAGTTGAAGCAATTATTAAAAATATCACAATTGAAAGTACGCCTATTTGAAAAGGCAAGATAAAAACAGGCACTAAGCAAACTTTGCATCGCTATAAGAGTTGAGAGTAATCCTGCTGTATAAAAGTTCCAACATCCAAGTTGACACACTTACATTCAGATAGATGAAATCAAATTTGGATATTTGATACAGAGACCAGCGAGAGTTCACTTCGTTCACTCGCTCAAAAATTAAGAACACTGGAATATTTTTAAGTAACAAGCAAAGCCCCTTTTGCCCCTCCCTAGGTCCACCCCTGTATACGTTCCCTTATTAGAATGCATGTTACATACCGTACCTTTCATATTGGTTGCGATTTTATCAACACTTGTTATTCTCATTATATTTTATTACAGGATTATAAATTAATTAGTTTACTATTTAAATGTGATTACAGCGTTATTCACATACCTACCAGACAGTCGTGGTAATAAAAATGATATATTGTGGACTTTTTCATTGTTAATGCTTTGTTAATTAAACATAAATTACTCTAAAATCTCTTATCTCTACATATATAAAAATCAATTGCTGTTCGTTTGTCTCGCTAAAACTCGAGAACGGCTGGACCGATTTAGCTGATTTTGGTTTTGAAATGTTTGTCGTAATCCAGGGATGGCTTAAACGTTGAAAAAATATCGGGTCCACTCTTTGATTGGTGATACGAAACCGGGTCAGTAAGTAATAAAATTGTAGATGGTGTTTTATAATATATCATATTTAGTTACAGATGCTTTTATTAGTTTTATGCGATTATGTTTATACATTCATAATTTTGTATTGGTGATGACTGTTTTGTATGTGACTTTGAACATAACATAAGTAATGTTTTTATTATTTGTTTTGCGGTAATTTATATTCAATTATTACAGTAGTAACAACTAACAATTTATTAGCTTTTATTACTTAGACTGTGTAATAACTAAATAACATTATGATTCTGTCGCTTTCTGATCAGGAAGAGTATTATGCGGGCATGCGGGCAAGTAGGTACAATTTTGTTGCTCTTTTCCGATGTACAATGACAACTAAACTAATTTAAATTTAAATTTAAAAATTGAACAAAAATTGTAGTGGAATTTCGTTCGTTTTTTTAATTCAGTTATTTTAATTATTTAAAGATTTTTTAACAGTTTAGCCGTGAAAACGTGTCAAACAGATAGAGACTCAAAAGGAGAGCGGACAGAATTATTTTCACCTATTAATCGACCTCCAAAAAAGAGGAGGTTCTCAATTTATTTATTTCTATGTTTGTTACGTGATTATTTCCAGTTATGAATTAATTTTTTATTTGATAAGCCATTTTAGAGGTGATCCCAATTTTTTTTAAATCAAAATCCTAAGTCCTGGAAAACGGGACGGCTTCCAGCGTCTTACTGCCACATAAACGAGGTCTTCTGTCCACCTATGGTTGGTCTTCCTACACTGCGCTTGCCAATGCGTGATCTCCACTCGAGATTTTTTTTCTTCTTACGCAAGCTTGTCTTGTAGTATATGTAAATTATTACGTTAAAGTAAACCCTACAATTTTGCTAATTTTGAGACTTGTATCTATTATGATTCAAAAGATACAGTCCTTTAAATGTAGGACAGACAGACTGAAAGACAGACAGACACCGCAGCCTCACGAATAGGCTCCCTTAGTAGGGAAGCCTAAAAAAGAAAAGCCTGCGACTATTTACAGTTCCGATTACATAAGGGTAGTGTACAACGTTATTGCAAACATTTTACTACGTGGAATATTTCCAACGTCACTCTGGTTGGGGGTTTAATTTAAACCGCGTAACTCAAAGGGTATTTTGATTGAGAATGTATTATGTCGAGTATTAATGTGTGAATGAATGTGTGTGAATGTATTATGTGGAGTAATTTCCAATGAAATACTGCAGTACATTTGATTGAATAATAAAGACTTTGTTTTAGTGTTGGCAAAATAAATATTACGAGTACATTGTATAATTATTTATTCATTTTCATACATTTATTTTGTTTTGGTAAAGTTTAAAATTAATGTTATATTTTTTTTCCATTTTTAGGGTTCCGTACCTCAAAAGGAAAAAACGGAACCGTTATAGGATTACTTTGTTGTCCGTCTGTCTGTCCGTCTGTCCGGGTGTCAAAACCTTTATCTCGGGAACGCGAGAAGGTATCGAGTTGAAATTTAAACCATATACGCAGATCCATAGTCTCTTTCTTCAGAAAGAAAAATAAAATTTCTCAGTTTTCGTATAAAAAAAGTTACAGCCGAATATGTCGTTAAAAACGCACATTTCGACACTCACAAAGGAATTAAAACCTATGGAGTACTTCCCGTTGACCTAGAACTATAAAATTTGGCAAGAAGCATTGTGTTATAGTACACATATAGGAAAAGATCAGAAAACTGATCATTTTTATTTTAATTAAAAAAAATTGGTCTTTAAGCAAGGAGGGTCAAAATTTTAAAGTGCTTTAACCGTATCATGTGGGCTCTTTCATATGATATGAAAGAGCTTAATTAGCACAAACTAAGACAGGTTTTTAAATATTTTTGCGATGTATAATTTTCGATTTATGAAGGAAAATATAAAAAAAAAGTCCCCATTAATCTACTAGTTTGTACGGAACCCTCGATGGGCGAGTCTGACTCGCTCTTGTCCGGTTTTTTCCTAAAGCACTAATACAAGACTAGATGAGGCAGTATTATTGCCACACCAGTAAGGAGCAAAAGCATTTTTATTACAAGCTTTTATTTAACTTGCAATGTTTGTTTAGGTATTCGGCACGGATCTAAGCTGGGTACATCAAAATTAAAAAAATCATAAGTTAGGCTGCAAAAACCTCTGCAGTCGGGTATTTTCTTTTTCTTTTAACATTGATACTTGTTTGATGTATGTATTGTTGGCTGGTTAGAACCAATCGCCCGGCTGTCTCATCTCTATGCCCAGCACTATCTTGCTCTGTGTGCAGACTCGCGATAGGCACGGGGCGCGAGCGTTCCGTCAAGATGGCGTGCGTGATATTGTTTTATTTACTTATTCAATTATAATTGTCAGTATTAAAGTATGAGTGAGTAGGAACGATGTAATCATTATCAACGATACAAAATACAAGTTGGGAGGGAATCTGTTTTCCCTCCTAACAGTATGAAGCATGGCCCGTGCACCATATGGTGCATGCAGCTGCGCCGAAATACCGCAAATTCAACATAATTCAGAAGTAGGTAGATAGAACGGGACAAAAGTAAAAATATTATTAAAATAAGCTTACTCTTCAGTTCGTAATACCTGGACAGGTGATTAAAATATAAATCCGATAAAGTACGAGTTTTACTCGCGAACGGAGGCTTCCGTACTCATAAGCATGACATCGTGTTCATGTATTGTATATAAACATGAACACTGCGACCAGGCCTAGTTATTCAACAAAATTTGTTTTGTATAAGAATATTTTTTACAGCAGGAATAAGTAGCCTGAAAACTAGGCGTTCACCATACAATATTAAGTTCAAATAAGTAAGTGGTACAGACCTATTTTCTTTACACAAAGAGATTTTAACACTACCGTTTAATCTATTTTAAATTTATAAATATCTCACGTCTAGTCTACGTCACATGACAACAACTGCCATCGAAATGTTCACTGGTCATTTTTCATTTCGTTTTTTGTGGAATCAACAAGGAGGTTTTATTTCGTACAGTAACTTGAATAGTAAAAAAAGTAGTTTTAATATCAAAGTACGCTAATTGTGCTCTTTAGAATACCTTATTCTGAAAGTGTTCGACAATTGAAGCTCGTCGCGTGACGAACGTCCGTCCAGCGGTAAATAATAAATAAGTGCAGCGAACGTATCACCACCCTCCTCCCCTTGTCGTATGCAAACACGAAAGCTCAGGTTGCTAGAAAAAAACGTTTGCTAAGGTTTTATGCGCTTGCTAGCTCACAGTGTTTTGGAATGTGTAATTACTGGGGATTTAGTTAAAACTATGTTTTTTTTTTAAAGTAGGAATAAAAGAAAATTTAAGAAGTAGAATAATTTAAGACTATATTTTTTAAGATTGTTTAAATAAAGTATGGATTAGAGAAACTATAATTTTTGAATTGTTAGTTTAATTTTTTATGGGAAAAGTGATAGTAGATTTTGGCAATAAGCGTGGACGCTGATGTATTTTATTGTTTTAAAATGCATAGTACCAGTAGGTACTATGCATTTTAAAACAACAAAATCTCGTTGATCTGTAAATGCGGAAATCTACCGCCAGTCTTAGAAATGATATTATTATTAACACACTTTACTTTAATTAACTCTGAGTTTTGTTAAAGATAATGTTACGAAGTAATATATTTTCGGAGTATGTTTTCGTGCCTGTTTTGATCACAGGACTGAAAAGTAGATACTTTAACTTCTTGATTACTTATCATATTATCCTAAAAAAAAATAGCGCATGCTTCCATGCTATTTTTTTTTCAAAAGTTTGTTCCAAAGCAAATATTTTTATGGTCTTGTGATTTTATAATGCACACATCTTGCATTTATCGAGATAGAATCAGTCCAATAGACATGAAAATGTAATAAACATGAATTTAAACAGAAAACAAAATTTTATTGTATCAGAAAGTTTGTTTCCTTTAATATAGCCAGTCAGGGATTCTTATGACTGATGTAAATGAATTCCAATGTATATTTTCTATCAAAGGTTCTACATTGAATTTTAATTTACATTTTCATACGCTTTGTTTGTTATGGCATCTTCGCTTAACAATTAACAAGTTGGTAGTCATCGATTTACTTCTGAAAAATAAAATTACAAGTAAAAAAAATCACTAAAGATAAGGCCGCCGGTTGTCACACTTTTGTCACGGTTTTGTAAGTTTCTCTGTTTTGTTTTTTGTTTAATAGTGTACAATAAAGAGTTTATCTATCTATCTATCTATCTAAAGTTTTTACAAAACACATACTTACATAAACATAATTATGACGTAGCGTGGCAGGCAAGTCGTGTATTTGTAAAAAAGTCACGTTTACCCAATGACTTTACATCACGTGGACATAAAGTCTAAATTAAAATTAACGAATATAGTGTCCTGGGTTGACCGATACTCATATACCAACAATGACTAACTTAATGATTTTGATATACGAGTAAATACTATAAGTCGCCGTTCTAAAGCCTAATTTAGATTGAGAAGTCTAGAAACGTCTATTTTGCCGCTTCGAATTATTTTGAAAATCGGAATTATTTCAATCGTGTAATCTAATTAGATCACATTGAGCTCGGATGTTTTTGAGGTCTGACGCTACATCCCGTTGATACTTTATCAGAGCGTTTTCCGTTTATTGCTCGATTGGGCCGCGTCGCCTCCCGATGTATTCGAATCGCTGGCTGAAAATCGACGCTCATATTTCTATCGCACGCACGCGATAAAAATATCGAACGTTTTTAGAATAATATAACCTATTCAAATATCAAAAATTATGTCCTTAAGTTTTAATATTTGGATAGTTTCTATTATTGTATAGAAAGATGAAGTCGATCTTATTTTTAATGGTACTTACTTGCAAAAATAACATTGTATATAATTATTTATTGACCTATTAATAATGTTGACAATTTCATTTTTTTTATGTTTTATTTTTCATTAAGTAATAAGAATATATTTTATATTTTACAAGTGAAAAATACAATGAGCAAGCAATATAACAATGTATTTATATTATAGAATTTGTTTTTGAAAAGCTACTGCTTCAAAGTTGATAAAATTCCGATAGAAAGGAAGTAACAAAAAAGTTAAATTGAGAAATTCCTTTTTGTTAGCTACAGATCAAATCAATATTAAATCATTGTGATAAACAATCAATATATATTTTAAATATGTATTTTGTTGATCCGTTAAAAATTGTTTAATTTCTATGTAAAAGAATCGCGTAAACTTTAGAAATCATTATTTAGTTTGTGCATCAGATGCTTTCCAACAGTTAAATAGTTGTAAAGACGAAAAAGGTTAACCTGAAATCATTATACCGTTTATGCACGCCGTGGCACGATAGCGATAAATTAAAAATAAAAACGCCACCATAAACTGGTCACACCTCGGTTTACGAGTTACAACACAAGACAAACTTTATGGCCGATCGGATAGATCATATATGTTTAATTATAGGTATTGATATTTTTTATTGTTCTTGTCTTAACGGTTAGAGTCTTAAAACAAATGTAATAAATAATTTAAATTCAATTGTAACGCTGCAATCCAAGAGGCAATGCAACCTCCGCGTTCGATTAGAGAACAGCCAAAAAGTTTGCCTGGAATTATACAATCGCGCGTTTATCTACGGTGTTGTGTTGCTATAACTATACCGCCATAATGAGCTACAATGTTGCCAATTGTAGGTAATAGCTTTGCTTAGGCGGCTATTAAACTATCCAAATATAGATTTGTAAGCGAAGTGTGTATTAACTAGGTATAATAGAAGTGGAAAAGGAAATTTACTGTAATTTGTTGTGAATAATTTTATCCGCTGGTTGTGATATCAATTTGTGATAACAAACACAAATGGCTTTTTTTGGCTCAGGATGTTTTTGATATATCTTGCAAACGTCCAGTCAGTTATTAAATAAATAACGGGAAAATATATAGATATGCTTATAAGGAATCGTATTTATCAAAACTTGATATTATGCTTATGCTTCAAAATATACAAAACATACATACTTTCCTACAATAGTCATCATTTTTATCGTTATACAGTCACAAGGAACCCTAATAGTTTCGTCGTGTCCGTCTGTATATCTGTCTGTCCGTCTGCGGCTTAGCTCAGACTCTTGTAACTAGGAATCTGTAATTTGGCATGGATATAGATAAATCAAATACGCGGTCAAAAGAATAAAACCATGAAAAAAATCACGTGAAGTATCGTGAGATATGATAATGATAAGTAAAAATATGTCAAAGTGTGAAAACTATTTTTTATTTATTTCGGAACATGTTTAGCAATCATTACTAGACTCAAGATAAATATGTATTGTATGCTATGGAAGTAGCCAAATATTGATTATGTAATGTCATTTATAGGGTTCTATAACCAAAGGGTAAAACCGGACCCTATTACTGAAACTTCGCTGTCTGTCTGTCCGTCCATCCGTCCGTCCGTCTGTCACCAGGCTGTTATGTCAATACATCATCTGTGAAATTTTCACAGATGATGTATTGATGTATGTATGTTTTCGCAACGAGCTATGGAGAGGGCTATGCTCGGAGTCTCTCTACGAGATCGAATCAGAAATGAAGAGATACGTAGACGTACAAAAGTCACCGATATAGCACAGCGGATTAGCAAGTTGAAGTGGCAGTGGGCAGGGCACATAGCACGCAGAACTGATGGCCGATGGGGCCGAAAGGTTCTCGAGTGGAGACCACGTACCGGCAAGCGCAGCGTAGGAAGACCAGCCACGAGATGGACAGACGACCTCATACAAGTGGCGGGAAGACGCTGGATGCAAGCCGCTTCCAATCGGTCTTTTTGGAAATCCATGGGGGAGGCCTATGTCCAACAGTGGACTTCTTATGGCTGAGATGATGATGATGATAGGAAAAAAAACGAAAACTGGAAATTTTTAATTAAATCACAAAAAAATTGTGTCTTTATGCAAGGATTGAAGGTCCAAATTTTAAAGTGAATTAACCGTATCATGTGGGGTATCATATGAAAGAGCTTCAGTAGCATAAGTTAAAACAGGTTTTTAAATATTTTTACGATATATATTTTTCGGTTTATGAAGGAAAATATAAAAAAAATATATGATTTCCCCCTTTTATCTACTAGTTTGTACGAAACCCTCGGTGGGCGAGTCTGACTCGCACTTGTCCAGTTTTTTTGCTTGTTTTTGCTCAATATTGATAACGGCAATAGATAGACGCTTGAAATATTCCCGGAATATTGAGTAAAATTATTCACTTTAAAAATAAATAATTAAATTAAAATAAAATTAATATTTAAGAGGGGCTCCCATACAACAGATATGATTTTTTTGCCGTTTTTATAGATAATGGTACGGAACCCTATGTGCGTGAGTCCGACTCGCACTTGGCCGGTTTTATTATTAACTATTTTCACTATTACTGTTATTGTTATTTTTCGATTGGTGACATAATTTACTGACATCTTTTTTAAATGCTTTTTAGGGTTCCGTACCCAAAGGGTAAAAATTGAAACTGAAATTTTCACAAATGATGTATTTCCGTTGCCGCTATAACAACAAATACTAAAAATAAAAAAATAAATAATATTAAGGGGGGTCCCCATACAATAAACGTGTTTTTTCGCATTTTTTTGCTCAATATTAAAAACGGTAAAAGGTAGACGCTTCAAATTTTCACAGAATATTTACTTGTATATTACCTTTCAAAATAAATAATTAAATAACAATAAAGTCAATATTAAAGGGGGGCTCCCATACAACAAACATAATTTTTAAGCAATTTTTACTCGATCTTAATTAACAGGTAGAAACTTGAATATTTATAAGTAAATATTTAGAAATAAATTAACTATAAAAATAAATACCTAATCAAATACATAAAAACTCATAAAATGAAAATAATCCGTGCATCTAAACGCGGTGTGAGCGCCGCACCGCGGTGTGGTGGTGGCGCGAGCGCGAGGCGGTTGATAAGCAACGGCCGCGCGGGTAGCGGGGGAGGTAACATCACGGGAGCGAGCCATAGCCGCGCATATTCACGCGAGCGTTGTCATGCTGCCCGGATGTGTATCGAAAACCTACCTATAAGTTTGCAATTTACTACTTGGAATTTCGTTGATTTCTCGTTATTTTATACGATTTTCTGTTATAGATGATAGTACGGAACCCTTCGTGCGCGAGTCCGACTCGCACTTGGCCGATTTTTTCTAGTATGTTAGCACACCTAGTATAAGGTTGTTATTGGCTGTACAACTTTAATAGTAAGGGATATTTATGTTACCCTTTAACTAGCAAATAAAGCACTGAATTGAATTGAATCAAGACATTAGGGGTTTTACCGAAAAACGTTACTTAACTTTAACCAACGTCTTAAATTCTCTGTCTTCTTTTCGCATATGTCATTACGTGTTAGCGAGAAGTTAACAAAATATGTTAAGCATTGCTTAAAGTTAAGTAACATTTTTCGGTAAGGCCGTAGCTGTCTAAAATTACAACGTAGTCTCATTAAATCATAAAATATTATTTTTTAACATTTTACAAAAACGAGATATATCTTGAACCAGTATGTAATAAAAAATACAATTATCTTGGCTTCTAACTTATTTTTTCCTCATCTCAACATTTTACCAAGAGTTTTCCAGCATCTACTAAGCTTTTTCTCCGGCAGAATAATATCTTCATTGCTAACGAAAGTGTTAATTAAAAAAAACTCTTTAGTACCCATAACCCGAGCTAAGAGGTTCTATTCAGTTAATACTTACATTAGGGTCAAGCTCACACAGACATATTTAGAAAAAAAAACACCGGGCTATACACATCTGACAACATCTGACTTGTAAATGACATATATATTTACCAATAAATTATTTGTATTCATATATGTTTAAAAATGCTATGAAGCGCGAGAGAGATAGCAATGCGCGTTGAACCATTTCTTAAAGGTCTGAACATGAGAGCCGGGAGATTGCCACTGTAACTCCCAAAGGTAAATTGTACCGTAAGCAGTTATTAAGTAACAATAAAAGATTGTGACTAAAAATATATTTTCTGTTTATCTTAATTTGTTAATTTATAATAATTATTTATCAAAGTTTTCGATGGATAACCTTATACTAAGCTTATACTATAACCACAGAAGATTACATATAGAACGGACACTCTCTGCCTCCCGCCAATCTCGGGTTCCCCACCCGCTCCCCGCGCTCGCCTTGTCGTTTTGGACTTGGTGTCACAGCGCTTTCATTTGTCATTCTAGGCTACAAGCGTTCGAATACCAACGTCGACGTACCAACGTCCAAATTAATAATGCATAGCTCTGGCCCTCATGTTATGGCCATTAAAATATATAAAAAGTGCCACAACAATTACAAGAAATTGAAAATGAACAGGAGTTTGCCCAGACCCTCAAAACTATATTAATTAATAAGTGTTACTATACCTTAGACGAGTTTCTTAATGATAAAAAAATTATCGAATAAACTGTTCCGCTCCGTACCAGTTGCTACACCCTACCAGGGTCATTGTATTACTAAAAACAAACATGTACTGTAACATCTCCATGTAACCTATAATGAATGCAATAAACTATTGACTATTGAATTTCGATTAACGCTATTTTTGGGCCTAATTCTGTAGTCAATTTTCTGTATATTCACAGTGTACATGTATAAAATAATGTATCACCTCTAGCCCGGCAGATCTCGACCTTACTTGCAAATGGCGGAAATGTCATTTCCCTGGGAGCGTAAAAACGCGCTTTTTACAAGATGCCAGCGGGATAGGAAGAAACAATACAAGTTTATGGACGCAATTAAAGTTAACGTTCAGGAAATTAGCTCCGTAAGTCCGTGAGGTCAGTCTTGTTCGGGATGAATTCATTAACGGGGGTATCTCCATCATTTCTAGCTCCGCATAACTTGAGACAGCAACAGTCAGATAGTTAAAAACTCGAAAGGAACTCTTTAATTCTTTATCGTCAATATATATAAATCGACCCTATTATCAAAAACTTATATCTAGTGTGTTTCCGCTTCGAGGTCTTCAAGCTAGTACTCTTTCCTACTTCGAAGTCTTCAAGCTCTTGTCAACACGACGTGTTTCACCTCTTCACGAGGCATCTTCAGGAATTCTTGACTCTTGGAGCAATCTTCTTCTTATTTCTCGCGCAAGAGCTAATGAATTCATCCCGAATAAGACTGACCTCACGGACTTATGGAGCTAATTTTCTAACGATCGACGCACGACCAAGAGAACAACGTAAGAAATAACGTTTTTTTTAAAGAAAAGTTTTCAAGTAAGGCATTATCTTTTTACCCTGCTCAAATACCATATCATAACGTATCAAATATTATAACAGAAGGAAACGTCAAGAAGTAATTCTTACCAGGGCGGAGGGTCAGTAAAAACGTACATTTACGAGCCCCAAGTTACTACTAGTAGATTTACTAGTTGTACTAACTAGTGAATTTACGATTGTATTAGTAATCTTGTCCCTGTGTTATTGTCTTTCTCCGGTATATAAATTTTTGGGACTTAATCAGTTTTATGACGCGTGTACGTAATTAGTTTATTATCGTTACGATGTTTTTATCTACCGAAATACGGTAAACTTTACATGTTTTTGGTAGATAAAACATGTAGGTGAGTGTGGGCAAGATGTTGCCAGAATTAGGTCAAGATTAGGATTAGTTCACGAAAAAATAAAAGGAAATTGTTCCAATATTATTGCTACGTTTTACTTAACTAAATAAATAAATATTTTTTGGACATTTCACACAACACCATCTAGCCGAAACTAAGCAAAGCTTGTACTATGAAACAAGATGGCTGATAGAATACATATATACTTTTTTGTTGTTGTAAATATATGGGTACATATGATACATAGAAACACCCAGACACAGAACAAACATCCATGCTCATCACACAAATGTTTGCCCGGAGTGGGGATCGAACCCACGACCAAGCTTGCTTGCTCGGCAAGCAGACATACTGCCAACTGAGCCACAAGGCCAGTCAACTGCGCCAGGAGTTTTAATATTTTCGTGTGTTTCTTACTATGGAGCTAACGTGGTTTTCACACATTTTAAATAAAAAAAACTACAGGTCACTCACGCCTGTTTTGAGTCGAAAAATCCGACTATAGTTTCAACCGCATTCGGCGGTTTTTATGAAACTTCACTATTTCATGAAATATCATTGATCTAATTATAATTTAAGACATTAGATTCTGTACGAACAATGATAGTCATCCCATGTTAAAATTTGGTCACAATGAGATATATAAAAATTCTATTAGCTATTGAATCTGCTCTCACCGCTTTAACCCAAACTTTAAAAAGCCTTTAACCGCAATAAATATCGTTCATCCCCTAGACAGTAGTAAATCTTAAGCTACTCTTGGCACGACCGCTCAGGTTTTATGCCAAAACATATGAAAAATCAAACGCAGCGCTCCATCCGATGATATATGGGCACGGCTTATTATTTTTCCCCATTAAAATTACGAATGCTCATATTTTTTGTATATTCTAGTGATGGGTAGGCTATCCGGACACTTTGATGGCCGGAGAGTGTGAACATGAGTGTGTTTTCATCATATTGTCACATAGAAATGGAACCAGTGAACGCTGCTACTGCAGAATCAAAATCAAAATTTTACTATGGCTACTTCTTCCAAAAAAAGAGGAACGTTTTCTACGGCGCTATTTTGGTAATATTGTAAATACAAACATTTGACTGGCCTTGTGGCTCAGTTGGTAGTGTGTTTACGTCTACCTGCTGAATTGAAAGGTCGTGGGTTCAATCCCCACCCAGGGCAAACATTTGTGTGATGAGCATGGATGTTTGTTCTGTGTCTGGGTGTTTCTATGTATCATATGTATATATTTACAAAAAAAAAGTATATATGTATTCTATCAGCCATCTAGTTTCATAGTACAAGCTTTGCTTAGTTTGGGCTAGATGGTGTTGTGTGAAATGTCCACAAATATTATTATTTGGTATTGGATTTTATACAAGAACTTAAAAAAAAACTTTAAGAAAATTCCATAATCTCTCTAAGATTATGGAGACGACGAGGTACTCGTATATTGTTCGCAAAACTACTATGACTTGGCTAAGTTGAATATATAATATGAAAAAGGGGGAATTTTGTTGTGGTGCTATTTACTGATCGATTTTAATAATATTCGCTAGATACGTTTGGTAATCAATGCTAAACAAAATTTTAAATACTTATTAGTGTAGTACTCGATCTAGTATACTATACTAGAATATAATTGATCAATAGGTTGTTGAGACAAAAGATAGTGAAAACTCGATTAAAAAGAGAAGTTCGCTTCGAGGCCATTTGTCGGCTGATTTTGATAATATTTGGCAATACATTCGATACTTAACATTGAACAAGCACAGACTTGTAAGTAGCAATTATTGTTTGAAAATGTTTGTACTCGCAACGTGTACTAATCGTAGAACTGGTTTATTTGTTGCCGGCTTCTCTGCACTGGTATCCGACCACTTTACCGCATCCCTAGCACACAGAGGAGATTGTTGGCATTGTGCCGATTTCGTATGCCCGCCATAGGATTTTATTTCGCCCAAACCGCCACACAGTGGCCTGTAAATCAATTTTTGCATTAAGTAATTGAATTTATGATCTGTTTATTGCTTTTGGAAATTGTTGTTAAGCGACTATTATTTTATTACGATTCGTTTTTTTTATTTACTAGGACCGTTTGTGGGGATGGCGTTAAAAGTATATTTATGGTTTGACATTTGAGTGTTTCGTGGAATGTTAATTTTTTTGAGCTTTTGACGGAGATTATTAGATTAATGTTTGAAACGTTGCCGTTGCTGTGATTATTTAATATTATTTAAATTTAATTGTTATGTGGGTTGAATAATACATCATCTGCCAGAGTGAAATTGTGAAAGGGAACGTATTATGCTGATTTCACCTAGCGGGATAAAGATAGAAGGATAATGATGAGCTAATTATTTGATTACAAGTAGATGTAATTATTTTCAACCGGCTTCCAAAAAGGAGGTGGTTCTCACTTCATCGGAAACTTTTTTATGTATGTTCCTCGATTACCCGAAAACACCTGGACTGATCAGAAAAAATGTTTTTTTGTTTGAAAGGGTATACTTTCCAGATAGTCTCATAGAAATTTCATCAAAACGGTTGATTTTGTATTAGTATTTTAGGTTTATAACAAAATGATTGGAAGAAATGTCATCCAAGTAAAGGAATTGCGTATTTTGAAGTCGTTTTTTTTAGTTTTTTAAACGAATACTTCATAGCTCAAAAAGCAGATTACGTGTGTAGTAGAAGAGGTAAGTAATTTTACTTTTTAAATTCAAATTCTATTTCGCGCATATTCCTTACGACTTGTAAGTACGTTCAGTCAAATTTTATTTTTTATAATGGGGTAGGTAATGTGTTTCAGAAACTAATTCCATTTTTTTTTTGTAGTAAATGGATTACGTTCGACCACCAATTCGTCTGATGGTTAGCTACGGTGTGGCCGACGATGGAACACGTAAATCTAGAAGATAATATTAGCTAAAAACGTTTCTTTAAAATACTTAATGTTATCTGTTGCTAATAGAGTTTTTACACTCCATGAGTCAGAATCCCGGAGTTAATGACTTTATTAAAATTCCACTTACGCGGTTTACTGTCCACCGCTTTGCTGTCATAAATCATTTTATTTCAGTCTAAGGCCCACGTGTCATTGCCCACATACATACTATTATTCAATCTGCTGCAATTTACATACAAACTAATATCTAAACTGTACACCCACGACGTCACGTCATTATTCTTCCCAGGTCTTTGTCCTAATTTCTGTAAACAATGCACTCAAATTATGCATCTTCGTACTAATTTTAACGTTACACATTCTAACACGCCACAGAATAAACAAATTTCATACATCATTTTTTCTTTCTGCAAATTTCTTTTAAAAAAAATCAAGAATTTTTTATTTTTTTTATCAGCCCTGTTTGTACAAACTGTCCCACTGCTGGGAACGGGCCATCTTCTCATTGTGAGAAGGGTTAGGCCATAGTCTGCCACGCTGGCCAAGTGCGGGTTGGCAGACTTCACACATCTTCAAGATCATTGTGAACTCTCAGACATGTAGGTTTCCTCACGATGTTTTCCTTCACCGTTTGAAGTTGGCGGCAATCAACAATATGCACATAACTTCGAAAAGACAGAGGTGCGTGCCGTGGGATTCGAACCCAGAACCTGCGGATCGCAAGTCAGACGGTCTCACCACTAGGCTGCCGGAAACTTCAAGAAATAATATTGCATGCATTTTCACATACTTGTCATAAGCTGGAAAAGTGTATGTATGTATACATGTGATTTTGCGTTCGTGAATTTTCACCGCGAACAATGTGTTATTTTTTTAGTCTGTGTTGTAGGCACATATAGAATTTGCCAACGTAATGACCGCTTCCTAATTGGCAGGACTGAAACTGAAGAATGACTTTTGCGCGGATATCTCTTGAGTATTCTTTGATATTGTCACGCTTTGAGGATGCATCTTTACATCTTTCCTTAGTAATAACGGGTCATTAAGGTTGGAGTTTTATTATCTCGATGTCGTTGACTTGTGCTGCATGCGCGCCGTGCTTCTGCATATGAATACTTATTGTGAAGTATAGACGCCTTGAGGTGGTTATTGTTTTTGCGGGGGCGTCTGAGTCTGACGTTAAAGATGTATTTGTAGGTATTTAATGGCATTTGAGTTTAACAGCTCATGATTGTCTGAGGGCGATGAGTGCGGGCTTTGAACCGTTCAAGTTCAAAATCCTGGGTAAAGAATGTCTTACAAAAATATTTTATAGGGAAGTGTGGTTCTCAAGAAGTAGATAGATAGATAGATAAACTCTTTATTGTTTACACCTTATTTAAAACACAAATTACATAGTGAAAAGGGCTTAAATGCTAGTGAAACAACAGGCGGCCTTATCGCTAATAGCGATCTCTTTCCGGCAACCTGATATAGTTCTCTAATGACTTTCCGACTAATCAACTATTAAGCTATTGCATAGCTTCTATCGCGGGCCTTGAGCGTGGAGACCGAATCCAGAAATTCCGTAACGAAAATAACCTAACGCAGTAACGCCGATACAACCAATGCCACCTAGAGGCGATTTGCAGAACTAAAGAGACAAGCGTGATATTTCAAAAAGTCATTAATTGTTCTGCTATTCATCGATAGATGGCAAAACTAAAAACTAAAAAGTATAACCGCTGTGCCGGTCGGAGTGGGGGGTGTTAGGAATACTGCATAAATAAAATAAATAAATAATTATAATTACATAAGTTGATAAAAAATGCTATGCAATAGCTTTACCGCGGCAGTCTCCGAGTGCCACACGTCTTTTTTTTTATAAAATCAATTTACAGGTAAGTAAGTATTCGTGAATAAAAATGAAACAAAACAATGGACTGCATAACAGTGATTTTTAACCGCCTTCCATAAATGAGGAGGTTATATAACGAAGACACCTGGACCGATATGAAAAATTCTTTTTGTATACTATTTATATTTTTTTTTAAGTGTCTTCCCAGATGGTATCTTATAAATTACGTCAAAATCGGTGCATTATTTTATTTTTAAAACTAAGTTGTGCATTTTGAAGTCGGTTTTTCAGTTTTTAAACTATAATTAAGTACTATTATTTACGTACATTTGCGTTTGTGCTTGATATATTATGATGTTGAGAGTAGGTTTCCGCGAGAAAGTATATATATATATATATATGCAAAGCCTGCTGTGAAATATATTCAAATGAGCACCCTCTATGATAATTCTTGTAAAGTTTTGTACTTTGAAAGTTACGAAATAGTGCAATCTTTAATTTTACGAGAGTTATATAATAAATAAATAAATAATTTTGTGGACATTTCACACAACACCATCTAACGCAAACTAAGCAAAGCTTGTACTATGGGACTAGATGGCTGATAGAATACATATATACTATTTTTTTGTAAATATATACATATGATATATAGAAACACCCAGACACAGAACAAACATCCATGCTCATCACACAAATGTTTGCCCTGGGTGGGGATCGAACCCACAACCTACAGCTTAGCAGGTAGACATACTACTAACTGAGCCACAAGGCCAGTCACTCTTAATTGACTCTATATTTATTTCATTTCTTAGTATTTAAGTTTTTTTTTTCTTAAAAAAATACTAAAATATAATAAGTATAAAAATTAGGGTACAACAGCGGGCCAGTACTTAAGGTGCGGGTGATATCCTCTACCAACCGCACCTTAAGTACACTTAAGTGGGAGTGACAAATCTTCTGTCAATACGTGCCGTGTCAATTATAATGATGCAAAGATGCCGCCTTCTTTATTTCCTGACAATCTTGGAGTTTGAAAGGCTAGAAGGAATACATATTTTCTAGATTGACGAGCTTTATCCTCGGCCACACTTTTGCTTTAACATCAGGCGAGTTGGTGGTTAATCGCAGATCTATAAAATGTAAAAAAATGATCCCCTCAAAGTCAAAGTCAAATACCTCTGAGACAGATTCTAGATCCTTCAGCCAAGCACCAAGGTTGGCTACCAAGGGCATAATAAGTACTCAGCCACTTAGATTTCTTTGCCAGAAGTTTACATTTTATTTTACCTCTACTTGTAATGTTGGCTGTACTGAAAAATGCATGAGGTTTTCAATTTTTTTTTTAGTGGTCAGGCCTCAAGACTTCTTCCTGAGCTGGTCGTGGGTTCGATCCCCACCCAGGGCAAACATTTGTGTGATGAGCATGGATGTTTGTTCTGTGTTGGGTGTTTCTATGTATCTTATGTATGTATTTACGAAAAAAAAGTTTATATGTATTCTATCAACCATCTAGTTTCCATAGTACAAGCTTTGCTTAGTTTGGGCCAGATGGCGTTGTGTGAAATGTCCTCCAATATTTATTTATTTATTTAGTGATAAAAAAATTCTCAATATTTTAGATCGATCTTGCACAATCCACTAGTATATCAGGACATACTATAGCAATTCATTATTTCGATTTCTATAATACTGCTATTTTTTTCTCCTGTTTTATACAGATTTCACATTTTTATTGGCAACCATTTTTCGCTTATTTTTATCGAGGGTTAGGTAATGGCATTTTAATTTAGATTTAGATTTAGTATAATTTGATTGAAAGAAAAAAATATTTCCTGTCAAAAGTGCCGTTTTCTCATTCTGGTTCTCCCACACAGAGGTACTGCGTCTTACCTGTATGTGGGAGCATCAGCACACAGCCTATTTTCCTAAGTCATACCCATTTCATCTCAATAGTTGAGGTTTGTTAAATTCCTTAAACTTATCATACAATAGTTCCACCATCCACGTAACCAAATTCTGTTTTTTATTTTTATTTTAAGGGCCTCTCAATATCGGCTTCGGCTCCACTGATGCCCATCAGAGGACCGGGCTCCAACCCGAGAATAACACCAAAACCAAACCAAACCAAACCAAACCAAACTAAACCAACCAAACCAAACTAAGCCAAACCAACCAAACCAAACCAAACCAAACCAAACCAACCAAACCAAACCAAACCAAACCAAACCAAAACACAAACCAAACCAACAAAACAAGAGGAACCAAAGTTGTTGAGAAAAATTCAACCGGTATGGCAGTTCGACTTTCAAGAATACTATTTACTACATATGTATGTACTACCAACCTTGCGGAAAAATTAAAACAATATTGTCAGAGGTAAAACAAATTGAAAAGAGTATAGGTCTAACAATATCAGAAGACGCATACTTATATCATGTAGGTATGGTATGGTTAGGTATAAAGTTAACGATCTAACCCAAAGTACCAATTGCCTTCAACGTATGACTCAGGCAACAATAACACCAACTTAAATTACAGCGGTGGTCAAGTTAAGAGACTGGACATAATCAACACTATTCTTTTGGAATAAATCGACAGTGGCGCCACGATCAACTTTGAAATAAATTTGTTGCATACTACGTGTGAATCTTTTCGATGCAGACATATCATTTATTAGGTAAATGAGATTAAATGACGTATCATTTGCACCGTCTGGGCGTGTCATTTGGAGTAGCAATTGTTTTATTCTTTAGAATTGGTAACGGAATTCACGTTTTTAGGGTTCCGTAGTAAACCAAGAATCCATATAGTATCGCCATGTATGTCTGTCCTTCCTTCGCTATGTTTAAAGATTAATAGCGTTAAATAATAAGCTGTAATCTGCTACAGGTATTTTATTTAATTTAATAATAATTAAAACGGCAGATAGCCACAAGTCAATTAGATTAAAATGTAATAAATACAATACCAAATGTAAAAAAAAACTACGAGGTATATTTTAGTACAATACAAGAGATTTGTTGGATTAATATTATAACAAAAAAAATATAGCATAAGACACTCAGAGAGTAAAAACGAATCTGACGACACTATCCATATCAAAATTGGTCAAGCCGTTTAGGCTGTAGGAGATAATATAGAAACATACATACATACACTCGAAAAAATATAACCATCCTTTTTACGCAGTCGGATAAAAAAGATGCGCGTGCAAGCAAGTACCATCTTGCGGCCTTAAAATATACTATTGGAATAACATAACAATTGTGTCAACTTGGCTGTATTAGTGCTTGAATGACACGCTATTATGATACATTATTGTAATGTGATCCATATTTCAGGCGAACATTGCACTCTGAAAACGTATCACATACTTCTACGATTATGTCTACTTATTGTGGACGTAGCGAGGAAGGGCTATAATGGGCCACTTACCCCTTCTGACTTTGGCAAGCCTTCAATTAGGGCTTTGAGGTGTTTTTTTTTTATTATACTTCTTTGGTAGTTTTTTAGGATAACACACTCGTATAAGTCTGTTAAAAATAATGTTCTTCCAAAAATGTTCTTCCACAGCACTTGCTTCGCAAAGATTCAGGTGTAAAGTTTTATTTATATCTTTACACCTCCATACTATAAGGTTATTGGAATTATAGAATGAGCTTATGTGTTAACAAATAATTATGAGTAGGTACATAAATTTCATGTTTTGAGCCACAGAAGAAGGAAATAATTTTAAACGTTAAACGTTTTTAACGTTAAATAATTTTTGAATACAACTTGACATGATCATTACTTATATTCTTGACATTTCAGGTGAAGTTTGGTAACTTGGTTTATTTCTTTACAATATGTATAAATTGACATCGTTGTGACATTATCAAAATTGATTGTTATTATTTTTATTTTTATTAATGACATTTTATTTGATTTTGACATTTTATTTGATTGTTTGACATCTTCTGGTATGTAATTGTAATGACATTCCAAATTGACTCTAAAATAATAATAATAATAATGGTCATTTATTAATTTTAACATTCTAGAATAGAGACACTGAAATTATTAATATTGAAAAGACATATTGTCTGTTTTTAAATTACGTTAAAGTGTCTAGAACAAACTTGTCGTCTGTATACCTTCCCAGGTAGAAACTAGAGCTCTCTGTCTTATGTAAGATCTATGTATACCTATCTATGTGCATATACCTAGTTTCACGGACAAATAAAGAATTGAATTGAATTGAATTGAATTGAAAGCAAATTTTGCTTTCTCTTTTCTGGGTTCTAAGCGATGCCACTTCAGTTACTCTGTTTGACAGGATCAGCTATATACCAAAAACCAACTCGTTTAAATTAGAATTCTACGTTTTATTTACACATTTTATTTTTGTCTGCTATGGCTTACATCTGCTTAAGATCTATATGTCTGTCTCATTTTGCTGGCCTGTTGGATAGAGTCAGCAGTTCAACTAGTCATAAAAAGATATATATATAAATACTTTGCTCACTCTAACATATACGGATAATATGCTAAAACCATACTAAATGTAGGATCTTTCTGTACCTACACAGATTCTTTTCAATACGACAATTTGACGAATAAAATCGTTAGTTATTTGGGAGATTTGCGCTTTCGTGTTAAGCGATAAACGGTTAGATAACGCGTACGTAGCAATAATCGGAAAGACTTTATCTAGTAAAACATTAAAGCCTAAGTTATAAACTAATATTTGAACGCGATCGCGTTATGAGTGTGTTATTTAAATGTAAACAAATATCGCCCCACCCCCACTGAGTACGTCCACGGCCGATTATTGATATCGCTTAGCAGTTTATTGTCCTTTGACACAGTTTCTGCTTTCTGCTATTCTATGAACGATGCGACATCACTTCACAAAAGGGTGTAATTAAAGCTTGAGAAACCTAATACCTTTAAACGAGCAATTCTTGTATTAGATTTGATTGTAATAGATATTAAAATATATATAATCTGAATCTCGGAAACGACTCCAATGATTTTAATGTTTGGTTTGGAGGTAGATTAGAGACGATAAATAGTTTCATTTTTAGTGAACCCGGGAAAAGGAGGGTTATGTTTTTCGAGTGTATGTATGTATGTATATATTTCTTTGGCACGCCCTAGAGCCTAAACGGCTTGACTGATTTTGATGTGAGTGGTGTCAATAGATTCGTCTTGGTCGTGAAAGTGACACTGGGTACATCAAAATTAAAAAAAAAATGGATTTTTGGTGGCAAAAAGTAATCTCAAAAAAATGTTTTTAAAATACATCGAGTGTGGTATCAAAATAAAGAATTTTTAACGGTGATAAAGAATATATATATAACTTATATGTTGTACGCATACTTTTTCACAAGAAATTTATATTCAACAGCGCATCAAGCGTAACGAAATCGTATGTTAGACTGCAAAAACTGCTTTTCTACAGTCGGGTGTTTTGTTTTACTTTTAATAGAGATACTTGTTATAATTATGAATAATTTAGAAAAATAGTACATTGTTACCCTAGGGGTGAAAGTAACTTATTCAGTTCCGAGACGGGGTTTGGCGCACGAACGAAGTGAGGGCGCCAATAGTTCGAGGGACTAAACAAGTCTTTAACCCGAGGTAAACACTGTGCTTTTCATTACGAATACAAGGAAAGTAAAAATAAAAACACGAATTAGCTACAGAAATAATCGGCCAAGTTCGAGTCGGACTCGCGCACGAAGGGTTCCGTACTATCATCTATAATACTACAAAGTTTAGTTCTGTTTATAAAATAACGAGAAATCAACAAAATTCCAAGTAGTAAATTGCAAACTTATAGGTAGGTTTTCGATACACATCCGGGCAGCATGACGACGCTCGCGCGAATACGCGCGGCTATGGCTCGCTCCGTGATGTTGTGAGCTTTTATGTATTAGATTAGGTATTTATTTTTATAGTTAATATATTTCTAAATATTTACTTACAAATATTCAAGTTTCTACCTGTTAATTAAGATCGAGTAAAAATTGCTTAAAAATTACGTTTGTTGTATGGGAGCCCCCCTTTAATATTTACTTTATTGTTATTTAATTATTTATTTTGAAAGGTAATATACAAGTAAATATTCTGTGAAAATTTGAAGCGTCTATCTGTTACCGTTTTTAATATTGAGCAAAAAAATACGAAAAAAACACGTTTATTGTATGGGGACCCCCCTTAATATATATATATTTTTAATTTTTAGTATTTGTTGTTATAGCGGCAACGGAAATACATCATTTGTGAAAATTTCAGCTTTCTAGCTATCACGGTTTATGAGATACAGCCTGGAGACAGACAGACAGACAGACAGACAGACAGACAGCGAAGTCTTAGTAATAGGGTCCCGTTTTTACCCTTTGGGTATGGAACCCTAAAAATGAGTGAATTAAAAAACAAATGATGATCGGACTGCTGCTTTCCCGCCTATTTTGTTTTTTTTTTCTGTGGCCGGCAATCTATTCAGCCTATATTTTTCATTTTCATCATTAAAAATGGTAAATATTTTGTCCAAATCTATGTTATTTTAAAGAAATTGTAAAAACTAAATTATAATAGTTATTAAAAAAAATATATTCTTTAATCAATACTATCTTTTTGTTATTTTAATTTTACATCGCGCTGCAATTGAGTGGCTTTAAAGAAAGTTGGACATGGCTCAATAGAAACGTGAAAATAGAACTAGTTTTTTTTTAAGTTAACAGCTGGCAGTTGAAAGCGATTCTCCCTAGGGCTGAAAGTATTACTTTCAACCCGCTCCTCAGGCAACTTCAGACCTACTTTCAGAGTATGAGTAATGAAAAATATATTTGAATCTACGTCGTAAAAGCGGAACAGTGACTTTTAGTCCAGTCTGACAGTTACCCAATTAATTATTTTTCGTTTCAGTGACCATATTCATATCCCACTAAGATGATTTGTCACGTGTGTGACAAATCATCATTCTTATTACAACAACCATGTTATTCCTCAGAGTAATATAAAATAACACTTAATGTTATAGTTTTATTCAAATGTCTAAAAATGTGTGCATGATTATTATATAATCTCTTTGACATGGATAGACCTTCTTTTTTAAAGAGTTAGTAAATGAAATTGTGCTAATTTTGTTCATATGTCATGTGTACGGGTAGAGTGACGTACCCAGCCTTAAAAGGCTTACTAAAAGTTGCTTCACTGGAGCTAGAAACTACTGGCATTCTAAGCCTGTTGCTTCTATGTTTTATTCTATGTTCAAGTAGTCCCCTTAGTTTTCCTGTCAAGTTTCCTCCCCTATGTCTGAAGCGATTCACTAGTCAAATATTCAAGCTATGACGCTGCACTTTTGAGACATCCATCTGTCCTTTCACGGCGTGCAATCGCATTCTCCTCGCACGATTTATTGTTATTTCGTTTGGACGGTCGAACCGGGACATTGGCATAAATTATAAAGCACAATAAGTGATATTATTCCTTCATATTTTTGCATCATGAGGTTTCTTAACTGAGTGTGGTTCTACCCGTTTGAGTAAATATTTTACAGCCTTTATTAGGGTTTCGTATTGATACAAGGAATTATTTTATCAATTTGTCATAAGTGCCCGTCTGACCGTCCGTCTATTCGTGTTTGTAAGAACCACTTTATTCAGACACTAGAAGAAGCATTTTAAATTACATAAATTACTGCTATGTTCATTAAACGACGTCATAGCTTAAAAGCATACATGTCAAAAGTAAATATGTAATCATCTTTTTCGGTAAACGGTCTTAACAAACAGTATTTGCCAGTAGTTTTCATCATCACCATCATCTCAGCCATAAGAAATCCATGCTGGACATAGGCCTCCCCCGTGGATTTCCAGAAAGACCGATTGGAAGCGGCTTGCATCCAGCGTCTTCCCGCCACTTGTATGAGGTCATCTGTTCATCTCGTGACTGGTCTTTCTACGCTGCGCTTGCCGGTACGTGGTTTTTACTCAAGAACTTTTATGGCCCTGTTGACCATCAGTAGTTCTATTTTTACATAAATAAAATAAAATAAAAAACTCTAAACGAGAATGCAGCGATGCACAAGACTTTGGAGCTTACCCGAACAAGGGAGTCGTTACAAATGAGCCTCCTAGCACGCGCCAATGGTCTCCAACGCCTCGAGCTGAAAGTCTCTAGGCTGCTATACTTAGAAGTTTCTCCCCAAAGGTGCGAATAGTACCTACTCCATGCACGACCGAACTTTTGCTTGGTATAGTATTAGCAACTATTCCGGTGTGAAGTAGTGGCATACTCGTACCTTCGGAAGAATATCAACTTTTTGGCAGCTAGTTGAGCTTTTAACTCAATATAGGAAGCCAAAGTTAAGAGTTGACCTCAAAGTAACGCGCAAGAGCTCAAGGTGGTCGTTAATCGGTATCGAAACATCCCGGAAATTAGGAGACAGCTGGAATGGACTCCTTTATGTAGAAAATAGACACGCCAATGTCTTAGCAGCATCTACAATAAATATATTTGCGGTGTTTTCTGACAAATATCTAACCCCAAAACTAGTTGATCATGAAAATTGAAAATACTAGGAAATCATAAGGCAACCAGTCAACCGTAGCCTGTATAATATGGTCGCGGCGGACTGCGACCGACAGAATGAATAATTCAATGGATAATCACCGAGAACAGATCAAAGTGGACTCTCGAATTCTTAATGTTGTGTTTACGCCCATCAACCGCTGGCGAAGGTAAATATTGAAAAACTCGTAAAATTTCACGAGGAACCAGGGTAGCTGGCGCAGACGTAAAAGGTACGCGATTTTTTTAAAGTGCCAAAGTATTGTTTTAAAGGCACGCTTATCCGCAAAAGCAACAAAAACAGCTTTTTGAGCTTACAAAAAATACTTTTACTATTACTTTAGTATTAGTTCAAGGTCAAATGTTGAGTATGTAAAATGTTGGTCTGTTGGGTAGGGTTCTTCCAGAACAGAAACACGATTTCTGAAAAACGTCTCGATAGCTTATTTTTGAAAAATATAAAGAAAGAAGAAAAGAAAGAAAATATTTTATTTTTATACACCATACACTACAACAAAAAGAGAGAACACAATATGCCAATATACCATTTTAATTTATCTACTAGTTGCTTATTGCTAGTTGCACCTACACTAAAGTTACCATGTTAAGTAGCTTTTGTTTTTTTTTTTGCGTTTTAGTATACATTTTTTGATACGTTTAGTGCACTATTTTATAGTAGATAATTTATTTTACATAAATTTTGCTTGCGAGCAGCCATACCGCGGCGCGCGTCGCGGCGGCGTCGTACGTACTTCCGTGCTACGTACATGAAAACACCGCGCTCAAGATGTGCGGACTGAGGTAGCGCAAAATGCCTAAAGTTCTGGGGAAGCCTCGCCTTAAGGATGGACTCTAAGCGCGCAGCCACCTCTCTCGCGCATCACAACATTTTTAAACATATAAAATCATTGAGTAAGGTTATTAGAATAGTGAGAAATGAATTTGAATATTTTGTTAGGTTGTTAAAAAAATCTTGATATTTTATAATTGGATGAGGAGTAGGAAAATATATGTTTTTTCACTACTCCGTCGCCAGTATAAGTAATATCTGTTCAAACGAACAAGCTTTACTTGTCTTGATACTTGCAATGATGGACTGACTTGTCAACTTCAGCCTCTCTAGGTTTGTACTAAATATCAAATTAATCTATCTACAGGAAAGGAGTCAAATTTCAATGCCTAAATTTGACCCAAAAAACAACAGATTTCTAAATAAAATCTTAGCCTAAATGTCTAAGTTTGATAATTTTGATTCTGATAATTCCATTCAGATATTAATAAAAGTTTTATTTTTATTTTACAGTTCTCTTCTTTCGTATGGTCAAGTATAGGTACTGGGTTCTTAAGCTCAGAAGTAGGTACCTATTTTAATGACCATTTAATTTACATTTATCCACAACAAGTAGTGAATTAATCGCCAATTACTGATGACAAACACACTTTCCTCTGTTAATAACTCAGGTAAACAAATTAATAGCACTCGAGGACATTCGTGGAAAGTTCGCAGCTCAGGCACACTTTCACCAGCCACAGCGCAACAGTTGGCTATCGGACATGTTCAACGAAATGAGAAACACTACGCCAATGGTGTATTATTAAATCTCATTGCATCTGTTCTACTTGGCAATTGGGTTTACTTGCTCAATCCGTCAGTACAGCGTTAATTCGTTAGTATTTATTGTATTAGTCTAGTACTGTATTGTAGTACTTGTATTGTAGTATGTATTATTGTATTTATTTTGTTAGCCTGATACATAATATCAGACCCTTTTTTGTCACTTCTTTTTTGGGGCACGCTAATTCTCGAAAGTTGTAAGTCAATATAGACAGGAAAGATATATTAGATTTTGTATTTGGATAGTTTTGACCTATTAAAAAAAAAAAAAATTTTGTAAAGGTAACCAAAATAGTTATTTTTTTCAAATTCTTTAATTTTTTCTGTTTTATGGCAATTTTTCGATATTTTCGAAATTATCTTTGGGGGCACTGTGTGCCCCACGTGCCTCCACAAAAAAACCTTCATAATATTATAAAACTCAGTAGGGTTAATGGTTACCCATTACACAGCCATTACAGCTTACTATTCATACGCGTTTGCTTGGATTAAATATGGTGTGATGCTTTGGGGGAACAGTGTAGACGCAAATGATTTATTTATAATACAGAAAAAATGTCTACGTATTATAGCTAACATTAAACTACCTGACATAAATATACCACACTTTCACCGCTCTTATTTCATTAAATTCAAAATTCTGACATTAATTTCTATATATATCTTCGAAAACTGCATATTCATAAAAAAACACCCTCAATTTTTCCCAAAATTTGCTTATAAAGAGATTACCTAATGAGATCGAACTATAAACATAATTTGATATTGCCATCTTCCAAACTATGTATACACAGCTCCGGCCCTCATTCTGGCTATCAAAATATATAATAATTTACCAATGCAGCAGAAAGAAATAGAAAATATACAGAATTTTTCTCAAACCCAAAAAAATATATTAATTAAAAAAGGCTATTATACGTTAGAAGAGTTTTTTAAAGACAAACACATCATAGAATAAACCGTTCCGCTCCGCACTAGATTGCTATACCCTATTAGGGTGATTATATATGTACCTACGCTATGTATGTAATTGTAATGCAATGAAATAAACAATAAACAATATCCTCGAGCGCCTCTCCGAAGCCTTCTAAGCAATCATTAAAATAGAATAGGTATAGTAAATTATAGTAACGTGGCATCTGAGCTAACGTGACGTTACTTACTATTTTTCTAAATTACTAACATAATGTGAATCGGGCTTTAATTCGTCAGTCACCATCATCATCATCTCAGTCACAAGAAATCCACTGCCGGACAAAGGCGTCTATGGATATCCAAAAAGCCTGGTTGAAAGTGGCTTGCATCCAGTGCCTTCCGACCACTTGTATGAGGTTGTATGTCCACTTTGTGGCTGGTCTTCCTAACTGCCCTTACCGCCGAGTGGTCTCCACTCGAGAACTTTTCGATCTCATCGGCTATAAATTCTACGTGTATTGTGCCCTGCCTACTGCCACTGTAATTTTCTATTCTGCTGTACTATGTTGGTGATTTTCACATACGGACGGTAATTCGTCATTACTTAATTTTAAGTAGTTTTTAGCGCCGCAAAACGACACTGTTTAAGTCTAGTGAAGCATTATGGTGCTGTTGTCCAAGTTTTCTGGTGACATATTTTTTTCAATAAATTTAATGCACATTGCACATTTCTTGTACATTTTCCTAATTTACATATTCTGAGTGCGGTTAACATTTTGCGTCATTTTTCACATTTGTATGAAATGATCCTTCTGTGAAGTGTCTACGTTGCGTACACTGTGGCGGTTATTCGAAGCACATAAGAACATGAAACATCCCGGTGGGTCACGACCACACGACGCGGCGACGCCAGGACACGACCTTCGATACTACTTCCGTATTTTCTTTTTAATTTAAGTGGTACTTGAGTAAAAGCATAATAAAAAGGTAAATGCACATGAACCTTATCTGGATGTAATCCAAGATGTTCCTCATTCATACTTATTTTGTTACTGAGGTGTGACTGTAAGAGCTTGACTGTGACTGATTTTGATAGTGACTAGGATTTATTAACGTTTTAATAGAAGGATTCTATAAAATTTCGACTGGAGGACTGAAGTTATAACTTATATTTTTTTATACATTATAGATCTACGATTGACCACCAAATCGCCTGATGTTAAGCGACGGTGTGGCCTAGGATGGAGCTCGTGTATTCTATATTTTTGAGTGTTTTACACACAGAAGTATATCTACAAATTTATAGACAGTTCAAAAATACACACATCGACACCTCCGTAGCCAAAATGGTAAAGCCTTTACCATTTTTGGCCACGGAGGTATCGATCGGGATATTGCGGGTTCAAGTCCCATCCGATGTCTGTAATTTTTGAAGAAGCAGTGTTATGATTTTTGAAAGTATTTAGGTATGGATTCTATATTATTTGGTACAGCCTAAACGGTTAGATCGATTTTGGTATGCGAGATATTGTTAGATTCAGCTGTACTCCCTGAGTGTCATAGGCTATATTTTTAGCAGACTTCCAAAAAGAAGGAGGTTATAAATTCGGTTTAGGTAGACTTTGGTTTTTATAACAAAATAACTGGTAAAATATCATATATGTGCCTGTAGAAAAGTGCGTCAAGTCGCGTATGTGTTGTATTGCGTATTTCGAAGTCGCTTTTTTTAAGTTTTTTAAATTATAATTATTTGTAATATTTCCGTCCGACTATGTGTGCTTACATCTTGTATGACACCGTTACATAATCAGATGAGATCTGGTCAAACGCCTAGCCTCTCCACCAAAAAATCAATAAAACTCGCAATAAAAAGACGTCCAGCGTTGTCTAGTGTAATAAAATGCAGGAACATAAAAAACGTGTTACAGACAAACAGCCATTCCCAGGGTGTAATTGTATGTGCAATCAGGAGGCGAGTGGCGAGACGGAACTTCAGACGAGCTTACACTATGACATCGCAAAAATGCAAATGGCGTGTTGTAGTTCAATGAACGAACTGGCTGTGGTATGTAGCTGGCTTATGGACCGCCGACGCAAAAAGAGGGGTGTTATAACTTTAAGTTAAGCACAAAAAGCTCTTATTCTAAGTGCATTCGGCAACTAGGCTCCAAATAAGGAAATATGTATGCACTGTGGCTCTTAGGAAGAACAAATTTCCATACAAATATATTTTTACCAAATGTGGTCGAAAATAGTTTAAAGTGGAACTTGTTTAGGGTTCCGTACCTCAAAAGAAAAAAAACGGATCCCTTATAGGACCACTTTGTTGTCCGTCTGTCCGTCTGTACGTCTGTCCGTCCGTCCGTCCGGGTGTCAAAACCTGTATCTCGGAAACGCGTAAAGATATCGAGTTGAAATTAAAATCATATACGCAGATCCATAGTCTTTTGCTGCAGAGAGAGAAATCAAACCTCAGTTTTCATTAAAAAAAAGTTACAGCCGAAAATGTCGCATAAAACGCATATTTCGACACTTGCAAGGGAATCAGAACCTATGGGGTACTTCCCGTTGACCTATAACTCTGAAATTTGGCAAGAAACATTGTTATATAGTACACATAAAGGAAAAAATCCGAAAACTGTATATTTTAAATTTAATCACAAAAAATTTGGTCTTTATGCAAGGAAAGAGGGTCCAAATTTTAAAGTGCTTTAATCGTATCATGTGGGGTATGATATGAAAAAGCTTTATTAGCACAAGCCTAAACAGGATTTTAATTACGATATATATTTTTCGGCTTATGAAGGAAAACATTACAAAAAAAACCTTTTATCTACTAGTTTGTACGTGGGCGAGTCTGACTCGCACTTGTCCGGTTTTTTTCTTGAATGGGTCTTTCCGGATGGATATAATGTCTGGATGTCTTCAAATCGCTAGTGAATACTAGGTTCCTTCTAGGCAAGCGCGCTCCACCGTAAACCAATAAAAATCGGTAAGCCGCGACTGTAGCTTAACAGCAGGCGAGTTAACGGTCAAGCGCAAGCTTATTAGTTATCGAATAAAAAAAAGTTGTTATGTTAACCTTTAACATTGATTTTTATCGGCGAAAAATTATATTGGTTGAAGAAAACAGGAGATTAAAATGTAAATTTTATTCGAATAATCTTTTTATCGAAAATTATTGATACATACTCGTATTTGCTTTTAATCTCAACTTTTTTCTTTAAAAAAGTGATTTGCCTCCAATAAAGACCGCTAGTAAAGTTAACGATAATGATTTCATTGTAAAACGACTATCCTTTGGGCCAAATTCGGTAAAAAGTTGACGGTCAAGCGCAGTTGACCGTCAACTTTTTAAACTTATAATATGAAAGTAAAGTAAAAATTGTTTGAAAATGTTTATGTTTTTTTTTTTAATATTTTTTATTTATTGATAAATCCACTAGTATTAAAAACAAACGGACAGATCGCGAACCCTAAAAATCACAATTAATATATTCTACTGGCAGTAGCATACCTCCGTTCGTTTTAGGGCCTGTGATTAACAACCGATAGTCCAATACAAGTCGCTATCCCTTATAATTGTTTCACTCATAATAAAATTAGGCTTTAATTTCACAGGCCGTTTCTCTTCGGTTTACAACTCTATCCTCATCCCGTCAAACGAGATTCAACTCTACTTCTTTATAAATAGAGTTATTTTTTAATTGCAGGCAATGGAAGCCGATTTGCAGAAGGCAATTTCAATCTATTGTAGGTACTAATTTAGAAGGGTTCGAACGGTTGATGGACTATTTAAGTTTCAAACAATTACAGAGCTTCTGAATCGGGTTTAGTCTTGGGGGTTATTTGTTTTAATAACTTTATTTCTTTACGAGATTTTTATAATAGCCAACTGTTGTCTGCGGATATCTTGAATTGCGGTCCTAGCTCCTAGCATCCCAACAGGGGATTGCATAATGAATTTTCGCAATTTCTTCCCTTATTTCATCTCCTATCTTCGTTTATGCATGATAGATCTACGATTGACCACCAACTCGGCTGATGTTAAGCGACGGTGTGGCCGAGGATGGAGCTCGTCGATCTAGAAGATATATATACATTCTAGCTTTGAAAATTCCAAGATTGTAGGTCTCAGGAAACAGAGATGGCGGCGGCGGCGGAATTCCACTCCTGTGCAGTACGCATAAAGAATGTGAATCGATATCGCTGAGTACGGATTTTGGCATTTCAACGAGAAATGGGTGGCAATTTGTCGACTTTCTGCTAGTCCTGTAGTGAATTACGTCGTGATGCTCTTGCGCACATTCCCCGAAATGGATACTGTAGAAATAGACAGACATGCTAATTTACGGCAGTGTTCGATCTTATCTTTTCTAACATAACAGCACCTCCCCAACATTAAGTCAGGGTGAATATTTTTTTTTCTCATTTACCCCATCGTGTGAGGTATCGTTGCATATTGCATAGGTAATAGGTAAAAAAATGAGGGCGTGCGAAAACGATTTTTCAATCTCCTTAGATTGAAAAATCGAAAAACTGATCCTTATCAGTTATCGAAATATTAAGCATTTTAAATTTTGGGCCACTGGACCTTTTAAGTCAATGGACCTTTTAGTCGACTGGACCTTATATCCACTTGAACTTTTGGCTCATTGGACCTTATGGGCCACTGGACTATGTGACCTAGAACGCTACTCACGTAGTGAGTGAGCAAAGCAAAGAGGTAGAGTTTTAAACGAGGCAAAAAGAAAACTTCAACAACTTCGTTATTTTCTTATCGGACTCATCCCGAAGGATATTATAATTATAGTTTAAAAAACTGAAGCAACCGACTACTCATGGATGCTACTGTCAGAACTGGACCAAATTGAAATGGGACCACACGGGAAGCACCAGCTTTCAAATTAAAGAATATTTATCAAAATCGTTTCACCCACTCGAAAGTCATGAAGTAACAAATATTAAAAAAATACAATCGAATTGAGAACCTCCTCTTTTTTTAAAGTCGGTTGAAAAATAGTCTAAAAAACCTAGTGCAGACTCCTTATATAAGAAGCAGGTTCTCAATTCGACTGTATGTTTTTTTTGTATGCTTGTTCAGCGATTTGCAGAGTAGTTAAATTATGAATTGTTTATGATGATTCTTTTTTTTTTTATAGGTGGTGGCCTCAGAGGTGGCCCCATTTAAAAATTTATC
Organism: Lycia hirtaria; assembly: GCA_947563715.1. NCBI lineage: Eukaryota > Metazoa > Arthropoda > Insecta > Lepidoptera > Geometridae > Lycia > Lycia hirtaria. The sequence continues at coordinate 16,122,874 of OX387384.1, forward strand.
AAAATTGGTTCAATACTTTGGTTATTATAACAAAATAACTGAATAAATATCATCCAAGTAAACGTATTGCGTATTTTGTAGTCGGTTTTTCACTTTTTACCCGACTGCGTAAGAAGGGTTATGTTTTTCGAGTGTATGTATGTTTGTGTTTTACTAGAATTATTCTAAAGAATGCGCATTTATTATCTTTTATAGCGATTTTACGCACACTTTCTCACAAAAAACGTACACTCAACAGCGTATCAAGCATAACGAAATCGTAAATTAGACTGCAACTTATTTTAGATATAGTTAAGCTATAATTATGATACTTAAGGCTTCTTTCATCACCCCCGAGTAAAGATCAAAGTCGGCTACTTACTTTCCACTTGAACCGCCAAATAATTGTAGATTGTAATTTCCTAATGTCTGAGTAGCCTTAACCATCTCATATACTGGCCCGTAACTTACGTTTGACTTCATCCGCCGAGTATCGGATATAATCGACGAGTAAGGCCTTTGTCAGTCATAAACAGATGTGCCATTCGTACAACCTCTATTGTAGATCTGCCTGGATTTTATTGTTTTATGACCTTTTGTTCAAATGTGGAAAAAGGACGCTATTTCCAGGTAAACTACGATATCTTACCTACTAAACGAGAAAGAACGCTATTTCCAGGTAAACTACGATATCTTACCTACTAAACGAGAAAGGACGCTATTTCCAGGTAAACTACGATATCTTACCTACTAAACGATAAACATGAATTGAATATTAGATCGGAGTGCACTGAGAGACAAAACCAAAAATAGCTAAAAATGGATTTTCATTCTATTCTGTTTATTTTGAACAAATAGAACAAATATCATTTAAAAAAAATAGTTCGAATTATATAACTTGATACTTATCTCATAAAATTATCATATTTCGTACCTCAGTTGTCAGTTAATATTTTCATATTATGTGCCATGTAAAGTATGCGATTGTGGCGCTACGTGTTTTTGACTAACTAAACAGTTGTAACAAAGGAATTTTGAACGAACAATGAATGTTTTCGTTCTTTCATTCGGCTAACCCCTGAGTTATTACTCGGAGCTAGGTTTTCGATTGTGAAACTGACTAAAGTTAATCGGGACTATTACTCGCTGAGTAACATTACTCGGCACGTAGCTACTTATCACTTTACTCAAAGATTATGAAAGAGGCACTTAGAATTCAAACATTTCTAGCATGCATGAGCCTCATTCTAGAGTTAACTCAGCTTCAGTTCTCGATAGCAAAAAAACTTGCTCGGCGAGTGGGCAGAACATTGCCTCTCTGCCTTTATGGTGAGCTATTTCAGTGTATTGCATTAATAAACATTATCTTGGTGCTCTATACTGCACTCATTGTATATAATAGATGTTTTGCACGTTTGTGCGCTTGTTCTGGTCTCATTGAAATTGTTGTGCATTTGTTTTCCGGGATATATGTAGGTAGGTCAAAAATATCTAAATCAGCCCTCTTTGTACAAATTATCTATATATTGTATTTAAAGAAAACAATTACCCCTTCACTTCACTATATTAGAACAACTAAATTAATTAATAAGAAGGGATAAGTTGTACCTATTCTATCAAGACGCAAGATATTGCAAAGCTATGTTTTTTTTTTTTTTTTTTTTTTTTTATCAGTTCTGTTTGTACAAACTGTCCCACTGCTGGGAACGAGCCATCTTCTCATTGTGAGAAGGGTTAGGCCATAGTCTGCCACGCTGGCCAAGTGCGGGTTGGCAGACTTCACACATCTTCAAGATCATTGAGAACTCTCAGACATGTAGGTTTCCTCACGATGTTTTCCTTCACCGTTTGAAGTTGGCGGCAATAAACAATACGCACATAACTTCGAAAAGACAGAGGTGCGCGCCGTGGGATTTGAACCCAGGACCTGCGGATCGCAAGTCAGACGGTCTCACCACTAGGCTGCCGGAAACTCATGTATTTTTAAATGTAAGTAAATAGTAAATGTTGGTTATGTTTGTGCATGTTAAGGGCGAATATAATTAGATATGGACTTTGGATATACCTAAATGTAAGTTTTGTTATTTTAAGTGATGATGTTTATATACAATTATTTTGATTTGATGATTTGCATGCCGAAAGGCAGATATGGCGATCTAATTTCTACTTACTACCTATATGCTATGTACCCATATATGCAATAAACAATATATGAATATGAATATTGTACAAACTGTCCCACTGCTGGGCGCGGGCTATCTTCTCACGGTGAGAAGGGTACGGCCTTAGTCTACCACGCTTTCCAAGTGCGGGTTGGCAGACTTCTCACATCATCAAGAACGTTAAGAACTCTCAAATGTGTAGGTTTCCTCACGATGTTTTCCTTCGCCGTTTGAAGTTGGCGGCAATCAACAATACGCATATAACTTCGAAAAGACAGAGGTGCGTGCCGCGGGATACGAACCCAGGACCTGCGAATCGCAAGTTAGACGGTCTCCCGACTAGGCTGCCGGAAACTTCGAGTAGAATCGTTTGAGAAGACTGAAGAAAGAATGATTGGCCTCGTGGCCTCGTAGCTCAGTTGGTAGTATGTCTGTCTGCTAAGGCGTAGGTCGTGGGTTCGATTCCCACCCGGGACAAACATTTGTGTGATGAGCATGAAATGATTTGTTCTGTGTCTGGGTGTCTATGTATCATAAGTATGCATTTACAAAAAAACAGTATGATTATTATAGGCTACTATAACCAGCGGACAAAAAGACGCTTCCAACGACACCTCATTTGTCAAATTATGATAAATAGTTTAGAAATTATTAAAAAATAAAAAAATTATGAGGGAACAGATGAACACACAAACATACATACACACATCGATGGCTTCTAAATAATCGTATATTTGAAAAACCAACTGTACAGGAGAGTATTGTAAAGATGTTATAAAAACTTTTTGATTGTTCATAAAAACATCCGATTGTTTACTGAGGAGCCATCGACATACCGGTGAAAAATATAACCGTCTCTTTTGCTTCGCCGTAAACGGGTAAAAATGTTGTGATGCACGAGAAAGATAGCTGAGCTCCACCTTAAAGCAAGCAGGGGGTTAGGGGTCTCATTTGCCCCCAGGGAAACTCACTACAAAGCCGCTCCTGTGGTTTGTTACATAATTATGTAGGTAGTACATTATCAAATTCATTTATCTCTATTATTTTCAATCAAATGTGAATAATATAAAATGATTCAGAGGATGACTAATTATGTAAATACCTACCTATTTGTCATTATGAAAATCAGTAAATGTGATATACGCAGCTTTCGAACTAAACCAGGCCGTACGAAGTTTGCATACTAATTACTTTATAAATATTTGAGAGGGTTCCGTATGATTTTAAAACTATTCTTGTGTATTTTTATTTTGAACAAACGGGTTACTCACGTCTATTTTTGAGCCAAAATCTCCGACTATAGTTTCAACCGCATACGGCGGTATTTTTCAAAGGGAGCAGCGCAGACATCACTGCCGAAAGACGTCTCGTCTGGTACTGAAAATGTGTAACAACCACGTTAGTTTTCATAATAATATTATTGTGTAGTTTTTTTTTTGTCTAAGTAATGAAAGACTTGTCCGCTAGTTAGCTTAATATTCGTGTACGTTTTTTCACCCTACTGTTGAAAAAGGATAACTTAAATAATCTGGTGTATGCATGTATTTATTTGTGAAATATTACTTTCTGAAGCCTAACCGACTAGACTAATTTTGATGTGTAAGTTGCCGCTTCTATGCCCCAGTTATTATGTGCTACTTTTTAACCGACTCCATAAAGAGTGGTTCTCAATCAGTTGTATTTTTTATGTTTGTTACCGTATAAATTCGTAAAATCGTTTTGGATATTTTTTTGTTGTTTAAATGGATATACTTTCAGAGTTCCATAGAGATTTCACCAAAATCGGTTCAGTAGTTGAGTTTCGATTGTTTTAGTTTTTCAATAATTAGTTATTTTAAGTAATAATTAGGAATTGGACTATTTGTTTTATTATATTATGTTAACTTATATATTTAATAAATGAAGATTCCGGCTGCCTAGTGAAGTTTCCGGCAGCCTAGTCGGGAGACCGTCTGACTTGCGATCCGCAGGTCCTGGGTTCGAATCCCGCGGCACGCACCTCTGTCTTTTCGAAGTTATGTGCGTATTGTTGATTGCCGGCAACTTCAAACGGCGAAGGAAAACATCGTGAGGAAACCTACATGTCTGAGAGTTCTCAATGATCTTGAAGATGTGTGAAGTCTGCCAACTCGCACTTGGCCAGCGTGGCAGACTATGGTATTACCCTTCTCACAATGAGAAGATGGTTCGTGCCCAGCAGTGGGACAGTTTGTACAAACAGGGCTGAAAAAAAAATATATGTGTAGGTATTTTATATATTGTATTCATATTGTCATTTTCTATTATTTGTATGAATAAATTACTTCACTTCTAGTAATAATTATTTAAAACTATCACGTTAAAAATCTACCATAAATTAGACGACACGTTGAATAAAACAATGACACATACTCTTTAATTGTTTATGTTTTATCTGTAACATAACGATATTCTCGCAAAAGCTTGTTTGTTTATATTATTTGAGTAGGTATTGAGTAGGAGCGCGACTATACAACAAACTACCCTCGCATATAAAAAATGTTGACTCGCTTCACGCATTTAAAAAACATTTATCCCAGTACATTATCGCAGATAAATGATGTTAAAATGTGTGAAGCGAGTCATAGCACCTAACGATGTACATGGAATATTTAATTTTATGAATGCGACTACGAACACACATTATATTTTAAACTATGTTATCACGTAAGTGACAAATTGTGTTTGTTGATAATAAAGCTCTTTAAACCTTTATCTATTGTTTCTCATACACCTGCCTATGTACATGACTATCGCTTTCTTACCCATACTCCTCTTTCTTCTTCTTCATCTTTACAATACCTTTGTAAGACCAGAATATTTAATATTTGTCCAAAACAAAATAATAAAAGTTTAGCTAAAAAATACAGCATAATGTATTAGAAAAAAAATGCGTCAAATCTATCATAGCAAATAATTTAGTACGTACATCGTCTGTAATATGGATGAGGTAGAATCCTACAGAAATTCTTCCGACTTATAGACTTTTTGGAAGTATTCAGGTTTTCCCAAACCTTTCCCGGAACCCTAATTTGTCTGTCTGCGCGTCTGGTACACAATACAAAGTAATTGGTGCCGCAATTAGGGCGAGGATGATTCACGTACTTTCATAGCTCTTTGTCTCTTGCGGTGCGCCGTTAATTTATAAATATGTCGTGTGGTACTTTACCTAATGTGTGGAGGTAGTCGTGCATTTCACTGTGCAATGCAAGTTGGTTCAATCGGCCATTGTTCTGTTTTGTTCTAATTGTTTGAACAAGTGAATTTGAAGGATATCGAGACAGGTTCTGGAATTATTTCTTGGTATTGTTTGTATATTGTTATTTGTTGTTTATTAGAATATTACGATTTTATTTTTAATTTTTATTTTCGTGTGTTATATAAAATATGATGTGAAGCAACAAACATTCATAAATATACAGCAGATTTTGTTAATTGTCCTGTTTTCTGTTATTTATGTTGCATAAAAGTACGGAAGCCTCGGTGTGCGAGTGAACTCGTACTTTGCTGGATTTATTTTGTTGTAGTTTTGTTATGTGTGTACTTATTGTTTCTACAAATAAATATGTGATGCTGGACATAGGCCTCCGCCATAGATTTCCAGAAAGACCGGTTGGAAGCGGCCTGCATCCAACGTATAGTATAGTATATAATTTTATCAGTTATATTTACCTACATATAGGGTTATTTCCCCTATTATATATTTAAAATATTTTAAAACAGAATGAATAAATGTAAGTATGAATATTGGTCCAACAGTTGTCATGTTATAGATACCACAATATTACAGTTTGGCACAAACCAGAGATTTTGGTATCCGCCTAAGTAATGACAGTGCACGATGACCCTTACGCGGAAGAGTAACAAAGGGATAGTAGCGGAGTTTTCCAGCTGTGATGAGCCAAGTTTAGTGGAAAAATTGGATAAATGGCGCTTAATGCGAGTGCAATTACGCAGTTTAGCCATACGATTATTTGATATCAGATGACATTGTCTATCTGCAACTCTACGTGAATGAATCAGTTACTAGAGATGGCTAAGTATTAAGTATACTTAGCCATCTTCTTGTAGTATTAATCTCCGACCCAAAAAGAGAGGTGTTATAAGTTTATTGTGTGTATCTGTATAGCTTTTAAACGAATGGGCCGATTTTGATGGTTTTTAAAGAGGATTTGATCGAAGTGTTCTTATCTATGTTTCATCAAAGTCGGTTGAGCCGGTTTAGGATTCCGTACCTCAAAAAACAGAACCCTTATAGGATCACTTTTATGTCCATCTGTCCGTCTGTCCGTCTGTCAAGACCTTCTGTCTCGGAAACGTGGCAGGGTATCGAGAGTCGAAACCGTAGACGAAGATATGTATATCCTTGCAGCTGAAAAAAACAATCTAAAAAATCTTGGTTAGCGTAAAAAAGTTAGAGTCGTATATGTCGCAAACAACTGCATATTTCGACACTCACAAAGGAATCAAAACCTTCAGGGTACGTCCCGTTGACTTAGAACTATGAAATTTGGCAAGAAGCATTGCCTTATAATACGCATAAAGGAAAAAATCCGAAAACTGTACATTTTTAATGTAATCACAATAAAATAGGGTCTTTGTGCAAGTAATGGGGGTCCAAATTTGAAAGTGAGTTAACCGTATCTTATGAAAAAGCTTCATTAGCACAAACTAAAACTAGTTTTTAATTATTTTTACGGTGTGTACTTTTCGGCTTATAACAGTTTTTTTTTTTCAATTCGGTTATTTATTTATTAGTTAATAAATGACGGAGTTATACAGTAACAAACACAAATAAATAATTCGTGTACATACATAAAAAAAAATATACGGTAAAAATTGATAACCTCCTCCTTTTTCGAAGTCGGTAAAAAATACAGCAGAATTGTTAGCAATCCCTCCCTCTTTTTAACCGACTTTCAAAAAGAAGGAGGTTCTCAATTCGACTGTATTTTTTTTTGTACGTTTGTTACGCGTTTTTTTTTTGTTTGGTAGGCTTGTTTTTGTTTAATAAGTTTTTGGTGTTTGGACCTCAAGAGGTAAAAAAAACCATATAAATTTTATCAAACTCAGTTTAGTATTTTGGTTTTTTATAACAAAATATTAACTGAAAAAATGTCATCCAAGTAAACGAATGCGTATATTGAAGTCGTTTTTTTTTTACTATAATTGTTGAAGTCGGTTAAAAAAGAGGAATTTTGCTGCGGCATCTAAAGTAAACTATAACCAACCGTGGAATAAGTTCCTGATAAGTCGGACCTCGTGTTGAGTACTAAAATCGGCAATCACAAGTGTAGACAAGACTGGCTATTTCTACGCCGCGAACAAGCTTCATAATTGATCAGCACCAGTCGTTAGCAGCCCAGAGCTACCGGACTGTGTAACAGGTCGTCTACCATTTATGTCTGACACTCGGACAGAGGCGCCACTATCGAAAATTCTAAGCCAGATTGACAGACTTTGATAGAGATCTATTGGTTCGTTAATTTTGTCGTGGGTACAGATGACGGGGCTGGTGAAATAGGGGTGAACGGCTAGTCTGGAACGGTCGGTCACTCTTGTAGGGGGGCTAGGGGTGGTTAAGGAGCTTGGGGTGGTTTTGTTCTGAATAGAATCGTTCAGTGATGAATTTAAATTGTCGCAGGATGTGGGTTCCAATCCCGTCAATGAACTTCAACTACTAGGATAGGAATCTTAGTATGGTGGCACTTTCAAGGTACCCACAGATTAAGTATCCTAGCACTTTGTTATGGTACAGTCATCAAAGAACAATTATTCAAATTTATATTAATTTATTACGAAAAGAGTATAAAAAAATTAAATGATTTTCTAGTGGTCTTCATAATGGCAATACTTATGCGTATCTGACCCGACGCATAAGCATTGACATTCAACGTGGCAATGTAAGAAACATGCTGGGTACGCTGCCAACTTGTATATATGCGCAAGAGCTTCGAGCGTTCTTCCCCCCTCCCCATTCCACTGTAGTGGAATGGGGAGGGGGGAAGAACGGACAAACAGGGGCTCGGCTCATTATCGTCTGTTTCTCGTTGAGATGAAATGTCATACAAAGAGATAACTATCAAAATATGAAAATCTTATATTTTTTTTAGGCTATAGGGAAAATATATATTCTAAATTTACGTGTTCTATCCTCAACCACAGCATCGCTACCATCAGGCGAGATACAAACGTAGATCTATTTTCTACAAAAAATATAAATCCGTTGAAGGTTACTACTTACCGAAGTGCAATTTAAAATTTTGCGAGATTTTTATTATTATCCCAAAGAAATGTAGCCTATAAATTTACATGACTAAATTTTCATGTAAATTTAAAATTTTGAGTTGCCAAAATGGCTGTACTTGATGACGAAAATATTTTTCATCATTAGATTTATTTACAGTTAGTCCAAAATAAAGTGCATTCATTACATTATTATAAAAATATCCAATCCACTTTATCCACATCAAATTCAATTATCCCTTTACAAATTCACATTCAATTATTTTAATTCACTTTCGCCTTGATATTTACGATTTAAATGTACATCCTGATGATTCAAATCTAACTTTATTTCTTTGGAAATAGAGTTTATTTTTAAGTTTACGGATTATGATACGTATTACATGTGACATTTTGTAAACTTTATGTGGACAGATTTAATTTTATGTGACATTAAAATGAGTATTCAGAGGTATGGGTTATTTTTTACACAACTGCACAAAAAGGAGGGGTATATTTTAAGTTGTATGTTTAATATGTTTCTATTTTACCTTCTACAGCCTAAACGGCTTGATCGATTTTAATGTGCAAAATGGAGTTATAACTTCCCAATTGTTATGTTATTTGTAATACTAAAACGACACCCACAAAAAATAATAATTGCTTTTTTTTCATAACTAAGCTTTTAACAGACTGTTTTGTATTAAACAAATGTTTTACAGGAGTTTTTATGAAGAAAATTCATTTAAATACATTTACGTCGATATGGCACATACTTTCACGCGAAAACATAAATTCAACATCATATCAAACGTAATGCATTCGTTAGTCATAATACAGGAATCGTGTAGTCGGATATTTTATTTTTCTTTTAATACTTTTGTACTTTTTAGTCAGCGAGTGTCGCTCGTTTCTCTTTTGTTTAACGACACTGTAGCAGAGACGTGACACCGCTCTTGCGAGACACTAGACACTCAAGACACTAGTGTCTGGTGTCTCGTCCCAGCACTCCTTCAATACATCTTTAAAGAGAGTTTAATCCATAGAGAAGTGTGAGTGTCTGTTTTAGTCTACGAGTATCTGCGCAGGAAACAGAGTAATATAAAATTCTGTACTCATAAAATTTAAAATGCACTTTGTTAGGATAATTCTTGTATAATCAGTTTAATGTTACATTAAATTTCGTTCAGGTTTTGAAAAAATGTAATTCAAATTTTTTGTTGGAGTTGTATTATAATTATTACAAAAAATGTTACCTGTGGTAGGTACATACCTAAGCTTAGGTTGTAGGAGGCAACAAGTTACAGGTTGAAAACCTAAAATCTGAATACGTATTTATGGTTTTTATTCGTTATTTTTTTCCGAGATCGTTTCCGAGATCTTTATTATGCATATAGCAAATCTAATATAATGCGTCGAAATGACAACAACAACATCATTTTTGATATATGTACATATATCTTATTTTTCATTTTCGTTTATTTATATATTTCTTTTTTTTTGCGTTGCTATTGAAGCTTTATTTCATATACAGAAAAAAAAACAGAAATAAATAAAATACGTAGGTATTAGAGATTAAAAGAACAGAACTCAAGTCACAGACCACGGGCAACGTTTCCAAAAGGCTGCCAACATTGCCTCGTTAGATAGCAATGCTAATCCGCTGACTGAGGTAAGCGCCAGCCCTTTGGTCATTTGTTCTTTCTATCAGCTGCATAGAAATATCCTTAAAAAGCTGACACGTATTTGGACCCTAAGAACCTAAAGTTTCCAAATCAAATGGAAGAAATGTGTATCCATCGCCAAGACATTCATAATTATGTTTGTATATTTCTTGTATTTATATTGAAGTCATTCGTAAACGAGCGACATGCTCGTCACGGTCACTCTGCATATAAAGAGAATTAACAGTAAACAAGGCGATCATTTTTCACGAACCGTCGTGAGAGGGTGGGTTGCAGTATACCTAACGCGTCTATAGCGCCTCGTATTCCATATCATGGTCGCGGCAGGTCACTCACCGGCGAGACGTAAGGGCTGGGTTCCACTACCTGTGCCGAGACAGTAAATTCTACTGTGGACACATTTACACATCGACGCATCCTCAATAAGGTTAGGCGTTACTTCTCTCCGGGACTGCTGTTTCTTTTTATCGGACACAGGTCCGATCGTATATGAACCAATGAGAATGGTAGAGTCACGGGAAAGAAAAATCTCCCATGGCACTACTAATAGTTCCATGCAGTAGTATCAAGGGTAACAAACGAAATAATGCTGCCATCTCGTTATACATTTAAATTATTTATATTTATTCACTGTAGTTCTATATCATTAGAAATGATTTTGTTTGCCTATTAAAGGCCCGAATACAGTGTTACTGTTGTAATAAAATATGAGATCTGTACTAACCTATTGAATGAATTTTGAATTTGATCTTTTTGATGTTCAGTCAGCTCAGCTGGAAGCTTTAGAGACGGTTGACCGGTGAGCTGTGACAATAAGCTGGTTGCCAATAAGTTATTTTGTCTCGAGCACAGCTATAAAGTAGGTTGTCTGTCTATGTTCTACAGGATTCAATTCGGCGCGTGTGCGCAAGAGCTTCACTACCTAATTCCGTCCTCCCCATTTAACTACAGGACTAGCAGGAAGTCGGCGAATCACCATCTCACCAAAATGCTAAAAATCCGTACTCAACAATTTCGGTCCAAGTTCTTGATGCGAATACACAAGGAATAGATTTTTTGCTGCCATCTCTATTTCCTAAGAGCTTCAATCTTAGAATGTTCAAGACTAGAGTGAATAGATAACTATAAGATATCTTCTAGATCTAAGAGCTCCAACGTCGGTCACACCGGTGTTGGTGGTCAAACATAGATATATCTAAAGAAAAAAAAAACAACGCTTCAGGCCTGTATTAAACCTAAACCTAATATAAATAATATCATATCACCATCATCATCTCAGCCACCAGGTGGCTCATAGGTTCTCAAAATGACTGGTTGAAAGCGGCTTGCATCACACACACACACACACACACACACACACAGCACACCTGCTAATTGTTCCGATTTTACTTGGCACATTTTGTTCGAAACGTCATGTCATAAAATTATGTAAAATATACGCGACAAATCCATCAAAAGTTGTTTTATCTCAGCAACATTACATAATATTCATATATATATATATATATAAATTATACTAAAACTAATTAATAAAAAAAATTATAAGCTGAGTGATTGGAGATTATTCAAAATATCTATAGGCAACAAAGCTTATGGATATTTCAAACAATCTCCAGTTTCAGGCAGAGTGCCCAAAATGCTGGCGGCATTTCCTCTCATTTTTAAATTATCTTTCTCGGGCCACTCATAAAAGGTCTGCCAATTTGCTGTTTTTTTTTTTTTTTTAAGAAAATTATCTGGGTCTCCATAGCACTGCTCGTTGGACTACCTGGTTTAGAGCTTAGCAACGTCGCAATTGGCATTACCGTCTGTCAATTTACGTATACGTTTTGTGAGGGGTTTTGTGTTTAGCAATATATTAAAATACACCGATAGATTGATATTCTGATACAGAATAATTATAGTTTAAAGAAACTGATAAAACTGACTTCTAAATATTCGCAATTCGTTTACATGGACGACATTTTTTCATTTATTATGATATAAAAACCGAAGTACTAAACCGATTTTGATAAAATATATATGAGACCACCTCTGGGGTCCACCTACCAAACAAAAAATAATCATCAAAAATAATTCATAATTGGCGGAGTAATCACTGAAGTAACATACAAAAAAAATACAGAAGAATTGAGAACCTCCTTCTTTTTGGAAGTATGTTAAAAACAAAAGAAATCACAGTATAGAGTGAGAAAAAAGGTTTTCGTAGTTGTAACTGTTATATTACCACATAAAGCTTATGTGATCGAGGAGTCGGAATGTAAGGACTTAAACTTCTTGGAAAGTGCTAAGATACCTAGCTTAGTTTGGTCTTGTTAGAGTTGTTGTATTGAATACCTTCCATTAAATATGATAAGGAAGGTCTGAAGGTGGAGCCAGAAAAAAAATACTAGAACTCTGGTGGGAAGTGCTAAAATAGCTGAGTTTAGGGTTACCTTATATATAATACTAGAACTCTGTTGGGAAGTGCTAAGATAGCTGAGTTTAGGGTTACCTTATATATGGGTATAATACTAGAGCTCTGTTGGGAAGTGCTAAGATAGCTGAGTTTAGGGTTACCTTATATATAGGTATAATACTAGAACTCTAGTGGGAAGTGCTAAGATAGCTGAGTTTAGGGTTACCTTATATATAATACTAGAACTCTGGTGGGAAGTCCTAAGATAGCTGAGTTTAGGGTTACCTTATATATAATACTAGAACTCTGGTGGGAAGTCCTAAGATAGCTGAGTTTAGGGTTACCTTATATATAATACTAGAACTCTGTTGGGAAGTGCTAAGATAGCTGAGTTTAGGGTTACCTTATATATAGGTATAATACTAGAACTCTGGTGGGAAGTCCTAAGATAGCTGAGTTTAGGGTTACCTTATATATAATACTAGAACTCTGTTGGGAAGTGCTAAAATAGCTGAGTTTAGGGTTACCTTATATATAGGTATAATACTAGAACTCTAGTGGGAAGTGCTAAGATAGCTGAGTTTAGGGTTACCTTATATATAATACTAGAACTCTGTTGGGAAGTGCTAAGATAGCTGAGTTTAGGGTTACCTTATATATAATTCGAATTTTGAAATACCGAATTATGATTATTACCCCGAAAACGAAGTTTAATTTTACATATTTCAAAAGACACATCCAAATCCTGAAAGATCATTTGACAACTCGTCTGATAACCGAATCTTTCTGTTTTCTAAATTTATAATTGATAGATTAATTAAATAAATATTGGTGGTAATTTTCACACAGCTCCATCTAGTCACAAACTTAGCAAAGTTTGTAATATTTTTTTTATACTAGCTAGATCTACGATTGACCACTAACTCACCTGATGTTAAGCAACGGTGTGGCCGAGGATGGAACTCGTCGATCTAGAAGATATCTATTCACTCGAGCCTTGAAAATTCCAAGATTGTGGGTCTCAGGAAACAGAGTATAAAATATGGGAATTAGAAAACTGATAGAATACTTAAACACTTTTTTTCTAAATTCGTACCTACTTAAGATAATATCCATGCTTATAACTATAATATTATGTATGTATATTGATAGAGATAATTATGTAAGTATATAAATGAGAATTTGGTCCATTATAATATTTTTGTTTTCCTCTTTTAACATAACTGGGTACCTTTAATATAATTAACTACTGTTGTTTTATGTATACCATTTTAATTAAGTTTTGCTTTAAGGCCACTATCTGTTGCCATCTGTCCTATCCGTGCAAGGTTGCCTGGAAGAGATCGCTCTAAGCGATAAGGCCGCCAATTAAAACACCTAGCTGTAATATTATTCTCTATGTATTTAATGTTTCTGTATTGTGGTATTTTAATAAAGTGTTATCTATCTATCTAACACAAAAATTTAATATGGGTGAGGGATCAAATCCACGACCTACAGCTTAGAAGGCAGACATACTACCAAATTACCTGCGAGGCCAGTCAAATTAGAATCTTAGATTATCTTGTTATTATCCGTTTCCTTGGTAACTACCTACAGACATACGGATTGAAATTATCGTTAGTGTCGGAGCACACTGGTCGCAGGTCGTAGGTCGCAAGGTCGCAGGTCGCAGGTCTTTGGTCGCAGGTCACTCACTGGCGGCTAGTAATACGAACATGTTATAAGCTATATCTATATTGGCAACGTCTGTACATCGAGCTACCTACTTACAGACAGAATGGAGGTGGTATCAAGTATCAAGTAACTGTGATACAAGAAAAACAATCCACTGCATAAATATGATTTTCGTATTACAGCTTAGTGCATACGTACATAAGTCTAGAGAACTTAAAAACTCCGACATAAAAAATGGCTGTACCGATTTTGATGAAACATATCTAGAACTCTAGATCAAGTCCTCTTTCAAACAAAAAAAACAAGGTTAAGCTAAAATAATAAATAATTAAAGCTAAAATTATATTCGTTTGTAAGCTACGACGCCACAGATAAACACACTAATCACAGATACACACGTAAAACTTGTAACACCCCTCTTTTTGGGTTGGGGGTTAAAAATGAGAAAATCTAAAAATTATCAGTTAATTTTAATATTTTTTATTTGTTTGTAATCTTATTTAAGCTAGGTTTAACAAGATTTTAAAGTCAATAATGTACATCATTATTGACTTTTACAATTTTGTTAACTCCGAGTGCCACGGTATGTTGAGTGACCTAGCTATATACTTGCCTAGCTATATACCTGGCTAGCTATATACCTAGCTAACTATATCCCTAGCTACCTATATACCTAACTAGTGGTCTACCAAAGAGATAACTAGGTATAATTTTATTTTGTTTTCTAGGATGTTGAGTGTACATTTTCGGAAGAAAAAATCTTTCAAACCCCGCCCTAAAATATAGGTATTACAAAGATGTGTGTGTTCTAAAGCGGAGGCATAACTTTAAAAATATAATTAGTTAATAACGCTTATATTAGTTTATAAAAGGCACGGACTCCGGAGTCTGTGGAGATTAAATTTGTTAAATAAAAAATATAAAAAAGCGGAGACCGGTTATGATATATTTTTTGTTTGAATTTCGAAATTCGATTGTGTTCTTAGCTATGTTTCATCAAAGTCGGGTTAACCGCCTTTTATATCAGGGGTTTTTAAGTTTTACAAACTTACTTGTTCTTTTCTTTACTCCTTCGATTGCTCAAAAGGCAAATACCTTCTCCTATTACCATAATTTCTTTCCTCCCGTCCAGTCTCGTCATTTGGTGTATCCTTCCCTAGTCTGGTTACCAAAATAAATAAAATAAAATAAATAAATATTTGTGGACATTTCACACAACACCATCTAGCCCAAACTACGAGTAAGCAAAGCTTGTACTATGGAACTAGATGGCTGATAGAATACATATATACTTTGTTTTTGTATATATATATACATATGATACATAGAAACACCGAGACACAGAACAAACATTCATGCCCATCACACAAATGTTTGCCCTGGGTGGGGATCGAACCCACGACCTTTCAGTTTAGCAGGTAGACGTAGACACACTACCAACTGAGCCACAAGGCCAGTCCCGCCAGTAAAAGCCGGTAGTCTCGCGTCATATTTAAATTTCCACTCAAAAATTTGCTGGATAGACATCTAGGCACTTCAACCTAGGACGGGGAAGCAGTTTCCTCTGTTGTAAGCTTTTTTAAAGCACGTCTACCGGAGGTACCTAACTGTAGTTTTTAAGGTGAGGGAATTATATTTCTGCTAGATTTTAGTAAGAACAATGAAGTGGCGGGACGTACTGATTGTTTTGATAAGTATTTTATTTTTATGTAACTTCTGGTTTTAATGTTGATTTCAGTCCTTATTTGTAGTCTATTAAAATTTATTTTAGCTTTGACTTTTGCTTTCTTATTCAAATAGATTTTTTTAACGATAGATCTACGATTGACCATCAACTCGCCTGATGTTAAGCGACGGTGTGGCCGAGGATGGAGCTCGATCTAGAAGGTATCTATTCGCTCTAGCCTTAAAAATTCCAAGATTGTATTGCTCAGGAAATAGAGATGGCGGCAAAAAATCCATTCCTGTGCAGTGCGCAGCAAGAACGTGGGCCGATATAGCTGAGTACGGATTTTTTGTTTTTCAATGAGAAATGGGTGGTAATTCGCCAGCTTTCTGCAGTCAGTAGTGAAATGGGGAGGGTGGAATTAGATGGTGAAGCTCTTGGGCACAAAACTCCCAAAATGAGTCCTGTAGAATATAGACAAACATGCTACTTTACGATTCATATTATGTCTTTGTTGCCGGAAGGTTTGACAAGGTTTGTTTAGCTAGCGTGTAAGCTAAGCTCTCTCTTGTTAATTAGTGTTTTAGTATAGTGGTGTAAACAATAAAGAGTTTATCTATCTATCTAATATTTGGAAACCACATTTAGTACAATCTATCTGTAACCAACGTGACGGACAAGCGCCAGCCTATTTATGAATACATACATACATGTATATAGCTGTAAAATCCATCTAAATGGATATATAACTGGGCTAAATTTATATTACTGCGTATTCTCGTTATGTTCGTTATTTTAGACCCTTTTAGTAGGTAAGTGAAAATAATTACTGATTCACTTGTATATAATGAGCGTACGTAGTCAACACGACGCAATATGAATTCACTGGCAATCACTCCTCGTAAATTATTGAATGTAAAATAATTTATGGCAGAGCAAAATATATTTAATGCACATCAAAATATTTAACTTGATGACTGGCTGGGTAAAAAAATATTTTAATTTAATTTGTTATGAAAAAAAAGCGACGGTGTGGCCGTGGATGGAGTACGTCAATCTAGATTGTAGATCGACGAACTTCATCTAGATTCTAGAAGGAAAGGAAGAAATAAATGTTATACAAAAACCAGACAAGTGCGAGTCAGACTCGCCCAGCGAGGGTTCCGTACAAACTATAGTAGATAAAAGGGGGAAATTATATACTTTTCCTTCATAAACCGAAAAATATACATAGTTAAAATATTGAAAAACCTGTTTTGGCTTGTGCTTATGAAGTTCTTTCATATGATACCCCAAGTGATACGGTTAAAGCACTTTAAAATTTGGACCCTCCTTCCTTGCATAAAGACCCTATTTTTTGTTGTCTAGTTTTCGGATTTTTCCCTTTATGTGTACTATACGACAATGCTTCTTGCCAAATTTCACAGTTATGGGTCAACGGGAAGTACCTCATAGGTTTTGATTCCCCTGCGAGTGTCGAAATATGCGTTTTTTGCGACATATTCGGCTGTAACTTTTTTTTGTATGAAAACTGAGAAGTTTAATTTTTCTCTCTGCACCAAGAGACTATGGAACTGCGTATATGGTTTTAATTTCAACTCGATACTTTCACGCATTCCCGAGATACTGGTCTTTAAAGACGGACAACAAAGTGATCCTATAAGGGTTCCGTTTTTTTCCTTTTGAGGTACGGAACCCTAATAATGGCGCGCTTTTTGGTGCGCAATTAAACAACATCTTTATTGAATGGTATAATTATCCGTTGCCGAATTTAATAATAAGTTATTAATTGGTAACCAGAGGCCTATACAAACTGGAATATTGAAATTAATTACGAACGCACAGTCAATAATTGCTGTGCGGAGAAATGTTATTGGAAATGTTTAACGGGCATACTGGGTGTTCGGATACATCTTCCTTCTTAACGTGCATAGCAACGTCATACCTTGCCTAACTTTTTTTTTGTTAAAGTGGGTTTTTGGAAAGGAAAAAGAGGATGTGTTTCGACTGCACAAGGTTCGGCGCTAACGGTATACACGCTACCTTACCTAACTAACAAAGCTTGATTTGATTATCAGCTATTATGAGCTTGTATAAAAATATAGTTAGCTAGGCCAGATTTTATTTAAAGGAATCTTTAGCAAGGCGCACAGTGCCCTTCATAAATATTAGTAAAGGAAATGATTTTTATAAGACACTTAGCACCTAATCATTAAAATTGTTTTTCATCAAAAAAATTAATAGTTAATGACCGGAGAGTTTGTTTGAAGTCATAATAATATACTGAACAGTACATACACAAATTCAAAGTATAAGCTATTAAAAACATAGTAATCGATCCACTGATAGTCACAGTTTTGTTGACTCTATCTGCGAATAGATGCGGTTAATTGTGACAAGTTTCATATTAAAACGGATCTGAAATAATCTATGAAATTTCGTTTACCTTTTACTTTTAATCTTACCATTTAATTAACCAAGCTTGCAATCCTGAATAGGGTAAAATCGTGCGTGACATCGCAATCATCCAAAAAATAAATATGGATTTCACATCACTCTGGGATGAGTCGTAATTCACGCACGTTGCAAAACTTTTAAGTTTGTCTATTTTCAAAATTCAAAAAAACCATTTGTATAATTTCAAAACATATGTTTTAGTATATGTATTAGAGATAAGTAACGATGTTATTTGGCTAATACCGTTTTGAATTTTTAGTTAGTATTTTTATATTAATATGTTAAGTTTATTTTATGCCTTCAATAATCTTGTCCTTGATCCTTGTACCTCGTTTATCCGAACACCCAGAACTGGAAGGGCTTTGCGGTTACGGCTCGTTGAAATGCTCATCATTATTACTTTTTATTACAAGTTATACAAGCTTTTATTTGACTTGCAACGTTTTCATGTTGTCTTTCCGGATTCAAATTTGTATTTACTTTGATGGCATCGTAAATATCACTTACAGTCAACGGGGGAAACATAAACTTGGTATCAGATCATTTAGTTAAGTGTCTGACCACAAAAAATCTCTTTACGAGTTATGAAACTATCAATTCTTAGTTTCCTGAGAAATATAGTATATTTTTTTATAATCAGACGAATTATGTACCTTATTTAAAACAGGCAAGTTGGTGGTAAAATACAAATTTGAATGTGTTAAAAAAATTACATACATAATATTATAATAACAATTGTTTGATCCTTGCAAGATAGGAGGGAGATAAGAGGGTAGATAGAAATCTTTACCTACTCCATCCAATTGTTATTTATATTCAAACGGTAACGGTTATACGGTTGCCGATTTCCGCATAACGACGCACGTTGCGTCCTTACCTCGCGATACGACGCTGGTGTCATCCATACAAGATACTTAACTACACCTGCCTGTAGAAATGAACAGCATTTCCACAAGGAAGAACAGCAAGAAACATTTCCGGAAGTTCTATGCCGTGCTCTGCGTGTCGCACCTGATGCTGGAGCCGTGCGGTGGTTGTGGATTGTAAGGTTGGTGGAGTTTTTTGCCCATTGTCTTGCAAGGATCTGTGCCTTGGACACATCTACAGTCCACTAAATAAAACTATAACCAGCCCCAGGAGACTGGGCGAGTACCGTACAACAATATTTTAAATAAAACCGGCCAAGTGCGAGTCAGACTCGCGCACGAAGGGTTCCGTACCATTATCTATAAAAACGGCAAAAAAACACGTTTGTTGTATGGGAGCCCTCTTAAAAAACTAACAAATAACTAACAACTAACAAATACTAAAAAATAGAATAAAATAAATATTCTATTTTTTAGTATTTGTTGTTATAGCGACAACAGAAATACATCGTCTGTGAAAATTTCAACTGTCTAACTATCACGGTTCATGAGATACAGCCTGGTGACAGACGGACGGACGGACGGACGGACGGACGGACGAACAGCAAAGTCTTAGTAATAGGGTCCCGTTTTTACCCTTTGGGTACGGAACCGTAAAAAGCACAATGATAATTATTTATTATCTACCTACATAGCCAAAAAGCTCCCTCATTTTTTATCTGGTTTGTGATACACTCAGAACTAACACTGAAACGCAACAAATCAATTTATTTAATGTTCCACCCACGCGACTTATGTCGCAGATATAAAAATAATTTCGCCCCATCATAACATGACTGGACATTTTATGAATTGGCTGAAAATATATAAACTGAGTTTTATTTGTAATATCAAGCGTTGTAATTCGGTTATCCCATATTTCAGTTGAGTGTATTAATTTTGAAAGCATTTAGCGTAGGAAAACCAGCTACAATACAAACAAATAATAAAATAATAATAAATATTTGTGGACATTTTTACACAACACCATCTAGCCCAAACTAAGCAAAGCTTGTACTATGGAACTAGATGGCTGATAGAATACATATATACTTTGACTTACTTTAATACATATAAATGACCTCATATCGTTGCTTGCATAACTGTTTTATCTCATTTCAGTCATTTTTTCAGGACAAACCTTTTTCGGTTCTGAGATTAGATTGTTTGTTCTGTGTCTGGGTGTTTCTATGTATCATAGGTATATATTTACAAAAAAAAAAGTATATACGTATTCTATCAGACATCTAGTTCCATAGTACAAGCTTTGCTTAGTTGTGTGAGATGTCCACCAATATTAATTATTATTATTCACATATATATTTATTTTCTTAAATCTAAGTTTTTACTATAAATCTATAAAATAAAAACAACAAAAACTTAAGCCTGGGGTGCCGCTGGCTGCGGGGCAGGGCCTAAGCTACTCAGAAACTTACTGACAATTGTGTCTAGGACGACTGCCTTCTGAATCCGACCCTTGACCCAACCATCGAACGAGAGCCTCTTGAGATGCTGGTCGAGGCTCTTCTCTATTTATTATTATTATCATTTATTTTATTAATGTTCATACTAACAAACTATCTTATGTTTAGTATTAGTTTTTAATAGAAAATAATTTTTCATTTCAAATACACAAAAAGATTAATGTATCCGGAAACACTAATATTTATTCTATTTAAAAAAACAGTTACTTAAAACAATCGGACACATCTCCACATGGCCGATTCTACAATCACATACAACAGTAACAAGTATGGCCATATTTACAATAGTAGTGTTATATTTACCAAGCTAGTAATATTTATCCCGGAGGCAGTTAGTAGCGATTATCGGGACAGTTAAGACAGATTTATCTTGACAATAAAAGTAAACACGAACGCTCTCAACCATGCCCCATTAGTGAGAGGGATTCCCTTTTACTTGAACGCAAGTTGGGAGCTGACAGCGGGTGGTGAAACTCTGTCTTTAAGAAAATGTGTCTGCTCAAAGGTGAGTATAGACTAGAGCATTTACTTGTAACAGAACAACCAGCCGCTCTATGATATGTTCTAATGTATCACCCTCACGAACCAAGACGTCGAGCACGCTCGCCGTTTTGTTACAACTTATTGTACAAACCAACGAGCGTATTGGTGTAACATTTCGTCGAGCCTTTGCACGAGCGCGGGCGATGTGCGGGTGATCCAACATTTCAAGAAAGAGTGAACGCAAGGTACAACGAAATGTTACGGGTAAATGCACACTCGCTGTGAGAATTACGCCGAACAGAGCGCCGAGCATTCGCAGGAACGTTACATTACATGGAAATGCTTTGGAAACTGAGCTTTTACCTGTATTGTACCATTCGTAAGAACGTTAATAGAAATGCTCGAGAAAATGCTCTAGTGTATATCCACCTTAACAACACACGATAGATGTTTAAGCTTCATCAAGGCGAAGTTAATAATATGATATAGCAGTATAGCAGTGATGCGTCGACTCGAGCTGGCTTTATACCGAACGACCGTTGACGAGCGGAGCGGTGACGGCTCAGTCTTATTAAGCTCATATAATAAAATGCTCGTCTAAAGAAGCGTTTACTTCAAAATATAGTATTTATTTGTTAAGCCCCGACCCAAAAAAGGATTGTTATAAGTTTGACGCGTGTATCTCTATATTATGTGTATCTGTGTTTCTGTCTGTGGCACCGCAAGTCTCAAACGGATGGGCCGATTTTGTTTTAGTTATTTTTTTATTTAAAAGAGGATTTTATCGCGAGTGTGTTCTTAGCAATGTTTCATCAAAATTGGTAAAGCCGTTTTTTTCAGGAGTTTTAAAACTGTCTAAACTTAGCGACTTGCGATAGATCCCCAAATCACCTGTATTGTCAGTTTCGATACAGCGTCTTGTTTATGCTGTTAACTTGTATGTTCAATAATAAATTAATGCGTCTCTATTATATTTGAACCCCATTCGCACATCTCCAAAACGATCCCGAAAACGAGTGCATGAAGAAGAAATAAATAAAAACCGGCCAAGTACGAGTCGGACTCGTGCACGAAGGGTTCCGTACCATTATCTATAAAAACGGCAAAGAAATCACATCTTTTGTATTGGACCCCCCCAAATAAATGTTAATTTTATTTTAATTTAATTATTTATTTTTAAAGTGAATAATATAAATCAATATTCTGTGATTATTTCAACTGTCTGTCTGTTGCCATTATCAATATCGAGCAAAAACGAGCAAATAAATCACGTTTGTTGTATGGGAGCCCCCTTAAATATTTATTTTATTCTGTTTTTTAGTATGTTTTGTTATAGCGGCAACATAAATACACCATCTGTGAAAATTTCAACTCTAACTATCACTGTTCATGAGATACAGCGACTGATGGTGACTGACGGGCGGACGGACGCACAGACAGCGGAGTATCAGTAATAGGGTCCCGTTTTTACCCTTTGGGTACGGAACCCTAAAAAGAAGTGACGTGCGTGTCTGAGTGAGGAATGAAGGCTGATGAGTCTCCTAGCAAAAATTGAACCTTCGCGGGACGCCTGGCATAAGTGAAACATCAAAACTACTTTATAAGAAAATATGGAAAGATGATTTAGGACAGTACACATTTTGTATAAAGCAATTTCTCTGTTTTAAAAATTCTTTCCAGTCCCGTTGGTGGCAACACGTTTCCAAGCCAACAATAATAAAAAAATTGCCTGGTTATAGATCTACTGTTTGAAAATAACAAAGGTATTTCACGATTCACTCATTAGTCAAAATTGTCGTTGCGGATTTCTGGCTTTTTGAGATAAAGACGTTAGGAATTACGGACTATGTGAAAATAAGGGAATTTCCAACCAAACTGATTTAATGTAGTTTATCTTTTGTCTTGCACCAACCAGCGTATTAGTTGATGGGAGGGCCCGGAGTTTCAGCGGAACGCAGCGAGCTACGGCCGCGTGTTGGTTGTCGGGGAAATGGAACGGAGGCTGGCCGATCCCGCAATCCAACCAAATTATTTCCTTTTTCCACCGGAAGTAGAGGGAGCGGGAGTACCTTCACTGCTGGGCCTTTACGATGTATGTTGCATACACATAATGTACAAGTCTGAAGTTTCCGGCAGCCTAGTCGGGAGACCGTCTGACTTACGATCCGCAGGTCCTGGGTTCGAATCCCGCGGCACGCTCCTCTGCCTGTTCGAAGTTATGTGCGTATTGTTGATTGCCGCCAACTTCAGACGGTGAAGGAAAACATCGTGAGGAAATCTATATATCTCAGAGTTCTCAATGATCTTAATGATGTGTGAAGTCTGCCAACCCGCACTTGGCCAGCGTGGTAGACTATGGCCTTACCCTTGAGAAGATGGCCCGCGCCCAGCAGTGGGACAGTTTGTACAAAAAACAGGGCTGATAAAAAAAAAATACAAGTCCAACATGGACATTTAGTAATGTATATTTTAACATGAACTTATATTTGTTAACGCTCTGTATTAACCTAAGAGGTGCAAGGAAGCAGAGAGGTAGAATGTGTAGCGTAGGTTTGAGCAGTTGATTTTTTCCACAAAAGATGTCGAGGAACGCTGGGATTTTTAGTTAGCCAAGGTAAAAAACCGGACAAGTGCGAGCCAGACTCGCCCACCGAGGGTGGTTTGGTAATAAATCAAATTAAAAAAAAGTGTACTTATACGACTGAAGTGAAAACATGAATAATACGAAATTGCATTGCATTGCATTGCATTGCATTTCATTGCATTGCATTGCATTGCATTGCATTGCATTGACGCGACTATATCTCTCTCGCTCACTTAGTCAACTTAAGCTGACTTTACCCGAGCTTTGTAAAGAGCGTTACATAGCCGCGGGTGACGGTTCAGTAATAGTTTAATATTAAACGGTCACTGACCAGAATTAAATAGTAATAGCCTCAAGAAGTGTTCACTCCAAAAATAACGTTTTTCGCTATGTTATTTTTTTATCTTAGATAGATCTACAATTGATTACCAACTCGCCTGATGTTAAGTGACGGTGTGGCCGACGATGGAGCTGGTCGATCTAAAAGAAAAAAAGTTGCGTTTTGTTCGAAACCACACATTTTCTTCTACCTTGACTAAACAGTTAAGTAAGTTTTTAAAACAACTATTTCTTTTTTATGTACAAAAATACGTTCACCTATGTAAATATAGCTCTATAACTCCAGTGTAGCCCATCCGATAGTAACGGCGCTACGTAAACAAGCTCCTACGTACGACGGCGGTACTATCCGTTACGGCGTCGTTAGACACATCGGGGCTCAAACCTTTTTTCACCGTGACTAATAATTATGACAAGATAGTGTAATAAGTACTATAATATGTTTATTTTAATTTTATTTTTAATGTGTAAATATTCCCGAATAAATGTATATATCTATTTTAAGTACAATATAGATAAGTATGAAATAAAATAAAAAAATTGTAAAAAAAAAAAAAAAAAAAAAAAAAAAAATATTAATTAAAATTATAAAATTAATATAGGATATAGCTTTGGAGTCACGTTTCGAATGATTTGATTAGTAGAATTACGATCTGCATAATTATGTACATGTTAATGTAAAAATCTATTTCTTCACAATAACGTCCAGTTATGTTACATGGGGGACTCCCAGGCAATTTTTTCGTTTTTTAGAGTTCAGTACCTTATGATGAAATCATAAGGAAAACTGTCAAAGGCTACGTAGGCCTTGCGAGTTAACAAACACCAGGTGAGTTGACGGTCAAGCGCAAGCCTATTGTCGAATAAAAAAAAAATTCGTTCAAATAACTAGTGTACATTATTACAGGCTTAAAAACCTATTTAGTTGTATAAAGGAGGGTGTGTATGCGACGTCGTTAGTGACGTATGCGCACGGGTTAGGGTGAGTTTACGAGCAGGTTTATAGCTCTGATGGTCGCCGCCGATGTATGTTTAGGGAATTTGGGTATTGGGGCCATTAAACCAAAGAGTTAGGTACTTTTAATCGACTTCTAAATCGGTTCAGTACTTTTCAAGATATGAACTTTTTAAGTTTTAAAAATATAAACGTTTCATCGACGCAACTCAAACTACTGAGCGGATTTGAACGAAATTTGGTAGGTTTATTACTCATACTATGTAAAAGGATCTGACATACTTTTTATTCCAAATATTAGGGGCCTTGCCGAAATTCGTTACGTCTTAAGTTTTCTGTTTTCTTTCCGCAAGTATCATTACGTGCCAGCTAGAAGTTGATAAAACATGTTAAGTATTGCTCAAGGTTAAGTAACGTTTTTCGGTAAGGCAGTTCGTACACAATAGTAGTAGTACAATAGTAGTGAACTCTGTTTGAAAATTAAACGAACTTACCCAGTGAAGTTTGATGAATAATTTTTTTAGTTTGACGCAAAACTAATAAATACCATTAAAAACGAGTAAATATTTGGGTACTTCGGCGTTTCGCACCGCAAGTAGTTCGAACCGCGGTGCGAATCACCCAAGAGCTCTTTTTGAATAGGTCATTTCGCACCGCGGTGCGAATCGAACAATATCATTTTGGAATAGGTCGATTCGGACCGCAGTGAGGAATAAAACAGTTCTCTTTTTGGGTGATTGGGTTCGAGCAAAGAAGATTATGTAGTTTGATTACATACGTAATACCTTACAGTACAACCAGGCACAAAATAACAGGAAAAACAAAATAATTAAAATTATTGTTTTTTACATAAGTTTAAAAAAATATTGATTATGTAAAAAGATATTAAATAGATGCAAAATGTCGCTAATACACGCGCACATTTGATTGGTAGATGCTTCTATAGTGTCATTTTTATAGCACTTGAGTTATTACTAAGATTACAGTGTTTATCTACTTTGAGAGTGGTGACGGGATAAATTCTAGCCTAGCGATACTCCATGGAAACTAACAAAATGTATGAAATAAAGATATAACACGAAAAAAAAAAAAACTGGGCCTAAGTAGGTACGTAAACCAACTATTTTTGAGGTCGGTGTCTATGGAGGCCTTAGTTGATATAACACGAAAATTAGTTATTTAATTTGAAATATCTTCATATATTTTATTTTCTATGAAAAATCCCACTCTTAAATACAGTTATATTCCCTTTGTAATGTACCTACATCATAACCTGTGATTAGCAAGAGTTAGTGTTAAAATTATAAAGTGATTATGCCACGTTTAAATTGTAAATAAAATGTATAATGTAATACATTATTTTTACGTATAAATTTTAGGTTTCCGTTAAGTAAACAAACTAGTCTACAAACTTGTGTAGGTTTGTGGCGAATTCGACTGTAGTTTTGTTTATTTTTACCCAACTGCGTAATAAGGAAGGTTATGTTTTCGAGTATATGTATGTATGTCTCTGTATGACAACCTACAGCCTAAAGGGCTTGACCGATTTTGATGTGCGAGGTGTCATTAGATTTGTCTTCGTTTCCAGAGTCTCATGGATGGTATAATATGTCTATAATTTCTTGTAATAATAATAATACATCTCTCGCAAAAAAATGCGTTTTTTCGTAACCTCCAATGAACTTTTTCGTAATAAACAAGTGGTTTTTACTAGAATTGTTCTAGAGAATGCGCATTTATAATCATTTCCGGCTATTTTATGCATACTTTTTCACAAAAAACGCACACTCAATAGCATATCAAGCGTAACAAAATCGTAAGTTAGACCGCAGAAACTCCTTTTCTGCAGTCGGGCATTTTGTTTTTCTTTTAGTTGTTTTTACCGCAAATAAAAATATGTCTATGTACAGACTAGTGTATTCATTTTAACCTCCGACGCAATAACGACGGGGTGTTATAAGTTTGACGTATCTGTGTGTGTGTGTGTCTGTTGTGGCATCGTAGCTCCCGAACGGATTTTTTTTCGTCGGGGTTTTTTTTTATACAAGATAGATCTCCGATTGACCACCAACTCGCCTGATGTTAAGCGACGGTGTGGCCGAGGGTGGAGCTCGTCGATCTAGAAATTCTAGAAGATAGTATAAGTTTCCTAAACTGATACTACCAGTATATCCGCTAGTCTCCTGGCCCTACACCATCCTCTCTAATCCGTTTGTTTTACGAGCACGTGTACCCGCGGCCCGCGTCCGAGCCGCTGTTACATTTATCGCGAGGTATTGTTCCTTTACTACGTACAGCCTTAACTGTACCTTGCACTTAACTGTTTTATTTTACTAGCTTCTGCTATGATATCATCATCATCATCACCATCTTTCTTGACTGGCGTTGGCGCTCAGTTGGTAGTATGTCTGCCTGCTGTACTGAAGGTCGTGGGTTTGATCCCCACCCAGGGCAAACATTTGTGTGATGAGCATCGATGTTTGTTCTGTGTCTGGGTGTTTCTATGTATCATATATATATATATATATTTACAAAAAAAGTATATATGTATTCTATCAGCCATCTAGTTCTATAGTACAAGCTTTCCTTAGTTTGGGCTAGATGGTGTTGTGTGAAATGTCCACATATTTATATTTATCTTAACCACGGAGCCCACTGCTCTAGAAATAGGCATCTCCCATGGATTTCCAATAAGATTGGTTGGAAGCAGTTTGCATTCTGTACCTTTCTGACACTTATCTCATACAAAGTCATCTATGCATCTCTAGCTAGTCTTCCTACTATATGCTTCCCATAGCATGGTCTCTACTCAAGTTTATTATCTCCACCACAAGAAGTCCACCGCTGGATATAGACCTTCCCCATGGATTTCCAAAAAGATTGATGGAAATGACTTGCACCAGCGTCTTCCTGTCACATATATGAGGTCGTCTACCCACCTTGTTGTTGGTCTCCCTACACTGCGCGTGCTCTCCACTCGAAGTCTTTTAGTATAAACTGTTTAAAAAAAACATCTAGTTGGATCACTCATAGAGTTGTGCACAAAACATCTAGTTGGATCACTCATAGAGTTGTGCACAAAACATCTAGTTGGATCACTCATAAAGTTAATATGTCAAAAGGCCCATACGAATTTAGTACCGTTACAAAAAAAACGAGGACGGGTTTGACTAGCGCGCTGTGGCTTCAGTAGGTATTCCTATACAAAGTAAACACTGAACCCTTGACTAAATGCGCAGACTAAAAAAAACTACTAAAACAAACTTCATAAACAAAGGTATATCAATTAGAATGGCTCCATAGGTGATCATAACAGTAAAAGATTAGGTGTGTAAAAAGCAACAATAGTTCTGCGAATAATATACTTCGCATTTTGCAACGGATTCCCACTAATTACTAAATTTGAAATTGACTGATTTTGAATGGGCTATTTCGGAACCGAACGTGTCATTTCAATGTTAGTAAAACCCCAAAGGTTCCATTCCAGGAAAATCACCTCCACTTTACTAAATATTGATATAGAGAGTAGAATAATAAACGAAGAAAAAATTTAAAGAACTTGTTATCCAGATTTGTATTGATTGATAAATCAATCATTTCTGGGAAATAATATTACAATTTAATTAATAATTACGACTATACAGCGATATTAGTATACCATACGGAAAAAAGAGACGGAAATCATGCGGTTTGTGACGTAGTCATCGTCTTCCTCGCTCACCTGTATATGTATTCTGCGCTCAACACTCATATCTACTTGCGTAGTGTGCGTGCGTGTTCTGTCATATTCTGACATCACACTCATTCAAAATAGTAAATAGTCTAAAAATCTTAGTGCATACGCTTAAATAAGAACTTAGAATTCAAATATCTCTAACGTGCATGAGCCTCATTGACAAACAACAACAATCACTAAAAATTCACAGATAAATCATTCCAAAACTCCTAAATCAAAAACGAAAATATCAACTAATAACCACTCAACAAAAGTCACCCCCGATACCCATAATTTTCGACGCCACCTTTTGTACAGGGTTATATTCCATCAAACGGCAGCCTACTTAATTTAACGCGCGGCAACTGAACCCAACACGCATCAACGTCGGAAGCACCACTAAAGAGGGACATAAAAAACCCGCTGTAAAACCATCCTCCATTCGAAACAATAGGCCACATAATTATGCCGCGCGTGCTCGTAAAAACTCCTAACTATGAGCTATCAAATATTTTGCACCTAGGGCCGCGCGCCCGTAAAAAAGTTCGCGCCGCAACCTCTTGATGAAATTTAATAACCTTGTATGGGACGCGGACGGTTTCGAGGGAACGATGGTTTTAACCTACTTCAAAAAAGAGGTGGCTCTCAATTTTTGCATATCGATTTTTCATTCGTTTGTATAGTATTTGAATAAAGTATTGCAAACTGTGATGTTCATACAAAAACACATGGACATGTTACATTTATAAGGGTGTAAGGTACCTAAAGATCAACAAAAAAATGGTTTACACATATATCTACACATAAAACTGTAAATCTACGCCGCATATAGTCATAAACAATGAATTTATATCTAGTTTTTATCTATAGAGACGTTATAATCATTGAATATGAAATAAAAACATGGCAAGTCTCAATTCTCAGCACTTTTGAGGATAAGACACATTTTAGTATCTTGGCCTTTTAAATCTTGGTGTTTCATTTTCTGAACAGACAAGATGGCATTGTCAGTGTTCACAAGTCACGACATGTGTCTAGCAGCGTTGCCCAACGTGTTGCGACTGGAGACAAGTCTGGCCTTTTTTTTTATAAAAAGGCAGACGGCTCGCCTGATGGTAAGCGATAACCTTCGCTTATGGACAACTACAACTCAGTGACACTACTGTTGCTTTGCTAGCCCGGAAAGGTGCTTGTAGACACCCTTTTTAAAACGCTCTTTGTTGAAGCTCGGCAGGAAAACCTTCCGAGGAAGGACATTCCACATTGTGCTTGTTCGCGGGAGGAAGGAGCGTGAGAACCTGACTGTATGGGATTCCCAGTTATGCAAAATGTGGGGATGAGCTTTTTGGCGGTTTCGTGAAGTACGGTAGTGGAACTCCGAAGCAGGTATTAGTTCAAAAAGCTCTTCAGAGCATTCCCCGAAAAACAAGCGACCTTGACTAACCTTACTTGAAGCTTGCCACCATACACTTCTATAGATACCCCAAGCGTATGTACCTAGCGTGTCAAGTACGATAAAAAATCGCAATTAACGACCAAGATTGATTAAATTTCAGGTGATATATACTTCCGATTCGATATTTTGTCTACTAGTTACTAACATACAAGCGCGCGGATGGATTGGGTTGAATAGATTTCGCTCGGATGGAACATTCCATCACGAAATCGTTTATGTGACGTCACAGTCGGTACCAAAAATGTGGCACGCAAGGTTTTCAAATAAATTAAGTCGCATGTTCCATCTACTATGTCTGTGCTTGCCACGCAGAGTCGGGGAAAACCTATCTACGTATCCAATGATGTATTCAACAGAGTATCAAGTCGGCGGGTTAGTACCGACTAACACCAATTATCCTCGCATAGCGAGGACTCACATCAAACTAATAACACAATTAATGAAATTTGCATACGTTACCCGCCACAAAGGGCGGCCTAATAAATTATACAGATAACCTACAAGTTAACGCATTATTGATCATCAAGCAGTATGGACATTAGCGTACATCTTTGGCGTATATCTTATTTTTTTTATCAGCCCTGTTTATACAAACTTTTAATATCTAAAAAATGTTTATGTTTAGGACAACACGATACAAGTGGTTACTTCATCAAATCGTTAATGGAATTATTAGTACCTATAACAGTGACGCGTTGACTCTCTCTCTCGCTCCCTTAGTTGACTATCGGGCATTACCGTCGCCGCATTAGCCGTCACGCTCGGCCATGTAACACTTATTCAAGTGTTACATGGCCGAGCGTGACGGCTCAGTCTCTTTCAATACCCACAAAATAAAATGTTCGACACGCCTAAAGAAGTTATCACTTTAAAAAAAAAAAATTATGCTACGCCAAATATCAACGCGCGAGAAAGAGATATCTCTGTCGGTAAGTATACTCTTCGAGAAAGATACAGAGCGGCAACAAATAAAATGTACTAATGTCATTTTGAATGTCTACAATATTCATGGAAACAAGAGTTCATAAGGATCCAATAACAAAGGTTCC
Source organism: Lycia hirtaria (assembly GCA_947563715.1). Lineage (NCBI taxonomy): Eukaryota > Metazoa > Arthropoda > Insecta > Lepidoptera > Geometridae > Lycia > Lycia hirtaria. The sequence goes on from OX387384.1 coordinate 16,154,111, forward strand.
AATAACCCGAAAAATCAGACTATCACGAAATTAATTCGGCTGTAACATTTTTTTACGAAAACTGAAAAATTTTATTTTTCTTTCTGCAGCAAGATACTATGGATCTGCGTATACGGTTTTAATTTCAACTCGATACCTTCACGCGTTCCCGAGATAAAGATCTTGACACCCGGAAGGACGGATAGACGGACCGGACAGACGGACAGACAGACGGACAACAAAGTGATCCTATAAGGTTTCCGTTTTTTTCTTTTGAGATACGGAACCCTTACTAAAGCTGAATAATGCATGAATGAAAGGTACGTAGTTAGATTTGTCTTTGTAATTTTTTTTTTTTCTCTTAAATCTATTGAATGGTATAATAAGATAAGTTTTGTCGAAAATGTATCGCATCTTTAATTGGCTCAATTGAAAGAGGGAGATATTTGATATCTCCCTCATTCATGAAGCGTTAGAAAATATACATAACTTTCATGTGTTTAAATGAATTCATTCTTCTAGCATTGCCATTCAACGTGACAATGTAGACAGCATGCTGGGTACGCTGCCAACTGGTAGTGGGTTTGAGCATTTGGATTATCTTTAGACCTTTATCGGTCTGGGGTGATCGATGTGCTTTTTGTGTAGTAGTTTAATTAAGTTGAGTCTGTATATTGTTGTGTTGTAGTTAAAAAAAAAATTACATTAAAAATATTTGAGATTGTCAAAAGTATCCTGTTTGAATACATCGTCTATCAACACATTAGTGTGTGTGCCTAATATCGGAGTGCGTGTCCTTACTGCAGTGCCGTTTATAAGTAAATACACAGTAAGTATTCGGCCTTCGCTCGCCTTCGGTCGAATTAACTGTAAGTACATTAAATTGAATCGAACTTGCGAAGGATCGAAGCCGCTGACTTTCAACGAATTTATATATTAGTTTAACAATTTGCTTGTGTAGGAACGGGGTAGGATTCAGAGGCACGATATTTAAAGGGTATCTTTGACTGGCTCTCCAAGAAAGTTAAATAGTATGTATATACTTCATCATCATCATCATCATCTCAGCCATAAGAAGTCCACTGCTGGACATAGGCCTCCCCCATGGATTTCCAAAAAGACCGATTGCGCGCGGCTTGCATCCAGCGTCTTCCCGCCACTTGTATGATGTCATCTGTCCATCTCGTGGTTGGTCTTCCTACGCTGCGCTTGCCAGTACGTGTATGTATATACTTAGTTGGATAGATAGATAACTCTTTAGTAAAAGACCACATTGTACAAACATATTGAAAAATGTCAATATTACTATGACTAATCTTTCTATATCGCGCTTTATCGCGATCTCTTCCAGGCAACCAAGCTAGTTATATTGTATATTGTATGTGATGCCATGGAAGATATGATTCTGACAAGAACGATAATTAAAATCACATTCATCATTAAAACATATGAATCGTCATCATCATCTTAGCCACACGAAGCTAACTGCCTCCCCCATGGATTTCCAAAAAGACCTGATGGAAGCGATTTTTCCAGCATCTTCCTGCCACTTGAATGAGGTTGTTTGTTCACCTTGTGGCTTAGGCCATCAGACGAGTTGTTAAATGAGCCTTCGGAATTTAGAATTAAATTTAAATTATATTCATCATCATCATCATCTCAGCCATAAGAAGTCCACTGCTGGACATATGCCTCCCCCATGGATTTCCAAAAAGACCGATTGGAAGCGGCTTGCATCCAGCGTCTTCCCGCCACTTGTATGAGGTCATCTGTTCACGCTGCGCTTGCCGGTACGTGGTCTCCACTCGAGAACCTTTCAGCCACATCGGCTATCAGTTCTACGTGCTATGTGCCCTGCCCACTGCCACTTCAACTTGCTAATCGCTGTGCTATATCGGTGACTCCTGTACGTCTACGTATCTCTTCGATTATATTCGATATTTCATAATTAGAATTATAGATAGGTAACAGTTTTCCAACTCGTTTCAATCACGTTTTCCAGCATCGGTCCCCATCTCCCTACAGATCTCAGTATCGAGTAGTTGAGGCTCAAAGGCCGCCCAGTTAGCAACTCGACGTATTCATCCAATGGAGGTGGGTAGGTAGCTACCCGTCTTGAATTTACAGCCCAAAGTGAAATAGTTCAATAGCCAGTGTTAGGATGGAATTATTTGGTCGGATTGCCGGCGTTATTGGTTTAGCCGGTTTGAGAAATGGACGTGCTTTTCTGATTCTAGGTAATTATAATATTTCTCTTTTTGTGTCGGGGGTTAAAAAACAATCATCGAGATCGGGATTACCCGATCTCCCGATATATATTAATATAAGAGTAGAAAACATTACTCTTCTTTGAAATAATTTACTCTGCGTTGAAGATGAGACGCTTACTGATCTCTATGGCTTCCATCACCTTTCTAATTCTTCTGTTGTATGAAAAAATGCGTAATGTACCTACTGGCGAATATTGCCGCGACAACTATACTCTTATATTAAATGTAATATTCTTCGTTTCAAATTGTATTCTTTCCTGTTTCAGTATTATATCATCATCATCTCAGCCACAAGAAGTCCACTGCTAGACACAACATAGGCAACCTTCATGGATTTCTAAAAAGACCGGTGTGAAGCGGCCTGCATCCAGCGCTTGTATGATATCTTCAGTCCACCTACCTGCAGTCTGACATAGCACAGCGGATTAGCAAGTTGAAGTGTCAGTGCGCAGGGCACATAGCACGCAGAACTGACAGATCGCCGATGGGGCCGAAATGTTCTCGAATGGAGACTACGAACTGGGAAGCGCAGCGTAGGAAGACCAGCCACAAGGTGGACAGTTTTTTGTATCCGGCATAAATTACAAAATGACTTCAACATCTCTATCTAAGAGATATTTAATGGTTTCGAACACTACCTTAACTCCCGGTGGAGATGTAACGATCATCCTGTTTACTGGCTTCATAACTACTTATCTACCCAATAATATATCTACACGGGAAATGGTTTACGTTACACTAAAATTGTTTTGGAAGGCAAAATTTGGGTAGGTATATATATACGAGTATGACAGGATTCTATTAATAAAGTTAATATAGGATTTTGTTTGATTTATCAGTGTCTAATATTTGTTGAATAATTAAAGTTTGACTAACCGAAATAACCAACTCCATAATGCGCAATTTTGTTTTGAAACCGAAACCACGGAACAATGTTTTTTAATAGGGCCAACCTGAAGGTTTCCTTTCAAACAGTTTTTTTTTTCTAATCAGTTTATAAATGACAGATTTATGCGGTCATCATCATCATCTCAGCCATAAGAAGTCCACTGCTGGGCATAGGCCTCCCCCATGGATTTCCAAAAAGACCGATTGGAAGCGGCAACATAAAAAATTATGCGGTAAAAATTATGTTGGGGATTTATGCGGTAACATAAAAAAAACACAATCTAATTGAGAACCTACTCCCTTTTTGATTCGGTTAATAAAATATTTTGAATACGAATACCGACATTAAAACAAACGAACAAACGTCAAAATTGATGAAAGCAAAATTTTGCCAATTGACAATCGCTACGCTCTCAGTCGGTCAATCAATTTTAAAATTAGAAACCTACAAACGAACGGGCGAATAGAGGACTCTTTAAAAAGTTTACAGTCGTGAAGGATTTATTTAGTAAGCTTAAAAATTAAAACCTTCTTACTCCTCATCCAATGTGTATAGGGGAACCTGATGATGTACGATGACGACGTTTTGGGAGTTTTGGCGGGAACGTCTTAGTAACATGTTATTGCTTTGTTTTATTTTCCTAAGTGCGTGAGTGTGGGCAAGTTAAATAAAGCAGTGAAACGTGTGATTTTACGTGGTCGGCAAAACTCCATAGAAGCTTCTAGTAAAGTCGTCATCACTTTACTGAGCCAAGATTTAAATTTGAAAATGACTGTTTACGTGACTAAGACTGTGACTAGAACACTATATAACTTGTATTATTCAAGAAACTTGAAAATATTTCAATACTTGACACTGGCAAATCGCTAACTATCTGACTATCGCGGGGTCCAATACAAAAAAGAAGAAGAAGAAGGGGAACTTAAGTAATTTTTTGGATATTTTACACCTTGTAGACTTTACGGTGAAGCAAGTCAAACTGGAACCCATTATCCACAAAAACCGTTTAAGCTCCACTTACCATAATTTCCCGTCGACGCGCCGACTCGCCATGACTTACCGATATTCATGTGACGTCACGCCGCGTCAGCAATATCCCCCGGATTAAATAACTCCGGATTAGCGAATCTTCAACAGCTTTATTATCCACTTGACTACTCTGACGTGTTTCGACGGTTATGAAGAGGTATTATAAAAATAATACGGGGAATGCCTAGACACACAAGTATCATACAAGTGGCAGCAAAACGCTGGATGCAGGTCGCTTCTAACCGGTCGTTTTCAAACCGTAAAATATAAATTATATAGAATGTATCATAATGTATTAGTACATAAATACGCATTAGATGTAAAGTATTGTAAAACATGTAAACAAATATATATATATAATACAGTATAGACAAATGTAAATATGTATATACACACATATTTATATGTATGTGTATATATATGGGTATGTGTATATATATATATATATATATATATATAGCATAGTAAAAAAAAAACGGTCGTTTTGGAAATCCATGGGGGAGGCCTATGTCCAGCAGTAGTCTTCTTGTGTCTGAGATCGCGCTCCATCGTAGACCGTAACTGTCGCTTAACACCAAGTTAGTTGACAGCCAAGCGCAAGCCTACTTATCGTCGAATAAAAAAAAGGAGATGATGATGATAACCTAGACACGAATCGGACGTAAAGCCAGACAAACTCTATAGTTTAAATAATTATAACGATACAAGCATAGAAGTAAAGGGCTTGGTATGCAAGTTTTAAAAGCCTTTGCCATTCTGGCCATCGCTACATACGACAAGAAAGCAGAATTTGGCAGAATTTCACTTCTTAACTCTGTAAACAATGTAAGTATTTCTTAATTATAAGATTATATAATGCCATCCTTAGTTACAAAATAACAATAAATCGCTGCAAAATTATAACATTTTTGAGATCAAGAACAGTCTCAAACAAATTAAAGCATTACAATTTCAATATACTTACTTAAATAATTACCACAGCAACCTAGCAAACATGTCATAAAAATAAGCGTCGAATCATTGTGAACAGTTGAAAATAATAAAAAGCTCCAAAAAAAGATCTAGCTCAGCCTAGTACACAAAAATCTCCTCATGAAGGTGATTCGGGGCGCACCTGTATTTGTGCCAAACGGAAACAAACCCCGCCGTAGAGCGGATATACAATCGACGGACTTATCTGAACAGCGTGGACTTCCTTGTAACGCAATACTTTCACACTGGCCTGGACTGGAGAGCGGTGTAGTTGGACACAGTGCCTGATCTCGAGAACAAATGGGGACTCTTCACTCACATAAAGATTATCATTTTGTTTTCAAATTTATTTAAAATTAAAAAAATAATGTATAAAAAGGTTAAATACATATATTAATTATTCCAGTCGTATAAAAAAAATATTAAAATCTAATATCACTCAGGAATAACAAAGAGTTTTCTACAGTTATATTAATTAATAAAAAGTGTACTAATAAAAATTGCACTTTCCATTTTCCTCTTCATTCTCTTAATACAAGTGGATTACTTCTAGGCTTTCCTAGTTTTTCAATTCTGTGACATAAAAAAAGCAAACTTATGTACTGCATCTACGTATCACCTACGCTATGGCAAAACCTCGCTTTCAACCGCTGTAGAAAAACCAGCCTTTTTGCCCCAACATTGGGTAGCTTTTTGCTTGTTTATAAGTACAGTTGGCAAATAAATTTGGCGGTGGCCGCTGACCGCTTCCTGTCGCAGCGAGTGGTTTTTTTGCCATCGGTCTGGTTTTATTTCAGTCCGGCCGTTGTGGGGCTTTTCGCGAATGGGTGACATAGAATTTCAGTTGTTGTAATGTTATTATTTATATATTAAAATGGAAAAGTGGAATATTTGTACATAATTATGAACTTAACATACAGTAGAATATTTTGAAAGTGGATTATCCGAAGGATATCGAGTGTGGTTTTGATTTTCCGGTTAATCCATCCTCGACCACACCGTCGCTTAACATCAGACGAGGTGGTGCTCAGTCGTAGATGTATTTCGTTTCTGAAAACAAAGTAATAGCATGGATTTATTAAAATTTAAACGATTTCGTGATGTAATAGCATACTAAATATTTTTTTACGTCAAATGACAATTACCAAATATTTTATACTAATATACTCCTTTTGAGAAAGACCGACGTAGGAGGTTGAAATTATAGTCGGATATAAGAATTATATAAGAATTCGGCTCAAAAATAGAGGTGACGTTAGTAGACGTTAGTTTTCATAATAAAAAGTAATATTACTCATCAAGGGCGTCGCCAAGGGGGGGGCAAGGGGGGCAGCCCCCCCCCCCCCCCCCCCCTAGAGATAAAAAAAATTGATCAAAGTCCTAAGGCCGTGCAATTGTACCTGTACCTACAATTCATATTTTTCTCATCCTCCATAGTATTAACTTGCCCTCTCTCCCCCCTGGGCCATGGGCTGGCGACGCCCTTGTTACTCATCGACATGAAACGAATTTTAAAGGATTTATGGCGTATATTTTACGTAATTTTATGACCTGACATATCGAACACTTTGCAGCGTCCGTGGTCACAGGTGAGACTAGATGATAGTTGTATTTTTTGTTATGAAAATATCTATTACTATTTAATAAGTAGCAATTGCGAAAACAGAAAACATTAAATACTATTACAACATACATACTAGTCTTGAGCATCGCCGTAAGGTAGAATATCTTATCTAGGTATATTTTAGAAGATTAATTTCGGTTCCTTCCCAATCCACTATAAACTAGCAGAAAGTCGACACACCGCCACCTATTTGCATTGACAAAATTCCACGTAGAAATGCCAAAAATCGGTTCTAAGATTTCGGTCCTCGTTCGTTCTGCACTGCAATGGAATTCTTTGCCGCCTTCTGTTTCCTAAGAACTGTAATTTCGAAATTTTCATGGCTAAAGTTAAAATATCTTTTAGATCGATGAGGTCCAGCAAGTCACTGGATGCAGGCCGCATGTCAGCCGGGAATTTTGGGAAATATTCTTTATTGGGTGTTTTATAACATATCTGTCATATTAGGCAAGTAATTTTACAATGGATGTTACATAAGATTTAAATAATTCTGTTCAAATTTAATTAATGAGTTTTACAATTATTATTTTTTATAATTTAATGTCCAAAAAAATCCTAATATTGAAATTATGTAATTACAATTTAAAGTCAAACGATTATTGAATTTAATGTATAAATATAATACGTTAATTTAATTAAGATAAAAGTTACTAATAGAACGGACATTATAAAATTTATCTTTTTTTTAAATGTGATACATATTATATTAAATAAATAAAAAACAATCGGTCAATAAACTTCCGAGATATTAACATTTAAAGTTTTAGGGGAGGGATGCTCTGTCTCTCTCTCGCGAAAAAACAGTTTGTATTGAATTAGTATAGCGAACATGTTCCATGACGTCATCGTTCGCGATCGTGTGCTCTCTGTCTGACATGAAATTAAAATGCTTCCAACATTCTTATTTTTGAAATTACATCAATTTTGATTTCACTGAATGGATCTTATTCATGACCAAATAAAAATAAATTATGCATATTCACTATTTTGTTCAAGAATCCACGTTATCATTTTCACCGAACAAAGCGCAGAAAGATGCATTTAAAAACTCTTTTCACATTTTTCCTCCATTCAAAGCCTACAAGCTAATTTGATATACTCCATTGAGTTCGTAGCATTCCCTCTTTACCCATTTCCATGCCTTTTACTTTATAACAATGGTACAAACAGACGTGAAAGAGGGTATTTTTATGATGTTTTAAATGAAAACTACCTTTATTTTCATTGTGGAAATAAAATTTGCAGATAAAAATGTAAAGGGTAAAGAGAGGGACTTATTAATTTACGTACGTGGTTTAAGTTTGTTTTGTTATAAAAAGTAGTCGCATCTATTCTTAATAAAACTGGTAAAGTGCGAGTTTGACTTGCACACAGAGAATTCCGTATTCGCACAAGATAACAATGACACCAGATATAGTTATTTGACAAAAAAAGAAGTTATTGTTAGATTTTTATCAACTATCCCGTTGTCTGTAATCAAATCTTGCACAATGGGAAGATGGCCCGGGCCCAGCATGGGACAGTTTGTAGAAACAGGGCTGATAAAAAAAACCTGCAAGCTAAATTTGATGATAATATTATATAAGAATCAGAATATTTTATTGCATGTAATAGAGCTAGTCTGATGATGGTGCTGGAAGTAACCTTGATGCAATATTGATGTTTGCTACATACTACATAGTACCTATTTGAGAAGATTTAGTTAATGCGAGCTGGGTTACAATTGTCAAAGACAATACTATTACACATAGAGATAGATAACATTACACTCTCTAATGGATAGTGCTAGTAGATTTCTATGGGATTTCGGACGTATAGTACAGCCGAGTTTGTGTTCATTTTTTAATCACCGGCACAGCACTTAGCACTTATTATTTGCACAATAACCATGAAATTATTAAAAGTTGCCTTCCAATGAGTCCATAGATTCGATTGGTCCGAACTAGCTGAGGGATCGGCTTCGAATCTTTCTGGTCTTAGATATTTTTCCATATTTTTAGTTTTTGTCGATTAAATTGTAGAATTCTAAGCCATTTCTAATAAATTATGGCTTTAATCGACAAAAATACGGCGTACAATATTAGGAATATTAAGTAATGTCAGACAGTCACAGAGTGGCCTATGCGATGTGACAAACTATGGTTTTCGAAATAGGTTGCTAATCACCACATCATTAAATTTTATAGGCCTAAAGCCAGGCGTTCATATCTTTAGTGTGAGTTCGACTCACACTTGTCGTACTAGCTGAGTCCCGCGGGTTCACTAGCGGGATCTGCGACGTCACGCGTGCCTAGAAAAATATTGAACCAATTCTAATTTTCTTCTAGATCATTCCTTTTGTTTACGATTATCTACCTAAAATACAAAACATCGTAAATATCTGAATAAATACGGTACGAATTAGCGTACATCGTGTTATAACAAAGGTATTGCTGTTAATTCGCAGACAGCCGTCATCGGGATACTTTGTTCCCTGCACTGTAATGAGAATGTATTGCTTTGACGACAGATTTAGAGGTGCTCGACTTGCGGGGAATAAATTTTAAGAGAATTTTGGAGGGAGAAACAATGATTTGATGATGTTTTTGACTTTGGTTGTAACATATACGAGCGCTCGAGTCCGAATAACCCGGACGGAACATTTTTAGTTTGTTGATGCTTCGTGTCAAACCTGGACTCCATTGGCACAGGATCGAGGAAGACGGCAAGACAAGAGAGAGGCCTAATACCCAGCAGTGGGATAGAGAAGGCTGTGGATGATGACGATGATGATGAGGTGCTTCGTTAGGTTGATGCTTGTCTAAGCCTTAAGAAGTCCACTGCTGTACATAGTCCTTCCCCATGGATTTCCAAAAAGGCCGATTGCGCGCGGTTTGCATCCAGCGTCTTCCCGCCACTTGTATGAGGTCATCTGTCCATCTCGTGGCTGGTCTTCCTACGCTGTGCTTGCCGGTGCGTGGCCTCCACTCGAGAACTTACACAGACAGATAGATTTATTTTGGCTGCTACGATAACGATGATGATAAAATCTGTCACACCACAACACTAATACTATATAATATATATATAATAATAGTACTAATTGTTACATATCTATTATTTTTCGGTTGAAATACTAATGTGATTAAAATTTCAAAGATGAAAAAATACCTTTAATAATTATAGTTTAAGAAACTAAAGCAACCGACTTCTTATGGATACCATTGTCAGAACTGAACCAAATTGGAAATGGGACCACAAGGGAAGCACCAGCTTTCAAATAAAAAAGAATCCTCAAAATCGGTTCACCCAGTCGAAAGTTCTGAGGTAACAAAAAAAAACGGTCGAATTGAGAACCTCCTCCTTTTTTGAAGTCGGTTGAAAATGAGTGGTGACGTGATTTAACATGAACTGCATGTTTTTCAGTTTTTCACGGAGTGAATACGAAGATATCCATATATCTTGTTTTAGCGCCTTCACGATATGAGTTATTGTGGGAAATGTAACGCGACGTCTAAATTATCACTTCGGAGAATTCTCCAAAATATTTCGTCATTAAAATGTGGCCGTGGTTTCTTTCGTCATATTAAATCTACTAATGATGAAAAGATAAATATGAATGTAGTTTTTGTAACCACCGACGTAAACCGTTTAGATCTTTTTTTAACACGCTTTTATTAGGTCGACCTGTATGTAATGAAATCTAAGGTAACTAATTTAACCATCTTCCAAGGATCGTAGCGTCATGAAAATTGGCAGCTGTATGTAGTTCTGATAACAATACAATAATATGATACTGTCGATGATGAACTGATCTGATGATGGAGCCGGAAGATATGAACTAGAACTTCATGATGGAACATCGTATCATAACTGTGTTTGGATTTGTTAGAAAAGTCTTGTAATGAACTTTGACCACAATAATTTGTAGCGTGTTTTTTAGTTTTTTAAACTGTAATTTATTTTTTGGAAGAGGATTTGATCGAAAGTTTTGATAGTTATTAACCGACTTCCAATGAAGTTTGGTACAGAGATATATGAGAACGTGGAGACCACCTTCATCATTCGCGGATAGAATCGCGAGGGTAGAATCTGTCATTCTCTAATGACAGTGACGGAGATATCGATTCCGAATGAGTTCTGAATACCCTAACAGATTCGAAATAAATTAATTTTGAATTTTATACACTCGAAAACATAATTATACAGTCCCATTTTTTGGCGGTCTTTAAAAAACTAGCAAATTATAGAGCAATTTAAACAATCGTTTCACTCCTAAACCGATAATGAAGATGTAAACAGTAAACACGAATTAACCAATCAGAGTACCGTTACGGGCGGCAGATGGCGCCACCGGTCATTAGATCGTCTGCACTTTCTACACGGCGCAGTGTGCGCTTGCTGTCTCACACTAGGTACGTGCGTGTGTGAGTATTGCGCTACACGCTGTACATTGCTTGTGAGAAATACAAAGTAGTAATGTCAATTCAATTCAGTTCAATTCAATTCAATGTATTTAAATTAGGTATCGTAGTAATACACTTTTGAATCTTCGAAATTATGTACAAATAAAATAATAAATTACATGGTAAAAAACATCAAATTTCTATAAAAAGGTACAACAAAAGTTGAAACAAATTTAACAATATGAAAATTAAAAGCAAAAGTAACTCTGTCCCTGATTTCGCAACTATTCGGCATTGAAATCCATTACATACTTAGTATAAGTTTGGAAAACTCAAAAACCCCCGACAAAAAAACGGTTGAACCGGTTTTGATACACAGTTAAGAACACTCTCGATGAAATCCTCTTTCCAACAAAAAAAAAACTAGATCAAAATCGGTCCATCCGTTTGAGAGCTACGATGCCACACAGACACATACACATAGATGCACACGTCAAACTTACAACACCCCTCTTCTTGGGTCGGGGCTTAAAAATAACATGTCAAGAAACTTAATAGCAATGATTTTTTTGTTAGATCCAAGCTCCAAGGCTCAGGATATCACCGCAAGCTTGCTAGTTTATCGGTGTTTTATCGGATTCATTGCTGTGAGTTTGCATATGATCTGCATGAGTTTTGTACTATCGGACGATTAGAAATACGAAAAACAGTCTTTTTACGCAATCGGGTAAATATACGTGCGAGAGTTACACGTATATTGTTAAAATTAAAATAAATAAATAAATAAATATTTGTGGACATTTCACACAACACCATCTAGCCCAAACTAAGCAAAGCTTGTACTATGGAACTAGATGGCTGATAGAATACATATATAATTTTTATTTGTAATTATATACATATGATACCGCTGTTTACCGCCGGTTTGGAAGATGCCTATAAGCTTCTGGAATGGAAAGGGCTCGGCATTAATATTAACGGCGAGAACATCACTCACCTTCGGTTTGCCGACGATATAGTAGTCATGGCAAAGTCGATGGAAGAGCTCAGTACGATGCTCGAAGACCTCAATAGAGTTTCCCAACGGGTGGGCCTCAAAATGAACATGGACAAAACGAAGGTTATGTCGAACGCCCATGTAGTGCCCACCCCAATATCTGTGGGGAACTCCACTCTTGAAGTTGTTGACGAATACGTCTACCTAGGACAGACGGTCCGATTAGGCAGGTCCAACTTTACGAGGGAGGTCAATCGTCGTATCCAACTCGGCTGGGCAGCGTTCGGGAAACTTAAAAGCGTCTTCTCGTCCAATATACCCCAGTCCCTCAAGTCGAAAGTTTACAACCAGTGAGTGTTACCAGTGATGACATACGGCATTGAAACGTGGTCCCTAACTATGGGCCTTATAAGGAAGCTCAAGGTCACGCAACGAGCTATGGAGAGGGCTATGCTCGGAGTCTCTCTACGAGATCGAATCAGAAATGAAGAGATACGTAGACGTACAAAAGTCACCGATATAGCACAGCGGATTAGCAAGTTGACCAACTGAGCCACAAGGCCAGTCCAAGAGACGGCAGTGCAACATCCTTAAAAGGTGTCGATTAATTCGTCTTATGGTCATAAGCTACAATTTTTGTAATTACAATAATACAATTCTCCCAAAATTAACATGTATTTTATTTTTTGTTTGTATTTTTAAAATCTCATAAATAAGTGATTTTACAAGATTCATCCCAAAGAATGTTCTTTTAAGTCGATTTTTTACTTTTTTATCTGTAACTGATATATCTGCACGATCGTTGCGATTTCCTTGAGAAACTCAATTTATTTAAGTCTAACGTTATGAGCCGTCAATGTACGCCATCCACCGCGAGTGCACATAAAGTAGCAGATCATGTAGGGCACGCGCCGTTACCCTCTCGCACTACTTTATGTACGACCGTCACGGACACTACACGTACACGCAGTAAGGACGTCACAGTGTGAGTACTCACACACGTGACATTGTGTACTTCTTGTAAGACATGTTTGCGTGCGTCTTTCGTTGTGTGTGTAATAACACTGAAATAATATACCCATAAATATATTTACTTGCCTAAAACGTGCCGTCGTAAAAGTTCCGTCAGTAATGTAAAGCACTCGGCGAAAACTCAAAATGGGGATATTCGCGCAGCAGAGGAGTAGCATTCTAATTTCATGAATGCCAGCAGTAGAATAGAAAAGTAAATTGTATAGGATTGACATTAGTTAACGAAATTTCAGGTAACGGTATGTCACAATTTCTTAGTATTTTGAATAGAAACGTTTGCAACTTGTCTAAGCCTGCAGATTTAACCAAACAGATCCGCGGCGCGCTACTTTTCTCAGGTAAACATCCCGAAAAAAATGTACTGTGTATTCTGTGCACAAGGTGCAGTGCAAGTCTTCGCTTTGTATAAAGCGAAAATGTCAAATAAACGTATCGCCCTGTTTTATTTTCTTAAAGGGTAGGTCTAATGACCCCTGTTCGTTCAGCGCCGCGTAGAAACTACCTGCAGATATTCACCTCGCGCCATGACACCAACTACCGTAGGAACTCTTTCATGGCTCGAACATCTAGCAATTTTAACGCTAAATATTCAAAGTATGTTGATTTGTATACAATGAAGCAAGATACTTTTAAAAACATAATCTCAAAAGACTTTTTTGATACTACAAAAAAAATGATTGCACTACATTAAAGCTAGCTAAAAAAAATAAAAAAATTAAAAATAATAATAATATAATGTAATTGTATCTGTATATTTACACAATTTGTTGAAATGGGCACTTGAATTTTGGAATTTTACCTATAAGCGAAAACTGTGTAGCCATATGTTCCCATTAATTTTATTATTTTCATTTAGTAGCTGTTAGTTTTCCATGTAAAATAAAATAAAATAAAAAAATAAAATAATTTGTTTTCATAATTGTGTTATATAAGAGTGATTTTTTTTTGTCGCGCCTTGCCGACTATCATCGTACTTGCGTAACTTTTCCTTGACTGGTAGTGTATTTTCATTAAATTAAAGTTCAATTTATGTTACTCAAGTAAAATAAAATAAATTACAAGTAGTAATAATATACAAATGCAATAAAGTGGATAAAAGCTCTTTTTATATTCTCGCCAAACCCCGCAGAAACTTCCAGTAAAACCACCATCGCTTCACTGAGCCCTAACTTGACTTTGACTATGATTAATACTCAATTGTCGTTAAATGAAGAATTATACAAATAAAACATAAAAGACTAAAACAGTCGTAAAACACTTCAATCAATAAAAATGTCGTGTGTCGATTCGATATACCCTTACTGTTATTATATACCTACTTCATAGGGCCGAAGGCGCGGGTCACCTTCTTTTTGCGATAGCGCAATTACAGCGATTATCCGAGAAAATTGTTAGGGAAGAATTATCGTGGGTCCGAGTGGTGACTACTACTTATTCTGGCGCATAACGTTGGTACACTATTGCTTAAACTGTCCCATTAGGTTTTTTTTTGCCAACCTCCTCCACCTATAAGTCCCCTGGTAATTATGCGAGGACCTTGTCTGGGGTATTAAATTACTTGAGTACTTACTACTTTTACTTACTATTATTAATATTGCATAAGCACTGCCATTCAACGTGGCCATGCTGGGTACACTGCCAACTGGTAGTGGGTTTGAGCATTTGGATTGTCTTTAGACCTTTAACGGTCTGGGGTAATCGATTTGGTTTTTGTGTAGTATTTTAGTAAGTTAAGTAGGTATGTGTAGTTTGTATATTGTTTTTGCTGTAGTTAATAAAGTAAAAAATAAATTTAAATAAATTATATTCGCGCGGCCTGCGCTGCGACCAGTGTTTTTCTATCTCTTATGAGGCCGATCAAAAACGTAGAGCGAAATACGAATTTTTGGCATTTCAATGAGAAATGACATTCATTGTGTGACGACTTTCTACAAGTCCTTTACTGGAATAGGAAGGGTGGAATGAGGTCGTGGAGCCCTGGCACACACTCGTCGAAATAAATCCCATAACACAGAACCGCGTACATAGTATATAGATGATATGTATTCTAATATAATTGAATATCCCACGCCAATTTAAGATTGAAGTGTGTATCTGTGTCTGTATATTTGTAATGTACAATGTACATATATCTGTATATCTGTATATTTGTTTCTCTGTGTAGCTATGTGTCTGTCTGTGGCATCGTAGCTCACAAACAGATGGGCCGATTTTGATCTAGTTATTTTAATGTTTGAAGAAGAATTTAATCGAGTGTTCTCAGCTATTAATCGGTTATATCGTTTGTTTTGTTGGTGGTTTTTGATTTTTTTAAACTTATACTTGTAAACACTCTATTGTATCGTTGGCAAATCAATCCTGACGCAGATAAGGCACGCCCCAGACTCCGCGTCCCGTGAAAATAACAAGAGCACTCCACAATTTACAGACGTGACGGGACTTAATCGTATTGAATAACTTGTACTGCGCTTTACTGTACTTGTCTCTCGGATGTCAGATGTTCAAATATTTGCATATTTGGCAAATGTGGAAGCAATATGCCAAAATCAAGAGAAAAAAATTGCATAGTCTCCGTGCCACTGCTGAAGTCCGATGGAGAAATTCTGTAAATTTTGACAGGTCAGCCATTGTCCGCCTGAACACAGATTACCTTAATAGTATGTGTGGCTGGAATGCGATTGAAGCGCCCCGCGCCTAGCGGACTTCAGTAGGAACCAGAGGTGTTTTAATAAATATTCAACATCTTTTAACATTAGCAGTGATAATTTAGTAGCGCTCGTGGCGTTGCTTGACGAGGTGTTCTCGAACGATCGCCAATGACAAGCAACGTACGGACCGCTCAGTCTTCGGATGGGTGACCGTGAGTGGCATTTCTTTGTGAGCGCTACCGTGGATCGGATTGTACATTAAATCCGTCAACTCAATCTATACGAACTTACTTACTTTAATAATAATTTTCCTTTTAATTTCGTTATTTATATTCTACTCTCATGAATTTTACTTTAAATCGTACATCGAACTTTAACAAATAGTATTTTTAGTACCCTCCATTCCACATGATTCCGCAGGTCAAAAGATGGATCTGGGAGATTTCCACTGGAACTTCCTCGTATAAATTGCCAAGAAAGTCGAGTTTGTGCTCAGTTTTTAGTCACCGTAAGCACTTTTCATTGCATTAATAAAACCTAGTGCCTAAAAAGTATTCTTTAGATCATCTTGTTTTAGTTCAAATCGTGTCAAATGTGATTACCTACAAAATGATACCAATGACTCATATTTTTTTTTATATACAGGCACATCCCTCTCCGTTTTATTATTCCGAGGGCGTCACCTACCCCGCTAAAATTACCCCTGCCACGGCAAATAATAAAAAAAGGAATCAGCTAAAAAATCGCAGTCTTAGCTCGTCGTTTGCTTGATGGAAATCAATTCAATTTTTGGAGTCTGTACCTGTCATACCGACCTTTGGTGGGGCGTGACTGTACTTGCAAAGTGGGATGGTGTAGTTGAGGCAGTAGGTGAGTTCGAATTACTCTAGGGTCTACCTCGAGGTTCTTTACTGTAGCTTTATACTAGTTATACCCGTGGTTTCACCCGCGTAGTGATGAGAAATAGTGACGGTGATGATGATGAAATATAACCTATGTCGTTCTCCAGATTCTCAGCTATCTCTATACTAAATTTCATAAAAATCGGTCCAGAATTCTTTTATCAAAAGATAACAATCAGATAGATAGACAGATTGAGTTAGGTGCGTCGCTCACTGGTAAGTCGAGGCGCGGTCGCGGCGGCGTCGCGGCACAGTTGAGGCGTGGTATTTATGTTACGTGAGGCGCGGTCGGCTATGCTTCCTTCACACATTACAGTGTAAACACGTCCACGCACGAAACAAAATAACAAAATGGCGGTGGAGTCGCGGCGCGGTCGCGCACTGCACCCCTAGTCCAGTAAAAATAAAATTTTGACCTCATAAAATGCAATAATAGAAAATTGTTATTTATGTGATAGTCTTGGTGTTTGGAAATACATTTGTCACATAGTCGTAGTTATGAGATGCGAAGAACCTGAGAAATACCATGAAAATACCTAAAGTTGTGCTTTTCAAGTTTATAGCTAAACAAAACAATCATATTGATTGATAATTATTGAGAATTATACTTAAGGATATACTTAATTTATAATCATCAGAGTAATTTAGTAGAAACATAGAGAAAATGAGTTTTTTTCATTAATCATTTATTTGAATTCCCGCGCGCTACCGACCGCCGCGCAGCGGGGAGCTGTGCGCATGCGCGCAGCGATGCGATGGCGCTGGATCGGGTTATGCAATAAATTATGATTTTAAAGTACATTTTTGACCTACTGACAGAAAAATTATTTTGATTGTTAAGTTATCAAATTGTAGAATGAGAAAGAAAATCAACGAGATCAGTCTTATGTAGCCCTTTCATAAATAAGTAACAGACAGAGACAGAATTACTTTCACTTTTATAATAATTACTTAGGATGATTAGGATTAAGATAGGAAAAATACTATTTTTAGTTTCCGTTTAAATGAGATTTGCAACAAGTATATATAATAAAATATAAAACAAAATACCCGACTGAAAAAATGAGGTTTTTTCAGTCTAACTTACGTTTTCATTACGCTAAGTATATTACATAAATATTATTAGTGTTATGTGATAACATCACACAAATAAATAATCATGTATTATGACACATTCGGCGGTACCTAGGTTAAAACGAAAGCTATATTTTTAAACATCTAATTACTTGTTTCTAATTATATTGGTATTTGCTATGTATAACACCATCCATTAGACTCCATACTTTTCGATCGTTTCTTACCGGGGCGCCCCCGGGGCGACGCGATCACGGCAAAAAAACTCTTATTCGATGCTGCGATGCGATGCAGATTATAGTGAGACTCTCAGTTTAAAATTGTTATAAAAATGTTCGTTTTCTTTTGCTATGAATATACATTTTGAATCATGTCCTGTTTAATATGTAAATAAAAAATCGGCCAAGTGCGAGTCGGACTCGCGCACGAAGGGTTCCGTACTATTATCTATAGTAGAAAATCGTAGAAAATAACGAGAAATCAACGAAATTCCAAGTAGTAAATTGCAAACTTATAGGTAGGTTTTCGATACACATCCGAGCAGCATAACGACGCTCGCGCGAATACGCGCGGCTATGGCTCGCTCCGTGATGTTACCTCCCCCGCTACCCGCGCGGCCGTTGCTTAGCAACCGTCTCGCACTCACGCCACCACCACACCGCGGCGCGGCGCTCGCACCGCGTTTAGATGCACGGATTATTTTCATTTTGTGAGTTTCTATGTATTAGATTAGGTATTTATTTTTATAGTTAATATATTTCTAAATATTTACTTACAAATATTCAAGTTTCTACCTATTAATTAAGATCGAGTAAAAATTGCTTAAAAATTACGTTTGTTGTATGGGATGTCTAAAGGGGGGCCCCTTTAATATTTACTTTATTGTTATTTAATTATTTATTTTGAAAGGTAATATACAAGTAAATATTCTGTGAAAATTTAAAGCGTCTACCTGTTACCGTTTTTAATATTGAGCAAAAAAATACGAAAAAAACACGTTTATTGTATGGGGACCCCCCTAAATATATTTTTTTAATTTTTAGTATTTGTTGTTATAGCGACAACGGAAATACATCATTTGTGAAAATTTCAGGTTTCTAGCTATCACGGCTTATGAGATACAGCCTGGAGACAGACAGACAGACAGACAGACAGACAGACAGACAGCGAAGTCTTAGTAATAGGGTCCCGTTTTTAACCTTTGGGTACGGAACCCTAAAAACAATTAGAAGGTGACACAGTTACTGTTGGAAATAAGGGCCTTAAAACTTTGTGTAAATTTAGTGAACTTAGAAAAGACAATTTATTTTCTTACACGGAAAATATAATACCATTGTTCATTTATATCTATTATGTAACCCAAATACCAAATTTCAGGCCCCTAATATCAAAACCCAGGAACTTTCATACATTGTTTACCCCCATTTCTACCCCTTTGTTCACCGATTACTCAGCCAATCGTTTCGATGCCAGCTGATTTCGATGATTTTTAGGATTCCGTACCTCAAAAGGAAAAAAACCGAACCCCTATAGTATCACTTTGTTGTCCGTCTGTCCGGGTGTCAAGACCTTTATCTCGGGAATGCGTGAAGGTATCGAGTTCAAATTAAAACCATATACGCAAATTCATAGTATCTTGCTGCAGAAAGAAAAATAAAAATTCTCAGTTTTCGTAAAAAAAAGTTATAGCCGAATATGTCGTAAAAAACGCACATTTCGACACTCACAAGGGAATCAAAACCCTGGGGTACTTCCCGTTGACCTAGAACTATGAAATTTGGCGAGAAGCATTGTGTTAGAGTAAAAATATAGGCAAAAACCGAAAACTAGACATTTTTAATTTAATCATAAAAAAATAGTGTCTCTATGCAAGGAATGAGAGCCCAAATTTTAAAGTGAATTAACCGTATCATGTGGGGTATCATATGAAAGATCTTCATTAGCATAAGCTAAAACAGGTTATTAAATATTTTTAAGATGTATATTTTTCGGTTTATGAAGGAAAATATATAAATTCCCCCTTTTACCTACTAGTTCGTACGGAACCCTCGGTGGACGAGTCTGACTCGTACTTGTCCGGTTATTTGTATTTGGTAGGACATACTTCAGAGATGATCCCTTATAAATTTTATCAAAATCTATGTACTTAGTAATGTAGTTTTTCTAACAAAATAACCGGTAAAATATCATCCAAGCGCCTGTAGAAAAGTGAACAGCCAGTTGCGTACATATGTATTGTATTGCGTATTTTGAATTCGGTTTTTTCAGTTTTTTTAAACTATAATTATTATTATTAAAGTGGTATAAAACTGATAATGTTAGACTAGAGTTTGATATTTAATTATTATTTTTCGATTTCCATCAAAGTGAACCCTATAATCTTGCCAATTTTGTCCAAGACTTTTATCTAAAAATACAACCGTTTAAGTGTAGGAAACATAGGCGGACAAACACTGTAGCCTCATAGGCTCCCGCACCCTTAGTACGGAACCCTAAATATGAAAATTTTGTGCAATTTTATTTAAACGAACATATACCTACTTATATATAGCTTAGCACGCAGTTGTTCTTTTATTTTTTACTGACTTCATAAAAGGAGGGGGTTATTAAATCTACTCATTATAGGTACTTGATAAGTAATTACGCAGTAATAAATGTGTGTTTGATAACTGCCTGTCTGTCCTACGAAAAATAGACAAATTCTCTTTCCAATATTTTCTGAAAGAAATTAATAATATGGTATCGACGACTACGAGTATGTAATAAGCAGATAAAACAGTTAAAACTTATCCTTCTTGAGCAGTTGCGTAAAAATGTCTTTGTACCTACACGCGAAATTGAAATATAAGTACGCGAGTATGAGGTGGCCGGCCGACCTCCCCTGCCCCGCGCACCCCCGCGCCGCCGCGACGGCCGGGGCCGCCTGCGCCGCTTCGCGCTGCGGTTTGTAAATACTTACTTATAGGTATATGTACTTGTGTATTCATCCGCGAGATTTTGTGTTTTTACTGAATTATATAAAACCTTCAATAGATTTTTTGGAAGTTCTTGTCATTTCTGATAAACAGAAATTAATGCTATCGAATCACATAAGAAACCATATGTTATATTAAACCTACAATAGTTAAAATCAAATAAAACATCTTTTGATGCTAATTACTAAGGAAATATGTATTATAAATCGGGGATTATTGTAGATCTATGATTTTTAGTTATTTTGCTATCATAATTTCAAAGAATCCCTCCTACTGCAAATATTGCGGTATGCTCCATACAAACGGATTTATTTTTACTAGACTACCCTGCCGCACCTCCGCCCCGCCTGCGCCTGGACTCCACGTCGCCTGCGACGCGAATCTAGTATGTGGGCGCACTGCCATTTGAACCTGAAGGAAACGTAAAAGCGGCGCGCCGCTTGTTCGCCCGTGCCTCGACGCCGCCTCGACTCCAGCTCGTGTGGGCGACGCGCCTTAGGTACTTGTGCTTTTACCGACTTCAAAAAGGAGGAGGTTAACAAGCCGGCTGTATTGTGTTTATGTTTGTTACCGCATAACTCCGTCATTTACAAACCTATGGGAAAATCCTTTTTTATTTGAAAGACTATCAAAATGATCTCATAGAATATTCATCAAAATCAGTTGAATTTGGATTTTAAAACAAAATTGCACATTTTGAAGGCGATTGTTACAGTTTTTTAAAGTAGGTATATACTTATAAAATATTAGTTACAAAGTTTAGATTGAGAATTTAGGATTCTATCCAATCAGTTTATATGTGATGTCGGTATCGTACATGATTTTTTGATAGTAGGTTCATCAATTAAAAAAAAAAATATTGTGTTAATAATATATTGTTTTGGAAATCATAATTATCTTTGGCCCAATTAATAACTAGACATTATGTTAGGTATTTAGCATAAGCATCTTCAAACTTTTAAATATTATAGTGTAAATAAGTGAAAAATCCGACATCAAAATACGCAATTCGTTTCAAGATTCAACATTCAAGATTTATTTATTTATAACACACATACAAAGTGGTATACTTGGATGTTTTTTTTTCAGTTGTTATAAAAACAAAGTGCTGATCCGATTTTGATAAATATGGGACCACCTCTGAAGGGACCACCTACCTAAACCTACCAAACAAAAAATAATCATCAAAAACAATTCATCATTAGCGGAGTAATCCCTGAACAAACGTATAAAAAAACATACATTCGAATTGAGAACCTTCTTCTTTTTAGAAGAAAAACTATTAAAAATAGATACACCAACACGAAGACGTTAGAGATCTTGCAGTGTGACCATAAGAGGCAGAGTTTTGCCATTTGCTCAGATTTGATCATTAAATCTTTGCTAAAACAAATTATATTTTCGATTTCTAAAACAAGTTTTATGCATATTTTGGAATGAAAGTAACATATTTTTTCTTTGTTTTGAGTTATTTTAATACTAAAATTAAAAATAACTACTGGGCATTTATATGTCACGTTTCGATTTTTGGCCAAAATGAGTCAGAAACTGCAATTTAGAGATATCAACACTAATACTGATCGCAGCCCGCAGAGCTCTCTGTCGGCGTGGAGACTGAACTCTAATTTCATAACAATTGAATGACATTTGTGAGTTGATCGTCTGTCTGTATAGTTGCGCTGTGGTATTGAAATCTTCGTTTCGATTCCTGACAGAACGGCAGAACTGTTTAAGTGTAACAGGTGGAATTTAACAACAAATACGTTTAAATTTTATTGATGAAATTAACCATTAGTACCCAAGAACATTATATAGCGGCGGCGTCGTGTGGCGGGTCGCCCTCTTCCCTCAAATATGGTTGAGGAGAGCGATGGCTGGCACATGCGTCAACTCGTGAACGGGTGCTGCTTGCGGGAGCTGGACTGCTCGGCGTACACACGCATGCATGTGCATGTTACTTAAGTATTAACAGTTATTAGTTAAGTATTAACGTCTTCCTCTTGTAATCTAGTTTAAAAAAATATGTAAAGTTAGCTAAAAAAAAAATGTTTTAGTTTATAAAAGGCATGGACCCTGGAGTCTGTGGTGCTCGAATTAAAAAAAAAAAAAAAAAGAACATGTTCTAGATTTTTTTTCTGTATCGTTCATAATACCTTAATTGGTCAACCGATACAGTTTTGGCTACTTTTTATCCGACTGCATAAAAATGAGGGTTATGTTTTTCGAGTGTATATAAGTTTGTATGTATTTAGGTATGTATACATATGAGTATGTATGTTTCTTTATGAGGCCTACAGTCTAAACGGCTTGACCGATTTTGATGTACGAGGTGTCGTTAGATTCGTCTTCACTTTCTGAGTGTCATATATAGGCTATATTACCTATTACATACAGGTTTGGAAAATAAAACTAAAATAACTTTCAACGAACTTTTTCATAATAAAGAAATGATATAACAAAAATTATTATTCTGAAGAATGCGTATGTGATATTTTACAGCGATTTTACGAATACTTTCTCACAAAAAATTACATTCAACACCGTATCAAGCGAAACGAAATTGTAAGTTAGACTGCAAAAACCTTTTTCACCTCACAAGCTCGGAAAGATTCTGTTTGTCATTAGAAATCTGAGTGGAAAAGTGCATTTTGTCCGCTAGCGTGGAAAGAGTTTTTAAAATTCGAACCTTTCTATTCCAAACTTTTCTATACCGCAAGTCCACTGAAAATGTATTAAATACTTATTTCATGTCAGTGCGCCAACCTCATTTCTTTGAATAATCGCACTGACCAGCCGCAGGTGGCAGCACTGAACTAGCGTTTTCCTCGCTGTAGTGAGGTGAAAAATTTTTGTGTTTCACTCGGCAGCAAAGTTATTTTGCATCTCGTAATTTTGAAACCCTCGCTACGCTCAGGTTTCAGTACAAGTACTCGCCCCAAAAACCAACTTTGCAGCCTTGCATAACAAATAACTATTTTCTACAGTCCGATATTTGGTTTTACTTTTAATATATAAACTTCATATTAATAATTATACTAGCAGCAATTCACATAAAACACTTACCGGCCAAATTTAGTTTAAATAGTAGATATTTACAAATTGTTTCTTAATAAAATGTATGTAACTTACGAACAGATAGACGGATACGAACAAATTATAATGTAGATACTATTACAAAGAGACTGTTCCGTCATATATTTTTTTTCGTTTATAAACAAAAGCCAATGAAGCTAACGGAAACGTATCGGCGATTAGCGCCGCTCCGAACTTCCAAGACGTTTCTATATGTTTCAATTCTTTCATTAAGCCCCATAAAGAGTTCCACAATCAATTTCTAGCCTGGTCCGCCTTAACCACGTGAGCTTTGCATGTACTATCGACTTTATTATCAGAGGTGTAAGGTTGAAAATGATTATGGTGGTTGTAAATATGGCTTGCAATGCACATAGTCTGTCCATTCATTGCGGGAAACATAGATTGATGGGTGTGGCTGGCGAAGCTAGCTGGTTACCCGCAAGTCTGGGGCGTTTACACTTTACGACTTTTGTTACCAGACTGCCTAGGAAATAAAAACCGGACAAGTGTGAGTCAAACTCGCCCCCGAGGGTTCCGTACAAACAAACTAATAGATATTATCTAAGTAAGTGTCTTCAAATCGCGAGTGAATAGGTTTCTTCTAGGCAAGCGCGCTCCATCGTAGACCGTAACTGTCGCTTAACAACAGGTGAGTTGACGGTCAAGCGCAAGCCTATCGCCGTATAAAAAAAAAGTAGATAAAAGAGAGATTTTTTTGGATTTTAATTTTTCCTTTATGTGTACTATATAACATTGCTTCTTGCCAAATTTCACGGTTTGATTCTCTTGCGAATGTCGAAATATGCGTTATTTGCAATATATTCCGCTGAAACTTTTCTTTGTGAAAACTGAAAAGTTTGATTTTTCTCTCTGCAGCAAGAGACTATGGATCTGCGTATATGGTGCTAATTTCAACTCGATACCTTCACGCGTTCCCGAGATCATACAACAAAGTGATCCTATATGAGTTCGGTTTTTTCTTTTTGAGGTAAGGAACCCTAAAAATATAATTTTTAAGTAAAATAACGGGTCACTCATGTCTGTTCTTAAACGATTTCAAAAAAGGAGGTTCTCAATTAGGTTTTTAGGGGTCCGTAGTAAACAAGGCACCCATAAGTGTGCCATGGTTGCAATACTCGTAGGTTTCGCCATGTCCGTCTGTCTGTCTATCTGCCCGTCCGCAGCTATTACTACTGCTATTATCAAAGACAAGTATTAGTAAGTTGTTATTTGGCATGGATATGCATATTAGTTATACCGAGAAAGGCGTAGAACAAAATCTTGAAAAAAAATATTGTTACCCTAAAATTTTTTTTCAAGATTTTATTCTACGCCTCACGTAGGTACACGTAAAATAGGGGTGAATTATTTTTTTCTCATCTAGATCAAGATGAGAAAATTATTTAATGATTTTCGATTACGCGTATTACATCTTCCATGCAGCATGGAAGATGTAATTTTGGCTTACTACATTTTCAAAAGTAGGTTTAACATTTTGAAAAATAGTGGGCATTCTTTCGGACCGCACCGAATCGGTGTATGTCAATTAAACATTTAAACTTAAAAAATATATATATACTTAGTCTGGCCATAAATACTGTTACAGTTAAAAATAAGAAAGATTTGGAATCTGTCATTTTTATACGATTATTCATTGAGTTTTCTAATTTTGGCGCCAATACATTGTATAATATTTTGCGATATTAAAATGGAGTGGGGTGATAAAGAGAACCGAATCGCTGTGATTGCATTACACAAAGTTGGTATGGAGCCAAATGCAATTTTTAAAACTCTCCATACGCTTGGTATTAGTCAAATGTTTGTGTACCGGGCTATTAATAGGTACAATGAGACCTCCTCTGTTTGTGACAGAAAAAGATCTGGCCGTCCACGTAGTGTTCGTACGAAAAAGGTGGTCAAAGCAGTAAGGGAAAGAATTCGAAGAAATCCTGTCCGAAAGCAAAAGATTTTATCTCGGGAGATGAAGATAGCACCCAGAACCATGTCGCGTATTTTAAAAGATGACTTAGGGCTTGCAGCCTATAAGAGACGCACTGGTCATTTTTTTACTGATAATTTAAAAAAGAATAGGGTGGTAAAATCGAAACAACTACTGAAGCGGTACGCAAAGGCAGGTCACAGAAAAATTTTGTTTACGGATGAGAAAATCTTTACAATTGAGCAACATTTTAACAAACAAAATGACCGTATTTATGCTCAAAGCTCTAAGGAAGCTTCCCAATTAGTCGACAGAGTGCAACGTGGGCATTATCCGACTTCAGTGATGGTTTGGTCGGGTGTTAGCTATGAAGGAGTGACTGAGCCATATTTTTGTGAAAAAGGTATCAAAACATCGGCACAAGTGTATCAAAATACCATTCTTGAGAAGGTAGTTAAGCCCCTTAACAACACCATGTTCAATAACCAAGTATGGTCCTTCCAACAAGACTCGGCGCCAGGTCATAAAGCTCGGTCAACGCAGTCTTGGTTGGAAGTGAACGTTTCGGACTTCATCAGAGCTGAAGACTGGCCGTCGTCTAGTCCTGATCTTAATCCGCTGGATTATGATTTATGGTCAGTTTTAGAGAGTATGGCTTGCTCTAAACGCCATGATAATTTGGAGTCCCTAAAACAATCCATACGATTGGCAGTGAAGAATTTTCCCATGGAAAGAGTGCGTGCTTCTATTGATAACTGGCCTCAACGTTTAAAGGACTGTATTGCAGCCAATGGAGACCACTTCGAATAAGCTTTTATATTTTAAATTGTTTTATATTTATGTATTAAACTAACACACTGTAAAAGTAATAAATATTATTTGCAATAAAAAAATATTTTTTTTCTTCGTGACAATATTTATGGCAAGACTAGGTAGAAATAATTTTATTGTTAATATTTAGGAAAATCGTGTCGTGTGGTGTAAACATTTTCTTAGGTTAGTACAGATCACGAGGTGGAACTAAAGTTGATGTATAGGAGGTGTTCCAAAGAAATTTAGGTGAAATAGTGGCTTTAAGAGAAAAGAATTGGCTCTCAACCGAATATTCTCACTTGAACGGCGGGACTTTCTTTTAAGTACATCAGAAAGTCAAACAGAACTGAGTAAAAAAAAGTAATATTTTAATGTGTGGGTAGACTCTGGAGTAGGAGTCTTGGAGTAGGCACGGCTTCAATACTTATTTGTCGGGATTGAAGACGAGTCGGGCGATTACCTTACTTCAGGCTTGCCAACAAGCAGTGCGTGGCAACGCAGAGCCGGGGAAACCTATCTACATCTACATACAATACATCATTATCTAGCTACAGAAACTTCTTCCTGGACTGAATAAGTTATGATTTTTTTGATACATCGTCGCTCGCATAACTTACTGTCCTATCCCATTTTAGTCAGTTGTTTTGAACAAACGTTTTTCGGTTCTGAGATTAGATTGTATTTCTCAAATATATTAAATATTTGATGTTTGAATACCCTATGATATTAGCTTTCATAGAGGTTACATATTATATTTAAATTTTAAATTGATACATTAAAGTATTTGCATTCTAAATACCTGTTTTTATTATTTATAAAATGAGATAGGACAGTTTATCATGCAAGCAACGACATGTCATATACGAGAATATTATAAATATATCCATTCAAAACAGAGATGTAACCTCGACTATATTACCAAAGAAAGTGAAAAATTACTGAAATAATGAAGTAGCGTTCAGCTATTTTTGGGCAGGCACCAATCGGCGCTACGAGTCAACAAAAATATCCCGAACACAGCTAATACACATTTAGCTCAATAAACATTTAGCTCAGTAAACATTTAGCTCAATAAACATTTAGCTCAGTAAACATTTGGCTCCATTGCAAAAACTTTACAATAATGCATGATAACAATTCAACGAAGAACTCTTACTATTAACACTGTCCAGTTTTGAATGTAACTGTGCATCTGTTTATTTTGCATCTACCCACATTTGTATTCACTCTTATTTTAAACGCGTAAAGTTTACAATCGAATACGTTTTCGTTTCAAAAATGCATTTAGATCGCTTGGGACATATTTAAATTTGCGTCTACCCTCAGTTTGTTCATCTTTAATACTGTCGAATAAGGTTCATTGTTTGTAAGTTTTTCTGTTTTGGACTGTTGTTAGATTAAGTAGCAAACTTGGCAGGGTTGCCAAGTAGTAGACACGAGAATTGTTTAGTTGGCCGAGAACTTGTAACGTGCAACCCTGTGGTTATTTGGATGTATGTATATAATTACTTTATAAGGTAGTTCTTTTGTTGAGTTATTTTGGAAAGTGAAACAAAATATTTGTTGTTTTGACTTTTGAGAATCGGAACATCTCTCTTTGCATAAACTGTTTCACTTCTAAGAAGAAGAAGACGGTTATTTCAGATTTTAACCGACTTCCAAAAAGAAGGAGGATATCAATTCGATCCGTATTTTTTTTTTTTTGTATGTTTGGTCACTGAAATGTGAAAATAGAGTTACTTCGAAGATTGAGAGTTTTATTATTGTTTAATTATTACCCGACTGAGCATGATGTGTATCCTAATCCTTTCTAATACTACAAGTAACGAAGTAGAGTACTTTGAAGTCGGTTGTTTCAGTTTTTTAAACTATAAAATTATTTAAACTATAATTATCACTTTATAATATGTATACTTCTTTAAAGCTATTGATTTTAAGAATTAAAATGGTGGTTTCAGAACATCACTCAAGCCTCCATTGTCCCCCATATAGTATAAAATACTGAAAAAATCTACTGCAAAATTCGGAATACACATAGTTGTTTTGTAAATACTGTAATTACTGCTCATTTTTGTAGAGGCACTTGGATGTATTTTACCAGTTATTTTGTTATAAAAACCAAAGTACCACATCGATTTTAATAAGATTTATATGGAACCACCTCTGAAGTATGGCCTATCAAATACAAAAATAATCATCAAAATCAACACACAATTGGCTGAGTAATCGGTAAACAAATATACAAAAAAAAACACAAACCGAATTGATCACTTTCTTTTTGGAAGACGGTTAAAAATTCAGCTCAATCGATTGAGCGTGATTGATATAAAATTGAATTGCAAGATTTCATACATTTTTTATTAATTAGGGGGCTAAATGGGCTTAGACAGCCCCGGCTAGTCACTGCGACCTTTCCAGATCTATTGTGACATCAAGATTTCATACATACCTTTAAGGTAAATAAATACAAAGCTTGTAAAAAAATAATGATTATCCTGTAACCCCTGATTGTTAGTCCACATGGCAAGCTCGAAGCAGGCAGGAAGGAGGCACATTGCTGCTCCGTCATTCTCGATATTGCCTCCGGAGCAGTGTTTTGTTCCAATGTTCCGAACTTCCTGGCTCACAGGTTAACATAATGGCGAGACTACCTAGAAAATTGCTTTGGTAACTAAACACTGAACTATAATTATTTTGTATAAAATAATTATTTTCTACAAAATATAACGTTAATTATAATTAACGTTTAATTTACTTTATATTTAACGTTTATATGACAATTAAAGATTCATGTATTCTATCAGCCATCTAGTGTAAGATAGTACAAGCTGTCCTTTGTTTGGCCTAGATGGTGTTGTGTGAAATGTCCACCAATATTTATTACCATTCAACGAGACAACAGAATGCTGGGTACGCTGCTAACTGATAGTGGTCATTTAAATAATATTGATGGTCATTTCATACAACACCATCTAACCTAAATTGAGCAAAGCTTGTACTATGGAAACTAGATGGCTGATAAAATATAATATAAACTTTTTTTAGTACATACATATAATGCAAAGAAACACCTAAACGCAGAACAAATATCCATGCTCATCTCACAAATGTTTGCCCTGGGTGTGGATCGAACCCGACCTTCAGCTTAGAAGGCAGACATACTACCAACTGAGCTGCGAGGTCAGTTGATTATCTTTAGACTTTCTTCAGAGAGAGAAAACAATTATTTTGGTGTAATTCTGTTTTGTTGTAGTCAATAAAAGCACTTGCCTTTAAGATGTTTACTTTAGTCCACATTCCACGAGAATCATCCTGAAATCCAGCTAACATGTTATAATTACTCACTCCACAGTTCGGACGGTTAATCATTTGAGTTAAACACCGGCCAAGCGCGAATGACTCATCCTGCGCAGGAGTTGCCAGTAATATGACAATACAAGGTCTTCCGCGTGCGTTTTCACCGATTACTCACACTTACGCACCTTCATTTATTATAATATAGTTTTGATACCTACACTGTTTCGAGATTGGAGTTCGATGTTCAAATTAATACGCCATAAGTTTTTTTTGTACACAAACTTTATTTTAAAAGTGCCCATTCTAATTAAGCTTGTCAGAGTGAGTTTTTCCCAATAGATATAAATTATTGTGTGTCTTCAAAACGCAAATAAATAGTTTTCTTCTAGGCAAGTGCACTTCATCGTGGCCGCAGCGTCACTCAACATCAGGCATTACTCAAATCCACTACATGCTGCACAATATGGGCAGCGCACCCAACATGCTGCCAGCAATATTTGGAGTTTCCTAAAAAAAACACTCTAATGTAAAAGTATTACGTTCCATTACAGGTATAGTTGATGCCGGCTAAAATGCAGCCAAATTAGAATAGGATTGGGCGGGGCATATGACTCGCATGCATCCCGACCAATGGGCCCAGATCGTCACGCAGTGGGGTCCAGATGGACGACGCTGTCCAGGCAGGCCTAGGAAACACTGGTGTGACGATCTTGACAAATTTCAAAAAGATTAGTTCTTCTAGATCGACGAGCTCCATCCTCGGCCACACCGTCGCTTAACATCAGGCGAATAGGTGGTCAATCGTAGATTTATCTTGTATAAAAAAAATAACAAAACAAAAATAAAGATGGCAGCAAATGGCGCAGTACCGCGACTCGTGGAGGGAAGCGGGAGACCTTTGTCCAACAGTGGGACCGTATAGGTTAATAAAAAAAAGTATATTTGAGATGTATGCGGAGCAGAAATATAAATATATACTGAGCCCACTTCGCGTCAATATTCGCAACGATCAGTCAACGGCGCATCAAACAGCTTGTCATGCAGTGTGGACTGTGGAGCGTGAAGAACGCCTGACTCACCCGGTGACTAACCGTTTGAACTATTTTAAACCTCGTACTTAACTGAAAATGAAAATTTGTTTCAGATGGGAAATTTCATGCAAATAACTTTGTTAGGTACCTATCTGTAATCTGAATTGTGAAATACCGAAGATTTATTTAATTTCAGGTGATATACCTATATATACTTCCGATTCGATTTTTTGCCAACTAGATACTAGCGTACAAGCGCGCGGTTGCATTGGGTTGAATAGATTTCGCACGGATGGAACATTCCATCACAAAATTGTTTGTGTGACGTCACAGTCGGTGCCAAAAATGTGGCACGGAAGGTTTTCATATAAATGAAGTCGCATGATCCATCTACTACTGTCTGTGATCAGAAGCATAACAAACCTAACCTAATAACTGTTCGAGCAAATGAAACAAAGGATAGGTTACCAAATTTTTTTTAGGGTTCCGTACCCAAAGGGTAAAACGGGACCCTATTACTGAGACTTCGCTGTTTGTCCGTCCGTCCGTCCGTCTGTCACCAGGCTGTATCTCATGAACCGTGATAGTTAGACAGTTGAAATTTTCACAGACGATGTATTTCTGTTGCCGCTATAACAACAAAAATAAAAATATATAACAACAAATACAAAAAAAAAAAAAAAAATCAATATTTAAGGGGCTCCCATACAACAAACGTGATTTTTTTGCTCGTTTTTGCTTGATATTGATAACGACAACAGGTAGACGCTTGAAATATTCACAGAATATTGAATTATATTATTCACTTTAAAAATAAATAATTAAGTTAAAATAAAATTAATATTTAAGGGGGGCTCCCATACAACACACATGATTTTTTTGCCGTTTTTATAGATAATGGTACGGAACCCTTCATGAGCGACTCGCACTTGACCGGTTTTTTGTTTACGCGATATATTTGACGTTGATGTATAAAGTCCTTGTCTCTCTCCCCTCTTCCATGGACCGTCCCACGGAAACTAACCCTAGACTAAAACATATCGTTGTATGTATCTCTATGTATATAAAAATAAATTGTTGATCGTTTGTCTCGCTAAAACTCGAGAACAGCTGGGCCGATTTCGCTGATTTTGATTTTGAAATGTTTGTCGTAGTCCAGGGAAGGCTTCAACGTTGAGAAAATATCGGGTCCACTCATTTGATAGGTAATACGAAGTACAGGTACGGGAAGCCGGGTCATCTAGTCTTTAAATAATTATACTATGTACTTTAAAAACTGAAACAACTGACTTCAAAACATGCAATTGGATTTTGAAAACCAAACTAGGTAATTTCTATGATTATGATGAATTTTTCTATTTGCCACAATACCGGTCTGTATGTAGATAATTGTATTGACATTTTATTTTAATTATAATTGTATTGACATTCTAATTTATTGATTTGAATTTATTTTTGTACCAACAATTACTATTTTATTAGTACTTATACCTATACATATGTTTTTTTAAACTATTTTTTATCAGTCCTGTTTGTACAAACTGTCCCACTGCTGGGCGCAGGCCATCTTCTCATTGTGAGAAGGGTAAGGTCATAGTCTGCCACGCTGGCCAAGTGCGGGTTGGCAGACTTCACACATCTTCAAGATCATTGAGAACTCTCAGACATGTAGGTTTCCTCACGATGTTTTCCTTCGCCGTATGAAGTTGGCGGCAATCGACAATACGCGAATATCGACAATAACTTCGAAAAGACAGAAGTGCGTGCCGCGGGATTCGAGCCCAGGACCTGCGGATCGCAAGTCAAACGGTCTCCCGACTAGGTTGCCGGAAACTTCTATTTTTTAAACTATTGACATGTAAATTGGCTTTAGGAATAAAACGAATATGAATATATAAATATATGAATATATAAATATATGAATATATTTATATATGTATATATGAATATTTGAATATTTGAATATGAATACATAAATATTTTGATGAAGGCTATGGAACCAACCAGAAAGTATATTTTTTATATGAAAAATATCCCAAATATATATCCTTTTTCAAAGTCGGGTAAAAAATAGCTTTAATCCTATTTTGTACCCGACTGCCCAAGAAGAAGGGTTATGTTTTTCGAATGTATTTTGGTATGTATTTAACTATATTACCTATACAGCCTAAACAACTCAACCGATTTTGGTGTGCGATGTGTTAAAATCATATTCATTTCCCCTCTTATATAATGTGAGTAGGGTTTTCCTTTAAATATTATCTAGGTATCTTTAAATAAAAATTTGAGTATTTAGGTTTTTCCTTCTTTAGGCAAGCGTACTATTTCTTTTTGGAAATCCATGGGGGAGGCCTATGTCCAGCAGTGGACTTATTATGGCTGAGATGAGATGATGAGAGGCAAGCGTACTCCATCGTAGTCTACGACCGAACGTCGCTTAACGTCGGGCGGGTTAACAGTCAAGTCAAACTAAAATTTATCAACAAAAAAAATCTAACTTGACCTCTTTTGAGAGCCACGACCTCTAGCCTCTTTAGAACGAAACGAAGCATAATTTTCAACAATTAGAAATCTTATTTTTGGCTAATCTTTTGATTGCATTCAGTATTTCATATTGTATAAATACAAAAAGTTTGTGTAAGTTTGTTCATATTTGACATTTTCTGATATTTTAAATTAAATTAATTACATGTTACAATTACATTGACTGGCCTTGTGGCTCAGTTGGTAGCGTGTTTACGTCTACCTGCTGAACTGAAAGGTCGTGGGTTCAATCCCCACCCAGGACAAACATTTGTGTGATGAGCATGGATGTTTGTTCTGTGTCTGGGTGTTTCTATGTATCATATGTATATATTTACAAAAAAAAGCATATATGTATTATATCAGCCGTCTAGTTCCATAGTACAAGCTTTGCTTAGTTTGGGCTAGATGGTGTTGTGTGAAATGTCCACAAATATTTATTTATTTATTATTATTTATGTATGTATCTATTTATCCCTAACTATGGGCATTATAAGGAAGCTCAAGGTCACGCAACGAGCTATGGAGAGGGCTATGCTCGGAGTCACTCTACGAGATCGAATAAGGAATGAAGAGATACGTAGACGTATGAAAGTCACCGATATAGCACAGAGGATTAGCAAGTTGAAGTGGCAGTGGGCAGGCCACATAGCACGTAGAACTGATGGTCGATGGGGCCGAAAGGTTCTCGAGTGGAGACCACGCACCGGCAAGCGCAGCGTAGGAAGACCAGCCACGAGATGGGCAGATGACCTCATACAAGTGGCAGGAAGACGCTGGATGCAAGCCGCTTCCAATAGGTCTTTTTGGAAACCCATAGGGGAGGCCTATGTCCAGCAGTGGACTTCTTATGGCTGAGATGATGATGATGATGATGATGTTTTTATAAAAATAATGTGGTTATCGCTTATTTTAAATTAAACAAAAGTCACTCTGAGGGCCTTACCGAAAAACGTTACTTAACTTTAACCAACGTCTTAAATTCTCTGCCTTCTTTCCGCAACTGTCACTACGTGTTAGCGAGAAGTTGACAAAATATGTTAAGCATTGCTTTAAGTTAAGTAACGTTTTTCGGTAAAGTCGTGACTGGTAGGTATAGTTTTCACACGCGACGTTATTTTCAAAGTAGCAGCGCATACACCAGCGATGCAAAGCACGACGTTAACCTGCAATAATACATACCCACATCACTACTGCTTTGTAAAGACCGCCATATATGGTTGAAACTATAGTCATAGATGTTCAAAATATACGATTGTGAGTGTCTCCATCCATTACTTGTTCTTTAGTGATCATTCGCTACTTTGTTGTTCTAGAAAATTTTCGGTTTTTTTTTAAACGCAGACGAAACCGCAAGCAATAGCTAATAAATACACTAAATAAGTAATTGTAGGTTTAAAACTCGTTCCGCTCGGCCATTCATCTCGTCGCTGAAAACTCGTGCGTTCGTAATTAGGGGGAAAAAACTGAAAAATTAATTATCATTACTCTGAAACACTGTTCTAAGAAACGAATAATGAATAGAAGACGTGACCGAGGGGAAAAGTACCTTTTCATAATAAATAGTTTTTTTCTTCAAATAACTAGTTAGTTACGGCAACTAAAGAGGTTTTCACATATTTGAGGAGACACATATCACACATCATAATAATTTATCACTAATTGCATCTGTTTTGAGTAGATTAGAAATCATCGATTATAGTTTTTACCATATTCGGCGATCTTTTTCAAAAAGTAGCGCACGCGACATTTCCGAGTGGCGT
The DNA here is from genome assembly GCA_947563715.1 of Lycia hirtaria. Taxonomy (NCBI): domain Eukaryota; kingdom Metazoa; phylum Arthropoda; class Insecta; order Lepidoptera; family Geometridae; genus Lycia; species Lycia hirtaria. The sequence goes on from OX387384.1 coordinate 16,189,328, forward strand.
CGCGTTTTGCACACAAAAATGCCTTTGAAGAAGATCGCTGAACTTAATTGAAAGTGCAATCTAAAGTTTCCAATAGGCGTGAGTAGCTTGTAGTTTTATTTTATTAATTCTATTTTTAAAGGTAAGCAATATTTTTAATCTCGACATGGTTCTACATGGGTTAGGTATTTCTGCTTAAAAACAGTGCAATGCCTTCGCTAAACAACTGTGCAAATATTTGCAATGCATTGCATGCTATTGGCCAGTTTTACCCACAGATGTTAAAGGCAGACTACACAAACTGCTCAATCTGTCGTAAGCATTGAGCTGTACCACGCACCGGCAAGCGCAGCGATATGAGTCCAGGAAGGAAGGCGCTGAATGAATGTCAATTCCAACAATTCTTTTTGGAAATCCATAGGAGTCTATGTCCAGCAGTAGACTTATTGTGGCTGAGATGATGATAATGTCAATATTGGACTGTTCATAAATTAGATTTTTAAAAAATTGAGCCGTCACCAAACGCCTTGCAGATATGAAACTTAGATTCTATTTTTATAGAAAAAGTATAAGGTTTATAAAAAAGCATAACCTATGTACACATATTTATTTTTTAATTTTTTATCACTTTCTCTGTTTTGGTGTTTCCCTACCGACCCCCACAGGTGGCGAACGTCGCCAAGCCGGTGTTATCCACCGCATTAGATGTTCAAATCAAAACTGATAAAAACATTTAGTGACTGTCACAGACAGCGCTATGGTTTCATTCAATGTTTGGTAGTCTAGTGGCGTGTATGTCTGTGGTAGTTCGTCCAGCAGGTACTCGGCATGCGGTAGTACGTTGCACCACATTTTAGTCTGCTCTGTTTACAAAGGGCCTTTTTGATAACGGAGCGTTTTGTGACTCACTGAATTTCAGTGTGGGCCAAGACGAAGGAGATAGCGGTGAGATAGGAAATTACACAGGGGTTTTTACAGAATGTTAAAAGGCTTGCATCCTCGCCTGATGTTAAGCGGCATGTACGTGAACAATAGACACGCTTTTTACAAAACTAGACCAGAAAAGAGAATATCAATTAAGATCACAATACAAAAATAACCTAATATTACCAACGTCCAAATTAATAATGCATAGCTCTGGCCCTCATGTTATGGCCATTAAAATATATAATAAGTTGCCACAACAATTACAAGAAATTGAAAATGAACAGGAGTTTGCCCAGACCCTCAAAACTATATTAATTAATAAGTGTTACTATACCTTAGACGAGTTTTTTAATGATAAAAAATTTATCGAATAAACTGTTCCGCTCCGTACCAGTTGCTACACCCTACCAGGGTCATTGTATTACTAAAAACAAACATGTACTGTAACATCTCCATGTAACCTATAATGAATGCAATAAACTATTGACTATTGACTATTGACATAAAAAAATCAGGAGGGAATTTCGCTTATTTTTATTTTATACAATATTTACTATTCTTATAAATTATATTATGTATATTATTATATTCTTTAAAAAAATCCTGGAATCTTAAAAAAGAATTGTTAACTTTTGAAAAGCGTAAGAATAATTTAATAATTAAATAAAATTAATTGCAAAATTTGTTCATACGATGACCTCGTAAAATGATATCCGTTGTTACATTCCGTACTCATAAATAAGCAGTAGGAAATGAAAAGACGCTGCAGTAACTTTAATTCTAAATTTATCGTACGGACCACTAAATTGTGGAATACGCTTCCTGAGTGGATTTTCCTCGATGAATACAATCTGGGTGTCTTTAAATCGCTAGTGAATTGGTTTCTTCTAGGTAAGCATGCTTCATCGAAGACCGCATCGCATAACATCAGGTGAGTTGGCGGTCAAGCGGAAACCTATTTTGTTAAAATTATAACCATGAAACGTACTTCAGTGTTTTTATCCAATTTTTGTATGGACTTATGATTTTAGTTTTTTAGTAAGATATGAAACAGCCAAGCTAACGGAACAATGTGATCTATTCTGAACGCATTAACAAAATTAAAATAAGTAAATTTAAAAAAGTAACACAAAATGTATGACCGTAACTGTCGCTTAACACCAGGTGAGTTGAAGGTGAAGCGTAAGCCTATTTTGGAAAAATAAATCGTTCGTTTTTTTAATCTAGTTATTTTAATAAATTTAACTAGTATACGTGGTGCCTTGAGAATAGACCGCAACATCTGCCTGGCTCACGCACCCTACAATACGTAATTTCACTTCGTTTGAGCTTATGTATTGGGCCACAATGCAATGAGGTGTACTAATTAGCTGTGTGCGATCAGCAAAATAAATCTGCTCTCCACATTTTGAGCTCTCTGGTAAATGTTTGTGCGCCGATACGAATTTTGAGCTGAATTCGATAAACTCTACTCATTATGGACGAAAGATTTTATACTGGTTTTTAAAGCTATTTTTTGCTGTCTAGCTATTTAGAAAAGTTTTTAGATAAAGCGATCAGCTGACTGCTAGTGGTTTATTATTGGTACCCATTTTTCTTGTACCTTTTTCGACTAACTCGCAGTAATAGAATTATTGCTAAAAATTTCTGCAATTTTTCATTTTTTGAGAGAAAACAAATATTTATTTTTTAATTCTGGTCTGGAAAATGCTTGCACTTACAGCCAGCCAATACACATACAAATGTCTTCCAAATGCCTTGATCTTAGTAAATTCTGTAATACTATTCGTTGAATAGAAGCGCACGACCGGCCTCATAACATTTAAATCGGTCGCGATCCGTTCTGGTGCTGAAAACGCACAGCTATCTCTCTCGCACGACACAACATTTTTAAACATATAAAATCACTGAGTAGATACATAAAAGTGGTAGATAATTTTGTTTATTTCTATAGGAGAAATGCTTAAAAAAAATGCGTTATCTTTTAAATTCCAGACTCCAGACTGAGAAGTTCCAGAACATATGTTATGTTTTTTAAAATCTGCGTCACCAAGATAAATAATATCTGGATTTTTTTAAATATTACTCTTATCTTAATAAACAACATCATCTATAAATTTTTAATACTCCCACTTATTTATATGACCACCAACTCGCCTGATGGTAAGCGACATTGTGGTAGAGGATAGAGCACGTAGATTTAAAAGGTTCACTCTAGCGTTGAGAAATCCAAGATTATAGAGAGCTTATTAGACTCATTTAAGTACTGGCATGGTGATGGAGGAAGACGCTGGATGCAGGCCGCTTTTGGCAATCCATGGAGGAATCCTATGTCCAGCAGTGGACTTCTTGTGGCTGAGATGATGATGATGATGACGGCGATCTTGATACATTCCAGAAAAATTATCAAGGAATTTCGCCCTGCAATGTCTCAGTATAAGTTTATACAAAAAAGTGTTTTCTTCCTAGATTTGAAAGCTACATTTCCCAACCCTACATTGGACAGGTTTGCACAGAATGATCGATGACATTACAGCAGGTGGATAACGTTAGTCATTAGGTACCTTATCGCCTGCATTAAAATATTTACAGACAAAGGATTTACATTTACTTCAGTGACATTATGTAGGTAATATTCACCTTTATTGTCTGATCTGGTGTACCAATTAGTAACAGTACTTAAGTGTTCAAGTACCTACACAGTAAACATGAGTGTATTTAAATGGAGACGCATTAGTTTATCAATGTGTATATACAGATATAATTCACAGCAGCTTTGTAGTGTTCCGTAGTCAACAAAGAAACATTATTTCGCAAAAGATTCTTAGTACTAGAAATATGTAATTTGACATGGATATCATCATCATTTCAGCCATAAGAAGTCCACCTAGGCCTCCGCCATGGACTTCCAAAAAGACCGATTGGAGCGGCTTGCATCCAGCGTCTACGCGTCACTTGTGTGAGGTCCTCTATTCATCTAGTGTCTGGCTTGTCTTCCTACGCTGCGCTTGCCGGTACGTAGTCTCGAGAACTTTCAGCCTCATTGGCCATCAGTTCTAAGTGATAAGTTTTGTGCTCATTACCACTAGACTAGTATATATATCAATTACGCTGACATAGCACAAAATACTAGCTGCGCCCCGCGCCACCCACCCAGGGCAAACATTTGTGTTGAGCATGGATGTTTTCCAGAAAATATGTTTTTGTTCAGAAAAAACGTGTTTATATGTATCATATGTATGTACTTTTAAAATAAAGTTATAATAATTTATGACTTCTATCAGCTATTTGGTTATGTATTTATAAAATAATGTGTATATATTATGTATCCTATCAAAGCCCTTTGATTCCCATAGTACAAGCTTTGCTTGATTCAAGGCTAGATGGTGTTATGTGATACTTAATTTCGATCAATGTCTCGAATTGTCTGTCTTATTTCCGCAACAGTTATTTCATACCGGCGAAAAGTTGACAGAACATTTAAGCATTGATCAATTTGCTACGTTTTACGTTTTTTTTTTAACTGTTTAACGGCTCTGGATCTGAGTCCTTTGAGCCCGTTTTAAGACCGTTAATGTTGTGATTGCCGATGAACAGATAAATATATAACCGTGCGTGAATCATCTCAATTAGCAAAATCCTCGGCCATTCGAGCTCAGGCCCAAAAACACTTTACATCAGTTATCCGATCCAACTAACCGTGAAATTAACTTGTGATTTCTCGGAAACTATTCTTTATGGACGCGTTTTCCTGCTTATTAAGGTGTAACTGCACTAGAGCGCATTCACTCATGTTCACCTGTCATCATCATCATCATCAATCTTGCAGTATCTAATAAAAATTCTTTTAAACGAGCAATTCTTGTGTATATATATAATCTGAATCTCGGAAACGGCTCCAACAATTTTAATGTTTGGTTTGTAGGGAGATTAGGGGACGATAAATCGATCTTGCTAGGTTTAATTTTTAGTGAACCCGGGTTTGCTTGTATTTTCAGTCATAAAAATCCGAGAGGAGCTCGGTCGCCCAGGTACTTACTATAATATACACATATAATGGTTAAAAAAACTGAAAAAAACGATTGTAATATATCTACGCAACTTGTTTGCTTGGATGATATTTTTTTCAGTTATTTTGTAATAAAAACCAAATTACAAAACCGATTTTGATAAAACTATTATGGAACCTCTGAGGTATTACCTACCAAACAAAAATTTATCATCAAAAACAATTCTGGCGGAATAATCGGTGAACAAACATATAAAAAAAACATGCGGTCGAGTTGGGAACCTCCATCATTTTAGAAGTCGGTTAAAAACCTCTCCCACTTCAATAGCTCAAGTCAAAAGTATACAAACAGTGATGATATTTGGTTCTGATACATGGTCAATCACTATGGGTCTTAAAAGGAAGCACAAAGCCACGCAAAGCACGCAACCTACTATTCAGTGGGCTATGCTACTCTAGTGGCTATGCTCAGAAATGAAAAGATACGTTGACGAACAAAACTCACTGATTTAGTCTATTGGAATAGCAAATCGAAGTGGCAGTGGGCAGGGCACATAGCACTTAGAACTGATTGCTTACGAGGCCGAAAATGCTGGTTGCAGCGCGACAACTAGGGTTTCTAGAAATGATAATTATGAAAAGATGAAAACTAGATTTTACTGAGTACATATTAGCGTCTGCAGTTAGTGTATTCCAACCTTAAAGTTTCTTGACCTTTTTCTCCTTAACCCACCTGATTATTAGATACTGCTATTAGTTATTATAATAATTGTATTCAGACTCAAAACTACTTTTGTGTTATGCTAATAAGATTTTTTGTTACTAATCAGGTGTTAGTCATGTTTTGTCGATTTACTAACTAGGTTTATATAGTTTATATAGATGTTATACAGATATAGTGTACAAACTTTATAATTATAGTTAAAAAAACTTAAAAAACCGACTTAAAATACGCAATATGTATAACGCCTACAGAGAAGTGAATAGCACATACGCGACTTGCTCTTCACTTTTCTACAGTTGTTTGGATAAACCAGTTATTTTGTTATAAACCCAAAGTACTGCATTGACTTTGATAAAATTTATAATATATGGGACCACCTCTGAAGTATGATGTACCAAATACAAAAAGAGTCATCAAAGTCAATTCACAATTAGCTGAGTAATAGGTGAACAAACATACAGACCGAATTGATAACCTCCTTCTTTTTGGAAGTCGGTTAAAAAAGTACTTATAAGAGTACTGTTGCCTTACAAAGAGGAGAAAACTAATTTCTACCTCTCAACATTAACTGATTTCGAAGATTATGTTTTATCTCATTAAAATCATATATGTCTATGCCTCTACCATGTTTAAAAAAAACATCATCTCAAAATAATATGTGCCGTTTTTGCATTTTTTCTTGCTTCCTTTTTGGTGTATGAAACAGTTGTGGTTATTAAAATATTTCTTTTTTGATAAACTTGACTGCTAAACTGAAGTATAGAGGAAAATAACGCTAAATAAAGTATTAAATACTTAGGTCTGTCAATTATGACCTAAATAAGTAGGTAAGCTTAAATGTAAGTAGGTACCTACTTACATTTAAGCTTATTACAGGGTAGCGTGCAAATTGCGCATTCAAATCGTGCATTGCTTAGTCTGGTCAACTATGTTGCTGTGCTGTGCACTATGTCTGGGCAATACATTTCCGTAAAGACATTGCCAGTTTTGGAGCACCTCACTGCAATATTTATTTGAACGCATCATTAATTTCAATGCGATATTCGCGAACGCATGTTCCACAATACTTAATTTAGAATGAGACGTGTAACATTGCATATTTTCAGTACATAACTCTTTCCACGTTCGTGCAAAACAAAATTTTATTAATGTATCACCGTCAGAGGCGCAAATCCACGAACTAAATCACACGACAAAAAAAGAAAACTGCTGCTTTGATCTTTATACTCACTTCTCTGTGTGTTTGATGGATCTTTGGTACTTTTTCATTTGCTTATGAACATTTTAGAACCTTGCCATTATAAACCCCATTACTGGTTAAAACGGAAGACTAGTCTGCAAGCAGTTTAGGGCAAAAATAATTCTGGATATCTATTAGCTTTAATATTATTTATTTTTCATATTTTTGGCACTCTCATTTCACATCTCATTCATAAGAAGTCCACTGCTGAACATAGAACTCTCCAAGGATTTCCACGAAAACTGAAAAAATGCGGCCTACTACCAACCATTTACAACAGATATATAGATAGATAAACTATTTATTGTTTTCACCACTATACTAAAACACTAATTAACATGAGAGAGCTTACACACAATCGAAAACAACAGGTGGCCTTATCGCTAAAAACGATCTCTTCCAGGCAACCTTGTGATGGAGATTCCATTTACAACAGAACTAGTATGTATGCCCATATTGCTCATCATCACCATATGTCCCTCTTGGGGCTGATCATCCTACAGCAACAATACAACAAACTGGTGTTCAGCCCTTTCCACCGCCATATTATTTATTTTTAGCAATTTACATAAACTAGTGTGTGTCGTCTACTTAGAGAACAGATGTAGGTTCATTTTGCGTTTTCTACCACTTTTCATCACGTTTTTCAGGCTTTTTTACCTCATCCTTGCTCAAAGTTTTGTAATAGCATATCCTTAGACTTCAAACACTTGTCCCCATTTTTTGGATAGCCAAAATCTCATACAGTATCTTTAGACAGACATACCTAATTTTGTATAAATAGTCTAAAAATACAACTATTATAAATACAATCAGTAAAATAATAACAAACAGAAAATACAAAATGTATATAATAGTAAGGCTTTATTTTGTTTTATGACATTGGACTTTCACAAAAAATATGTTTTTTCTTTATTGTGACAAAATTCTATATGTTCTCGAGTTAATGTCAGCAGACAGAATTGTGTCGAAACGATGTCTCACAAGTGAGATATAAAAGTTTTGACACAAATGGTTTTTGAAATTATTTTTTGTGCTAAAATTGTTTTATGCTGTAATGAACTTTTATGGTTGATTTGCGTAATTTATTGGATTGTTTCGTGGGAATGAATTTCAGGAACAACAATGGCAATTGAAGAAATGTTTAGTTTTGAATACAGTTTGTTAGAGTTGTAAATAAAAGTAATTTAAAAATAATAAACTGACTTCAAACTGAAAAGAAAGAAATAACTCGGTGAAAATCAAAACTGGGCGTCTACCTAAGTAGGTACGTAAACCAACTATTTTTGAGGTCGGTGTCTATGGAGGCCTTAGTTGATGATAGTTATTTAATTTGAAATATCTTCATATATCTTATTTTCTATGAAAAATCCCACTCTTAAATACAGTTAGGTATATTCCCTTTATAATGTACCTACATCATAACCTATGATTAGCAAGAGTTAGTGTTAAAGTTATAAAGTGATTATGCCACGTTTAAATTGTAAATAAAATGTGTAATGTATTAAGGAAACATGATTATTACGTATAATATAGAAAAAAATTCACTAACCACTTTTCCACTCATCTATACAAATAAATAATTGAAATCCTTAAGTTTTTGATATGAGTTCAAATCGGACCTACAAAAAGAGCATCGGGGCGTTTCTTTATGGTCCGAATCGACCTATTCCAAAATATGTCTTCGGCCATTCGCACCGCACCAACCACTGCGGTGCGAATCGGCCCATTCAGAAACAGTACATGGGCGATACGCACCGCGGTTCGAATCACATGCGGTGCGAAACGCCGAAGTACCCGTCAAAGCTCAGATCCGCTCATGTCACTGTCTATCAAACAATTGAAATATAAGGCGTAGACTGTAGACACTGCTCTGCAGTTGCGATGAACGAAGTGAGTGTTGAAAAGCTTTTAGATTTTGATAAAACTTACAGTGACTCCTAAGTTGAAAGATACTTTATTAAAAAATAATTTTTGAAATACGACTTCTAGTTTCTGCGTAATGCGTGAACAAACATACACTTATGAAATTTGGCACACATGTTTAGAATCTGGTATAGACTAACATATACAAAAAGTGTGCAATTCTGACAATATTACAAACATACAGGTCGAATTAACCTCCTTTATTTTTTGAAGTCGGTTAAAAATCCAGTAAATATATAATGCACATTTATATTTAAAAATAAAAAACTATTTTGTACACTGCTTTTTTTTTATTCGCAATTTCTAAAATCTTGTCACTTAGATTTTTGAACCTTTCCGAATATTTAAATGACACCAAAGATTCCTTACCCATTTTAACTTTCATAATAATTATAATAAAACAGGTTTAACTATCCTATTATAGAACCACCAGGTGAGTTGACTACTCACCTGGTGACTACTGTCTACATTTATCTCCCTCCCTCTTACTTCCTCCCTCCCTCTCTCTCTCCCTTCCTCCCTATCTCTCTCTCTATTCCTCCCTCTCTCTCTCTCTCTCTCTCCATTCGAGAGAGAGAGAGAGAGAGAGGGAGGGAATCTCTCTCTCTCTCTCTTTATCATTTTTTTGTATTTTATTCTCTCCCTGTCTCTGTCTATTTTTTGACTATTTACGACTAAACGGCCGAGTATATTTTGTATACTCGTAGATACAGATATTCTAGAGAGAAACCATACAGTTTATGTCTAACTTTATTGTTCATCATCAACATGACACACTCACCACCGCATACCGTGAAACCAGCTGCTTTAAAAGAAAGTAACCACTGCTTCATCGTACAATTCGTATAGTACTCGCTGCCATCACAATATAACCGCATCTTCAAGGTAAGAGACCTTTAAGATGCGATTATTCAAGGTGAGACCTTGAAGATGCGATTATTCAAGGTGACACCTTGAAGATACGATTATAGCGTAATGACACCCCAAATGACAAGGACAATAGATAAGGAAGTGACAAAGAAGCCATCAGCTCGAGTCCGCAACAAATATTTATTAAATAATGTTGCATTAGACCCCGAGCTTATTTCGCGGTACACAAGCGAGGTACTCGTAATCGGCTTACCTCTACTGCCTGTTCATACACAGTGAGTATCATCATACAGAGGAGGCATGTACAAGAATCTTCCCATTATAATGCTGTTATAATGAGGATAAAGGAATTTAGTAAGATTTCCTGTTAATTTAGTAAGATATTCTGTTGATTTAGTAAGATATTCTGTTAAAAGTAAGTTATTCTGTAAGCATATTAGGCACTTTCCCGTCAAGTTTGATGCGCGAGGGATTTATAAACCTATGACAGCAGGCGTATGATATTGTAACATTATTAAAGAAGTTTATGTTAAAATTATCAAATTAGGATATCTAAGATTTTTTTATTATTATTTTAGATAGGGTAACATTTTGCCCGACTGCGTAAGAAGGATACGACTTTAAAGTGCAAGATGTCAGATTGGGCAGATGACTTCATACATGCAGCGAGAAGACGGTGGATGCAAGCCGCATCCAATCGGTCTTTTTGGAAACCCATAGGGGAGGCCTATATGTCCAGCAGTGGACTTAATTTAACGGCTTAGATGATGATGATGATGAAAAAAAATATTGGAATAAGTAATTGAAATTCAGCCGATTTTTACCCGACTGCATAAGACGGAAGGTTATGTGGGTATGTATGTATGTTTCTATATAACAGCCTACAGCCAAAACGGTTTGACCGATCTTTGTCGTTAGATTCGTCTTCACTTCCAGAGTGTCATAGGCTATATTTTTTTGTAATAAGAGTAATATATATGTCGCAAAAATAAAAATAGAACGCGTTTTCGTAACCTCCAACGAACTTTTTCGTAATACACAAGTGATTTCACTATAATTATTCTAAATAATGTGCATTACATAATCTTTTACAGCGATTGTACGCCTACTTTTTCACAAAAAACGTACACTCAACAGCGTATCAAGCGTAACGAATCCGAATTAGACTGCAAAAACTGCTTTTTTGCAGTCGGGTATTTTGTTTTTCTTTTAACATTGATACTTGTAGAGTTAGCTATCTAACAGACATCTGCACATTTACCCCCCGAATCTTTGCCATTTACTAACATTGTGGAAGTTTGAAATTCAGTATGCATGTGTGCGTGTATATGATTACATGCACGGCTTTGTAGTTACCTGTAGTGAAGTTCTGGCAGACGCTTTTACTTGTCACATCTTTGCATAGAGAAGTGAGTCTGCTATTACGCGGGGAATTGCATTTGTGTGAAACTTCTGAACATGTTGCAAATATTTGTTAATGGGGTTCATAAGCACATTATGAGAGACGTGGAGAGCGTCTATTTTATTTCCGTGTATTTTTTTCTCGACTGCTAAAGGTAATATAATGTTTTAGCGTATTTATGTGTCTAATTATTAGCTTGCTCTAAAGTCTATGCCGTTTGACGAAAAACATATTTTTAACCGACTTCAAAAAAGGAGGAGGTTATCAATTCGTAGCGTATATATATATGTTTATGTATGTACACGAATTTCTCCGTCATTCGTGATCAAATTTATGTGTTTCGTGAATTGGCGTATAGAGAAAGCTCCCAAGTTGGTCCCATAATTATTTTTTCAACACACTTGCTCGTATAGTGACTCTTATTCAACCGTTTTTATGGCCGAAAAGTATCAAAACACGCGTGCTTTTGACTTTTCTATTACGGACTAGTGTCTTTACTTTACAGTTTTTTTAAATTTCAACAAAGAGTTTTTACTTTAATTAAATATTTCAGTTATAAACCGTGCTTTTGACTTTTCTATTACGCACTAGTGTCTTTACTTTACAGTTTTTTTTAATTTCAACAAAGAATTTTTACTTAAATTAAATATTTCAGTTATAAACGGGTGTTTTTTTCCTCGCAAGTGTGTTGAAAAACGTCGTATGAAACGCATGTGCATTATGGTCATTACACTCTCGGCTCTATTACGCAATTCCGCCTCGACTGTAATGACCAACTTAGCACACTTGTATCATAATGTACTATAGAAACATTGTTTTATTACTTTTTGAATAATCTCTAAAAATTAAAATATTTTCATTGTATTCCCGAGTAAGTGCGTCAGATTAAGGCCTCAGGGGCTTAAGGATGTGTCGTATCCTCGAGAGTGCTGAGAACTGAGCTTTACCATGCTTTACTTCATTTTGAATGAGTATAACCTCTCTATAGATGAAATCTCATAGATAAGTACTACATACCAATTATCTAGTACAAGAACTTTGTTCCAAAAATCATGGCAATGACTTTACGAAATTCGTTTCTTTTTGTGTAACAAATAGGTGCTAAATTATGCCTATAAAAATATCATTTAGCACGTTTAAATTTCGCGCCATGTATTAAGATGCCGCCGCCGCCTCGCCAATAAAACCACTCGAAACCTCCCGGGGCATAAAAATTTATTAAATACTACCGCCATATACCAGTGAAATATCACTGTTGGATGGGCACGGATTTAGGACTATATATTTAGGGGGTACGAAGACCTACTTGCAGTCTGTATGAACTGTCTGTCAAGAATGCCAGACCGGTAGCCAATGACCTGTTATTTTCTAAATGTTTAGCTTTCATTAGTTTGTAGCTACCGTTTATATTATTTTGAATTTGAAACAAAATAATATTGATTTTATTTCGTGCAATTTGATGCAATTGCTTAAGTTAATAAATTCAGCATTATTTGATTTAATTTGTAATTCTATGACTTATGTTAAATTATTTTTATTAATTACTTTTACTCGTATTATATATTTTTTTTATTCATAATGTGCTTGAACGCTAACTCAACTAATGTAAAGTGACTGTTGCGTTCTACAATGTAATGTAACGTACTAATCTAGAAGAGTGTGTCGAATAGTAATTACTGTAAGTACTTGATTATTTACATCATTCAGTTAAACTTAATGTACCCAGAAAACTATTTCAACAGTCTTCTTTTCTTACATCTTCTGTTACCTAAGCACCAGCATAATTTAAATAAAATGCATTTGAAATATTTTTAATACACCAGTAAGTTACTATTAATTATTATATTGTGCCCCAATCAGCCCCACACCTAAATCCGCCCCCGCTGTCGAATGCTGACCACGTACCGGCATTACTCATTTGGGCGGGCGGTTGACGAGGGCGGTTTTTTTCGTTTTCCGCCCTCGTGCGGCGGAATGCACAGTTTGGTTAAATTGTTGACTGTGATTTAGTATTGGAAAACGATACCGTGAAATGTTTTTGAAAATATGTGGTTAAATGGTAGGTGATAAATACGAATAAATTACGAAAAACACGGCGGATTGAGGCTTCGGTGGTTTTGTGTATGTTTCGAAAGAGAAACGTGTAAGCGTAAAACTTGGTCTGAATAGTAAAGGTATTTCGCCAGCACAATTGTGCAATGCAGGTTAAAAGTAGGTATCCAATTTCTAGTATGGGTAGAGCATTTTAAAATTTGGTATGATTTGGAGGGAAGGATTTATGTCCTGCAATAGCAAATGTATCTCTCAATTTGTTTTATATTAGTGTTACGTTCTTAAAAAAGGAAACGGGAAACGAAAATCGCAATGTGTTGCGTTCAATGTGAAAGGTATGTATATGTGTACAACAGTCGTCTAAATTAGGTTAATGATGGTGATATAAATAGTGTCAATTTTAACTATTCGATTGGCAACCGTGTGCCGGTAGCCGCGGCGTGTGCCAGCCCTACATACTCGCATATACCTATACATGCAGGTTTGGATAAAGATCTTTATGGATGTGAATTCGTATTTATCCAAAAGTTTTATTTGTATTTTTAAAAGATATATTTTTTACAACTACAACAACAACTTAATTAGTCCACGAGTCAACACCACCGCCCACCTTTACTTATACTTTTTCCAACACATCCCAAGGTTGTGTGGAATAGATCGCTTTTACCGATAAGACCGCCTTTTGTACCATTTTTTGTGTTTATTGTCTTATTACTTTATGTGAGGTCAATAAAGTGTTATTGATTGATTGATGGCCCATGGGGTAGAAAGGCAATCTATTGGTCGCCACGTACCGGTAAGCGCAGCGTAGGAAGATCAGCGACAAAATGGTTAAGGGTGCCCGCACACGGGCCACTGGCCACAGCCACAAACGCCGCCGCCGGTTGTAGCGAGTGGCGACCACAGGCGCTTACCGTGTGCGGCGAGTCTATATAAAATGTATGAAAACTACAAGAAATATGCCGGTGGCGGCGTTTTGTGGTTGTGGCCAGTGGCCCGTGTGCGGGCACCCTAAGAGACCTCATGCAAATGGCAACGGTATTCACCATCGTCCTGCCATTTGCATGCGGTCTTTTTGGAAATCCATGAGGGAGGCCTATGTCTAGCAGTGGACTTATTGTGGCTAAAGCGAAGATAATTTCCATACACACTATTTCTAAGTGCGCTCAATTATCGCGCAATCAACATTCAATGTCTTCAAATTCAACGATATTACTTAGTCAACGTGGGTAACTTTGACTCTGCGACAAACATTGTACGTAGAGTTTTAAGAAGGTTCTCGAGTATTTTCTCAAGAGATAAGTAGTCAAAACGACTGTAAGTTAATAAATCAAGTAATTTGACTGGTAATTTGTTGGGAAAAAATCGAGAACCTTCTACATTGGCTATACAATGTATGATGCAGAGTCAAAGTTACCCATGTTGATTGTAATATTAACGAAACAATTTAATGTTATAGTTTATTTTGTTAGTCATCATTTTTAATTTCAGTTAGCATAGCAGTCGATCGTCGCATGTCTGTTCACTATATTTCCTCTGTATAAGTAATGATTTGTTTGTAATCAGATAAAAGTAGGAAATAAACTCGTTTTACAAGTTAGGTATACAGTGCATGCTTACCTGTGTGTTGCCAACCAATTTATGTGTTTATTTTTAAAAGTGGCATTGTGATGTGCCCAGTTTGGCATAAATAAATAGTCTAGTAAAGATTGCATAGTCTTGCAGAAATTACACTGGTATTGCAGAACTTTTAAAAGCGTGATTAGAGAACAAAAGTTATTGGCGTAATACCCGATTTACACGATTTTAGTGGTTAAATATTAAATAAAGTATTAACTAAAATGTTAGCATGAAAACAGTCAAATTAAGTAATATTTATTACTACCTTTTAACTTGGTTAAATTTGACTATTTAGTCGTATGGCTATGATACAAAAAAAATATATTTTAAGCTTTTTTCCTATAATACCGAAAAAGTACTTTTTTTAAATAATTTTATCCGATAAAATGAACTTTTCCATTTTTTTAAACCCAAGTTTATCTAGTCAAAGTTTTCTTTGACGCTTGTTCCTCGCTTAAACTTTGATAGATTTCTCTTGATACTGTCACGAAAGAAAGTACAGTTTTAGGTACATCGGCGATAATAGAACCATTCCTATGAATATAGCTATGCTTTCAATTCTTTTGTGATTAATTTTTACTAAAAGTCTTATATTTTTCCTATGAAAGTTTTTTTAAAGATTGCAAGCTCAAGACAGCGCGGCCCCAGCCCTATAAGGCCACAGGCACAGGGCCGGAGTCAACACTGCATTTATTATTCAGCGCTGCACTACACGCCGTCCCCCCTTTGTACTCTACTTACTGTGTAATCAAGCTAGTTTCCCCTCATTAGCGTGTTGCTACGTTAATGGTATAATAAAAACCCTAATTTTAGATGTTTACATTTTTATAATCTACCTTTTGTACCGATGGTAGCTGAGTGGTAAGGGAGTGGTTAGTGTCTCCGAATTATAATTTATAACTAGTTAAATATGGGTATGTATTTAGAAAAGCATCTTTGAAGGGAAAAATTCTTTAAGCCATCCCTTGAGATAAGACTTCCTGAGTGCGTCTTTCCCGATAGTTATAATCTGGGTATCTTTAAATCGCGAGTGAATTGGTTTCTTCTAGGTAAGCGCGCTCTATCGAATACCACTATGTCACTTAACATCAGGCGAGTTGGCGGTCAAGCGCAAACCTATTACTACAATAAAAAAAATATAAGTAAACTGGATAATTTCTGAAAATTCCTGGAATTTTCCGTAAATCTATTAAAGTCGATTTCGGAACTAATTATACGAATCATCCCTAAATTGGAAGTCATTCGTACTCAACATGATTATATGTAATAGGCGTTAAGAAACGAGGTAAGGTATCGTATCATGCAATCCTAGCTAAGTGTGAAAATCTGCGAGTATATATTGGATGTTTCTTTTACTCAATAAATAGGCATGCGTTTATTGAGTGTTGTGGTCTACGATGGAGTGCTCTTGCCTACAAGAAAATAAATTCACTAGCGATTTGAAGACACTCAAATTTTATATTTAACTGCATAATGGAATGACGCGTAGTGGCGTGGTCATGTCTCTCTAAAGCAGTTCACGACACCGCCAAAAACCTCACCTTTGCATATTAATGAGATTTTATCTATAGACAGGTTATACTCATTGAATATGAAGTAAATGTATGACAAATCTCAATTCTCAGCACTTACAAGGACAAGACACATCCATAAGGCATTTTAGTACCTTGGTGTTGCACTTTCTAAACACGCAAGATGACATTGTCACTGTTCACAAGTCACGGCACTTAGCGTGTAACAGTGTTGCCCGCTGTGTCGCGACTGAAGACAAGTCGGGCGATTACCTTACTTGAGGCTTGCCGCGCAGAGCCTACAAAACTTTATATAAAAAACGACATTGATCGCAAAAATATTGAATTTATTGTCTAAAAATAGTTTAAATTTTCGAATTAAAATATCAAATAAATACCCAATAAATTCCTTTACACACCCAATTGATGCTCAAATGTTAATCTATTTTGTAAGTATAAAAAGGGAGACAAGTAGAAGTTCGGCTTTGAACAAGGCAGTAATTGTATTACACTCACCTCTACTAATTTGTCTGTTAAATTATTCACTAGTTAGAGCAGTGTTGGGCCGAGTCGCGTGAAATGCTTCAAAAACTGTTTGAATATAATTAAACATTCCCGGTGGCGCTGCCCGCCGCATCTACAGGTAGGTAAATACTAAGTATATAATATACTTAGTACTTAGTACGTACACACACGTCCAACACTTCATACAACGGCGCGTAGTATTAAACGGTCAAGCTCTTTGTTGATAAATATTATATCCCGCACCATATTTTATTTTTGTTTTTCATATAGAATAGCTATACGTTTGACCACCAGCAAGCCTGATGGAAAGCGATTCTGTGGCCGAAGATGAAGCACGTAGACATAGAAGATACTTATTCACTCTAGACTTGAAGACACCCGGGTTATAGTTTTCAGGAAACAAGGACAGCGGTAAGGCATTCCATTCCCGAGCGGTTCGCATTAGGAAGGTGGAAGCAAAACGCTTTGTTCGAGCTGATGGCAAACCCATCATGAAGGGATGGCTTGTTACATCTATCTCACAACTGACAAAATAGTCACTATGTTTTCGAAAGATGCAATACATAGAATAAGGTATATTTGCAGAAAAAATATAAAAACGCCAGATAAAAGAAATTGCAAATATTTTTTTTATCAGGCGTTTCAATAGCGACACTAATTTCGAGAATAACAATGTCACTATTTGTTTCTTTGTCAGTTTGTATAATCCCAATTTTCATATGATCATTTTAAAATGTAAAAAGTATAAATTGTTGTACATTAAACTTATTGTTTCTTTCATTATTTTCTAGCTGCTAATTTAACAGCCACTGATGGACCTTTGAAAATAGCAATGGCAATATACTAAACTTACATTGCCCTTACAGAAATTATTTAACATATTTCATTTTAGGATTGAAGAACACCTACCTAACTACTTTTAACCGATTTCCAAAAAGGAGGAGGTTCTCAATTTATCGGAATCTTTTTTATGTATGTTTCCCGATTACTCGAAAACGCCTGGGTCGATTTGGAACTTTTTTTTTTTGTTTGAAAGGGTAGGTACATATTATGGTTCCCAGGCTCATCAATATCGGTTCAGTCAGTAGTTTGATATTTAAAATAAATATGCGCATTTCGAAGTCGGTTTTTCAGTTTTCTTAAATGTCTATTATTCCCATTCAGTGATTATAAGTTTCTAAATATGTGCGAGAGAGACAGCTGCGTGCTTAGGTCCAACCTTAACAATTCTTCTTTGGGCGGAAAATAGTATACTTGTTCCACAGACAGCTAAGTATTTAGCTTTATTTATTTTATTTATTTATTAAGGTACGCCAACAGCACACATATTATAAGGTACAACACATATTGATCATGGTTACATTCTGATACATGTGCCATTTATAGGCATACACAGCTTGTGATAAACTTATCTTGCTAATGTACAGACTTTAAATTAATATCTAACACACCTATCACACATACACATATCTTTGTTTATTAAGAACACCAAAAGCATGTTATCACTCATGTTTAACGCAAATAAATTTACTTTGACTTTGACTTTGACTTTGACTTTGATCTAAAAATTAACTAAAAAAAATCTGAAATTTATCGAAAGAGTAAAAGACAGAAAACAATCAAATAACATTGAACTGCGGATGT
The DNA here is from genome assembly GCA_947563715.1 of Lycia hirtaria. Classification (NCBI taxonomy): domain Eukaryota; kingdom Metazoa; phylum Arthropoda; class Insecta; order Lepidoptera; family Geometridae; genus Lycia; species Lycia hirtaria. The sequence continues at coordinate 16,207,757 of OX387384.1, forward strand.
GGAAGCACATTTTCATTTATTTTTAGCTAATATCTCAAAAACTTGTTTCTTAAACTGTATTAGAGTGCATGAGAAAATATCCACGCTGCTGCCGATATCATTATACGATGAACACATGCGCACCTTAAGTGAGCTCAACTCAAACCGAGGTTAGTACGATACATTTGACGGCCAAAAGTTTTATTAATCATAGTTCTTCTTCTTTTTTATATTGGACCCGCATTAAAGCATTTGCCAGTGTCAAGTATTAGGATTTTTTCAAGTTGCTTGAATAAAACAAGTTGTAAATGTTCTAGTCACAATCTAAGTCACGTATACAGTCAAGTCAATTTATAAGTCGAGTCCTGCTTCCGTAAAGTGGTGGCGACTTTACTAGAAGCTTCTATGGAGTTTTGCCGACAACGTAAAATCACACGTTTTACTTCTTTATTTCACTTGCCCACACTCACGCACTTTACCGAACACTTAATGAATAAAACAACACCATTTTAGTAGCATTAATGTTCAAAATAACACAAGTATAGAAAAATAAAACAAAGCAACAACACGTTACTAATATTCCCGCCAAAACTCCATAATCATATTTCTGGGGTAGCGTAATTGAGTAATTTGACGTTTTCGAGCAAGTATGGACTGTCAATATCGCCATGGATGATCCTAAGTAAAAAATGCAGATCTCGTTGTTTCTTCTTCTTCTTTTTTGTATTGGACCCGCATTAAAGCATTTGCCAGTGTCAAGTATTAGGATTTTTCAAGTTTTTTGAATAAAACAAGTTAATCACACGTTTTACTGCTTTATTTCACTTGCCCACACTCACGCACTTTATCGAACACTTAATGAATAAAACACCACCAGTTTTATAGCATTAATGTTCAAAATAACACAAGTTTAGGAAAATAAAACAAAGCAACAACACGTTACTAAGACGTTCCCGCCAAAAAACCATCTCGTTGTTTGCGTCTCATCCGGAGCGAAGACATTTCAAAAAATGCAAGACGGCTGATATCTACTCACATTTTGTTTAAAATACAAATTCGTCATATTTAGTTTTGTTTTTGTTGTTTTAGTTTTACGGTAGTAGCACGGGCAATTTTTTATTGCTGTTCTAAGAACTTTCAACTAAAAAGTAGTAAGAATTCAATTATCGGTGTTACTACTAGTAGTAACATTGGTAGTAGCAAGGGCAACAAACCGGCTGTCATAGTCAATCCTGTGAGATATGCCACTACTAGAAAACGCGAGTAATCTTGTGAAAGAACGCTGTAGACTCTCAATACGTTGTGAGTGACGACTATACAGAGGATTCCACACAGAAGATGCGTATTCGAGATGACTTCGAACAAGTGAGTTATACAGCAACTTTTTGGTGCTAATGTTACGGAAGCTTTTTGAGTTACGGTTAATAAACCCGATCGTTTGTGCAGACTTTGTAACTATTGCATCAATGTGAGATTTAAATGTAAGTTTTTTGTCAATTATAACTTCCATGTCACGTATATCATCCACTTCCTCCAGGATAACTCTGTCAAGTGTGTAGGTATATTCTATGGGTCTTTTTTTTCTCGTGTATTTAATGTAATAACATTTTTTTGAATTGAGAAACATTTTATTCTGGTCGCACCATAACTTTATACTGTTAATATCTTAGCTTTGCTTTTGAACGGACGTCAGAATTTGAAACTTCAATAATACCAATTCGTTACATCGTTAGCAATCCTCGTTAACCATCTCGAGTGTTTGAGAAACACAGAGTGTCGCGGCAGATGCGATTAGATTGAAAAACATTCACTCAATTTCCTGCCCGAAAGGGAGTCGGCGAGCTCCCGTAAGCACTCAGTACAGACAGCAAAATAATTAACAAAATTATAACTTAGGTTTTCGATTGTTATTCAGTTATACAAGCTTACTTTGACCGCAGTTTTAATTTTAGTTTAATCCTTCATGTTGTTATTTCTTTACAATATTAATCATAATCATCATCATCATCTCAGCCATAAGCCGAATATAAGCTCCTGGATTTCCAAAAAGAGCGATTACAACTATTTTACAAAAAGTTAACGCAATCCAAACTGCATGAAAATATTGTGTCCGCTATGAGCGAAACTGTTGGGATTTGTAAATATTTTAAGGCCCTCTATTTCTGACACAGTTTGACAATAAACGATTTTGATTTTAAATTATTTGGGTAATTAGTTGTTAAAATATAGGCGACAGGCCCTTGAAAATTGATTCATTATATTAACATTATATTATAGAAAACTTACGCTTTTTCCCATACAGTGTTGTCGGCAGACCAACACATTATAAAGCTTCTTGACAATATATGTATTTGACAATAATTGTTAGAGAGTTATAAGACGTACCTACTGGCCTATAGTGATAGAGAGATAATCTATCACATACAATAACGCCAATACATTAAATAATTTTCACAATATGCCTGGGAAATAAAATATCTAGCTCATTTATGTCTCAGCCCTGCAAGGCAATCAAACTTTAAAGGAAGTTGGAGCAAAATATCTTCTCATCTAAGCGATTTTGTACTCAGATTAAATAAATCGCTACTTGCTTGTATTTGACAATAAAAATCTTGAAAAATTGCATAACTACCATCCCGAACGAAACGTTTTAAATCCACTTTCATTGTAACAGATGCTAAATTATTGAATACTAAAAGTAATCTTAAAAAGATAATATCCAAGCCTACCTAAGCAAGATCTATCTTAGAACAGAATATCGCTTAACATCGGGCGAATTTGCGATCAAACTCTAGCCTACAAATTATTATTTTTTAAACTTAACGTTGTTGTTTTTTCTATCGCTACCGAGTCACGGCTGCATTCTGACAAATCCGCCGCGGTGAGTAGCCGATAGTAAGACGTATATATTTGCTGACGGTACTTCGTCCGCAATCTGAGGACGCTACGTTTTTAAATTACTAACCGTCGCTCTCTCTCTGCTGACTCTACCATGTGATTTATTCGACTCGACCGAAACTATTTGAATATCATTGAGTTTATATCATATAGCATTTATTATAGGCTATTATTTAGGTTCACACAGTATTTATACGAATTTATACGAAGTTTCCGGCAGCCTAGTCGGGAGACCGTCTGACTTGCGATCCGCAGGTCCTGGGTTCAAATCCCGCGGCACGCACCTCCTTTTCGAAGTCATGTGCGTATTGTTGATTGCCGCCAACTTCAAACGGTGAAGGAAAACATCGTGAGGAAACCTACATGTCTGAGAATTCTCAATGATCTTGAAGATGTATGAAGTCTGCCAACCCGCACTTGGCCAGCATGACTATGGCCTTACCCTTCTCACAATGAGAAGATGGCCCGCGCTCATCAGTGGGACAGTTTGTACAAACAGGGCTAATTTTTTATGCCATTTATGTTTACGAGCAATTCTTGTATATATATGTTACAGTTAAAACCCGTTTTTAGATATAACGCGTTTTCCCTAGTTAGAACTAGTTTTCACTAAATGCCTTTGTTGAAACTAGAATTAACTAGTGAAAACTAGAATTTACCACTAATATTTTTGATTTTCAGTTAAAACTAGTTGTTACTAACCTAACCTAACCATACCCCCCCCCACACACTCCCCCACACTCCCCCCCCCCCCCCCCCCTACCCTCTTCCCTTTTTTCTCCCCATTACCCTATCCTTATCCAAGGGAAACAGTGTGTGAGTAGCCCATTAGCCCCTCTGTTTCCATACTCCCCTCCTCAAAAAAAAAAACCTATCCTAACATTAGTTAATTCTAATTTCAACAAAGGCATTTAGTGAAAACTACTTCTAAATAGGGAAAACGCGTTATATCTAAAAACGTGTCTTAACTGTGACATATATAATCTGAATCTCGGAAACGGCTACAACGATTTTAATTAAATTTGTAGGTAGATTAGGGGACGATAAATCGATCTTGCTAGGTTTCATTTTAGTGAATCCCGGGTTTGTTCGTATTTTTTGTCATAAAAAAACCGAGTGGAGCTCGGTCGCCCAGGTACTATATAGTAATTTATTTCATTAAAACTTAAAAATTAAGAAATAAAATTAATAAATTAATAATAGTAATTTTGTTTTTCTATAAACATAATATATAAGGTGCTTGTTGTTTCAAAATGTATCTTAAATCAAGTAGGTAATAAGTAACTAAAATACGTCAAATCCTGAAGCTCGCATGTCCCGTCCGGGGCCCACCTGCGTCCCTAAATAGATTCGGTTAAACCTTGTCCCGTCCCAATAAATTAACTGTCCTTATGCAGACCCTTTCTTTCAGGCCCTGATTTCATTCTGTATTCTCTTTGGTTTCAAATTGGTACGTTCAACGACCAATTTTGGTTGTACACCGGAAAAATAGCGTAACTAAAATTGTCCGATTAAAAACATGAGTATTGTTTTGGGAAATATGCTAGTGGCGACATTAGTGAAAACTGCGTCCTAGTCACTTCCTTGCTGGCTTTTACGATTTAAAATATAAATTACTGTGTAGCCTTTCAGTCGTGTATGAATTTTAATAGTAATTTGGTTTCCTACCAATTCAAGATCAAACTGCCTAACTGATCGGCACAATTAGGTACATAAAACATTATTCAAGCAATATTATTCATAGATACTTTAGGTAAAGTAAGAAGCCGTGACATAAGACGTGTGTTGCCATTTTGAAAATAAATGTAATCCCAGTGGACTTTTTGAGTAAGTTTTTATTTTATTTGTTTTCTGTATATATATATTATTTTTAAGTAGTCTTAATGTGTAGATAGTAATGTATAGTTTAATAAGTTGTAACGGAGTCGAAATGTATGGAGTTTAGGACAAAATTCTTAATACAATTCAATGTAATGCTTACCTTGGATTGCCACAGGGATATGAAATGCAATTTAGAGGCAAGCAGAGGTATAAGGTAGCATTGAAAAGATTGTTTCTAGATAAAATACCAGAGTAAATCAATACATATGTACATCTTTTCAATGCTACCATCTACTTAGTTTATCAAATTTGTAATAACAAAACATTGATGAAATGATGATGATGTCAAAAACAATCACCTACAAACGAAAGAATTGTTATTGTGGATGAGAGTGTATTATCTGCCTACAAACTGTTATGCAGTTTGGCAGAATCATCTCATAAATTTTCATGATGTAATTGAAGAATAAATAAATAAATAAAAATAAATAAAACTTAGATAAATAATATAGATGAACTCTTTATTATACACGCCTTAGAGCTACAAGTCGAAGTCATCGAAGTCGTAGAAACTAGTCTTTCAAATTTTATCAAAATCGGTTCAGTGTTTTGGTTTTTATAACAAAATAACTGGAAAAAATATGTCATCCAAATAAACGAATACCGCGCTCAAGCTTCGATGAGTTGTATTCGTGTAGCAGTGTAGGACTCAACTACATGCACATTGCGTTAGTGTGTGTGCCCAACGGAACTCATACGTACAAACATACAACTCGAATACAATCAAAGCCCATGCGCAATCATAACTTGCACCAAGGAAATAACTATAGCTACAAACCAGAAAATCCTGACATAGCACGCGATGTTGCCATTTCGTAAAAATCGAACGCATAGACAATGAAACTAGAAAATTATGTCAATTTTTAGACAAATAAAAACCGATCAGACAGAAACAAACTATTATTTTACAGAATCTGAATAGACAAGAGCTTGCTGTAAACACCAATAACTTACTTAAAATGTTCGAAAACACCATTATTAAAGCCATGAAGTGAAATCAAAGCGCGGTTATACGACAGGCAACTTTATTCAGATTTGAGGGTAGACTGTGCTCCGGACAGTTAGTTATGGTGGTATTATACTCTGCCGTAATGTATGGCCGAACGGAGAGATGTATAGCAAATGTATGGTAATGTACAGTCGAGTGGAAAAGTGTTCAGTTATAAAATAAAAGTAAATAAATATTGGAGTTTCCGCCAGCCAAGTGGTGAGACCGTCTGATTTGCGATCCGCAGGCCCTGGGTTCGAATCCCACGGCACGCACCTCTGTCTTTTCGAAGCTATGTGCGTATTGTTGATTGCCGCCAACTTCAAACGGTGAAGAAAAACATCGTGAGGAAACCTACATGTCTAAGACTTCTCAATGATCTTGAAGATGTGTGAAGTCTGCCAACCCGCACTTGGCCAGCGTGGCATACTCTGACCTAACCCTTCTCACAATGAGAAGATGGCCCGTTCCCAGCAGTGGGACAGTTTGTACAAACAGGGCTGATAAAAAAAAATATATTACATACATATTTTTTTATTGCTGCAAGTCCCATTCTGTTTTCTGAATTTCACATACTAGTTTTGCGCCGCGATTTCACCACCTAGTGATGATGATAATGAAATATAGCTTATGTCCTTCTTTTGATTTTTAGCTATTTCTGTATAAAATTTTGTAACGAAGAGAAATAGAGAAAAAAAAGAGAAATTTGCTTTTAACGGACTTTTATTAGTATTCGTTTCAAGGTTGCCTAGAACAGTCATTACATTAGCTTGCTTAGTTCATATAGTTTGTAATTTCTGATATAAAGAGTATGTATATATGAGGTTTTATCTGTATACTGTTAGGTAAATATTTCTTCTGGGACATATAAACAATAGAACAATGTTTAAGCATTCAGAATGCATTAGCATGCTAATCTAGACTCTAATCTTTATCTATCTTAGAGACCATGACATAAGCACTGCAATAAAATTACATTACGTTTGCAACCTTTTTTTTCTTTCTATCAAAGCTTTCCTTTCGAGTTTTGAACACGAGTGTACCATAATGGCGAGTATAAAACAAAAATGGCGCTCTAGGTGCTAACACTAGTTAAATCATGCAAGATACAATTTATGGACGCACGTACGCGCCCGGGTTTGCCCGGATAAGCTAGTTTTACTGGAGCTTTAGCAATTTACTATGTTTATGGGCGAATTCAATTTTATTTTAATTTTAACATACTTTCATCGCTCGTAAAGAAGATTAGAATTTTAACTTGAACTTCTTTATAAACGTAATTACTTACTTTTATCAAATTTTAATTTTATTGAGTTACTTTTAATCAGTTGATAATATAGCGTAATTAGCTACCTATAGCGTAATAATTTTTTTTATAATTTTTGTAGATGCACAAAAAAAAATTAGCTACTCCACATAAAAGTTTATTACTATCTATGTCTTCTGTCTTCTCTTCTTCTTCTTAGTCGGATTCATTCTTGGCAGAGTGGACGTGGTCAATGGTCATCGTTTCCGGTAGAGGGTGACACGTTTCACAATCCGTCGCCATTTCTCACGTACTAGCGCCTTTCTCGTGCTTTCGTTCACGGGTCTGACAATAACAGAACAAAACCTATTTAAAAAATATTGAACGTTGCACTACTACCATACAGATAAAAGAGCGATGCTTAGCGTTTTTGTCTGTCTGTTTGTCTTTACGGTGATCCCGATCGAGAACGTTTATTAAAAATGTATATAACTTATACTTTGTAAATGGATTTTGCATACTCCTTATCCCAAAAAAAGGTCTTAGAAACATCAATGAAGTTTTACTTGAAATTTAAATGAAGCAAACTTCATTTGGTAAGTTCATTCAGCAAAGTCGCAGTCGTCAAGTGCCTGTCGACGAATTAAAAAAAACTTATTTTAGTCATAATGGTCTTTAATACTGTAGCCTATTGATATTAAATTGGTAATTTTATTAATAATATCACATTATTTGCTAAGTAAGCATCAATTATGATGTGTGCAAATTGTGCAATTATGAAGTTAGCAACTATCGTTGAGTAATAGGCTACCTATTCTGAAAGTCGTCGTTATTATCATGAAGTTAGCAACTAATCGTTGAGTAATAGGCTACCTATTCTGAAAGTCGTCGTTATGCAATTAACCGAAAACAAATCTTTCAGAGCAATAAAGTTGATTCATTAAACAATTTTAATTTGCAGTATTTCATCGAAGCCGTTTTGAGACTTTACTTCAAGTTATAAGACAAAGCGGGCTTAGTTAAGCAGATTTTTATAAAACATAAAATATTCGGAAAATGTTAGTCTTAAGGAAAAATGTTCAGAATAGAACTAGTTGGAAAGTATCTTAGGATAGTTATTAAAAACAAATAAATCGATAGATTTTGTCACTCTGTGTTTGTAAAATAATCACAATGTACACATTTTATATCCCGTATCACACGGCGGCAGCAAATAGTCAGCGTCATTATCATAATAATAGATGTTAATAAATATTAGTGGACATTTCACACAACACCATCTAGCCCAAACAAAACAACTTGTTACGAGTATATAGGAAACATCGATTTCCACTACTAGTGGACCACTAGGGCTAGTTGAATTTGTAAACAATTTCAAGAATTCAAAAGTATGCAAAACCTCATGAAAAAAGACTTCACGATCACGTAAAGTTGGGGACATCAAGTTCCTTTACAACACAAATTTAAAGTTTAATAAACTATACATCTTTATAATTTATTTATACTTATAATTAGAACACAGTTTCTGTTTTACCATCCATCTTGGCTCTTATAAATAAATTACAATTATAAAATTAAATTATATCATAAAACATCATATCATCCTACTAGTCCCCGCGTCTCCACGCTGCGCCAACAGCCGGTCTGATCTGCCACATTAGAAGTTTTATGTCAACAACCCACTCTTTCTTATAAATTGAGCCACACCCGAGCAGTGCTTTTAGTTACATCATCGGAATATTAATTTTTGCCCTGGGAAACGTTTCATGATGAATTTTATTATCTGGGAGGTCCCAACTGAATCCAAATTGGGTCATTACTGCCAAATTGATAACACACTATGAACGGGGAACAATCATTTTGTTCTCGAGAAGATTTTTGGTGATTTATTGAAGCTGACGCCATTAGAAAGTAATAGGGCTTCTTTTGATTGCAATTTAATGGCATTTTTGCGACGGTTCGGTCTATAAATGGGGAAAATCTTGGAATTGAGCGATGTTTTGTACGTCTAATTTTCTGATGTAAGATTATGAATTGACTAGATGTGTTTAGCAGCTTCACTCGTATTGTGATGGCAAATGGTGTTTGTGATGCTGATAAAATGTAAAAATTACTTAACTCCTTCGTCTGCCGACTGCGACTTACGTTTTTTTTTTAATTCTTTTTTTTTCTATTTTCTACGAGTATGTTTTAATTATGTTATGAAATTTTGTTCTGTTGACATTTCCAAGTGCTCCTATGTGTTCCGGTTGTAATAAATGAATATAACTATGATTACCAAATTTTAAAATTACAGTGAAGTAGAAATAGATATTTTTATTTGCGACAAAAAACAACTACAATTTAAAAACATAAAAATAATAATAAGTTGTCACAAACCGATTCCAACTCAGCATTAGCTGGCTAAATTAACCAGCGCTGGTCTTCCGTTGGATCCAGGAGGTGACGTCACGTACACTCACTATATTTACCCACATGCATAGATAAAAAAAATCTACAAACATAAAAAGAGAACATTGGCGAAGCAGCCGCAATCATAATACAAATAATGATTTTGACTGTTGTGGAAGAGTGCACTATCCGGTGTCACTGTCATTTTTACTTTTATCATAATTTTATGGTATATATTTTTTTTTTTAAGTAGAGCTTACAAATTAACGAATTAACGGTTGGCTATTAACCAACTAGAAAAATATAAACTTAGTGAACATTTCTAGTTTTAGTTTAAAGTAATTTATAGATTGAAATAAGTCTACAATAATTGTGATGTGCAACTATGGAACCCTGCACAGCGCATGGTTCAACACGCACTTGGTTGATTTTGTACACACACACAAGTACCACCGAGACTGTACTCGTTTACTGGACCTAGACAAACAAGCGGTCGTTAACCTCGCCTAACACAATTATTATTTATCTTAATAACAATAAATAGTATCCACAGTCCCGCAACATAATCTGTAGCACTAATTACGCCGGATAATGGTTCATAATTTAGCCAAATGCTTCGGGTAATTGATACGTCCGTCTTTATGTGCGCTTATAGCTTATGTAGGGTCGCCAAGGGCTAGAGGTTATGTCTAGTAGGCTATGTAGATTATAGGTAAGTTATTCTTAGAAATATTATTAACTTATTCCCTTAAAAAAAACGATTTAATACTCAGTATTAGGGGCTCGGGTCACAAAACACAACTTGAAAATGGCAAATGCGCTGACTGCTCGAATCCACATCCCAGTAAAGCGAAAAAGAAGAAGAAAAATGTTCCGACATATGTCCGACATGGTTCAATACAATGTCAAATGTCATGGAGTTTTTCTAATAATTTGACAGCATGGTAAAAATACTTTCCCTAGAGACGATCCGTCTTACATAAAAACGCATGTTAAAATCTTATTTCCTGAATATAAACTTCTCATTTTCTGTCAGACGGTAACTCTCATGCACGAAAACGGAACAAAACACCGTTTAACTAAAATGCATATATTCACCGTTTATGTAATGTTAAGACGGGAAAAGAACAGACAACTTCAAGCGTACTTTCCGAGTATTAGAAAGGGAAAGTACATAATATTTTATTTCCTCCTTGCCATTCCAGACTTATTGGTAACTGGTAACTAGTTACAGTAGTAAGATTATTTCCAATTGCAAGCCAATCGTGCGCGTAATTACGGTCAGGAGTTGTCCGTAACTCTGCGTAAGTTTCCGTAACCATCAGTTATGAACGCAAACATGCTGACTGGACTTGATTAGCAATATTGTGCGTCATTACTCTGTTATTACATAGTAGCAGTAGTTTGTTTCTCGTTTCTAGTTATTCTTATATTCAGTAACACAATGTGTTATGTAGAATTTGTTGTTGAATGTAGAATATGTTTTTTTCTGTTGTGTTTTTTTTGTCACAATACAAGTATAAGTTTAGAAAACTCAAAAACCCCCGATAAAAGAACGGCTGAACCGATTTTGATGAAACATACCTAAGAACACTTCGACTTCTGGCACGTTTCACATCTTTATTTCATTTGCGCACATTCAAGCACTTGATCGAACACTTAATGAATAAAACACCACCATTTTATCGCATTAATATTCAAAATAACACAAGTTTAGGAAAATAAAACACGTTTCCACGACCTACTTTTTTTTGGATTCGTTTGGATAAAACACTAAACCCCTTACTGGAAACACCACCGTCACCTACTTACCCAAATAAAAGATTAACTCCCCACCTCCACATTTTTTGTTCCCAATAAAAAGTTCTACCAATATCGGCCACATAGTGTGGCATCCCAAACTTCCTAACACGACGACAAACTTACTTATAGTGAATTGAGGGAGCTGCAGTCGCATTTTCTGAGACGATTCACAGATAAATCCTAGATTCATCATTTGGTCACTGTATAGTTAACTTGGTTGCTCAGGAGCCAAGTTGGACCCCACGAAGAAAAGTTAGTATCGAAACGAAACTGTCAACGGCAGGTATGGCAACACTTTGGGGAAGTTGCGGATACCGTTGTTTGGATATTTTTCTTTCTATTTTTTCATCAAAACTAACTGCACCTCGCGGTTTTCCTCGTTTATCTTTCACACAATTTTCTAGTTGTCTAAATACAGTTGTTACCCGCGACTTTGTACGCGTAGGAAAAACTACCGTCAAAATTAATAATAAGTAGTAATCGTTGACAGTTTATTAGCGAAGAACCTCGACCAACATCTCAAGAGGCTTTCGCTCGATAGGTGGATCAAGGGTAAAATACAAAAGCCTGTCGTTCTGGACTCGGCACGCATTGTCAGGAGGTTCCTTAGTCTGTAGCCCCCACCGCCAGCAGTTTGAGCCTTGCTCCGCAGCCAACGACATCCTAGTTTTCCCTTTTTTTAATATCTATGTCTTATATTTATATTGTAATTAGAAATTAATATCAATTACATAATCTACACTAAAACAATGTCAAAAAAAACAAACAATGCAACGTCACATCGTAGGACTAAAACATTAACTTAACGAGGTATCTCCCCGCCCAAACGTGCCCATTAGGCTGTCGGCATTACCGCGTTGTATGGCCAGAGATATTATATTCTGAATTAAGAATATGAATATGAGCAGTAGGTCTCGTAAGTACAGACTTTTTACAACAAAGTATTGTTGCAAAAATTTAGTACCCCCAAGTTCCTAAAAATTTAGTACCCATTAGTTCGTAGAACTAAGTTATAAAGATAAATAGACTATTTGATCCTAAACAACTATTTAATCACTTCATCCGTGTTCAAATCATCAATTCGCTGCAAATTCAATACATGCACAGTAATCAAGTAATCAACAATAGTCTTGTTTGTTAATCTATATCCGATCTAATCTATATAATTAACCTGCGCTACGCGGCGTGTTTGTTTGGGTTCTATTGGAACAACGGCATACATTGCGATTATTTAATAAAATTATAGTTTAAAATATAGAAACAACTGACTTCAATCTCTGACAAACTTAATGGGGACAGTTCATATTTTTTTACCTATTTAAAAAAAAAAAATTCAGACAGAATAGACCATTTAAAGACACTAAATTGAATGATTTTGGTATTGGTGGAGTAGTTATTTTATAAAAAAAATATTAAAATTATATTCGTCGTGAGGAACACGTCAAGTCATAACTAGCGTAATATTGAACATAGTGATGCCAATATAAATTAAAAAAAACTCAAGTTACTTTTTCTCACTTTTCTTTTCCTTTTTTTTTTCATTTCATTTTCTTATCACTTCTCATCATGTATTTCCAGTCCCTACATCATGATTCCATCATCAGATCAGCTCCAAGTTATAATAATTTTGCATTGTCATCCGTTTATATACGAGAAGGCTTAGGCTTATACAAATTTTCACCTCAATCAGAAACCGGGAAGTGGGTCGAATTACAAACACCCATACAGTTGAATCTTAATAAAGTCTAGTAACAAGTACCTAAGTTTAGATAACGAAAAAACTCGACATACTAACGGTTTAACTGATTTTATTGAAACAGCCATAAACACTCTCAATCAAATCCTCTATGAAAACAAGAAAATTAGATCAAAATCGGTGCATCCGTTTCAGAGCTACGATGCCACATACAGACACACAGAAACACGTAAAACTTAAACCAGTAGATACCTAACTTATGTAAAATTATCTACTTGCTAGGAATGAAGACCAAGCTAAGCATGCAAACCATGTCAAAGGGTTCGTATTGCTATAGTGGTAGAACCTAACTATGATGCCAACTTAATTCTAAGCTGAACCCTTGCCCAAAGCTGAGCATAACTTAGGTAAGTTCGACACTCCAAGCACTCGTTCTTAGTGTAGAGCAACTAGCTTTGGCGTCTACTTATATTCTAGTGCTCTCCACACTACCCTCATCGTACGTAATCTTCTAAATATCGCTATTCACTTGTACAATTTAAAACGGTTCGGCCGATTTGGATGAAGTTCCTCGTATCAAAAGCGGAAATGAAATAAGGCGTACCTACTTTTTATACATTGCATATATAGCCGGACAACTCTATATTTTTAGGGCATATCACATTTACTTATTTATTTTATTTTATTTACTTTTTAATATTTTTGTATCGCTACTTTCTATTTGTGTTCTTTCTTGTCTTTTCATATTTAGTTGTTATTCCCATCTTAATGTATTGTCTTTAGAAATAAAAAATAAAAAAACAGTCTTTACTTTGACTACGTTCCGTTGACTACTTTTTGACCAGGGTATAGATCTCATACAAATGGCAGGAAAACGCTGGGTGCAAGCCGCTTCTAACCGGTGAAAATCTATGGGAAAGGCATGTCCAGCAGTGGACTTATTGTGGCTAGATAACGATGATAAATCAACCAAACTAAGTAGCATCCATAGTAACCAACCAATACTTAGTATCTACTAAATCATATAGCAACCTAGAGATCGACATAATCTTCTGCGCTCCAGAATAGCCGCACAGCATCCTCTCAGTTGTAATTATCTTAGCAACAAAGCTGGTATCGTGGCAGTAGTAGTTGAGAGCAAACGTAGTAGTCCTACTCCGCAGTATACTCCGGGGCCCGCGCCGGCCGCTAAGTATCCGCCACTCTCCGCGATCCGGCGCTAAGCTCATTTCGCTCGCTTCGCTTTTATAAAACTGGCTAAATTCCTACACGGACCGCTTTCAGCTTCGTTTTGGGAGATGTGGCACTTTACTAAGGATTTATTATTTTTTGTCTCATATTCAACGTCTTTAAGACACGAATGAATCGGTTTCTGCAAAGGGCGCTCCACCGTTTCCCGCGCATACCTAAATATCAGGTGAATTGGTGGTCGAACGCAAGCCACATGGTTTAAATGAACTAGGTACTTTTGGTACATTATATAAACATGATGTATGAACTTGGTTATATCATATACTTAATGAACACCAGCAGCACACCACACAACAACGGAAAACCATCGCTGGTTAATTTAATCAGCTAATGCTGAATTGGAACCGGTTTGTGACAAAAATGACTGTAGTTTTTGTTTTTATGTTTTTTTTTGTCACAAATAAAAATATGTCTATGTAAAAACTAGCTTCGCCTTGTTCTTTCACTCACGTAGTAATGAAAAGCGCCGATGATTATGATAATGAAATATAGCCTATGTAATATATGTATAGCCTCTTCAGGTTCTCATTTATCTCTTTACCAAATTTCATAACAATCGGTACACCCGTTTGGTCGTGAAAAGGTAACAAACAGTAGGAGAGAGAGAGAAAGTTACTTTCGCTTTTATAAAATTACAATTAGGATAGCGTTATTCAATTACATGTGTACTGACTATGGAGTACGAATTTCTGATTAGAAACATTTGCAACATCTACAGGTTGTACTTGCTTAGGTCAAGTCTACGAAGCTACGCTGCTACGCGAAACTGACTACGTAGCACGTCGTAGCACGTACGAGTACGGCACCACGAAGAACAAAGTTGTTGCTACGAAATGGAAATAAAAATTTGTGTATGTATAAACATCTTTACAAAAAATAGTAACTACATAAATAACGAATACAACATACTACGACTTTTCTTTTATTAATCTAGAGGTAAGTACCTATTAGGCAGGTAGCTGTCACGCATTTCATAAGTAGGTATATCTTTAGAAATATAAATTAAATTAAATTAATCAATTAATTAATTAAATCTTTCACTGATGTGCGTGAAATTCACTGAGTGAAGATATTATAATCTTGTTATATTTTTTATCACTTTTTAAAGTTTTTTGGTGAGGACCGCTTGACGTTACAACTAGGCTATCACAACCTTAGTCATTTTGACTAAAGATATATTATGTACCTATTTTATAAAATAATAAAACTTCAAATACGTAGGAATACATACTTGTGAGAATGGCAAATCCTCCAACAGCAGCCTTGTATTTTTTAATCCAAGTCTTCTATTGCATCACCAATCAACTTGCATTTCTAACATGGTCGAGGAAGCTTCTCCACACCGCATCCATTGCGCTATTACTTCGCTTCCAACATCCCCCTCATCTCTCTGAGCGTCCGCAAGCCGAATGAAATTTCAGTAATTTGGTAAAGCGAATGCAAGGTACGGGACCCGAGCGGGATTTTCTTACAATCCATGCTTTGTTTTGAAAGCCGCGTCCAGCCAAGTCTGACCTCTCAATTTCCTCACTTCTAGAACAGCGATAACGATTTTGCAGGGATCTTTACGAGTGGTCGGGTAACTCGCAAATATGCAGTGGCCAAGCGGCTTATTAGAACAATAATAAGAGTCATAATAGTTTGCCTTTGTTCGAGGCTGCTCGGACGGATTACGGAATGTGGCAGTTTTCGTTTTGATTATTAGATGCCTTTTGTGGAACGTTCAAAATGACAGTTGGTCATTTGCGAATGCAAATATACATATATTATATATGCATATTACGTTGTAATAACGTATAGGTATAGTCTAGTAACCGCCTTGATGCCGGGGCACTAGAATACGGCATTGGTATCAGCTGCTTGTTGTAAGAGCCTATTAAAAGAGGACTTCTGGGCCCAGGGTTAGTCGGGTATGAGACCTTGGTCCCTGGCGTATTACTCAGAAGGGCCGAGGAGGACGCGAGTGTCTCAAAGCGGTTGTAGGTCTAGCAGGCTGAGAAGGAATTGTGAGGAATTGTGTCGCAGTGCTGGAGTCTTCAATACGAGAACCCGGAGTCTTCTGTTTAGCACAAAGGCTGGTCACCGGGGGGCTTTAGTACAATCCTACATAACCCGGTTCCATCCCCAACCTACACCTACGTACCTAAGTATTTTCACTCATCTCACTCACTCATCTCAGCCATAAGAAGTCCACTGCTGGACATAGGCCTCCCCCATGGATTTCCAAAAAGACCGATTGGAAGCGGCTTGCATCCAGCGTCTTCCCGCCACTTGTATGAGGACTTGTAAGTATTTTATAGTATTATAACCCACAGTACCCAGTGGCCTTTCATCCATAACTAAATAAACCGTACAACAAAGTACCTATGTAATATGAAGATGAAATAGAAAATAGATACCTGTTTAACCCCACTTCGTACGGTTTAGCGGAAGGTGATCATATCGTCTCTCGTCAAAGGAAAATTGATCACTTTCGGCGGCGATCCTTTACACTTTTCCTGTAATCCCTTTTCATCAACCACACAAGTAGGTATACGAGTACTGTGTACTGGCACAGATTATGAAACCACAGATGAACAAGTTATTGTGTATTTTTGTTAATTCCAGAGCTATCGTTGTAGGGAATGAACATTGTAATGAAAACTCTGTGAATATTAAAGCCGGAATTATCCGGTGCGAAATTTCAAAATTGTTGGTTGTGACGTCATAGTGAACATTCAAAGGTTTCGGTCAATCGATTTTTGAAGGTTCGCTGCATGTTCGGAGCAAACTATTCAATCGTCTGTTAACAATATTAAGAACGCCATAGCATTCTTAATATATATATTTTTTATCAGCCCTGTTTGTACAAACTGTCCCACTGCTGAGAACGGGCCTCATTGTGAGAAGGGTTAGGCCATAGTCTGCCACGCTGGCCAAGTGCGGGTTGGCAGACTTCACACATCTTCAAGATCATTGAGAACTCTCAGACATGTAGGTTTCATCACGATATTTTCCTTCACTGTTTGAAGTTGGCGGCAATCAACAATACGCACATAACTTCGAAAAGACAGAGGTGCGTGCCGTGGGATTCGAACCCAGGACCTGCGGATCGCAAGTCGGACGGAATTCTTAATATTGCATGCCGGTAAAAGAATTTAAGCGTAAATAGTAGTCTACTATATAGCTACCATATGGTAACTAAAATGCGAAATTCTATCTATCGCAAATCACCAACCAACACTCTAACTAAAAAACCAAATAACACTCTACCTACTTGACAATCCTCTAATTAAAGCCAGAGAGAATTCTGGAGAGAGAGTATGTCTCCAGATTGTTACGTGACGCTATTGATAGGTATAATAATTATAGTTTAAAAAACTAAAAAAACACGCTTCAAATTATTGTATTGTCATCGGTCCTCGATAAGTCTACAAAGTTTGAATGAAATCCGACCGTTTGAATTGGGTCAAAATCAAGTTAGTTAGTTACAAACAAACATGTATACAGGTAAAGCTAATAAAAGCGTGTTAAAAATACACAGTCCAATAAAAAGAATAAATAGGCTTGTAGAAACTGACAGGGCTCGGTTACCAAATTATTACCTCGGGCACCAAGTGCGACAAGGTCATATAAAATGAGCTGATATGCACTGCTCGGTGGCCGATGGACGTTTAGTAGTTGCGGCGAGTGTCTCGTGTGCATGAATCCTAAGTTTATACTTTTGAGGTATTTCCTTCAATTATTTCCAAAATTATGCACCAGATATTTCATAGGTAAGTATTAAAATTTTTGTGGACCAGACGGAGGCTTTCATAAGCTGGCAATAAATATAGTAGGTATAATTGACCATCTGCATCCTTTTTATTCCGGAGTGGCAGTGGCCAGAGAAGGGCAACTTGATATTTTGCGAGGCAGCCCTCGGGCCCAGGGGAGGGATTTGAAGTTAGCAATATTCGGGCTCTCCACCTCCCGGGATAAAAAGGGCTATTTGTTCATAATCCCGCGCAAATATTATTTCTCTCTTTACGATCCTGATAGGCACACGCTGGAAAATTATTACTTGTAGTTCGGTTCGAACTGAGAACCGCGCGATTTAATTTTTTTATGAACTATCTACCTATCTATCTATCTATTTTCTACTGACAACTACAATAAAACGATATACTAACTACACATACTTAACTACACAAATTAGCCAAGTGCGTGTTGTGCTACGCGCAATGTAGGGTTCTGTAGTTACATATCATAATTTATCTTGTTTGATACTACGAACATATGAGATGATTTTATTATACGACTTTCTCGGCATTATTAATATGCAATAACAATACCAAATATACAGCTTTCTAGAACTTACCTATAGTTTTGAGCAAAGCCACAGACGGACAGACGGACATGGCAAAACTATAAGGGTTCCTTGTTTACTACGGAACCCTAAAAATAGTGAGGATGATGATACCTAATGATGAAATATAGCTTATTGATTGTCAAAAACAAACAGACAGATAGAAACAGAGTTTTTTTTTTATAGTTGGATTTTCCTACGATGTTGTTTTTTGTACTGAAAGAGAACTAACGTCGCATGTGAGCCCTCACATGCGACGTTAGTTCTCAATAGTGTTCAATAGTGCCCACTATTGTCCTTATTTCGTTTTCTTCGACTAGCAACACAATCGAGAATGCGGTTCCAATTTTTGCTACGTTCTAGTTCTATTTCCAAACAGAGTAAGACTTTAGTTGTTTTGTTTTTCAAGTCTTTTTACGCGACTGCACAAGGAGTGTTGTTTTCAGGTGTATATAGTTATATATTCATATTCATATATTCATATTCGTTTATTGAGATAAAAACGGAAAAAGACCAATTACAATTATCTCACAATATTCAAAAATTATTCTTAAACAATTCATGTCTTAACATTAAGTAATATTCATTATATAAATACAATATCATTTAAAATGTCATTATAAACATGTCAAATGGGCAATACGCCTAAAATGTCAATACAAAAAAAAAAAATATCAAACAAAGTAAAATATACCGTTCGGGTAAGTACTCAGAGTACCAAGTCAATAAACTCAGAGGTTACCGTCAAAATCCAATGAATCGTCAGGCTTTTTACACCTGTCCCGTTGATCCATTAAATTTTCACAGTAAGTCAAAGAGGTACTTAAAATAGTCTTCCAGTTATCATAAAAAATGACAAAATCAGGGTTGGCAGTAAGGAGTGCGTTTAAGTGGCCACGGGCACGATTCAGAGGCGCGCATAGAACGCGCTACTGTGCGACCGCGATCTACGTGGAACAGGTCATGTATATTACCATATATTACCAGGTGTATATAGTATATAGGTCAGGTGTATATAGTTTATATATTACCTCTTATTACAACTTACCTACCTATACAGTACCTACTTGATCGATTTTGATGAGGTGTCGTTAGATTTGTTTTTACTATCCAAGTGTCATAGGCTGGTTTGAAGTGAATATTTTTTAATGGCATTAAAAAACTGACGCAAATTTAAAAATGCGCTTTTTCTGAACCTCCAACGTCCTTTTTCACAATAAATAGGTGATTTTTACTAGCATTATTCTAAAGAATGCGCATAACCTGTAAAAGAGACTGCGCATATTTTCTCACAAAAAACGAACACTCAACAGCATATCGAGCGTAATGAAATCTTAATTTAGACTGCAAAAATCGTGCTTCCGCACTCGTTTTTTTTTTTTTTTTTAGATTTATAGATTGTACTCGTTACATTAGATAGAGATACGACTGCCAGCTGAAGCTCATTGATCTACAACATATCTATTAACCCTAATCTTTAAATTGGCAAGATCGTAGTTCTCAGGAATCAGAAGACGCAAAAGAATTCCATTCATGAGCTGTACGCATCAAGCATGTGGAACGAAATCGTTGCTCCACCTTCATGCTAGGTTTGCAACCGTTCCAAGCTGTGTTGCGATAAACTGAGATCTTAAATATCGTTACGCCAGAAAAATTGCCCTTCAATCCATAGCACATTAGTGCTTGCACACTACTGCTTGGCGACTAACAGAACTAGTCGACTTGACAGTTGAAAAACGCAAATAAAAATTGGAAAGTTAGGTACATAAAATCATTAAAACTAAAAATTAAAATTAAAAATATAATTCATATTATTACTAAGTATCATTTCTTAAATCCATGTCAGTGTAGTTTTCTCCTTAAATAGTTAACTAATATTTATTTACATTTAACAATAGTAATTTTAGGTACATATAATATATCATATAATATGTACTCGTAAGTATACTAATTTTCGACACTTGTTTAGGATCTCCCGTCAGCTATCTCCTCAATACGAAAGAAATAAAAACCGCAAACACCTACTGTTTCTTCGCAACTTCAATTTAATGAAATTTTTTTAAATAATTATTTGCAGTATAATTAATTTTATATTTATTTGAGTGACATTTTATAATTTAAATTACATTTTTTTATGCTTACTGACGAAGCCCCTATACAGCAGATTTCTTATAATTACATATTAGAGTGACATTGATTTTATTTATATTATATTATTTTTATACTATACGGCTTTATTGTAAATTGACAGTGCATAAATGTTTTGTTATACTTGTTATAATAATAGATAAGTTTTATGAGAATAAACAATATCAATATCATATTTTTAAGCGTAGGAAGACCAGCCACGAGATGGACAAATGATCTCATACAAGTGGCGGGAAGACGCTGGATGCAAGCCGCGCGCTAATCGGTCTGGAAATCCATGGGGGAGGCCTATGTCGAGCAGTGAACTTCTTATGGCTGGGATGATGATGATGATACGAAAAAGCGCATTTTTATATTTTTGCGAGAGTTATTAATATCACAAAAAATATATATATATATCGACGGTTAAAAGGTAATAATATAAGTGACATTGTAGTCGAAAGGTAATAGGGTATAAGCGACATTTTAGTCAAAAATGAGTTATGAGTGCTAAATCAAAAAGCGGAAAATTTTAAGTAAGATAGCATTCATAACTAATTTTTGACAAAAATGTCGCTTATACCCTATTACCTTTTAACCGTCGATATGTAGACAATAAAAAAAAAAAATTTATTCATTTGTAACTATAAAGTTTCCGGCAGCCTAGTCGGGAGACCGTCTGACTTGCGATCCGCAGGTCCTGGGTTTGAATTCCGCGGCACGCACCTCTGTCTTTTCAAAGTTATGTGCGTATTGTTGATTGCCGCCAACTTCAAACGGTGAAGGAAAACATCGTAACGAAATCTACATGTCTGAGAGTTCTAAATGATCTTGAAGATGTGTGAAGTCTGCCGACCCGCACTTGGCTAGCGTGGTAGACTATGGCCTTACCCTTCTCATAATGAGAAGATGGCCTGCGCCCAACAGTGGGACAGTTTGTACAAACTGGACTGGTATAAAAAAAGTATAATATATCTACTTCCAGATTAGTCACATAATTTTTTTAAAAGATTTTTAAACCATAATAACTGAAAAAATATCTCATCCAAGTAAAAGATATTGAGTATTCGACTTCAATCGGTTGTTACAGTTTTTAAACTATAAATTATTTAATTCTTATAAACTTATTTCAAGTTCTCGTCAGATTTGTTTCATTCCGAAACATTAGGCTGTTTATACACAGGTATATTTTTCGCATTTCAATCAGCAACCTGTCGGACCCTCGTTGTGTCAAAACAAAATGTCTTTTTTTCAGTGTGTTGGCTCGGGCCCGCCTGTGTGCCCTCGGGTTTTTACTTCAAGTACAAATTAAAAATGCTACTGGGAGTATTCTGAAGTTTTGACGTATTTTGATGTTTTCGGCAAAGGAATAAGTAATTTTAAATCTTTTCCACCAATAGATACTAACAGAATATCCAATTTGTCCGGTGCGAACCATCAAAATAATTGGTTGTTCAGCCTTTTTTAACCGACTTCCAAAAAGAAGGAGGTTATCAATTCGGTCTGTATGGTTTTTTTTGGACGTTTGTTCACTGATTACTCGGCCAATTGTGCATTGATTATGATGATTTTTTTTGTATTTGGTAGATCGTACTTCAGAGGTGGACCCATATAAATTTTATCAAAATCGATGCAGTACTTTGGTTTTTATAACAAAATAACTAGTAAAATATCATCCGAGTGCCTCTAGAAAGTGAAGAGCAAGTCGCGTATGTGCGTACAGGTTACGTATTTAGAGGTCGATTTTTTTCAGTTTTTTAAACAATAATTATTTAAGTTGGATGTTTCTAAGTTTTTTAAGCATGTAGGTATATTACTTATTTTTGATGTTGTCAAAAGTGCCTTAGGCTCCTCACAACACCCTACTTCTATGGCCTGAATGTAAAGGTGTATTCTGCTTCAACGCCGGTGGTTTGGAAACGTTTATATAATAGACAATCTACAAGGAATAGAGTAGTCAACCGATTATTACAATTTTATGTATGTACATGTGTGTTTTTATGTATTTTATGCGTGTCTCCGATCTCGACTTTCAATCGGCGGTGGAGAAGGACAGCAACACAGAACGTAGCCAAGGTTTCAGCTAGTCTCAGGAAGGCAATAGTCGCCACGTAGTGTAGCGATATTTTTTCCACTGTGTCGAGGACATAAATGTCGAGCAGCTCCAGAATACTCTCCGCCCGTGTAACTTACACCCTTCGTAATGAACGCCGCATTTTTTCGATTTTCGTTAAAACAAAAGGGGATATTTCGGCAGACAGGTGGGGGGCCGGGGTGGGGGGAGGGGGCGTAGCCCGGTGCATTCACAGATATGAATGACGGACGGCCTCAAATATAATACGAACCTACCCATCTCTAGTTATTTATTGCCTTTTTGTTTCAAATGGGATTTTATTTTGTGGAGCAAATGGATTTGATTTTCAATGAGATAAATGTAGATGCTCGACTGCTGGATCTGACAGCGATATTGGTACTCGTACATATTTTAAAGAGTTATTGTAATGGTTGAGCGCTTGAATTTGGCTCTTAAGGCAGTCTCCGAGTGGGGCGATTCCAACCTAGTCGAATTCAATGCTGCTAAAGCGCAGGCGTGTCTATTCTCTGCAAAAAGGAGCCCATTCCAGCTGGCTCCTACTTTCCGAGATGTTTCGATACCGATTAAGGGCCACCTCGAGCTCTTAGGCGTAACTTTGACGTCCACCCTTAACTTTGGTTCCTATATTGAGTCTAAGGCCCAATTAGCTGCCAAAAAGCTGGGTGCGAAGGTGCGTCGGTACTTCACGCCGGAACAGTTGCTTACGCTATACCAAGCACAAGTTCGGTCGTGTATGGAGTACTGTTCGCACCTTTGGTATGGATCTGCTAAGTACCAGCTCGAGGCGTTAGAGACCATTGAGAGGCGTGCTAAGAGACTCATTCGTGACGATTCCCTTGTCCGGACTAAACTTCAAAGTCTGGAGCATCGTCGCAAAGTAGCTAGTTTGTTGGTTTTTTATCGTATACATTTCGGTGAGTGTGCGTCTGCTTTGCATGATCTCATTCCCTCATGCCCATTTTTCTATCGGACCCCAAGAAGCACGAAAAAGCGACATCGTTTCATGGTTGATATTCCGAAAACACGTACGAAACGCTTTGGCTCCACTTTCATTGCACGTACCGCCAAACTGTCGTCCCTCTGTCCCTCTGTCCCTCTGTCTGTCTGTTACATTTTCACGACCAAAAGGCTGAACCGATTGTTACGATATTTTGTACAGAGATAACTGAGAACTTGAGACGGACACAGGGAATTTCTCACCATCGTCACCATCACCGTTTTTCGTCATTTTGCGAGTGGAAACGCAATGCGCAGCTAATTAACAAGTGAAATGTCTGCAGTACAGAGTTCTGCAGTATATTGCGTCAAATATCAATAATTGCAAGGGCATCGCTAGCCCATCAGCCCATGGCCCAGGGGGAGGGGGGCTAAGTTAATATTACGGAGAATGGGAAAATTTTTATTGTAGGTACAGGTACAATTGCACGGCAAAATTAGGACTTTGATTGGTTTGCAGTTGGGAATATTTATATAAACCCAGCATTTGCCGTCTTTTACTAACTAGAATGTTTACCTACCTAGAAGAAACATACTGAATCGCGACTTACAAATACGCAGATTAAGAATACCTATATCGATGAAAACTCTCAGGTAGTGTATTCCACAATTTAGGTTTTTTTTTTTAAATATCCACCAGGGGGGGGGGCAGCAGCAGCCCCCCTTGCCCCCCCTTGGCGACGCCCTTGTATAATTGTATTATAGGGATTTCAGCAAGAGTGGGACACATATCAGGCAGAATTTAGGGCTGATGGGACCGTAAACCGATTTTGTGAAACAGCTAAGAACACTGAAATGAAATCCTCTTTCAAACAAAAAAAATCGGTTCATCCGTTTGAGAGCTACAATGCTACAGACAGACACACAGATGCACACGTCACACGTCAAACTTGTAAATTCCCCCCCTCTTGGGTCGAGCGTTAATTAAAGTATGCTTGTCATGGATGTCCATAAATAAATTATCATATTTTTCGTGCAACAATTTTTCCAAATAGCCCATAATTTGTTCCGGGGAAGCCCCGTATCTCAATCTCGTAATTCATCTTATCGTGTCCGATCAAATTAGGAATCCCAATAACGGGCCTGACCCAAAAACGACAGAAAAGACAGACACGTCACAAAATTAACCTTTATCGATACATTCGACGAATAAACAATCGATGTAATTATCTAACTTCCCTGTAACTCTGTAAAGAGGAGGACATTTACAGAGATTCAAGTTTAATACCTCTATTCAAAATGCATTTCGGATTCGATTCGGAATCTGTATCTATATCTTTAATCTAAACTCTTATCTTATCTTATAGTTTATCTCTATCATTTGCATCCAAAATGATTGAGAAGGAGATCATGTAAATGATAAAGATGGAATAGATTCCGAATCTTATCTGAATCTATCTATATTTCTAAACATGGTAACAACTAAATTATAAGACTAACTCTTTTAAGTTTGAATATGACTTATCTTAAGAATGATCTTTGATGTACGCCGACGATTTAAAAATTTATCATGCTATTAATGACTATCAAGACCACTTAAACTTTCAATTGGATCTAGATCGGTTCTCATCATTTTGTATTGATAATAAGCTGGCCCTAAGTATCAATAAATGTAAGTCAATCGTTTTTACACGTAAAAGAAATATAAGTAACTTTACATATTCCCTTTGTAACTCGAATCTTGATAAAGTTACGGTTATAAAAGACCTTGGTGTGACGCTAGACAGTAAACTAACCCTTGACATACATGTACAGAATATTATTGCACGTGGTTTCAAAATGTATAATTTTGTCATTAGATCTGCTAATATGTTTAAAAACGAAATTACATACAAATTATTATTTAAGTCACTTGTCCGATCACAGCTTGAGTATGCAGCATCGGTTTGGAATCCTTACTATAAATGTTACGACAAAGACATTGAAAGGGTCCAAAAAAAATTCCTTCGTTGTATGAATTATAAATGTAACCGTAGTTTTATGTCTTATAAAGATTTGCTCAAGAAATGTGACCTACTAGACTTAAAATCCAGGAGGCTACAACTTGATGCTATGCTCTTGTATGACATCTGTCACAACCGATATGACTGTCCCGAGTTGGTGGGCTTGCTCAGTTATAAGGTTCCCATAAGAGTCAACTCAAGAACTGTTCCTAAAACTTTTTATAATGCGGCTTGCCGCACCAATTCGGGTCGGCGTTCCCCTTTGTATCGTATGACTAAATCTTACAATGAATATTTTAATACTATTGATATATTTCATGTACGCACTTGTAATTTCCGGAGATCTGTACTGGAGGCCCTGGGTAGTGATGACAGTAAGCATTTCTCTTAATATCTCATGTAATGTTTCTTTTGTATGATGCTTATCTTTAGTTCCTAAATGTTTTGCTTCATTCATTGCCCATTGTTCTTCTAGTACCATAACAATTAGTTTCCTTTCATCACTCGTTTACTTTGTTATTCAACTTATTTATGAAAAGTTTGCTATGTTAGTGTTTTGAGTTTCAGTCTATAAGACTTCGACTCAAAACATTATAGCATATAGCAAAATATAGCATTGGTCAGCAATTTAATTTATTAGACGTTTCACACTCTGTTGAAGTATATTTATAAATAATTAATCCGTGGTCAACGTTGCTGGTACATCATCTAACTATATTTCTTAACAATTACTGTATTAACCCTAAATTTTGTTGTGTACTGTTTGTTGATCTTAATAAACAATAAAAAAAAAAAAAAAAAAAAGAATGTTCTATTTATATTGAGTTTGAGTTCATATGATTTATGATTTTATTCCTTGCCATTCCGTGAACCGTCTGTTTGTTTGCTGATTTTTACAATATATTAGTAGTTCTGGTTCTGGGAACAGTAGAACTCAAGAGGACGTGTTATACGTATCTTGATAATTCCGACCTCTTTGCCTGCATTCTTAAAATCATGCGCAGACTGAACACATGAGATTTCATGAGACATTTAGATTATTTTTTGCAAAATAAAATGTGCTCGTGCTCTACTGTCAACGTGGGTGACTTTGAGACATTTAGATTATTTTTGCAAAATAAAATGTGCTCGTGCTCTACTGTCAACGTGGATAACTTTGACTCCGCGTCAAACATTGACCGTGGCCTTTTAAGAAGGTTCTCGATTGTTTTTCAAGAGATTAGTAGTCAAAACGACTGTAAATTAATTAATCAAGTAATTTGACTACTAATCTGTTGGGGAAAATAATTGACAACCTTCTAAAAAGGCTATGGTCAATGTTTGACGCAGAGTCAAAGTTACCCACGTAGACTGTACTGCTAAAACCCTAAATTCTTGTTTAAAATCGAGTGTCAAGTGTTACTATGGAAGCTACCGTGGTTTTTACACGTTTTTAAATAAAAACTACGGGTCACTCACGTCTGTTTTGAGTCGAAAAATCCGATTATAGTTTCAACCGTATTCGGCGGTCTTTTTCAAAGAAGCAGCTTCTTTCTTCAGCGCTTCAGCGCTGCAAACGAGACACGTTTTCTGACGACAGCCTACACGAGCTTATTTGCTTTTGAATATCTAGGAACACTCGCTGTATCTCTCTGCCCTGATTAACTTACTCTGCGCCATAACCGCACTATGGCATGTCAAACCTCTATACTGACAGCTTAAATTGTAAACTGTTATATTTTACGAGCGAATAGAATATAACGGGCGCGTTATATACCACGATAACTAGAATAAAGATCGAAAAAAATGTGAAATCGATTTAATGGAATGGTCCTAATGCTTTCACGACACTATCCGGTATTTCTATGTCATTTCCTTTGGCGCGCTCCTTTTTTGGTTTTACTAACTTTCTTGTTTTTATAAGGTAAGGAGAATAGTTTTATGGTTTTAGGGTATGGCTGTGCAATGCTACTAAAGTACACGCTGTACTACTGAGTATTTTGACATTTCAATTACCTACAATAAAATTATATTGTTTATAAACAACTACACGCTGTGCTATAGTATTTTGACATTTCAATTACTTACCTACAATAAAATTATATTGTTTATACACAACTACTCTAAAAGACAAGTATCTATATTTAAGAAAAACAAAATACCCGACTTTAGGATAGCGATTTTTGTAGTCTAACTTATGATTTCCTTATGCTTGATACGCTGTTGAATGCAAGTTTTTGTGAGAAAGTATGCGGAAAGTCTCTATAAAAGGTTATAAATGCGCATTTTTAGAATAAGTTTAGTAAAATCACTTGTATATTACAAAAAAGTTCGTTGGAGGTAACGAAAGAACGCATTCTTAATTTTTTCGAGAGATGTATTATTATTACCAAAAAAAAAATTGTCTATGAAACTCAGGGAGTGACGATGAATCTCACGACATCTCGCTCATCAAAATCGGTCAGGCCGTTTAAGCTGTAGGCGTTCATATAGAATCATACAAACATACCCACATATTTAAACATACAAACATACACTCGAAAAAATATAATCATTTTAATTACACCATATTGTGATGTGCAAATACGGAACCCTACACAGCGCATAACCCGACACATACTTGACTGGTTTTTATGTTACAGCTAGAAACCTCCGTGTATTAATATCCAACTACCCTCACAAACCGTTATCCGTTAATGTGCTATTACCCATTAGTATGCGCCACCTAGCTCCGCTATTTCACCCGAAATCGTATGAAAACTATTACTTTTAGCGTTAAGACCCAAACGGTGATATACTTAACTACTGGAGGTAGAGTAGGGATGGGAAAAGAGATCCGGATTGTCCAATAAATCGATTTTGATGGCGTAATTAAGGGTGACATAGTTTTACTGGCGTTTATCGATTTTTATCTTACGTTTTTATTCGGTTGATCGAGATAACAGGTAACGTTTGGGTTTTTTATAACTAAGTCTGTGTATGTTTGTCTTGTTTACTATATTTACTAGGGATAGGAGGGGGGATATTTTGAGAAAGAATTCCCCAATATTCTTTGTCAAAATATTAAATTAACCGATTTAGGAGTGAACGTGAATTTTTGTTGTTTTATATTCTAAAACACCCTCCGAAACTAAAACCTGTCTACGCCCGTGCTATCATGGGCGACATACACAGAAAAGAGAAGGCATAATATGTGACATACGACTACGTATATGCACAAAAAACAAACGTTGTTGGAGCTTAACAGTTAATAAAAACACAAAAACACGTAAAATCAGCTTTTCATAATTTTTTGGAAGGTCAATAAAATTTTATAACATAAGTTATTTGAATTGAAAATATTGCTAACAATATTGATTACAATTATTGATACAATTTGTCCGCCGTCCACAGCTACGAATCCATGTAGATATTTTAATCAATAAGATAACCTAAGCTATTTAAGCTAAGTCTATAAAGTGTATTTGTCAATATGATAATAAAGTACTTCTTAAATCAATCAAATCAAGATATACTACGAGTGTCGTGTCAGCAACTCGATTCCAGAATCGATTTCCAATCGATACACCTGTCCCATCACTATCGACTTACTTTACTCGCCGACAACTATTAAGCAGATTGCATTTATATGGGTTCCACATAAATCAGGGATCCGCTGTAGCCCACGACACGGCGGGCTTGTCTGCGTTCTTCTGGGCAATAGAACATGCGGATAAGATCGTGGCGATATTTACAAACCCGAATGCGTAAGGGTTATGTTTTTCGAGTGTATGTATGTTTTTTTGTATTTATATGAGTATTTATGTATATGTATATCTTGTATAAAATGTTTTGTTTAAATGTTTGATCTCTAGGCAAAATTATGTATTTTAGAATGTAAGAAACAACAATAAAGGCTTTTAAATTAAAAATATCTTGTATATGTTTCCTAATAGGCTTGACCGATTTTATGTGCGATGTGTCATTAGATTCGTCTTCTGAGTATCATAGCAATCATAGGCTATATTTTCTTGTAATAATAATAATACATCTCTTCCAAAAATAAAAAATGCGTTTTTTCATAACCTCCAACGAACTATTTCGTAATAAATAAGTGATTTTACTAGAATTATTCTAAAGAATGCTCATTTATAGCCTCTTACAGCAATTTTACGCATACTTCCTCATCAAAAACGTACACTCAACAGCGTATCAAACGTAACGAACTCGTAATTTAGACTGCAAAACCTCTTATCTGCCTATAATTTCGCCATGTCCATCAGTTTGACCGTTTGTCCGCGGCTTAGCAAAGCTGTAATTTAGTATTGATATCACGGTACTAAATGGTAGAATAAAATATTCAAAAATATATTTTAGGGTACTTCCCGTAAAGTGGGAATGATTTTCTTCTCGTCCACCCCATGGTGTGGGGTATCGATGAATAGATAAATCAAAATAATTGTAGATAGAGTAAAACTATTTTTCTATCTAAATTGATAATTTTAGTAGGAGTCAAGTTGCAAAAATTAAAAATTGCTCGTTTTCGTAACCTCCAACCAACTTATACGCAACGAATACTTAGGAATGAAGATATCGAAGCATATAAGAGTAGCAACTTGAAACCATCGATACGGAATTACCTGCACCATATTTTAAGTTAGAAATAAGTTTTAAAAACAAGCAAGTTACATCTAATTTGAATTTTTTTCCTGTAAGTACGTTTTTGTTGGCATACATACTAATAATATAATATAATATAACTAATAAAATAATAACTAATAATTGACTCAGTAAGCGTTGTTTTAAATACATATTTTTTCTTTTTTCCGCGCTCCCTGAGTTTTAGTGGCTCCACCCCCTCACTTAGCAATATGTCTTCACGTGATTTACTTTAACGTAATCAACGCGTCTCCTTGCAGACGTTTTTGGGTTTCCCGGGAAACGTCACTTTATCCCGGGGACGTATACCGGGGACAGGAAATCCAAGTATTAATCAGGGTGATTTTCCGATGCAAAACCGATGGTGGCAATGGTGGTTTGAAAACAAGTAAACTAAAAGTAAACTTTAATTATTAGCTACGGAAACCAAATACATGCGTGTCTCGACACGGTCTTGGCCACTTACTTATTGACTGGCCGAAGAAGTCTTTCTAATTATCATCGTTCTTCTTATATTCAGCTACGACTATATAAAAATGATTAAATGATTAAATAAAACTTCGGTTATTTCTTTCTAATTGAATTCTATTAAAATACACATAAAGAATCTAATATAATTCAACTCACCTTGAAGCTATACCTCAAACGCGTAATTGCCAAATCTTTATTGCTCCAATTTTCCCCAATAAATCATCTTTAACGAAGCAAAAATATAATTTATCGGCGACTAATTGCAAAATATTATGGTCGTGATAAAAATTTTGATAGAAATTTGAAAATATAAATACTTATTTGAGTATTTACTTACAAATTCTTAAAAACATGTATATTCTTTATACCTAGGTAAAGAGTACGCAATACATAGCTACGTAAGAACAGCAGAACAGCTTCTAAGTACTTTGATTTTTCTTCCCCTATCGTGGATATGGCACTCGCGTGGTTAACGTATGTATTTGCCATTTTCAAGTGATATTGCCACGAAATGGACAGATGACCTCATATAAGTTGCGGGAAGACGCTGGATGCAAGCCGCTTCCAATCGGCCCTTTTGGAAATCCATGGGAGAGGCCTATGTTCAATGTATGTGGACTTCTTATGGCTTAGATGATGATGAAGTGATATTACAGTAAAGTTAAATAAAACGTAGTCACTGTAGTCACAGTTCAAGCCATCAACTCCTGATCATGCCTCAATGGCGTATTTAATAGTGAATTTATTGAAAGTTTCTATAGACTATAACTTCTTACCACACCTGACAACTAAATTTTTCCACATTTCTATATATAATATAGACCATATATTATGTGGTGTGTTTTGAGAAGAAATGTGGGAAAATGTGGTACCTAACTACTGAAAATATGTCAGTAAGCGAAAAAGTATAATAGTTATAATACTATTCTAAGTTTCCGGCAGCCTAGTGGTGAGACCGTCTGACTTGCGATCCGCAGGTCCTGGGTTCGAATCCCACGGCACGCACCTCTGTCTTTTCGAAGTTATGTGCGTATTGTCGATTGCCGCCAACTTCAAACGGTGAAGGAAAACATCGTGAGGAAACCTACATGTCTGAGAGTTCTCAATGATCTTGAAGATGTGTGAAGTCTGCCAACCCGCACTTGGCCAGCGAGGCGGACTATAGCCTAGCCCTTCTCACAATGAGAAGATGGCCCGTTCCCAGCAGTGGGACAGTTTGTACAAACAGGGCTGATAAAAAAAAAAAAAAAAAAAAAAAAAACATTCTATAAGCCACTGGAAAGTAGAGGTGGGCGTTTATTACAGAAACTGTTTTTATCAACATCTTTTCAATCGTCAACGAATTAACAGCTTTTCGTTATTACGAAAACCAGTTAAATCCTTCAAACCTGTTAATGTACGTAAAGTAAATAAATAAATAATAATAAAATATTTGTGGACATTTCACACAACACCATCAAGCCCAAACTAAGCAAAGCTTGTACTATGGAACTAGATGGCTGATAGAATACATATATACTTTTTTTTGTAAATATATACATATGATACATAGACACAGAACAAGCATCCATGCATCACACAAATGTTTGCCCTGGGTGGGGATTGAACCCACGACCTTTCAGTTCAGCAGGTAGACGTAAACACACTACCAACTGAGCCACAAGGCCAGTCGAGAAAGATAAAAGACAAACTTAAACCTTCCTTGAAAAAAGCTATATTTCCGACCAGTTAGATATAATAACGTACAGTGGTAACATTTCCAAGAGTTGTGAGGAAGGCTGCAGTTTTTAACCGCACACGTTGCGCCCTAAAGGGTCTGTAGCACCCTCCGCGCCTCCTGAGATTACTGCAACAGTTAGAACCTCTCGACTTGAGGGCCTGGGAGACCACGACGTGGGTAGGGTTCAATCTTGAGGACTGCATGATGCAGTTCTTGTTTTGAGCGGATGTTCAAATGTAATTACTTTCTTGTTGTTTTTATAAGAAAATTTTCAGTTTTTTAATAATTATAGAAAACGCTGTTAAATAAAGATTAATTTTATATACTTGTAATAGCAACACCGCATATCAGCCGTAACATTTGCACTACGAAAATAAGTTATTTATATAGGAACCTATAATTTTATTATTTTTTTCTGAGTAATTTTGATACAACTAAAAATGGTTCCTAGTTGTTTTTTTTGCATAGTTTTCTTATGTTGTATGGCAGCTACGCCAGCTACCCTACTGTATATCACAGTTAAATTTATATATAATAAATGAATATCGTTATTGTACACAATGTTGAAGGACTTAAATACATTTTTATTCGAAAATAAGCTTGCCGCTAACTTGTATGGTGGAAAATACATAAATATATAAAACGAATCATTCCAAAATGTAATTACCTACTAAACTTAACGAATGTTTATTTTACGTACGCAGTGAAGCGGATTTAGCCACAATGCACATAATGCTCTCTTTCTCTCTCTCAAATTTAATGCTCTCTTTCTCTCTTAAATTTAGTACAGAGATAGAACCTGAAGAGGAATAGACCGTATATCATGATCATTATCTTACTATTATTATTTACTATTTTTATCACTATGCTAATGTAACCGTGGGAAACAGCTAGTAATCCCATTTAAGCCGGCCGCACCCTCAATGTAATTATAACAAAATATCTATGAAAAGAAAAACAAAACGTAGAGCGATTTCCGTAGTACGACTTCTGGTTACGTTGCGCTTGATGTTTGGTTGAGAATACGAGAGAAAGTATGCGCGAAGCACTAATAAATGTGTCAAAATGAGCATTCTAGAATAATTCTTTTACATACACTTTTATGTTATGAAACTTTGTTAAATGTTACAAAAAAGTGCAATATTATTATTACAAAAAATGTTGTCTATGGTATTCGGGACGATAATCTATAACGACTCTTTGCGCATCAAAATAATTCAAACCATTTATGAGGTTTAAAAGGGGGTAATATCGAAATATAATATGCATACAATATATATATAATACCTGTAAAACCCTCCCTTTTGCGCGAGTAAAAACGTGCACTTTTTCTGAATAATAAGGTAAATAAGTACTTTATATATAATAATCATGATAAGTAGATTTGTCGGTATCCTCACTGGAGAGAGGATATGGTACCGCAGCACGGCGCGATCCCAACTCCGTCTAACGAGGCTGCAGAGCTCATTACTCCAAACACGCTCGGATCAAAGCTCGCTCGTCGCTGTTTATTTGTGAACACGACCTTACTGCGCACTGGATTGCAGTACTCGAGTTGTGAGCTTCTCTATGAGATCGGACTAGAAATAAAGAGATCCGTACACGTACGAAGGACAATGATATAGCACGACGGATTAGCAAGTTGAGGGCACATAGCACGTAGAACTGATGGCCGATGGGGCCGAACAGTTCTCGAATGGAGACCACGCACGTTAAATCGTTGTTTATTATTAGATGAGCTAGAGCTAATTTTTTCGAAAGGAAATTCCAAACTAGCAGATAAGGGTATGGGTTTTAATTGGCTATAACAACACAATATTTGTTGACCTTTCCTGCTAGGCTGAAAATTATACTTTATTATTTGGCACAAATCGTGTGCTTCGCTGAAACTAGAATTTACTTATTCATGAATCATGGTATTTCATATAACACTTCACAATTATATTAAATAACACATATAAATTAATTAACTTATCAAATTTATAAACATCATAAATAACTTAGACCAAGTAATATCTATGAATAGGCTTTCAAATCCCACGAATCCTCAGGATTGATGATCTCTTTCTCACAGAATTATAGGATTGGGATTTTGGCGCGGATTTCGAATCCCTAGTTGACACATGAAACCCTTTTAAAATTGACATGGAAGTTGAGTAACAGATTTCCGCGCCAGTGCACGACGCAGCTTCTCACGGAACGTCACAGTTCAGCCTATTTAGAGGCAGTTTCCGATATGCTGCGTCAAAGTGCTGGAACAATATACCTCCGCCAATAAGGGACCGTCTGACTTGCGATCCGCAGGTCCTGGGTTCGAATCCCACGGCACGCACTTCTGTCTTTTCGAAGTTATGTGCGTATTGTTGATTGCCGCCAACTTCAAACGGTGAAGGAAAACATCGTGAGCAAACCTACATGTCTGAGAGTTCTCAATGATCTTGAAGATGTGTGAAGTCTGCCAACCCGCACTTGGCCAGCGTGGCAGACTATGGCCTAACCCATCTCACAATGAGAAGATGGCCCGTTCCCAGCAGTTTGGGACAGTTTGTACAAACAGAGCTGATAAAAAAAGGGACCTGCAATGTTTACACTCCTTTAGACTGAATTTAAAAAAGCTTATTTTTTCTCATCAGAAGGCGGAAGAGAGATAATCTTCCGGCGGCTTAGTAATGTTGATACCTTATGATCTTACTTACTTATTAGTTAAGGTACTGTCTACACAGTATACTTACCTCGGAGATGCGACTTTTCCTCAGGCTAACGACTGCACTTCTATATAATGACTAAAAAAATCCTCACGATAACACCATTCAACACTATCGCTTGTCGAAATCTCTTTCACTGAGTGTGCACCCGGCTTTATATTCATAGCTAGAAACATTTTACTTGATACTAAACCGACTAAAAATGATTTTTGGCGAGAGTTACAAAAGCTCTAAAAGAAAAAAAAACTTCTTTGCTTCTTCACTTCTTCTTTTTCTTTTTTGTTTTGGACCTATGCGATTAGCGATTTGCCCATAAACTTCTATAGATAAGCCAAGTTTATGTAATGTACCTAGCGTGTTAATAGTAAGAAAAAATACACAGTTGACGCCCTAAGATTTATTTAATTTCAGGAGATATATATAGTTTCAATTCGATATTTTGTCAACTAGTTACCTATTAGCGTGCAAGCGCGCGGATGCATTGAGTTGAATCAATTTCGAACGAATGGAACATTCCATGACTAAATCGTTTGTGTGACGTCACAGTCGATACCAAAAATGTGGCACGCAAGGTTTTCATATAAATGAAGTCGCTTACGTCGTCTACTATGTCTGTGGATTTGCCAGTGTCAAGTATTGAAATTTCTTCAAGTTTTTGTCAGTCAAGTTGTAAAAATGTTCTAGTCACAATATAAGTCATGTTTATAATCAAGTTAGTCCTGCTTCAGAAAAGTGGTGGAGACTACTGAAAGTCTCTATGGAGTTTTGCCGACAATCTGAAAAGACACATTTCACCAGTTTATTCCACTTTCCCATACTTACACACTTACTATAAAACACCACCAATTTTATGAAAAATTACGTTGCAGATTACAAAAAATAACGCGTTTTTTATGTTTGCGAGAGATGTATAATTATCATTGCAAAAAAATATAGCCTATGACACTTTGGAAAAGAAGACGAATCTAACGACACCTCGCACATCAAAATCGGACAAGCCGCTTAGGCTGTAGGCGATCATATAGAAACATACATACATACACATCCACATCCACACATACATACACTCTAAAACATAACCCTCCTTCTTATGCAGTCGGGTAAAAACTAATAATTGGATTTACCATTGAATCTACCGGTAGGTATGTGGAATTCACGACTACTATGACGCAATAATTCGACGCATAATTCTAATAATGTTTTACTTTCAACTTTAGTCGTGTCGAGATTGTGTAGTGTGCAATGACCTTTAATATTCATAGCACAGATTCATAGCTTATTTTTGCTTCGTGCGAATGAGAATTATAATTGAGATGAGGTTCTGAAAGCGTTCTTTGAGATCGCCCTAACTCTTGTTTTGTGGTTATAGAAGCCGTTTCTAGAAAGCTCCATAAACGTTTGAGCTGGGTATCGTAACTTTTCATCGAATAGATATCTAGAATATACTTACTTGGGCGAGTTCGTGGAAAATTTATCAAAAATCTTGTATTTGAATTGCAACCTATTATTGAGACCTACACAATCTTGGAATTTTCAAGGCTAGAGGGAATAAATATCTTCTAGATCGACGAGCTCCATCCTCGGCCACACCGTCGCTTAACATCAGGCGAGTTGGTGGTCAATCGTAGATCTATCTTCTATAAAAAAAAAAAAAAAAAAAATGAACCAAAAACTAACAAAAATGGGATGTTTGAAATTCTTATTTCGAGAGATTTCTATGAGACCAATCTGAGAGTATCTACTTTCAAATAAAAAAAAACCAAATCGGTTTATAAATGACGAAGTTGAACACCTCCTTTTTTGAAGCCGGTTGATGAAGTCGGTTAAAAACATGACCCTCTTTCGGCAGGCTGGTAAAAATTGCACATGACACACGTGTTATATATAACCTTGACTTTAACTGAACATATGATTACATAATAAAACTTATGTTTATATAAAAAGGCTACATCACAGGGCGAGTCCAATATTTCACAGCCCCGGTACATTAGAGAGGCGCTCGGGTAAAGGCGCGCGCACACTGGCCCCGATAAATCACGCGCATGATTTAAGCTATGTTCACACTATCCCTATTTTTATTCTCGACCGTATCATGAGCACGCATCTACATATTTGGTACGTTTTCTGGGGAATTCAAGGATGTATGAAAGATTGGCGATTTGGACACAGTATTATAAATGAATATATATGTCTCCAACTCGCTCGACCATAAAAGCGACGCTGTGGTTGAACATGGAATATCTTGAACATCTGGAAAAGCCTGCCTTGCCTTTTCACTGCTTTGAAAATTTCAAGATATAATTATTTTTTTAATTATCTTAGTTAAGCCTCGTATCCACTAGGCAACATTTGGCGCGCGACATGTTGCGCACCATGTTACCCAACATGTCGGAAGTAGTCCACTCCACTCCACTCCACTCGACAGCAATTAACAACTAACGAACTAACGATACTCTCTAAGCAAACAACAACCCACGCGTCATGTTGTGCGCCATCTGGCAAAGTCGCGCGTTGTTGTTGCCGAACATGTTGAGCGGCACGTGTTGCGCGCCAAATGTTGCCTAGTGGATACGCGGCTTTACTCTTTATTTTAACTTTTTTATAATTTCAACAGGTTGTAGCTATTTACACAAACTACTACTTACCCTTACCAAATTTCATTTACTTATAGTAATAATAGTCTTTTAAAAAATCATACGAACAGACAGATACTAGATAGATATGCGGAATTAATCTCTTCTTCTTCGTATTACTTAGGCACTGTAAAAAAAGTATAACCCAAGGTTTTTTAACATACACGCTTTCAAATCATTTATGATAAGACTGCCTACAAAACAAAATGTCTAAAAACCTTGTCTAACTTACGAATTACCTATGGCGTAATATGTTTTAAAAGTAAAAGTATAACGTTTAGAAATCACAAAGTCTGAAAAGCCTATAAACCAAAGTAAAAAATAAGAAATCGAAAAAAATTCTCAAAAAGTTATAAATAAAAATAAATAAATAAATATTTGTGGACATTTCACACAACACCATCTAGCCCAAACTAAGCAGATCTTGTACTATCGAACTAGATGGCTGATAGAATACATATATACTTTTTTTTTCTAAATATATACATATGATACATAGAAACACCCAGACACAGAACAAACATCCATGCTCATCACACAAATGTTTGCCCTGGGTGGGGATCGAACCCACGACCTACAGCTCTGCAGGCAGACATACTACCAACTGAGCCACAAGGCCAGTCAATGCCACATCCACCATTCGGCAGTTTCGTAGATGGCTCCTACTTATTCAGTAGCAAAACATAATGTTCCCCGACGGCATAATAGAGCGATAAGTAACGCACCGTGTCAACCGGTCAGTAACGCAGGCCAGGGACGCGCGGGCCGGGGGCGGGGGCGGGGGGAACATAACGACACTTTGGACGCTACGCGTTATTATTTTTAACCCCCGACGCAAAAACGACGGGGTGTTATAAGTTTGACGTGTCTGTGTGTGTGTCTGTCTTTGGCATCGTAGCTCCCGAACGGATGAACCGATTTTGACTGTTTTTTTTTTTCTTTGAAAGGTGAATTAGTCTGAAGTGTTCTTAGCTATGTTTCGTCAAAATCAGTTCAGCCGTTTTTTTTGTCGGGGGTTTTTGAGTTTTCTAAACGTATACTTGTTGAAACTCATTTAGGCGTGCTAAGCACTTTATCCGTAATGCTCGGCTATGTAATGTAATCGTTCGTGTAAAGTTGGCTCGAGTCGACTAAGAGATCGAGTGAGATATAATTATGTAATTCAAGTGATAAAAATGCGTATTTTGAAGTCTATTGTTTCAGTTTTTTATTCACATAATATTATATACATGTTTAAACATACATAACACACAACTACATATTTAAACTGTAAATAATTATCATCATCATCATCTCAGCCATAAGAAGTCCACTGTTGGACATAGGCCTCCCCATGGATTTCCAAAAAGACCGATTGGCGCGCGGCTTGCATCCAGCGTCTTCCTACTACTTATGAGGTCTTCGAATCCTCCAATGAACTAAAAAAACTAGATCAAAATCAGCCCATTCGCTTAAGAGCTACAAATCCACAGACAGACCCCACAGATTTACAGACACACAAATACACACGTCAAACTTATAACACCTTTTTTTTGGTCGGGTGTTAAGGCCACGCTTGTTCGCAAAAGCAGCAAAAACAGCTTTTTGAAAATTTACAAAAAATACTTGCACTAATAGTAGGTATATAAATAAATAAAATTACATCCATATTCCATAGTTGTCTCATTCGAATATAAACACGAGTAAACTACCCGCGTTCTCTGCCAATAAACAGTGTTTCCGCTCCACGAATCAAAGTCAAATATTAAAACGCTGAACAGTTTTTAATTAGCGGAACTGCCGCGAGCGCGCAGCGAACAGTTCGGTTTGTATTCCAATATAAATATGAATAAATAGTAGTTTTGTGAGCGAACCTGGATGTAAACATGTCAGATTACAGTTTGCGTACGCCCTTACCATGGATGGGGCACATTTTTAACCGACTTTAAAAAGGAGGAGGTTCTCAATTTGGTTGCATTTTTTAAGCCCTGACCAAAAAGAGGTGTGTTATAAGTTTGATATCTGTATCTGTGTGTATATTCTGTCTCTGTGTATCATAGCTCTCAAATGAATGGACCGATTTTGATCTATTTCTTTTTTTTTTGCCTAAAATAATAATAATCGAGTGTGTTCTTAGTTATGTTTCATCGAAATCGGTCCAGCCGTATGCTGTATGCGTACCTGTTTGTAGTCTAAATGGCTTTACTGATTTTGATTTGTGGAGTATAGATGGATTCGTGTTAATGACAGTTAACATATATATTTAAAAAAATATATATATATAAAAAAATATTGTAAAAGTAGTTGATGCAGACCCAGCTTTACAGTATGTTTATAGTCTTGGTCAAGCTCGAACAGCAGAAATCTCACTCAAGTGAAGATCCAATTCCGCGTGCCAGTAGTAGAGGCGCGGCTTATCAAACATGGTATTTATGTAAGCAAACAAGACGCGAGCTGGATCGGCCTAGGGTGGACATGAGTTGGAGCCAAAATGAGATATAGATTGATAGATAGATAGATAAACTCTTTATTGTTTACACCACTATACCAAAACACTAATTAACAAGAGAGAGCTTACACGCTAGCGAAAACAACAGGCGGCCTTATCGCTAAAAGCGATCTCTTCCAGGCAACCTTGTGATGGAGATTCCAAACAATAGAAATTATTGACGGGGTGTGCAACAAAGAAAGTAAAATAAAGAGAAAAAAAGAATGAAAATAAATAAATACCTAATTATTAATAATTAGACAATAAATAAAACGGATACCAATATAATATACCTACTTAGAGTAAAAAATACATAAATTCTAATATAAATTACTTACACCCTAATACTTAAATTACATAAATATCTACAATCAATACATATGTATAAGTATCTATATTATAAAATATGAACACGTAATGAATATAATAGATATATATATATATATAATATATATATATATATAACTATTATATTCATTACATATATATATATATATATCTATTATATTTATTATTTACAAGAATTCGTTTAAAAAACTTAAAAAAAAAGACTTCAAAATACGCAATTCGTTTACTTCGATGACCTATTTTTCCAGTTATTATGTTGTAAAAACCAAAATACTGAACCGATTTTGACAAAATATCTATACTTACCTGGAAAGTATACCCTTTCAAACATTTTTTTTTCAAATCGGTCTACGTGTCTTCGAGTAATCGGGTAACATACATAAAAAAAGATTCCGACGAATTGAGAACCTTCTCCTTTTTTGGAAGTAGGTTAAAAATAGTGAAACAACTGCATCAAACCCAAATTCACTCAGTTAGAGCCCGAACAAATCTTAACTTAAATCCAACTTCACTGAGCAGGAGCCCGAACAAAACTTAACTCAAACCCAACTTCACTGAACAAAATCCGAATTGCGGCAATAAACTTTATTTTGATAAATATTATCAAGTATATTTTTTTATAAATTACCAGTAAGTGTATAGCTGCAGTGATTCTTCATATAATATCCACAAAGTCCATTAAATGATGCGCACCGCGTCCGGTGCAGTACCACGTTTGAACACTTTGTTTACCTTTGATTTTCCGTTATTAATTACTGGCACACGAGGCTTAAACTCACCCAACTTACCTTTACCAGTGGCCACACGTAGAACTAAAATTCACCCAGTAAATCCACCAGTTTTCCCCAGAAAATACGACAACAACGCCCTCACTTTATAGTAAAAATAAGTTAGTCGCGCTGTAATTTCAAAATGTATGTTATGCGCTCCCGCGTACCCGAATAATGCTCGAAATAACCTATTAATTGAAATAAAAAATTGCATATGAATGGTATATTTCATATTTATTAGTATAGCCCCAAAGGAGTCGGATATCCCGTTTTATTTTATTAACAACGCTTGATGTCGTAATTTGTGCATTATCGTCCAATCGTACTGTTTGCTTTTGTTTGGGGTTGGATGAAGCTATTCGTATGGTATACTTTGCTTTGTGAATTATCACATTTGTCGGATTAATGTAGCTTTGTTAATTTTACAGATTTATTACGGAAATCTGTTAATATTAACGGGGCACCATCCCAGAATTGACTCTTTTTCAATCAATTTAATAAAATAAATATTGAGAAAAATTATTATCTCGTTTATTTAAACTTGTACACGGTTCAAGCCCGGATCTTTGGAAGGCGTCAGTGCAGGCTGAAGCCAACACTGAGAGGCCCTTTATAAATTAGATATATAAAAAATACAGTAGGTTATGTGTATGGTTAGTGAAACTATTGTACAATTTGTACAAGAACAAGGGGGTATTATTAATTTTAAATATCTCTAAAATAAAATGAAACATTGGTTCAGATGCAGTTGTATGTTAATATATAGGCATTACGATCGTTGTGATAATTCTAGCCAACTTAAAAAATCGAAATATATATATCCTGTACAAAATCCGGATTGCTCTTTATATCCGTTAGCAAGCTTGCTAAGCTCGCAAAGTCGAAATAATTTCCGCACACGTAAGGGTTTGTTTTCACAATATTACTGTACACGAGAAAGATGGCAGGGTTGGCAAACAGATGAAACTTTACAATATTTTGAAGTAAATTAATTGAATCAGACGTTACTTGGCGGAAATTCATATTCAAAAACTTCAATCTAACTTATATAATATATTCTCGCGCAAGAGTTCGGAGACTCAAGAAGTCCTGAAGATGCCTCGTAAAGGCATCCCTTTCATCAAACACATGACGACAAGACTACCAGCTAGACGACACCGAAGCAGAAGAGTACCAGCTTGAAGACCTCGAAGCAGAAACACACTAGATATATAAGTTAGATTTAAGTTATATTTTGAGGTTTTAATACATGATTATTGTTTTATTTCGGGAGTTGTTTAGTTTTCTAAACTTACGTATATGTGAAACATGATGGTCAATTTCGCTTAACCGACTTCGCACCGTAATTAATGAAATAAAATAAAACTGTTGTATCATGCACGTAATTAATGAAATAAAATAAAACTGTCACCAACGACTTAATTCTTCTTCTTTTTTTGCATTAAAACATTTGCCAGTGTCACGTATTAGGATTTTCAAGTTTCTTGAATAAAATTAGTTGTAAATGTTCTAGTCACAATCT
The DNA here is from genome assembly GCA_947563715.1 of Lycia hirtaria. Lineage (NCBI taxonomy): Eukaryota > Metazoa > Arthropoda > Insecta > Lepidoptera > Geometridae > Lycia > Lycia hirtaria. Next base: position 16,250,631 of record OX387384.1, read on the forward strand.
AAGTCACGTATACAGTCCATTTATAAGTCGAGTCCTGCTTCAGTAAAGTGGTGGAGACTTTACTAGAAGCTTCTATGGAGTTTTGCCGACAACGTAAAATCACACGTTTTACTGCTTTATTTCACTTGCCCACACTCACGCACTTTATCGAACACTTAATGAATAAAACACCACCATTTTATGGCATTAATGTTCAAAATAACACAAGTTTAGGAAAATAAAACAAAGCAACAACACGTTACTAAAGACGTTCCCGCCAAAACTCCAACGACTTAATATTCTCAATGTACTTAAAATTTATGATTATTTTTAAATTTCTAAAGTTCATTCTAGTTTCCCATTTAATCCCAATCCCTTACATATTAAATTTATTATATTGTAGTGCATCGTTCAACAGTTTATCGTCGCATGAAAACTTCGCCAATTATGAATTGTTCTTGATAATTCTTTTTGGTAGTAGTTTGGTAGTAACCAACGAGTCCTGTATAAAATTTTATCAAAATCGGTTCAGTGCCTTGATTTTATATCAAAATAACTAAAAACGAACTGCATATTTTAAAGTTGTTTTTTCTTCAGTTTTTTAAACTATAATTATTTTTACATTAGATACGATACGATATACGATTGACCACTAATTCGCCTGATGTTAAACGATGGTGTAGCTGAGAATGGAGCTCGTCGATGGATCCATAATGGGTTTTTGAATAAATAAAATCAATGTGAATGTGAATTGGTTTCTTTTAGACCCATTCCTTGGCAAACCGCATAGGTCACTGTTTATCCGGCAAAATGGTGGTCAAACTCAAGCCGAATTGAAAAAAAAACTTTTGACGTTGTCCTTTTGCTGATACGATAGGATCCTTCCTTTCTTCTCATCGTTGCAGCCCTGGGCGCGTCGTAGGGTGCGTCAGGTCGTCGCCTCGCCACTATTTATGGGTCAATTACCGCTCCTTAATTAAGACTATACCTCAAGCAGATCCAGCTTTTGCCAAGATTGCTTAAATAAATTTAAACTGGAGATTTCGGTAAAGTACTCGAGATGCCTTATCGAGCCATCGCGCCGTGCGCCCCGCGCCGCCGCCGCCGCCGTCTCGCGTCTGGGGCGCAAACAAAACGATTGTAAATCGTTTTTAATGTCCTTTATATTGTTTTGGGATGTCGATTTGTTAGATGTCACGGCTTGGTCTGTGCTTGTAAAATATTTATTATGAAATTCATATTAAGTCTCATTATCTAAGTACATTTATGTGCCCTTCGTTTTTTTTTATGCAAGATAAATCTACGATTGCCCACCAACTCGCCTAATGTTAAGCGACGATGTGACCGAGGATGGAGCTCGTCGATCTGGAAGATATTTCACTCTAGCCTTGAAAATTCCAAGATTGTGGAGACGGCGACAAAAGATTCCATTCCTACCTAAACTATGCAGTACGCATCGAGAACGTGAACCGATATCACTGAGTACGGATTTTTGTCATTTTTTGCGCTGAGTTTCTGCTAGTGCTGTAGTAAAACAACGTGAGAAAACCTATGTGTCTGAGAGTTCTCAATGTTCTTGAAGATGTGTCAAGTTTGGCAATCCGCACTAGGTCAGCGTGGTAAACTATGGCCTTATCCTTCTCACAATGAGAAGATGGCCCACGCCCAGCAGTGGGACAGTTTATATAAACAGAGCTGATTTTGTTAAATTGGTACAGATAATATTTAATGACGAATACTCTATTTTACGCAGTTGAGCAAGCCGTATTCAATAAAAGCCTCACAATACAGATTAAATATCAGCTCTCAACTGGAAAAGCGAAAAACATTTCGACGTCCGTTAATTTCATTTTTCCGAGAATATTTATTTTGAAATATACAAAGTGAAAAACCATCAAAAGCCGTCTCTTTTTACTCTATTTTACAAGCTATGAAATAAACTCGAATATTCCCCGTAAAACAGTAGTTTTCCCGGAATTGTATTTCATTAAAACATGCTCATATTGCACAAAGGTATAAAGGAATTCCAAACAAAATCATGTTTGAATGAGTAATTTAAAACCTTTGCTACGGTGCAGTTTTTGAGCTCTTTGGTAATCATATACTCGTAGCTTGGCTTATATTTTTATAACAAAAAGACACAGTTTTATTAATCGAATATAAAATATAATAATAAAATAATATTTAATTGAATATAAAATACTTTTCATCCATTAACCAGCTCGGTGAAGGTCGTCCTATAGCGGGATCTTAGGAAACAAATTTCATCATAGGAGCGAAAACAAAAAAAAACCTACGTTGAAGTTCGATAACATTTTCTACTTCACTGATTTTAAATATTAACATTTGACTGGCCTTGTGGCTCACTTGGCAGTATGTCTGCTTGCTGAGCTGTACACATTAGCTGCTATACATTGACAATAAAAAAATTATAAAAATAAAATACAGCTTAATTTCACAATAATTACAGGTGAAGTTATTAATTTATAACATTAATAATAAGCGAAAAATAAAAATAGCCATTAATAATTAAAAATATGCCATTAAAACTGAAAAATGAATTAAAAATAATAATAACAAGCTATTAAATTACATGTCCATAAATTATGTGAAAATAAATAGTAAATGTGTGTCAAATTAATAAAATAAAATATCCTATCAATAAATCATTAACGTCTGAAGAAAAATACTGATACATAATATTTACTGGAGTTCAGAGAGTCAGAGACCTCAAAGATTATTAATATTGTCACCAAAAATGTCAATTTCGCTTGCCCTAGACATAGCATTGTACTGGCACACCATTCTCGCCATTGGTGCATTGAATCCCAGGTTGGAACGAGAGCTCGGAGTAGAAAATATATTAAAGCGCGAAATTCTAGGTAACGTACGAGGATTGCTCAGAAATAACTCAGATAATAGATCAGGAGTATCCAAAATTCCGTTAGCAAGCTTGTGGAAAAACAAGCGGTCAAAAGTTTAACATATTTGGAGTTCTTTCTTTCTAACTACTATTAGTTGACCAAACGTGAATCATAGCCTTCATTCAACTTCACTTATTTATTTGTGATTTTAAAATTGGCAGACAGAAGAGAGTACAGAAATAAGGAGTATAAAGATTATAATATGCTTGTCATTGACTATCACACCCCGTATGTACTTTTGTATGAAAATGTTAACAAAACTTTTTAGCGTGCGTTTGACCACACATTTCTAAGTGAGAATACTACGACAACGTAGATGTGCTGCTACAACGTAGACAGTTTTGCTACGGAAAAGGTATCTTGCAACTTTGTAACTACCTGTAGGCATCATGCTACATCTTAGACACTCTGCTACAACGTAGAGACCTCGCTTCGGCATAGATATCTTGCAACTTCGTAACCACCTATAGACACCATGCTACAATTTAGATACCCTGCTACGTCACAGATACCTCGCTAAGACACATGTATTGCGCAACTTCGTAACTATCCATAGACTTCATGCTACATCTTAGACACCCTGCTACGACTTAGAGACCTCGCTACGGCATAAGTATCCCGCAATTTCGTAACTATCCATAGCCACCATGCTACATCGTAGATACCACGCCACGACGTAGACATCTCACTATGGCATATGTATTCTGCGACTTCGTAACTATCCATAGACATTATACTACATCTTAGACACCCTGCTACAACGTAGAGACCTCGCTACGGCATAGATATCCTGTAACTTCGTAACCATCCATAGACATAATACTACATTTTAGATACCTAGCTACGACGTAGAGACCTCGCTACGACATAGATATTGCGCAACTTCGTAACTATACATAGACATCATGTTATATCGTGGACACTCCACTACGACGTAGACGACGACATTTCGTCTACGACATCTCGCTACGACATAGGTATCCTACAACTTCGTAACTATCAATAGACATCCTACTACAACGTAGATACTTAATCACAACGTAGAGACCTCACTACGGCATAGTTATCTTGCAATTTAGAAACTATCCATAAATATCATGCTACTTCGTAGACTCCCGTCTACAACGTAGAGACGTACCTTACGGCTTAGGTATCCTGTAACTTCGTAACTATCCATGGACATCATGCTATTTCGTAGACATCCTGTTACGACGTAGACATCTCACTACGGCATACGAGTAGGTATCCTACAACTTCGTAACTCCCGCTGGCACAGTAGATAATATATCACAATCATAATAATAAACAAAAATATCAATATCAAATAATAATTGTTACGTATCTCATTCATACCATCAGGCCAAAAAAAAAAAAAAAATAACGTACAAATAATTTTATTTTCACTTTGATGGCAGAATACACTGGTACTATGAACCATTGAAAATGTAGTTCATTATTACCATCATCAATGTGTATATAAAAACTCAATAAAGCTATTCAGTGAATAGACCTTAATCCGTCCAAATTGGTGCCTTAACACACGGGATATAGTCTTTTACTACATCCGACATACTCGTATATCAATGCTAGCTGCACTCCACGATTTCTACTGAATGAGAAATGATAATTATGATGATAAATATATGGCCTGTGCTCGTCTCCAATTCTCGGTTATGGATACACCAAATATCAAAGCAATTTCTTCTGCCGTTTGATCGTAAAACGGTAACAGACAAGTAAGTAATAAGAGTACTTATTAGATTAGTAAAAATTTACGTGACTATGACTATGAAATATTCTACAGGGTGTACCAGTTGCAAGAACAATCAACAGATGTCATGATATTTACGGTATAATACCTATAATCCATTAATGAGTTTACCGGGAGCTGCAATGAAGTTTTCCGTGTTAAATATATTATGCGTTTTACAACATTTACAAAACCGCTACTGAATTTATACATTCGCATAACATAACTAAATTATAAAATAAAACAAAGGAACGATGTAATGCTGAGTTCCCGGCAGCCTAGTGGTGAGACCGTCTGACTTGCGATCCGCAGGTCCTAGGTTCGAATCCCATGGCACGCACCTCTGTCTTTACTAAGTTATGTGCGTATTGTTGGTTGCCGCCAACTTCAAACGGTGAAGGAAAACATCGTGAGGAAACCTACATGTCTGAGAGTTCTCAATGATCTTGAAGATGTGTGAAGTCTGCCAACCCGCACTTGGCCAGCGTGGCCTAACCCTTCTCACAATGAGAAGATGGCCCGTTCCCAGCAGTGGGACAGTTTGTACAAACAGGGCTGATAAAAAAAAAAAAAAAATGCTGAGGTGCGGGGCGCGAGGGGACGAGGAGTCAGGAGTAATTGACACGTCCGGGCGCTGTTATAATACGTTTATTACTGCCTTAGTACTTACAATGCTTACACTACACTACAATGCTTCCACGTTCTTGCCAAAAACTCGTAGCTATTTATGTATATCTACCTAATCTAATACCTTTAGATAGATAAGGGGATTATTATTAGATATAATAGGAGAGATAAATCGATCTTGCTAGGTTTCATTTTTAGTGAACTCGGGTTTGCTCGTATTTTCAGTCATAAAAAATCCGAGTGGAGTTTGGTTGCCCAGGTACTAGCCCTAAACTAAGCAAAGCTACTACGGCATATCTTTTATTTGTTGTCGTTCTCATTTCTTTTCTTTAGTTATCCATACGAACAAAAACATTTCCTTATCGCACTTTATTTTCACAGCAAAAAATGTGCAACTTGAAATTTTTAAAGCTACTCATAATCCCTGGTCAATTTAACATGCGTTAATAACGCAACACGATAAATTTTATCGTATTGCTATCGTATCGGTTATCGCGTCGCCAGCCGTATCGTTTGTCGTGTCGTCTACTGTAAAGCGTCGGCGTGGTCCCGTGTGAAGCGACGCTAATTGCAGGGATATTGTGTAATCCCACTAATGAGGCGCAATCGGCACACGTCAAACGAATCCGCTTTACAGAAAGAGAAGCTTAATGCTATGGAAAATTAATACAGACTCGTGCCTCTGTTGCTCCGGAGAGCCCTCTCTCCGATCTCTCTCAACATTAACCGCTTGGTTATTGTTGTTTTAATATGAATTATTATATATGAACACAGAATATTGCAACGTATCGTTTGTTTTCATCGTCTCAATCATTTTGGGATTAAAATACATACATACAATCGAATTGAGAACTTTTTCAATATTAAAATTTTCTAGACAGTTTGTACCGCACGTAAGTGAAAATAAATAGTTTGATTCATAGAGGTTCCTAGCTTAACTGAATAAGAGTCAGTCCACACGGCGCGCAGCGTCGGCGTTGCGTCGTCGCAACGCAAATATTATAACGCCACACGGGACACACGGGAGCTGCGCTATCGCAGCGCAGGTATAAATTATGTACGTTTATTACGGACAGATGTCAAACACCAAAACCGGTCTGATAAACATACCTACATCTTTATCATTCTTTTGTAAAGCGCTTTCTCTGTTTCAACAATCCAGCGGCAGCTGCATGTAAGTAACAAGTGTATACGAAAAACTTTATAACATTAAAAACTAATTAATTTTGAAATCTTCCAAGTTCCTTTGTCTCATTCCTCTTGAATCCGCCGCTAACTTTCTAGGCTAAAATAACAAATAACTATTTCATAATTACCTAAATTAGATACGACAAAAGAAGAATGGGATTACCCACAAAATTATGAACGCCTAAAGACCACCTAGGTATAAATTATGTAAGTTTATTACGGAGATAAACTCAAACTCATTGTCTGTGAATTTTGTACGAAACTAGACTGAATTAGGTACTATCCACAAGTTTATTATATCTACTAGCGGTTTTACTTAGCGGTGACCTGCGGTTTTACTCGCACGGTGTCGAAGAATGCTGCTGATGTCGATGATGAAACGTAGCCTACCCTTTTATAAAGTTTTAGCCTCTTAGCTATATCTACACCAAATTGCAAAATTATCTGTTCAGCTCAAAGCTGTTTAGTTAAGCCGTGAAAAGTAATCAACAGTCACGAAGAGATACTTCGCTTTATGTAATGACTCATCAAAGTCCATTACATAAGCTAGTCTAAAGGTCTCCAAAAAAACTCGGTTGTCGCGCAGGTTACGACCAGTTTAACATCAGGCGAGTTGGCGGTTAATTGTAGATCTATCAAAATTAAAAGAAAGCTTCTTCATGATACTTTTTTTACGCAAGATAGATTGACCACCAACTCGCCTGATGTTAAGCGACGGTATGGCCGAGGATGACTTGTATTCACTTGTCATCTTCTATCTCATCTTGTCTTCTGTTATGTTATCTGTGATCTTTTACCACATGCCCTTTTTTCTATCGAACGGCAAGAAGCACGAAAAAGCGACATCGTTTTACGGTGAATATTCCAAAGAGTCGAACGAAACGCTTTAGCTCCACTTTTATTGTGCGTACCGCCATGATAAGGAATACGCTTCCAAAATTGGTCTTTCCGGATGGATATAATCTGGGTGTCTTCAAATCGCGAGTGAATAGTTCCGGCGCGCGCTCCACCATAGACCGCAACAATCGCTTAACATCAGGTGAGCTAGCGGTCAAGCGCAAGCCTATTTTCGCATAAAAAAATCTGTCCAACTTGAAACTGGCCATCCTACCTTACTGATGCGTGAGTCTGAGCTTGGACCAATATTTAGGTAAACTAAGTAATCTAAGATATCGTTTTTACCGGGAAAAAAACTTATTCGCAATTCGAAAATTTATCGTTGAAAAGTCCCGATACACTCCCAAATTGTATTTAATATAAAAGGAAAGGAGTCGGCAGATCTGTCTTTGCGTACATTGACAAATAGAATCGCGGTTGGGAAGCAGCAGTGATAGACAAACTTACAGTATCATACCTAGCACGAATGCAGCGGTTTGATGAGATGTTGTAATTTCACTCACTTAATTTCTCATATTCTTTCTTAACTATTTAAATTATTGGTATTTGCTTATTTGCTGTTTTTAAGTAATTAAGTTCTAGTCCTAAAAAAATACAGTATAATAAGTCACTATCAAGTCAACAGTCACGGCTCAGTAAAATGGTGATGACTTCCGTCCTTACCGAAAAACGTTACTTAACTTTAAGCATCTTCTTAAATTTTCTGTCTTCTTTCCGCAAGTGTCATTACGTGTCAGTGAGAAGTTGATAAAATATGTTAAGCAATGCTTAAAGTTAAGTAACATTTTTCGGTAAGGCCGTTTATTTGAAACTTTTATGGAGTTTTAACAACAATGCAAAATGACACGTTAGAACTCTTTAATTCAAAATAATTTGTAGAGCACATTATCAATTAAGTAAAATCTTACCTTCGGCAGAGCTGCTGATTAGATGACGTAGGCTAGTAATCTAAATTTGTTCATTTGATTGTATTACAGTCTCACAATTCGTCCAAAAAGCAAAGTCATGAATAGAAAACTGAGTGTGAGAATAATCGAACCGAATGACAGAAGAAGGCAACTGATTTTGCCATACAAAGATGCTACGCTCGTCACTCCTCCACCCTGATAAACAGAAGCTTGCCTATACTCTTCTAGCTATAAACTATATCAAATAACATCTATAGCCTTGTTGTATGTGAAGTTGGATGTAAGGATACTGTACCTATATAATTCCATTGCAGGCATACGTTACCGACTCTATTCATGGCTTTTTACTCGTCGCCGGATTTCTTTGCAGTCGGTACCGCGCGAGGTGTTTTTGCCGACGCTACCTGAATTGAGTTCGTGAAGATTGATTCACGAACTGTACGGGTTTTACCGTATGCTTGGCGATTTATTTAGTTTGCGAGCTTTCATTAGTCTCTGGTGTTTAATGTGCCTTGGAGTTTTGTATTGTTGAGAAAAAGTTAAGTTTATAGGTTATATGTACCTATAAACTTAACTTTTACAAAGATTCGTTAATGTGTATTGTTTTTTAGACTTCCAAAAAGAAGGAGGTTCTAAATTCGACTGTATTTTTACAAAAAATATGCCTGTATATTTGTGTCATGGTCTTAGTGACCATTGCCAGACAACAAACAGCCAACGAGCATTGATGAACTTCATTGAATCAACCAATCGAAATCATTACTTTGCGCTTCAATAACCGATTTGGTTATTGAAGCGCAAAGTAACGAATGGTCATAATTATGATGACTATTTCCAGCGTCGTACAAGATAGCAGCTAAAGTAGCTGATATGCAAGAGTTATTCAATAAGCAATTGTCTATGGTCCTTGTGGATGGACACACATAAAGCGGGAAACCCATCAAATAATCGATTATCAAAACGATACTCGAAACGTCATCAGCGTTCGAGATATCCGATTACAAGTAACGTCTAATATTCCTACCATGCTCTTATAACTTCGAGAGACGGGAAACACCAACCTAACAACGACAAATTTTATCTTACTTTCTACCTTATGTAAGTAACTTTAGAGGTGGGTTTAAATGAAATGGCAATTGTGCCAGGGTTTCGCACTCAAGGGAAATTATGTAAATGGATATCGGTTCGGTAGTTGGCAGCTATTTTGTCAGATAAACGATATTTGTTTAGTTCGATTAGGTTCGAGTTCCATCTATTGTGTAAGGCAGTCTAGTCTAGTCTAGCACTGAGTCTGAATGTAGGTCGCTTTGTTGCGAAATTTGACAATTAGAATAACAATGTTTCGCTGATACGACAGCACAAAGGTTAGAATGGCAGTTGCTTTTACTAATTTTCGTAATCAATATTTTTATTACGTTGGTTTTTTTTTCTGTGTATTTTTGTACAATTAGCGCCTTTGTATTGCCAAGTAAGTATTACAAACTAAAAATTCAAAAATATTGTCAGGTAAATCCTAACAAAATAAATAAGTCTATTCAGTTATAAATAAATATAATAAATAAGCCAATATTCCAAACAAGTATTAGGTATTTCAAGCACCATTATGAACTAGTGAAGCAGGCTTCATAGTTCACGTGGCCCCCAAGTCTGACGGGCCAGTCTAGACACCGTACGTACCTACTATAAAGATACCTACCGACTGGGTATAACATTAAAGTAGAACCAGCCAGGGATGACAGACGCTTTATAAATAGCCCACTACTTCTTTTTATCGGTAAGTAAATAAACTTAAATAAGCGAGAATATCGTTGTAATGAGTATTGATATTTCCTGAGTTCACTGTAGAAAGAGGTTTATGTATGGTCACGTGTCCCGTTTCAAAAACTGTTAAATCGTATATGACCAGTGACGTCGCCAATATTTAAAGATATGATACAATCCAAACTAATATTATGAAAGCGGAAGTCACTCTGTCTGTCTGTAAACATTTCCATGACCAAAACGGCTGAAACGATTGCAGGATGCAAACCTGTTTGCACACGTAGCATCCACAGGAAGCAAAGATCTCTCTACCAAGAGACCAGGGTTAGACCATTAGGACATTATGTCATCCGACCGCGACAATCTGGGGGGCTTCGGGCTTCATTTCACACATGACATTTACATTTCTACTCGTACAAACGCAATATTATGTTTCAGGGTGTCATTAATTTCGTGATGTTTCATTTCTTTGGCTAGCACAACGAGTGCAACTTAGTTAAGATGTATTTTCAAACTTTGACGCCAAAACTCTAACGTATGATCTTAGTCGCTTCGTGTAAGTCCTGACACTTTTATTAAGTACTATTAAAGTCTTCTATGCTTTCACAGTAAAAAAATATATCAGTTAACGGTACTTTTCATAAATATTCAGTAATATGCTTGCAGTTACCAACCCCAGTGTAATTTGGCTTAGCATTTGTTAACAAATGTATTTAGTGGATTCTTTTCATCTGACTACAGATCTAATAAATTAGGGTCGTAGATAGAAGCTAGCGAACAGCGCCGCGCCGCGCTGTCACTTTCATGATAAATAAAAATAATAAATATAAATAAAATTAATAAATATAATATAATAAATGATAAATTAGGGTCGTAGATAGAAGCTAGCGCACCGCGCCGCGCCGCGCCGCGCCGCGCTCTCACTTTCATGGCAAAACGGTACCTCAGCTCGACTACTTTAAAGATCTACGTTTCCATATTTATTGGGTTCTTTCAAAGTTTACCTTCATAATTAACGTTGCTATTATTTTCATTGCTAATAAAACAATGTACTTTTAGCAAAGCTACCAGTAGGCAGCAAAGAGAAAGTAAAGTACCAAACAAACAGAAATAAACATTAAACAAAAATATGAAAAAAAACATGTCTCGAGTCCCAGTGAGGCGCCTGACAAAAGTAGTTCAGTGAAATGGCGAAGGAAGGACGGCGGAGGCGACGCGACGGCAATTCATGCAAGCGCCCGAAACAAAAACACCACGTCGGCGGCCTGATAGGGATGGGATACATAACGTTCGATAGACAAGTTTTGCTCGACTGAAAGTTTAGAAAACTATAAAACTAGCGATATACAAAACGGCTGAACCAATTGGAATAAAACTTAACTACTACATAATACTCTTGATCAAATTCTCTGTCAAACAAAAATAACTAGATTAAAATCGGTCCATCCGTTTGAGAGCTACGATGTCACAGATAGACACACAGATATACATAAGTTAAACTTATAACTCGCCTCTTCTTTGGCGGGGCTAATTACGACTAATAACATATATTTGGCACTTGTGTCGAATGAGTTTTAGGTACCGACAATTATTTTGTTAATATGCCTATAATTGCCATCATGCGAGTGAGCATCCTTGCTTCTTGCCTGTTTCAAATTTAATTATTACTCTGAAATTTAAAAAATAAATGTTTATGTTTAGAAAAGTACTGAAGCTCATCCATTCATATTTCCATTCCTATGGTGATAATATTACAAATAGATAAATCATTCTATGAAAACAAATGTAATCAAATAAAAATCATGTAATTCAATAGCTTGAGCGATACTGATCTAAATAACTAAAGATATTATTATAAATAAAAAAACATATTACAGATAAAAAACAGAACTCAGGTCACAGTCCCAAGGCAACGTTCCCAAAAGGCTGGCGACATTGCCTCGTTGGATAGCAATGCTAATCCGCTGACCGAGGTAAGGGCCAGCCCTTTGGTCATTTGTTCTCTCTATCAGTCGCATAGCAATTTCATTATAAAGCTGATTATTATTATTTTTAATTCATTTGACATATTTTTAATTTTAATGAATATTTTTATTTTTCGCTTATTATTAATGCATCCTGACTTCACCTGTAATTATTGTGACACTAAGCTGTATCTTATTTCTATGTTTTTTTCATTGTCAATGTATAGATGTACACAGTGTAGGTGAATTTTATAAATAAATAAACAAAATAAAACCGTTTCCAGCAAAAGAGAGTTTTTATTAATACAAGAGTTCTGTCGTTAGTTCATACCATATTATACCAAAAAATTGCATTTAAAACTCAAGCAGTAAAAATTAATCTAACAACCCGTAGCAATTATAAATAGGATAAGTCGCTTAGACTGTATGTTACTATCACCTTCAATAGTGTACATAAATATACTTACACCCGATAAACATTACCTACCTAACTTCTTACGCCATCAGTTGAAATGAGTTGAGGTGAACAATATAAAGTTCAATTACAATCTTTTATTTACTAACAAACTTTTATAACTTTCACCATATTCTGAAAAAAATCGAGTATCGATAAAGGCTCGGGTACATCACTAGGTCGCACTTCGCAGCCACTCTCCCGACAGGACTATTGTGTCCACCGGACATTGTAGCTTTTTGTATGCTTCAAATGAATTGGAAGATAACATATTAGTAGGTACAGAGAGAAAATATGAAAGAATTCCCTTCGCCATTTTCAGAAATAGATTTTTGACGTTTACAAGGCGTGAAGGAACGATAAAGAAATAAAATGTATCTTATACAATAAAATAAATAAAATGTATCTTAATAAAAAAAATAAGGAATCTGATTTTTAAGAAATGTATCATATACAATATTTTCATTCAAGTTGGGCTTGCGTTTTCGATTAAAGCCCTGATTGTTACCAGGAAAATATTATAGAACTATTTTACTTAAGGTATTTTACTTATTATACTTAACTTACTTAAGGTTTAGGTATTATAGAGCTATTTTACTTAAGGTATTTTACTTATTATACTTAACTTACTTAAGGTTTAGGTATTATAGAGCTATTTTACTTTCGCGTTACAATTTATATCTGTGAACGACACCCTGAAGCCTGGAAGATCGCCGCAAAGTTGGTTTTCACCCGACTGCGCAAGGAGGGTTATGTTATGTTATGTTTTCGGGTGCATGTATTTGGGGATATATTTATGTTTCTATATTCTCTCCTATAGTCTCCACAGTCCTATAGTCTTGACCGATCTCGATATGTTCTAAGATGTTATTAGATTCGTCTTCCTTTGATAAAGTATCAACGGGATGTAGCATCATTCCTCGAAAATATCTGAGCTCAATGAGGTCTAATTAGACCCCTTACATAAAATAATTTCGATTTTCAAAATAATTCGAAGCGGCAAAATAGACGTCTCTAGGCTTATCAATCTAAATTAGGCTTTAGCGCGGCGACATAGAGCCTGAGTATCGGTCAACGCTGGACACTATACTTATGAATTCTGTTTTAGACTTTACGTCCACGTGATGGAAAGTATACTTGTAAAATTCGTGTATATAGAGTGTTTAAAATATGGAAATTGAACAAAGTGCATCTATTAATGAAGTAAGTATACGGGAAATTAAGTATTTAACCACATAAATGATAATACTTTTATACTGATAAATAAAGCAATCCGTGCGAAATTATTCCCTAACCATTCCAAAATATTCAAAAATGCACAACGTTAATGTTTAAGTTTTCACTTCTGCCGGCACTCCCGGAGTGCAACTCGTTTTTTATGAGTTTTTTTCTTAAATAATGTATGCCCTCATTCCATCTATAAACGTCATGGCAACGTCAACAGCAGATAATGTAAAAACCAGCTAACAGGTTCTGGCATCCCATGACACCTCTCGAGAGGATATCTCAACAGACCAAGCACTCCACCGTGCATCTCTCCGAAATCTCCAATATTTGCACATCCTGCCGCAGACGTATTTGCCCTCGTTTCCTCTGCCGTGTTGCGCGCGTCGCTACTATGTACCTACTATTTATTCTGCGACACAAACTCTTCCAGAGATACTTTCGGCAAATATTTACTTATTTATTTACGTGACAAATTCCCATTTGAAACGTCGTTGAGGCAAATGTACGGATATTTTTTGTTTGAACGTTATTATAACGATTTTTCGGGAGGTTTTTTTTTTGTGTCCAGGTTTATTTTGTTACTGTTTACCTGGGAATGGAATTAAATAAATAAAGCTTTAAATAGCTTGCTAGGATTCTGCGTATGGGGGATGTCATGGTATAAATACAAAAAGGATTTATGTTCTGAATGTTTTACAGATTCATATTTATAACCAGCGATCTATATGTACGAATTGAAATCTTTGTTTATAACTTTATAATTGTTAACAGAATATACAAATACATTTAAATGAAGAATTTTGTTATATTCTTTCATGATGACGTCACGAGATTTTATGTTTAATATATTTTATAAAGATATGTAAGGAGCGACCAATTTTTCGAAACTTTGATAAGTAGTTGTAATCTTCTCTGACAATAAAACATAATTTGAGTTTAAAAAATTGAAGCAACCGACTCATCAAAGGATCATGGACTCTCATGGATGCCATTGTCAGAACTGGACCAAATTGAAATGGGACTACACGGGAAGCACCAGATTTCAAATAAAAAAAATAATCATCAAAATCGGTTCACCCAGTCGAAAGTTATGAGGTAACAAACATAAAAATAAAATTTAAAAAAAAACAGTCGAATTGATAACCTCCTTCTTTTTTAAGTCGGTTGAAAATAGCTACTACATATTTTTATGAGAGAAGATGTAAGTAAAGCATAAGTTCGATGACGGATTTTAGTTTTTAGGGTTCCGTAGTAAACAAGGAACCCTTATAGTTTCGCACAGATCATAAAACAAGGGAGATATGGTGAGTAGGTGCGGCCCGTTGGAACGCATGCGGTGCAAAATGCACTTGGAAGGATGTTTCTGTATTTAGTCGGTCTTCACGTTGTGGTGTTCTCACATCTCCGCTTCATCCGATTATTTTAACAAAATGCCTTGTTTTTCCGTGATTATTTGCAAAAAATCTAGTTGCAAAGTGAATTATGTCAAAGATGCAAACTCATATCACACTTAAGTACTGTAATATTTATGTTTTTAGTTTAAATTTAATGTTGTTATATGATCTGTGGTTTCGCCATGTCCGTATGTATATCTGTCTGTCCATCCGCGACTTTGCTCAAAAACTATAAGTACTAGAAAGCTGTAATTTGGTATAGATATGCATACTAATAATGCCGATAAAGTTAAAGAATAAAATAATAAAAAATGTATATGGGTACACCCGTAACTACAACGTACTACACGTACTACACGTAAAGTGGGGATGAATTATTTTTTTTTCATCTACCCCATCATGTGGGGTATTATTAAATAGGTAATCAAAAACATTGGGGGTATGAAAGAACTATTTTTCAATTTACGGATCCGTTTGCGAAATTTTAAGCTTTGAAGTGATAATTTTTGATAGAGTCAGTTACAATCGATCAGCTTAAAATAATTACTTAGACAAGTCAAAAATGAATATTTCATTTAAATTAACATAAGTTAACTCGTAAATGTTCGTAGTATCAAACAAGAGACCCTGTTTCAAGGTTACATAAATTATGATATGTAAATAAGGAACCCTACATTGCGCGTGGCACGGCACTTTATTTAACAATATTTTTGAGATTTCCAATAACGCAAAAGCTAATATAGACATTTTCAAGTACCTACTGCATTTGTGTAATCGATGTACTTAGCTGTAGTACATATTAATGGCCAGGATATTTCGGGGGGGGGGGGAGGGGGGTTGAACCCCCAACCCCCGCCCCCTGCTTACGGCTTTGAAATCAGCCATAGAGCCTTTAACCTTCCATGAGTAAATCCGTAAAGGCACTGCCACAAAGGCCTACATGACAGCTGCCTGATCGGCTGAGGGATCCTTTATGCAAGCCTTGATTTATACAGACACTGGATTTCATTATTTCTCAGGATATCTGGTGAGGGGGGTTACAATAACCGAATCATTATGAGAGTTTCGGGAGTGGAATTGGATGAGTAGGCGAGGTTGTTTGGAAGATACGGTTTTTAAAGATAAGACTGCTAGTTATTAGGTATTTTTTCATACATAGGCTTGTGCTTGTCCGTCAATTTACCAGATTAACTAGACCTTCTTAACATTTTTAATGTAATTTATGGGTAGCTCTGGCTTTTTAGATGTATTTTTTAAACCGATTTTAAAGGAGATTCTCTATTTAGTTTTTTAAATAATTTTAAACTGACTTTTGAAAGGTACAAAAACTATGACTTCATAGTCATAACTTTATGTGTGTTGACGCGGGTACTTCAGTTATAGTCATCTATAATTGAAGTACCAGCGTAAGCACCTCGCCGATAAGGTCCTCGTCAAAGGCGTCGCCAAGGGGGGCAAGAGGGGCAGCTGCCCCCATAGATTTAAAAAACGTAGACAACTGCAAAGCAACCAAAGTCCTAAGGCCGTGCAATTGTACCTGTACCTACAATTCATATTTTTCTCATATCCTCCATAATATTAACTTGCCCCCGCCCCCCTGGGCCATGGGCTGGCGACGCCCTTGGTCCTCGTCAATCCAGCTGGTTCGCAATGAAGCTCGATCAATCGTGCTGGATACGACGCCACTATAAAACGCATATAAACCTACTATAAACATGCAAATGAACGCCGCCGGGATCGCTGCTGACAGATTTATGTTCTGCGATGCATGGCCACGGAATTGAGGGCGCTGGTGTTCAGTTGCCTGCCCTGAAATTCGGCTAGGAAATTACAGCAGTAACTATTGTACGGGGAGAAATATCGGTGATATTTTGTTGGATATGTCATAATTATAGTTTAAAAACTGAAAATCGACTTCAAAACACGCAATTCGTTTACTTCGATGACATTTTGATCAAATTTATATTTTACCAATTTTATTTTATTTTATTTAAAAATTTTATTTTACATCTGAGGCGTTACCTATCAAACAAAAAAGAATCATCAAAAACAATTCATAATTGGCAGAGTAATGTCTAAACAAACATAGAAAAAACAATACGGTCGAATTGAGAACGTCCTTGTTTGCGGACGATTTAACCGACTGAAAATACTGTTGAAACTTAACCCTTTTTAAGGCAGTGGCAATTATATTGCCACCTATAGTTGCCACTGCCTTAAAAAGGGTTAATCTATCAACGATATTATGTGATAATACATTCGGTGGTCAACCGAGTGCGCAGTCCATTGAAGCCGGGCACAGTGACCACTTTCAAAATTAATATAATTGTCATGTAACTAAAAAAGCCGCTCTTGAAATACCTACCTATACCTATATTAAACTTTCAATGTTAAATATCCGCTGTACAAAATTCTAAATTTGAGTTTGAGTAAGGAGGCAAAATGTAAACCAGCGCAGTAGAAATAATACCTACTATTACTATATTCTACGTTTAAAAGCACACTATTAATTAGATAACTCCCACTAATTATTATGTTTTATAATAATTATTATTATATTGAGACAAAATAGGCAGGTGCCGTGTTCTCATTCTGATGCTCCCACACAGAAGCACGCAGAACGCATGTTACTCACTGTGTGGGAGCATCAGCCAATAAACTAGTTTTATAAGTCATAACCATTTCATCGCAATAGCCCCGATTTATAAAATTCCATATAGTATAATAGTTCCATCATCCACATACCAAAACCCTGTATTTTTTTACTTTATTTTATGTAATAAGGGCTTCACAGTGTTGGCTTTGGCTCCTCTGATGCCCATCAAAGGACCGGACTGCAACCCGAGACTTAAGTGAAATATACTTATTAATTATTATTATATAATTATCTCTATCAATATACATACATTGATAGAGATATTTAAGTAAGTATATGAATGAGAATTTGGTCAATTATAATATTTTGTTTTCCTCTTTTAACGTAACTAGGTACCTATAATATAATTAACTACTGTTGTTTTATGAATACCAATTTTTAGTTAAGTTTTGATTTACGGCCATCTGTTAATTGCCATCTGTCCTATCCGTGGAAGGTTGCCTGGAAGAGATCGCTCTAAGCGATAAGGCCGCAAAGAGGTGGTCCCATATAAATTTTATCAAAATTGGTTCAGAGTTTTGGTTCACATAACAAAATAATTGAAAAAATTTCATCCAAGTAAACGAATTGCGTATTTTGAAGTCGGTTTTTTCAATTTTTTTAATTATTAATTTTAATATAACCTAAATAAATAAAAAAAATTATTATAATTTTAGAAGTTATGCTAAAACAGATGAGCTAAAACATACACGCGCTAAAATTATATCCCTTCGTTTGGCTTTACTGGAGATGGGTAATAGTGAATTTTCCCCGACTGTATAACTAAAAGAGTTTTTTAACAGTTTTTTTGTTTATGTGTGGATTACATCTTTAGTTACAAACTTTTCCCAGGATAGTTTTAAACGAATAATGTTCTGTAAGATGTTTTATTTACTATTATTAACTACGGAACCTTTATAAAAATGGCATTTTTGGAGTACTTAGTACTAACCTACCCTAAGGTAACTTTTTTTTTTTTTAGGGTTAACTTTTTAATCTTAAATGTAATGCAAGTAGCTATTAAACATCAAAAAAGAAAAAAAAAATAGATAAAAGCAGAAAATAGATATCAATCATTAAAATTGCGCTAAGCTTTAGATATATTGTTATATGTATAAATACGCTCTTATGTAATTAAGCCGAAGTTACACCAAATTTGTTGTAACCTCTAATGGATCTACCTTAATACACCCAATCTACTGCGTAGTTATTCATTAAAAAATACCACGATTCTGAACTTTATTTCAATAACAGTAAGTATATATAATATGTTGAAAACGTGACCCTTTTGAACAAAGTTTAAAGTGCGGTAAAAATAAATCTTACACAATAGTAATAAAGTTCAATTTTCTAAATTTTCTTGTAGTTTGGTCTACTTTCAAGAAAGTTCAGCCAAGTTATCATTGCGTTTGTTTTGATTCTTATGCGATTGAGTTAAGGTTGAGAATGTGTGATATGAGTGTATGATCAGGGGTCAATGAACGGCCACGTGGTCCCTGCAATTGCGCAGTTAGGACCCCTGCGGAGGTAGCGACGTATGTCTCTAGGGCTGAATAGGGTAAACAAGGGAATAATATCTCACTTTGACATTTTATGAAACAACATCCTATTTTTTTTTTTTTATACAAGATAGTCTATGATTGACCACCAACTCGCCTGATGTTAAGCGACGGTGTGGCCGAGGATGGAGCTCGTGGATCTAGAAGATATCTATTCACTCTAGCCTTATATTTTATTATACATACTAAAATATAATATGTATAATCAAAACTGACAAAACCTATTTCAAAATAAGCAATTTGTTAACTTGGTGTTAAATCTTTAGAGGATGTACTGATGTCTGGTGTCAATCAAACTCCAAATTCTAGTAATTGCTTGTATTGATGAAAATTATAAAACATTACATTTATGTGTTTGGTAACGCATTTTTTTTATTTTAGCAAGAAATGTATTATTATTATTACAAAAAATATAGCCTATGTATAGGTATAATATACACTGGAAGTGAAGACGAATCTAATGACACCTCGCACATCAAAATCGGTCAAGCCGCTTAGGCTGTAGGCTGTCATAAAACATACATACATACCCACATACACATAAACATACATACACTTGAAAAACATAACCCTCCTTCTTACGCAGTCGGGTAAAATCGCTTATTCAGCGTGTATGAGTAAGACGGATAATCTTAATCTCTTTATTTTCTTATTTAAATGCATAGAACATCTGCACTATAAAATTGAAGTTATTAAGTCTCAAATAGTGTGAAAGACTTTGAATGCAAGCGGTCGCTTCATATAATGGAAGGCAGCCGAGACAGCAGGCGCATCGCCGTACGAAGACTCTGTTCCCCCCTGAATAAAATACGTGGATAATAATCAGTATGAAATTAACTGGGGAATAAGTTTTATGAGAGAATGCGTGAAATGGTTGCTAATTTAAAGTTTTTTATGCTTTAAATTTTATGCTTTTAAAGTTTTTTTATTGAAATTAACAACTTTTAGTTATTAAGTCGTAATCTTACATTGAAGGGTACAGGCAAATAACAGAGAATGTCTCATTTTTTTTTGTTGGTAGAATCATATCTTTGTCTATGGTATATTAAATTCCAATCATTAGAATTCAAGTCGATTAATTAGGACATACCGCACCGCACTTGGCCAGCGTGGCAGACTATGGCCTAACCCTTCTCACAATGAGAAGATGGCCCGTTCCCAGCAGTGGGACAGTTTGTACAAACAGGGCTGATACTCGGACTTAAATTATGTACCTACGAACCTTTTGGCATGACTAAAATAGGAACATTAATGCAGGTAGTGCAAAAAATTATATGAAAATATAAAATAAGAATTAAATAATGATAAAATATAAAAATACTTGAACCTCTGGAGAATGATATATCTATCGTCATTATTCTTTATTAACACGTGTAAAACCGGGGCAGAGCTAGTATCCTCATAAAATACACATGTCCAAAAACCCCTTACTTTCCCCCGCAAGGGCCGTATCTAGGTGACCCACATGGGGACGAGTGCAAGCGCGACGCACGTCGCTGCAATCAAATCACTCCTCTCCCCCAAGCATACACGTAGCGAGTATTAGTTAATCTGCTCCCTTAATCCGCCACCCTCAGAGGATATTGATATTGAATATGACCCACTTCGGGAGCTTTATGACGAGTGCCTCCAGTTATATTCAGAAGGAATAGTAACGTACTTATACGATGAATAGACTTTTCGTAGCGCTCGTGGCGTAGCTTGATTAGGTGACACGTTATTGTAGGTCCCGGATGTTTGTCAATCGTCAAGCCAGGTCAGAGGCCTTTCGGCGGCTTAATAACTCTGACAATAGGGCCACTCAGTCTATACGAACTTACTTCATCATCATCATCTCAGTCACAAGAAGTCCACTACTGGACATAGGCCTCCCCCATGGATTTCCAAAAAGACCGGTTGGAAGCGGCCTGCATCTAGCGTCTTCCTGCCACTTGTATGATATCTTCTGTCCACCTTGTGATTAGTCTTCCTACGCTGCGCTTGCCGGTAACTTACTTACTTACTTTTTTTTTGATGATATACTTACATACTTTCTACAAACTTTTATTTAGTTACATTTGTCACTGTGTTCTGCCCGCAATGAAATCTTGCTAGTTGTTACCGAATTCAAAAAGAAAGAGGCTAACAATTCGACTGTATTTTTTATAACTCCATAACACCTTTATTTACAAACCGATTTGTTTTTTTTTTTGTTTGAATGGATATACTTTCAGATTATGAGATTGGTCCCATAGAAATTTCGTCAAAATGTATTATTACTTTTTTACATGCTTTTAAAATTGTTAGTTAAATAATTACACATAAAATAAATATATATTCTGTATTTAAATAAATGGAATTTGTTTTATTAAGTAGTTTGGTTTTTAAAAACAAAATTGAGCATTTTCAAAACGGTTTTTTATATAGAATAGCTCTAGATAATAAGTTTTTATTGCAGCCAACAATTTAACAAAAATACTTTAATATTTAGGCTACATTATAAATCAATGTAGTGATACCGCAGTTCCGCACGCCGCTGTCCGTCGAAGCAAGGCCCCGATGGGTTCCGTATCAACACCTCAAGGTGAACGGATTGAAAAACTTGCCGTAAAATAAATAGGAAAACAGCTCGAGGCGGCGCGACGCCGATATAACCAGTTGCAGTATTACAGCTTGAATTACATGTGCGGTGACCACGCGGCCGGCTCTCGCAGGGATAATATTTTTATTTAAAAATAGTCATGCGCCTGACCGTCAACTCACCTGGTGTCAAGCTATAGTTACGGTCTACGATGGAGCGCGCTTGCCTAGAAGAAATCTATTCACTCGCAATTTGAAGACACCTAGATTATATTACTAGTAGTTCCTCGAGAGAGCTTATTTCCAGCTCACCTTGGGTCATCTTTACATGATAAGGTAGCATAGGGTTAGGAGGCCGTATATAATTTTTTTTCGCTGATTTCGCAATTTCAAGTTATTTTACAGACGTTATTTCACGGTCAAAAACATTGTTTCCATGTTTAAGTTCACCTTAAAATATCAATATAATTTTAATACATAATTATTACAAAAAATAGGATATGTTTAGATGCCCTTAATTAAAAAACAATGTAAGTATATATTTTTATAAAAACAAATAATAATTTATAAATGAAGAAAACGTAAAGCAAGAAAATTATTCAGCGTTAAAATGCATCAAGCATTCAAGCACATCCACGCGCCCTCACTGTTACACGCAGTCTCAAGTTGGTTGTCATATCTCGACAACCACTTGACCAATTCTGTTCATTTTTAATAAAAGTTATAATAATTGTGTACTTTATATACCTACCAAATATCATTAAAATCGGTTGATAACGCCGCAATAAACTTCCCCTCTTTTTATGGGAACCAGCCCTCCTATCAAAAATCGCCGACGTCAAAAAAAAAACCATAGAACCTATATGCTAAGTTTCATTAAAATTGGTTCAAAATAATTACGCCCTGTACGCGAGTACGAACATACAAACAAATCACAAACTCACAAACAAACTGACAGACGAAAGAAAATTTGGCTAGTTGATGCAGAGACGCTTCGCTCGCTCGATCAAAATCATTCACATTTCAACATCTGACATTGATCCGACGAGATTTGAACCTATGCTCATTGAAATGCTAAAATTCCGTACTGGGCCCTTATTCTGTATGACCATCGGCCGCACTCACGTACGTGACGTGCATGCATTGACAATGAAAATTAGCTTTTAAGCTTAAGAAGCCAAAGTCTAATTTTCATTGTAGGCGCACAACGTCAAATTCACGTTATACGGCCAATAGTCATACGGAATAAGGGCCCTGAACGATTTCGGTCCATGATTTTAAGGCAAAGGAGTAGGGTGGTGCCGCTGTCTCGCTCCCACGCGGCAACTTCTTTTTAGTTATATATTTATTGAAATTAATTCTTGATAAATTTTCTTTCTTTAGCATCATAAGAACACTATTAGAATGTATTAACAATAGCTGTTATTTTTATATCTGTTATTTTGAACGAAATAAACGTGGAAATGTTGTCGTTTGGACGTTAAATTCAGTCAATATAACATCTCTCTATTTATCTATCTACAAATGATCTTTATCTTTATCTTTATTCTTTGCACAGGAATCGAATTAAATTTTCAAACACTTAAGAGTACGTAGTTCGACTATCGTCCGTCTCGCTCGCCCATAGCCATATTTTTTAAGGTACAAAATGACTTAATAAACTTAAAAAAAATTGTCGTTTGTAAATCTAGAAAACAACATCACAAATATTCGACAAAAAAATATTTCTCTAGATCTAAGTAAATTTTCATAGAAAAAAACATTTTTCGATTTTTTTTACGCAATAATGATTTTTATGTATGAAAATTAACTTTGATGAAATTGAAATTTTTGTCGAATATTTGTTATGTTGTTTTCTAGTTTAACCAACGACGATTTTTTTATAAGTTCATTCAGTAATTTTATACCTTTAAAAATGTGAGTGTGCGCGAGCGAGACGGATGATGGTTGTACTACGGACTCTTAAGCAATTCGACCATGGTATAGCAAGTAAGTTCCTAATTACTTGACCATAGTGGTAAAACGAAAACCAATTTGGTTTCACCAAATCAGAGTCTGGAACTATCTAACTCGTTAATATAGCTCAATAAGTTCCTAACTTACTGACTCTAAAATCTGCTGAACCTCAAAATGTATTACGTATTTATATTACTTACTAGTATAAATAACTTTTTATGGTACAACCAACTTCCATCCAGACATCACACAAATATTTTTTTGTATATAAATCAGAAACAAAGTTAGGAAAGTTAATTTTCCACACCACCACATCCAAACAAAGAGGCTACCTAACCTAATATTAAGTTTCATCTTGTTTTATTCTAGTAAATTCTGTCATTCATACCCCACTTACTCAAACCGTCTGTAAATAAATACCGTGTATTTCTTAACTTTCCTAACGTGATTAGTTTCCCGACTTATTTAGTTTTGGGATTCTGCACTGAAAAGAAAAAAGAAAACCATTATTGTATCACTTCGTTATCTGACTATATTTTCAATATTTCTGCAAATACCATTTTGTCAAAAAGGCTATCGAGTAAGTATCAAACACAGGCATGAAGTCCTTTGAACCTGTAAAAAAAACAAGTTTCTAAATCAAAGTAATAAAAATACGGCCATTTATAAATTGTATTTTGACTATTTTGACACGCAAACAAATATTCGTACTAAAATTAAAAAAATAAATTAAATTATAAATATTCGTGCGATTTTTAGGTCTGAGCATTTTATGTTCCATATCATATTAGGCACATACTATGTATATTTTTGGAAAGTAGCCTAGAACGACACCAATGTACTCACATGTTATAATCAAAATATCGTTACTTTCTGTTGTTTGTGCTATGAAATAAATAAATAAATAAACGGTTTCTAATCCGAACAGCCAAAGAGTGGAACAAATTAAATAAATAATAAATAAATACATATTTGCGGACATTTCACACAACACCATCTAGCCCAAACTAAGCAAAGCTTGTACTATGGAACTAGATGGCTGATAGAATACATATATACTATTTTTTTGTAAATATATACATATGATACATAGAAACACCCAGACACAGAACAAACATCCATGCTCATCACACAAATGTTTGCCCTGGGTGGGGATCGAACCCACGACCTTTCAGTTCAGCAGGTAGACGTAGACACACTACCAACTGAGCCACAAGGCCAGTTAAATTGCCGGCTTCTTTGTTCCTTGAGAGTTACAACGTTGGTCATTTCACGGTCGGAGTGAATAGGTATCTTCTAAATCTGCGTGCTTCATCTTCGACCACATCGTCGCTTTCCAGCAGACGAGTTGATGGGTCAAACGTGGGCTTTAGCGCGTTAAAAAAATATGTAGTATATTAATATATAGGGTACTTGCCATTGACCTACAACCATGATTTTAGACAGAAGCAAGTCCTCACAACACAAGCAATGAAAATATCGATAATCGCATTTTTTTGTTGGTATATAAAAATTTACAAACAAAAAATGCGATTACGAATTTGCAGTTATAATTGGTGGAAGGCTGGATGGATACATTATTTTAGTTCAGTTTTCAGTCTGTACATAGTGAATTGCAACTACGGAGCCCTACCTATTCCGTGGCCCAACACGCATTTGGGCATTTTTTTTATTTATCCCCAAATGTAAGAGTTGATGGTGACCATAATGACATGTGGCGTACGCTCGCTCATGGCGTAATATAATACGCTCCATATGAACGTAATACGTTTCCGTTACGGTCGTAGCTTTCGCAAAATATGGCGCCGTAACCGCGAGTAAGAAGATACCACCGAGCGGGCGCTGCTGCTCTGACGAATCTGAGAATCATGTGGGAATACGGGGTGTTTTACATCAAATATTTTTTTATACAAGATAGATCTACGATTGACCACCAACTCGCCTGATGTTAAGCGATGGTGTGGCCGATGTTGTAGAAATGTTATTGTTTATTATAAAAAGGTTCGTTGGAAGTTACAAAAAAAAAAAAAATTTTCTTTAGCTAGATATCTATTAATTAGGTACTACCAATATAACGACATCTCGCACATCAAAATCGCTCAAGCCGCTAAGCTGTAGGCGATGATATATAAATATACATACATACCAATAAACATACATACATGTATACACACAAACATGGTAAAAAGGTAAATACTTCATAATGATCTAATTACTTTCTGGTGAATTAAATACTATTTTTTATTATTTCTATATATCCTTACAAACTCTATACTCTCGAGATCAGGACGCTCCATCTACCTGCTTCTGTAGTCTTAGTATATCTCTATATAATTCCAGTCTGTATGATTTAAAAGTAAACAATATACATGAGAGTGGTTGAAACCCCCACAAGAGGTGTGTGTTCCGCTCCGGCTAATGGCGGCGAGCGGCGACAGATTTAATTCCAATCTGAAACGCATCAAGTAATTACAAATAAAAAGTGGAAAGAGCGACGAGCGTGCGGGAAAAGTGCAAGGTGACCATGAGTTTAGGAAAATATGGGGTAAATCAATAACATTTGGCTAAATTTGGTATTACATCTGCCTTCTAAGTTGTAGGTTGTGACTTACTTTTGTGAAAAAAAAGTTGAGGTCGGTGTCTGTATAGGACTTAGTTGATGATAGCTTAGGGTCTGACACCGACCTCAAAATAGTTGGTGTACGTACCTACTTAGGTAGACGCCCAGTTTTGATTTTCTTCGAATTATTTCTGTCTTTTCATTTGAAGTTGGTTTAATTTTTTAAGTTACTTTTATTAAATAGTCAGTTAAAAAAACCATTAATAAACATTATATCAGATACTTGGTGTCCATAGTTTGTCCCATCGCATAGGTAGGGTATCGTTGTAGGTACATGTAATTCGAAAATACCGTGGTTATAATACCATTGCTCAATTTAAGCATCCGCTTAGGCAATATTAAGCTTTAAAGTGGTATTTTTTGCAATCAAGAAATCCTACAATGCGGTTGACCAGACACGCATTTGGCTGGTTTTATATAATTAACATATAAACAATTTTTTTTTGTAAAATAACTAAGTACCTACATGTTTTTTACCATTCCCGCCAAAACTGGGTATAAAGATATCCACCCCAGGTGTTGCCATGCGGGCACATTAATTAGTAAACAGTCTACAGTCTGCCGTAACAAAGCTAGATTTTCTTCTGTTTCAGACCTCGCTCGCTAAAACATATATTTTTTCCGAGTCTACACTTCTCAAACGCAAACATTAGCGGGTTAAGGTAGGGGAGAAGGGGCTTTCATCTGGTAAAACATGTTTGTGGATTAATAATTCTGCATTATATGAAACAATCAGTAAAATAGTATATTTTAAGTATCTATTATATATTTCTTGACAGTTTATAGACAAAGTTCACTACTGCTAGGTGTCGCCCGCAATAAATTGGCGGCCTTATCACTTAGCGATCTCCTCCAGGCTACTATACACCAATAGAAAATATTGTGCCCGGATTAATATTGTATTAAGATGATCGAGTCCCTAAAGACCTGTTAACTCTCAATTCATCTTTCTATCAAAGAACGGGTTTTTAACTGGATTCGTGAATTCAAATATTTTTGCAACGCCTAGTTAAAATTATGTGAAATATACGTGACAAATCCATTCAAATTTGTTAAATTACTTTGTGTGTCTGTTTGATTAAATGCGTGTGATCTAACAAGACTCATGATCGCTGGATTTGTCTACTTAATTCTTAAGAAATATATTCTTCCTTTTTAGGGTTCCGTACCTAAAGGGTAAAAACGGGACCCTATTACTAAGACTTCGCTGTCTGTCTGTCTGTCTGTCTGTCTTCAGGCTGTATCTGGTTTATTGTAAGGGGGGTCCCCATACAATAAACGTGTTTTTTTCGTATTTTTTTGCTCAATATTAAAAATGGTAACAGGTAGACGCTTCAAATTTTCACAGAATATTTACTTGTATATTACCTTTCAAAATAAATAATTAAATAACAATAAAGTAAATATTAAAAGGGGGCTCCCATATAACAAACGTAATTTTTAAGCAATTTTTACTCGATCTTAATTAACAGGTAGAAACTTGAATATTTGTAAGTAAATATTTAGAAATATATTTACTTTAAAAATAAATACCTAATCTAATACATAAAAACTCACAAAATGAAAATAATCCGTGCATCTAAACGCGGTGCGAACGCCGCGCCGCGGTGTGGTGGAGGCGCGAGCGCGAGGCGGTTGCTAAGCAACGGCCGCGCAGGTAGCGGGGGAGGTAACATCACGGAGCGAGCCATAACCAGAGCCATATTCGCGCGAGCGTCGTCATGCTGCCCGGATGTGTATCGAAAACCTACCTATAAGTTTGCAATTTACTACTTGGAATTTCGTTGAATTCTCGTTATTTTATAAACAGAACTAAACTTTGTAGTATTATAGATGATAGTACGGAACTCTTCGTGCGCGAGTCCGACTCGCACTTGGCCGATTTTTTCATATTATTGTGCCCACCGGGAACATTCTAACTCCGACCCCGAACGCAAATCTCATGAATTCGTTCCAGAGTGGGTTTGAAATGTTAATTAGGAGGATTATGCAGTAATCCGTTTTTTACCGGCGCTTTGAATGTTTGCTTTGAGTATTAAATGTGTGCTAGATGGGTAATATAGCTTATTTAGTAGTTACCTACTTTACTCATAACTTGCTTTATTTCCTTTTTATACTTTTTTGTTAATTTGAAGGTGTGTCAATAAAGGGTTTATCTGTCTATCTTCTTAGGTAATTTTTCCTCCTGAGGGGATAATGGCATCACGTGTATATGGTACCTATACAGTGGCGTAGCGTGGATTAATAGACGTGGGCGAAGTGGCATCAGCGAGGTCCCTTTCTTTCGTTCCCAATTTACACAATAAATCTATCTTACCAAACATACTTTGACACGATGCGAACTTTTTATTACAAAGGACGTATAAATCATTTTGTATAAAAGCTGTAAAAAATTTGTATTTGATTGTATGTTCTTGTGTATGTACTAGTTAAGCAAAGAGGTTACAAATACAGGACACATATTTTATCGAAACGTTCAGTTTCGTACATAGAACATTATATAATAGTAGGTACGTCCACCGACTATTTTTGAGGTCAGTTTAGTAAAAAGGAAAATTTTACTGCCACATACAGACACACAAATACACACGTCAAACTTATTGTTATATGGTTGGCGTGTGTATCTGTGTGTCTTTGTGTCTATATTTGGCATTGTAGCTCTCAAACGGATGGACCGATTTTGATCTATTTTTTTTTGTAAGACACAGGATTTTGTCGAGAGTGTCTTAGGGTGTTCTTA
The DNA here is from genome assembly GCA_947563715.1 of Lycia hirtaria. Classification (NCBI taxonomy): domain Eukaryota; kingdom Metazoa; phylum Arthropoda; class Insecta; order Lepidoptera; family Geometridae; genus Lycia; species Lycia hirtaria. The sequence continues at coordinate 16,279,773 of OX387384.1, forward strand.
AGTATATTTCATCAAAATCGGTTCAGCTGGGTTTTGTTGGGGTTTTTGAGTTTTCTATACCTTATACTTGTTCCACGGTACGTTTCCGTTTGACCGTCAACTCACCTGGCGTTAAACAACCTAAGCATAACTCCCCAAATATGTACGGAAAGTTACCCGTGTATATTTTGTACCCACATTTGTTGATAAACTGGCGGCAGGGGCGAGGCAGGCCCCGTCTCCCCTCGCTAACATTGTAAAGGGTTCGCATAGAAATATGTCGATTGGTACACGTAAAGAGGCCATTGTAGTTTTCTTTCCCCATGACGTTACGGGGCACATGATATGTGGATGCTTTTTACGAGCTTATAAGCATAAGCTCGTAAAAAGCACTATACAATACTTGTAATAATTATAGTTTATTTTCTAACGTCGTTAGTTAACGTTATTTTATATTATAAATCGATGAACGTCGGCTGCACGCACGAAAAAGTGTCACGTTGCGCCTGAGCCGAGCGTGCAAGCGAGAGCGCGAAACAAGCGCTATTGCTTGTGACGCATCGCTATCACGTAAAATTATCGTCCATAAACACCGACTCTACAGGCAACTATTTTTTTAAATAGTTTTAATTATGTAAATAATAGAAAAAAGTTAATGTCAAACTGTGTACAAGTAATAAATAAATTCATTATAGTTAAAAAAACTGAAAAACCGACTTCAAAATACGAAGTTCGTTTACTTGTATGATATTTTTTCAGTTATTTTGTATAAAAACCAAAAACTGAACTGGATCGTACTCAGCGATATCGATCCACATACGATCTCGATGCGTATACTGCACAGGAATGGAATTCTTTGCCATCATCTCTGTTTCCTGAGACTTACAATCTTGGAATTTACAAGGCTAGAGTAATTAGTTATCTTCTAGATTGACAAGCTCCATCTTCAGCAACACCGTCGCTTAACTTCAGGCGAGTTGGTGGTCAATCGTAGATCTACCTTGCATAAAAAATGGAGCCATCTCTGAAGTATGACCTACCAAACAAAAAAGAATCTTCAAAATTAATTCGTAATTGGCGAAGTAATCGCTGAACAAAGCGCTCTAAGCGATAAGGCCGCCAATTAAAAGCCTAGCTATATTTATGTTTTCTCTGTATTTATTTTTCTGTATGTGTGGTCTTTTAATAAAGAGTTATCTATCTAATAAACACACAATCATGTATAGGCGAGTTGAGAACCTCTTCCTTTTTGGGAAGTCAATTATAAAGTGAGACCACCGGCACCGGCAAGCGCAGCGTAGGAAGACCAGCCACAAGGTAGACAGACTGCCTCATACAAGTGGTTGAAGTGGAGAACGCTGGCTGCAGTTGCGAGCCACTTCCAACCGTTTCCTTTTGGAAATCCATAGAGAAGCTTCTATCCAGAATTCCGAACTAGTAACATGAAATTAATTTATGCTATTTATTTTAATACACTGGAAAGCTGTATTTTAGAGTTGAGTGCCTGACAACAGAAGTGAAAATATTTTAGTAAGTAGTTCTTCAAATATCGATCCCCATCATAAGGCGATAACAAATTGAATGCGTACGAGGGCTCATTCAAGTAAAATCATTGTGATTCCCTCCACTTTCATATTGTTGTGTATTTATTTGATATGTGCGCTCTTTGATTTATTTAAACCTGCTTCTTTTTTGTTGCGAATAGAGTTTAGGAAACACACTACTGGTGTGTCACTACAGTGACGCCGCGCCACAGATGTAAATGGAACAATTTTTAACGGCTAATTAATTTTAATTTTAATATATTTATATATATTTTATTTATTTTAATTTTAATTTTTAGTATATTTTACGTATATTGTATATTATCTTGCGTTAAAAAATAACAATTGCCATTTCCAAAATCCCCTAAAGTTCATTTGACAACTTGGATGATAACCGAAGCTTTGTAATACGAAAGTTTATGTGTAGATATAATAAACAGAAACCTAACCAAACTAACCTATAATTTATGTATCTAATACCTTCTTACGCAGTCGGGTAAAAACGAAACCTTTTTAAATAAGGAGGTTTCTGAAGATAATAAAAAAGAAACTGACTGGCCTTGTGGCTCTGGCCTTGGTAGTATGTCTGTTCATCATCGGCTTAGCCGTTATTTTTTGTCGAGGCTTTTTAAACTTTTGTAAACTTATATTTTTTTTAATAATATCACTAATAAGTAGTGCTATTTTTAATAAGAAAAAAAACTATATCACGTTTTTGCTTTAACTCCATTTTTATTGTGCGTACGGTCAAAATGTGGAATACACTTCTTGAAGGTCTTTTCGAATGGATATAATCTGGGTGTCTTCAAATCATGAGTGCATAGGTTCCTTCTAGGAAAGTGTGCTCTATCGTAGACCGCAACAGTCGTAGCGCTTTAATATTAAAAAAAAACATATACATCACATACACACCACATAAAAATCATGTATTTCTTTGTATTCTCTGTAATAATGGTACTAATGAAGAAAAGGGGTTACAAACACTGAAGAATACATCTCTAATCCAAAGAATACGTCCAATATCGTCTAAAGTATAACTATGTTTACTTTTAAACCAGTTACGAAACAAAAACCGTGGTTATAAATACGGAAAAATACTTGTCGGATCGACACCAGTATCTTACCAAGGATAATAATTTTTACTTCGAAACTAGTTACGAAACTATACTTAGTTACGTACGCAGCCGAAGCGACGTAAATATATTAGTATTTTTGCAACGTAAGTTATTAAGTTATTGCATTTGATACTCAAGTATTTTTACATATTTTATTTATTTATTATACACCTTTTGTCTTGGACAAGACGCCATATTGAATGAATTTAGTAAAATGTCACCAGCTGACGATCAGGATGCTTTTATGTCTGTTTACCTTGTTTTTGGAAACTTTTCAAACTTCGATATACCTAGGGTATATTTCGCAGAGACATTAAGCTTTTTGGTACATTTAAAAACTGTGACCACGTCGTTGATCTTACTTTAAGTCTGACACTATTTTTAACCGACTTCAAAATAAAAACAAAACCTACTCCGGTTTTCAATTCGACTGTTTGGTTTTTTTGTATTTTGTGACGCGATTTCTTCGTCAATTATGAATTGATTTTGATGTTTTTTTTTTGTTTAATACATAATATTTCAGACATGGTCCCATATAAATTTTATCAAAATCGGTTTAGTACTTTGGTTTTAAATCAAAATAACTAAAATATATATGTTGCCCAAATAAACGAAAGCGTATTTTGAAGTCGGTTATTTCAGTATTTTAAACTATAATTATTACGAATAAGTACGAAAACGATATCAAATTAACGAATGTATGAATTTGTTGCAAAACTTCCTCTTTACAATCGTGAATAATATTTGAATACGCTTTGAAACAGCAAAATACATGTAATTGTAGGCGTCGTTAACACGTCCGCTGCCGTACAAAGGCTGCCGATGGCTGCTGGCTTAATGAGTGCCTGGGGGGGCGCGGGCATACTGGCAGCTCAATGGATATTTATAAAATATAAATTGAAATGGACGCATTATCTCATAATTCTGTTTGTGAGTTGATGCTAGCATTTGTGTGCGTATGATTTCTATGTGTCCAAATTTGCATTTATCAAAGTAAATTCGAAATTGATAATGACTTGGTATTTCTTTTCACATGAATGCACGACGCAAAGGTTAATAAAAAATGAGGGTTCATTTACTAAATGTGCTTATCGGCCTGTATTATGTGTTTCTTCCTTTGTAGCGATCTTTTTTGTTGGAAAAAGGATTTGAGTTCAAGTGAGATTAGGAGTGATCTTAGCATTTTTTTGTTAAAATCGGTTAGCCGTTTTTATGGTTTGGAATTTATAAGTTTTCTATACTTATATATTCATTATAAATTTCGGGTCGCAGCTCGGTCCTTTGATGGGCATCAGTGGAGCCGAAGCCAACACTGAGAGGCCCTTTACATGAAATAAAAAATACAGATTTTTGGTATGGGGATAGATGATGGAACTATTGTACAATATGGAATTTAACATAATATATGGACTATTGAGATGAAGTGATTATGATAAAAACTAGTTTATTGACTGATGCTCCCATACAGTGAGTAAAATAAGGTACTTACTTCTGTGTGGGAACATCAGAATGAGAGCACGGCACCTGCCTATTTTGTCTCATTATACAAAAATATAGAGGCAGGTGATGACTCGCCACCCACTGAATGGGCCCCCCATAGTGGCGCCGCATGTTGGCGCCGGAGAAGCAACATCTGTCTAAACTTATATTATTATTATTATTTTTTTTTAAATGGCAAGCTCCTTTATTAACTACAACACAACAATATACAGGCTCAACTAACTAAACTACTACACAAACTACTACTACTATTATTATTAATTAATTAATAACTAATTATTGACATTGTAATACAGATACTTGTTTACTATGAATAATAACATAGATTTTGGAGGACATTTCCACACAACACTATCTACTTAGTCCAAAACTAAATAAAGCTTGTACTAGGAACCAGATGGCTATAAATATAATTGCTAATACATTACATTTTTTTGTAAATATATACATATGATACATATGAACACCCTGACACAGAACAATCATCCATGCCTAGCAGAAATGTTTACCCTGGGTGGGGATCGAACCCACGACCTACAATTTAGAAGGCAGACTTTTTACCACTGAGCCGTGAGGTCTGTCACTACTTCATCACTCCTAGTAATCTCTATCTCCCCTCCTAATGGAGTCAGTTAAAAAGTATAGTTTAAGTAAATACGTCGCATACAAGTATCACGTGACAAGTAGTTGGTGACGTCACCGGCCCTCTGACCCAAAAAGCGCCGGCTAGATCCCGTGAGCCCCGCTGCGCGACATGGGGCTTGATTTATATCCTGCCAGGTCTGCCTTCCCAACTACACACAAATCTTATCTACACAATACACATACGTTTGATACGTAACATATCTGTTAAACGATTTGGGGTGTCAAGATAAGCAGGAAATTGTGACTACTGAGCGCCACTGGTAACCAATGTCACGAAATACGTTTGTTTGAATTTCACTTGCCCGAATTAATTTAATAAATAAATATTAGTGGACATTTCACTCAACACCATCTAGCCCAAACTAAGCAAAGCTTGTACTATGGAACTAGATGGCTGATAGAATACATAATTATATATTTTATTTTGTAAATATATACATATGATACATAGAAACACACAGACACAGAACAAACATCCATGCTCATCACACAAATGTTTGCCCTGGGTGGGGATCGAACCCACGACCTACGGCACAGCAGGCAGACATACTACCAACTGAGCCACAAGGCCAGTTTCATATTTAAAAAAAAATAAAAAAAATCGGTCCATCTGTTTGAGAGCTACGACGCCACAGTCACACACACACACACACACACACAAATACACAAGTATAACTTATAACACCCCTTTTTGGGTTAGGAATTAATTATATGTCTCTGTATAGAAAGTGGGTAATGCTAGGTAGGTATTATTTTAATTTGCGTCATCCAGGCAGTTTATATTTTATATGAGTTGTTACCACTACTCCAGTTTAGTGGCCCGCTGTTTACGAGCTCTGCAGGGTTGCCACGCGAGAATTAATAAAAAAGCATTTAGTGAATAATTATAGCTTAAATAACCATACAGACGAATTGATAAACTCCTTCTTTTTGGAAATCTGAACAAAGAAAAGAAAACTGAAAAAGACTATTTCAAAATATTATGCAATCCGTTTACTTGGATGACATATTTAATATTTATCGAGTTATTTTGTTGTAAAAACCAAAGTACTGAACCGATTTTGATAAAAAATTATATGGGACCACCTCTGAGGCATTTACCTACCAAACAAAAAAGAATCATCAAAACGAATTCGCGATGGCGGAGTAATCGCTGAAAAAACGTACAAAAAACAGTCTACTTGAGAACTTTCTTTTTGGAAGTCAGTTAAAAATAATATTTCCGGATCAGATATTTTATTGATTTCAGTAAAAGTGCTCAAGGAGGAGCTTTAGATTTGTTTTAGTTGATAGGCTAAGCGTTTAACTCTACTCTACTAATTTTATGTGATTGTGTGGTCCAAGAGGGTAAGCACATCTAGCCTGGACTGGAATGAGAACTAACTCACGAACAAGTATATTTTATTCAATTTTTTTATATTTTTTTTTTATCAGCCCTTTTTGTACAAACTGTCCCACTGCTGGGAACGGGCCATCTTCTCAATGTGAGAAGGGTTAGGCCATAGTCTGCCACGCTGGCCAAGTGCGGGTTGGCAGACTTCACACATCTTCAAGATCATTGAGAACTCTTAGACATGTAGGTTTCCTCACGATGTTTTCCTTCACCGTTTGAAGTTGGCGGCAATCTCCGATACGCACATAACTTCGAAAAGACAGAGGTGCGTGCCGTGGGATTCAAACCCAGGACCTGCGGATCGCAAGGCAGACGGTCTCACCACTTGGCTGCCGGAATTTTATTCTATACATGTTATATATAGTCAGTGTAATATGGGCATATTCCAGAAATCCCCTGAAACGTACCCCTGCGAAATGGATTTCTGGACGTTTTTATATTTTTTGTTCAGAAATCTCCTTAGTACTGCATTTGATAGGGTAGCAGGGGATTATTAGACAAGACAGGATATTGCATCGTGTTGTGAAATAATGAATTAAAATACGCGATGATATTCAAGTAATCATTATTTATTTTTAGATTAACTGTCTTCTGTGACATTTGAGTCAGTTTGCATAAAGAACTATTGCGCCAAAATTGGAACTAACGTTGCGATTTAACAAAATAATGACATGACAGCAGCGCCCTTGTTCTCGAACAAAATGACGAAATAGGGACAGCAATGCCGCATTAGTTCTCTAACTGAACAGACTCAAATTATTATTACCACCATTATAATTATCTATAAAAGGAAAAGAAAACAAATAAAAGATCACGTATATTGTTATACTTATATTTTTATTGCTCTTTTTTAAACAAAAAAACACAATATCTCTCACTTTCTCAGGAAATCTGTTGTAGAAAAGTAGTGAAGGAAATTCTGCTCGATGGTATTGTACGCATATAATGTACATTCCTAAAAAGGTTCGTAAGGATGAGACATAAGATAGTTTAGGTCTGACTTATTAACACAAATAGCAAGCTTATATACTAAGTAAAACGTGCAAATTTATCCTAAGGTGCCTTATCTCCCTATGTATAATCAAATTCCTATTATCTATCACGCAAGCTAAAATAAAACTAGAAATAAAACCTTAAACTAAAAGAAAACGAAAATATTATTTACAAATAAAACTATAACTATATAATAAAATGTGAAGGGGATATCTAGTAATGCGTGGTGTTGGGGGCTTTTTGACGCTGTTCCAAGTATACCATAGATCACCAACACCATACACCATAGATCGCAGTTTTTTTTTTAACTAGACTCCAAAGTCTACGCTATAACATATTTTTTTTACTTTTAAACAGTTACACAATATTTTATACAAAAAGGAGACAAATATACTAAACTACACTACGCACACATTTTTCTTGAACCCACTTCTCAATGTCAGCAGCGGTTGCAGGCGCAGTATTTCTTTCCTACCTACTATAGCTACTATACGAATCTATACCAGAGACGTCCAAGTTATGTCCACAGCTCGGCGTTGGCAATGCTAGTCCCAGCGGGACGTCGCCGTCGGTCCGACAGCTGCAAACGTTGGTCGGATACATCTGTAGCTCTCGGAGGCAGAACTCATCTTTATCGCAAGTGATGATGTATCTCAGACAAAGATTTCAAGCCCTCGAAATCTGTCTCAAGTATGAGCCACGCCGTTATCACATGTTGCGCTTATTATGCGATTCCAGTGTTGCAAATATGTAATCTGACCCCTGCATGCCGACGTTGCTTGTTGCGTCAAATTCCATGATCGTAGACTCAGCAGTCCTCAGCGGTCGTACTTCGCATGTCGCTTGCTGACCATTGCGAGTTAAAGTCCGGCAATTTGAGACCACGTATATAGGTAGGTACTTATGATACAGCGTTTTTCGGTTTACACTGAGCCTGGTTGTTGCTAATCATAGCTTTACTATTTTTATTGATCGCTATAAACTAGAATGATGTAACCAGTTTGCCTTTTCGGGCAGAGACTATAGACCAACTTAATCTTGTGTATTATGCATATTTTGTCTCCATAGCCGACGTCTCCATAGTAGGTATATCTTGTACATCGTGTTTTCTTCATCACTTATAAGTAGCTCGTGAATCTCGCAAAATAAGTTGTCTTATAAGGAGAATCCTTGATATTCTTTTGTATAATCTCTGTATAATGACAAAGTCAGGTCTTTGGGCAATTTTCTTGCTGGATCTTGAAGTTGTCTCGTGCATTTACTTTGTGGGTATTAGTAAGATCTTCTTATTATACAGTTAAAATAATTCAATATATCCCTTTAGTGGTATAGTTGATCTATGTGTAATGACTTGCAGAATTTGGATGCCATCTTCATGCAGGTACGCTTTGTCACCTCCAAGTTGTCTGATGTGTGCGCAGGCGTTGTCGCTTGCGTATGAGTAGGATCTGAGTATTTTACGTGCTTATAATCCTACGCTACGCGCTTTGTAATGGGGCTTGCGATTAAATGATTTTGAAGTTACGTTGTCGTTCGATCTTCCATAGAAATAGGAGAAAATTAAACAGTAACTGTTTCTATAATTCTTATTTATCTGATTGAAATCATAAATGTCTATGCCTCTACGGTTTGCTTATATCAAATTTAATTACAGTTCCGAAGTAAAAAAAAAAAAAGTATAAATTTTGAATAAGTATGTACCTATATTAAAAGAAAAACAAAATACGTACGTTTTTGTGAGAAAATATGCGTAAAATCCCCTTCTCACAATGAGAAGATGGCCCGTTCCCAGCAGTGGGATAGTTTGTACAAACAGGGCTGATAAAAAAAATGCGTTAAATCGCTGTAAAAGAGTATAAATGCGCATTCTTTTGAATAATTCTAGTAAAATCACTTTTTATTATAAAATTGTTCGTTGGCGGTTACGAAAAAACGTATTTTTTATTTTTGCAAGATATGTATAATTATTGTTACAAAAATATATAGCATATAACACTCTGGAAGCGAAGACAAATCTAATGACACCTCGCACATCAAAATCGGTCAAGCCGTTTAGGCTGTAGGCTGTCATATAAAAACATACATACATACCCACATACATACATACTTACGAACATACATACACTCGAAAAACATAACCCTCCTTCTTACATAGTCGGTTAAAAAGAAAAACAAACCGTAGAGGCACATCACCATAAAAAAAATCACCATATAAAAAAGAATCATCGAAATTGGACTATATTTTATGGGTAAAAATCAGTTTTCTCGTGTTGCATAAAAATCGCGTAATTTACTGGTCGTGCGACAAAGTTTCTTTTAAAGGTTGATAATGGTTTTACTCCCTTTTGTTGTAGCTGCAATTACTATGTACCTACATTATGTACCATCTTCTTGGCAGTTAGAAAACTTTAAAATGTCCGGCATAATAAAAACGGTTCAAAGATTATGTCATAACCATTGGTTAACATATCTAAGTACTCTTACACATATAAAAAATAAACTAGAAAAGATGCGTGCGATTAGCGACATATAAATAAATAACATTTGTATGGTAATGTTAAACAAATAACAAAGTATCACCCCTAAATATCTGTGAGGTGGGTGTTCCCGCGAACATTTCGGAGGCTGAGTCGTAAAGCGCAGTCCGTTCCATATCCCGTATATAGATACCTACCACCACCGCTGTAACGTAGATATACATACTCATGCATATACACACAAAACAAGATAAAAACAGGTTCCAGTCAACTATACACCGCAATTAAAGACGAGCGTACAAACAAAGTTACATAACAATAAACTGGCAACTGAAACACGTAAAAAAAAGAAGAAAAAAGCTCTCTTCGAAAGAGGTCGCTACGGGAATGCTAGGACTCCTTTCGATTATAATTTATTGCTTCGAATGAGGATATCATAGCTGTACTAAAACGTATAAAACGTCATAAATATCGTCGTAAAATTGTTTGCTTCGACTGAATGTAATGAGATCACGTATGGATTCAGTGCGGGCTATAAAAACACCAGTAGTAGGCCGATTCCAAGAGCGGCTGGGATGGACTGATAATGCAGACAAATACATATATTATAATAAAATGTATTACATACCTTAATATGCGTAGATAAAATTATATGAGACTATTGTGTGTTAGGCATGTTTTCCTGTTTTCTAACATTCTGTTTATCCGTCTAAGCAAAACAGAAAGCTATGATTCTAACCGTCTATAAATGTGTGTTAATGATGTTGTGGTCTCTGTCTAACATACATATTTATTTATTTATGGGAGATATACAATAATAAGCAACGAGAATTAATTATGATACATTATATCCTAACTTCGCGAAAGTGGCTCTATCTCTCTGTCTGTTTGTTATAAGCCATCTCTGTCATCTCTGTTTCCTGAGACCTACCATCTTGGAATTTTCAAGGCTAGAGTGAATAGAAAAAAAAATAAAAAAAAATAAAAAATAAAACATCTTCTAGATCGACGAGGTCCATCCTCGGCCACACCGTCGCTTAACATCAGGCGAGTTGGTGGTCAATCGTAGATCTATAATGTACAAAAAAAAACTACAAGAACGAATAAAAACCATTCGTAATTAAAATCAAAATGAAAGTATTAAAAAAATACTGACGCTTATAGCGCATAAATACTTATTTTTGAAAATATTTTCGTTTCTACGAAAAGGATGTATTTTATGCCCCGACCCGTGTGTCTGTCTGTGGCATCGTAGCTCTCAAAGGGATAGACTGATTTTGATCTACATTTTTGATTGAAAGAGGATTTCATCGAGTTTCTTAATTATGTTTCATCACAATTGGTACAGCCGTTTTTTTGTCGGGTGTTTTGCATTTTCTAAACTTGTATTTGTAGTTAGCTTATTTATGAGTAAATACGAAAATGCATATTCCCTATTGAGACGAATTAAATATATTTTAAAACTTCAAACGGCTAGGGCTATCAAATAAATAGACATACATACCTACGCCCAAAAAACATTCATCTCTTTTTTTTTTTAAAGTTCATTAGTACATACTGTCAATGTGGGTAACTTTGACTCCGTGTACATAGCCTGATTCGAAGGTTCTTGTATTTTTTACCAAAAGATTAGTAGTCAAAATAATTGTTAAGTCATTTTATGTACTTACTAACCATTTTTGTGACAGCATAGTGACAGAATACATGACTGTGGGAGTCATGTATTCTGTCACTATGCTCAAACATACAAATGCATAAATGCCATCCATAAATAATGTTAAAACCCTTTAAGATATCAAGGCGTTTAACTTAGAAAACCAAGTAAAAGAACCCAATGTGCATGACAGCAAAGAAAAAGTTCACCCAAGTGCGCGGATTCTTGGAGGATTTCTTTTAAAAGTTTAAATCGAGCGTTAATTAGTTCTCCTAAGGACTCGGCTGGTTTTTTTACTCTCGCCATCCGGGCCACTGGATCACGTAATCAATTAAAACTCCTTTTTAATCCTTCTTGAGCGTTTCGCGCGGGTAGATGGCGGGTAGCGGCCATTTTGGAAATCTTTTTTTTTTCGATTATGGCAAGCTAAAAGAGAATGTATTTGCAATATACGTGTAACATGTTTCAATTTACATCATCATATCGTCATAATGAATTAACTGCTTATATCTGATTTTGGTGAATTATAAACAATAGATCCACCCAGTATAGTCTATACAGTATAGTTTATGGGTCCCACATTATCCAAATCCTAACTAATATTGTAAAAGCTAGTAACTATGTCGGTCGTCTGTCTGTCTGTTTGTTACCTCTTCACGGCTAAACGGTTAAATTTTAATTCCTGTGAGTTAAAATTTAACCGTTTAGCCGTGAACCTTTACTGTATCCTATGGCCTATATCCTTTTTCAGGTCCCAAAGAATCTGTAGACTTCTTCAACAAACGACAAAGAATTCTTTGGGACCTGAAAAAAGAAATTAGGCTATGTTTTATTACCATCGTCGTCACCGTTTTTCATCATTACGCGGGTGCTACCGCGGGGCACAGCTAGGTAGTTTATAAAAGAAACAAAAAAAACAACCGAATTGAGAACCTCCTTTTTGAATTTAAAAAGTCATCGAAATCTAACAATATTAGTTAGGGGTATTCAACGTTTTCTCTCATTGGTAAAAAGCGTCATGTAATCGCGGAAATTGCGGTTCTCTTAATCATGAAGCGAGCTTACTGCAGCTGCACCCTTAATTACACGGTGTCTTAGGTTTTAATTACGCGACAAGTCGTTTCATAAGCTTACGCTGCGACCTGGAGCGGCTCAACAAAAGGAATTTAAATGGAAAATGGACTCACGTGCCTTAAAAAAAAACAAAAAACAAACCTAAGCTCAACTCTACATAATAAAATAAGTGTTGATCAAGAAGATGGCTTTTTGGAGAATGTGCGCGGGATCTAATATGAGTTGATCACGTCATCTGATTTCCGCTATAGGGCATCGAGGCATACGTCTTATCCTTACTATCTCATGAGTGTAAATATGGATTAATATATAAATAACTATATAATAAGACTGTAACGGGTCAAAATCTGTACGTTAAATATATTTGAAAATTTTGATTGGAGGATGCATTACTATCGATACAGAAGCCAAAACAGCATTTTTTATAATTTTTGTCTGTCTGTCTGTCTATCTGTACGGTGTGTCCGATGGACGCCGAAACTACTGGACGGATTTGGACGAAATTTGGCAGGATTATTACTTATACTATGTAGAAGGATCTGGCATACTTTTTATCCCTAAAATTTGACAGTTCCTGTGGGATATATTAAACAATAACAACATCATCGATCACCACGCGGGTGGAACCGTGGGGTGCAGCTAGTCTGATATAAATGAATTTCATTGTCACATAATATTTTAAACTGTACATAGATCTGGTGTATTTTTAGATAGTAACTTGCATTATTATTTGCAAGTTAATTAATAAAACAATATAATTCATAAAATAGCTGTGGCCCCGGCCTTACAAATGCACAATCAGAATTTTATTGCTATCCCGTGTACAGAAGTTAAACAAAAACAAATAATCAAACTTTTACACCTTATTTATTAAAATACCCGTAAAAATACGAGAACTTGTCGAGACGCGGAGGGCAAATAAAAAGTGCGTAAAGCCGCCTCGTCTTTTTATCAAAATAGCCCTAAATAATTCATGGCTTCCGCAGTTTCGTTTTTTCTTACAGTTCAATCCCGCCTAGGGTTATTCGTTCGAAGTTTAAAACTGACGTTAGTACTTTATTTACTAGTACTGCCTCACGGGTTGGCCCGCATTAAAAAAATCAGACGTCGCGGTACGCCTCGCAGTTGTGAAATATCAAGTGCGGGTACCTATCTATACCTTTGTCATTATTTTTACAGACTTAAAAAAGAAGGAGGTTAACTTTTTTTTTGTTTGTTACCATGACTCTGTCATCTGTTGATAAAAATTTGTTTGCAAGAATATCACTTAATAAATTCTAAATTCCGGCATCTTTTTTCTCTCTTCTGACATACTTGTTGCTGGCAAAAATGTTAAAAAAAAAAAACTGTAAACAAAATTTTTAAAAATCTAGAAGATATCTATTCAATCCAGCCTTGAAAATTCAAAGATTGTAGTTCTCAGGAAAAAGAGATAACGGCAAAGAATTCCATTCCTCTGTAGTACACATCAAAAACGAGGACCGATATCTCTGAGAAGTAAGCTTCTTGGCAACTAGTTTAATTCATACTATTTTTATTTTCTAATTTTGTACAATATTGACATTTTAGGTACGTACGTACGTACCACAATTATGTATATTTTTGAGGTCGGTGTCTGTCTAGGACTTGTTGGTGATAGTTTAGGGCCTGGCACTGACCTCAAAATTATGAATTGGGGTACGTACCCACTTAGGTAGACGCCCAGATTTGATTTAATGTGTCGGTATTAAATATCAGTTATTTCTTCCTTTTCAGTTTTGAAGTCGATTAAATATTTTAAAATTAATTTTATTTACATTATTTTTTCTTTTTCCATTTTTGACTTATACCGATCTTGTATTAAAGGAATATGAATAAGAAGGGTCGTTGACCATCCAAACTGATCCAGCCACACACTACAAACCACCATACAAACAACCTTTCGTATATGATGAGCGGTCCTTCCAGTGACGATGCGCTGGCAGACCGCGCGCTAATTTCCCCCGGGCCAGAGCTCGGTCGACGATAAACAACTTACAGCCCGCTAGAATTAATAGGCCTGTATTTTTTACTGGTGCCCGTGAATATTTCATTTTTAAAGTTTTGAAGAGTTGCGGAACTTCCTAGTGTTTTTGGTGTGGCGTCGCGGATTTACGGTAAACTTGTGTTTGGATATGAAATTAAATGTTTTTTTCCAGATATTTTACATCCGTATTAAATTACATTAGAATTAAAATTGAATTCTTTGCCGCCATCTCTGTTTCCTATGTACTACAATCTTAGAATTTTCAAGGCTAGAGTGAATAGATATCTTCTAAATCGACGAGCTCCATCCTCGGCCACACCATCGTTTAACATCAGGCGAACTCGCCTACTCTTTTTTAAAGAACTCGCCTACTCTTTTTTAAAGAACTCGCCTACTCTTTTTTACGATTGACCACCAGTTGGTGGTTAATCGTAGATCTATAAGAAAATATAAATTAAATTACTAAATTAAAAACAAATAAATTAACCGTAAATTTTAAATAAAAGTAAATGATTGCAAATGAATTAAATAAATGATACAACAATAAATAATTTAAGTGAATTTAAATAAAGTGACAGTTTGCATTGCAGTGTTTTTTTATTCGCAAAAAGGGTTAAGTGGTAACTCACCACTGTTGCGGTCTACGATGGAGCGCGCTTCCTTAGAAGGAATCTATTCGCTCTCTATAAGCTCGAAAAACATAATCCTCCTTCGGCAGTCGCATCCAATATGTAGTAATTTTCCAAGCGGACTCTGTACAAGAATAATATCACCAATAACTTTCCATCACGTAAGTCTTTAACAAAATTCACGAATATAGTGTCCTCTGGGTTGACCGATACTTATTTATAAGTACCAACAATTACGGACGGACTTAAATATTTTGATATAAATACTCTATGTCGCCGCGTTAAAGCCTAATTTAGATGGAGCACTCTAGGTAGTTGATACGTCTATTTTGCCGCTTCGAATTATTTTGTAAATCGAAATTATTTTTAAATAAAACTACGGGTCACTCACGTCTGTTTTGAGCCGAAATATCCGACGAGTAGTTTTTATTTAAAAATGTGTGAAAACCACGTTAATTTCCATAGCGAAATTATTTTAATTGTGCAAGGGGTCTAATTAGATCTCATTGAGCTCGGACGTCTTTGAAGACTGACGCATGACGCCGGACATCGGTCCGGCGAAATTTTGCCGGACCGATGTCCGGTGCGTCTACACACACTCATTATAAACCATACGCCACCGTGAATCCGGTGAAAGTTCGGTCCGTTGTCCGGAGAAAAAAACGGACGTGTATAAGCGCTCTAAAACTGACATAAAAAGTAAAATACTAGACAAAGACAGTTGGTACGTATTCGTTCCCTCGGATCCATCGATAATCTTCTACGCCAGCACGTCTCCAACACGCAAATCCTATCCTCTCAGATCTCAGCGGATAGAGGACAGACCGCCTACTCGCGCTTGATATCTGCCTAGCCACGGTACCTGCGAGCACTAAGGGAAGGGATGGTGTAAGTCACGTGCTATTACGACCTTTGATAAAGTATCAACGGGATTCAATTCAAATTCAAAAATACTTTATTCAAGTAGAATCACATTGGGATTTGGGAACACTTTTGAACGTAAAAAAATTATAAGAATTATACAATTACATAAGCTATAAATACATTTAGTGTAATAAAATTATTGTAAAGATTATTTTATTGACGTAACAACCGTTACGGAAGGTCAAGTTCTGCGGAGCTCCTGCATCTTTGTCGTTACGGAAGGTCAAGTTCTGCGGAGCTCCTGTGGATGTAGCGTCAGTGGATGTAGCGTCAGTCCTCAAAAACGTCCGAGCTCAATGAAATCTGATTAGATCCCTTACACGATTAAAATATTTTTTCAAAATAATTCGAAGAGGCAAAATAAACGTCTCTATACTTCTCAATCTAAATTAGACTTTAGCGCGGTGACATAGTCTTTATACCAAAATCTTTAAGTAATGAACTTAAAATAAAATAAATATTTAAGGGGGCTCCCATACAACAGACATGATTTAGATTTTATAGATATCGGTATAACAGTAGGTACAGTTTTTATAGATAACAGTACGGAACCCTTCGTGCGCGAGTCCAACTCGCACTTGGCCGGTTTTTTTTCTATAGGTTTCATGATCCAGCAGTGAATCGCACGCGCTCCTGTCCCTTGCGCCGCGCGCAGACGTCAAGCGCGCATCGGATATGAGCGCTCGCCGGATATTGCACCCGGCGAACGCTATTGCACCCGGCGAGCGCTCAGCCCAGGTACACTCGCTGTAAACTATCCGAATTTGCTTATAAATGTTGTTTGTGCCTCCGCCGGCGCCGGATATTAACTCGAATCTTTTTACGGATCCACCTGATCCTTTTCAGGGATTCACACGCGCTACAATCGTTTTCATTTTGAAGATTTACTTGGGGAATGTAAACGATTCTCCCCTACCCACTTTGCTTCTGCTAGACTGGATGAATACACTGGTAGGTATTATGTTTTAGCTCAATATACAAAAATAGGGATGTTTATAAGTTTGACGTGTGTATGTTGTGTATGTCCGTGTGTGTCTAATTACAGAGTAATGCTTTGTTTTTATTGACGTGTTAAATTTTAAATCCAAAAATAATAAAAATAGCTGCCTTTCCAAAAGAGGAGAACTGTGAAGTTATAGATATGTTTTAGCCCCTTATGCAAAAATAGGGATGTTTATGAGTTTGACGTGTGTATGTCCGTGTGTGTCTAATTAATCGCTTTATTTTTATCGACATGTCGAAATTTTAAATCCAAAAATAAAAATAGCCGACATCCTAAAATGGGAAGACTACAACCCCCAATATGCAGGTATTTTGTTGATGAAATTCATTGTTCTACTCGCCTTTCAAATATCGCATGTTCCATCGCAAACACACTACCTATATAAGGTTTTTTAGCTACGACTCATTTCACTCATAGACATAAATATAGTAAACATAGCTAAGAATGTACTTGATAAAATCTTCATTCAAAAAAATAAAAACTAAATCAAAATCGGCCCATTCGTTTGAGAGGATGCCACAGACACAAATATTACACAGACACAATAATTATTATATACAGATAAACACGTCATACTTATAACACCCCTCATTATGGTTCGGGGATTAAAAAGAAAATCACAGATATTTTCTCTTAAATACTCCAAATATTTAGTATTATGTACACGAGAAAATCGCTACGCTTCACATTGAGCTGAACGTACTTAATTACGCACGAGAGCAGACACCACTCATAGCTACTTTGTTACATTCAACTGCGGCGAGAGCGCCGCACCTCACTCAGTGGCTTACTAGTGGAGTGAGTCTTTAGACGTTTTGCTGGCGAGAAAACACACTATAGATGCAATTCTACGATGCAAGTATCAATCGTATCGTATAATCGTAGATACACGATGTAATTATTATTCCAGCGCTGTAACGCTGTTTTGTCTAGTTTACCAAAAAATGTGACATTAATTTTGCTTCAGATAGGTAGCTCCTCTGGTACGTAAGTACATAGAGCTCAATGGTGAAACGTGTTAGTTTACGTTGTCGGCAAAACTCTGTAGAAGCTTCTAGTAGAGTCGCCATCATTTTAATGAGGCAAGACTCAAATTTGAAAATGACTGTTTACGTGACTTATACTGTGACACTATATAACTTGTATTATTAAAGAAACTTGAAAATGTTTCAATACTTGAAACTGCCAAATCGGTAATCGCGGGGTCCAAAAAAGACAAAAAAATACAAAAAGAAGAAGATACACGAGAAAATCGCTACGCTTCAGCGATTTTCGGCTATAATTTATCTCTGGTAATGACCAAAGGTGTTGTGTTCGCAATACGAGCTCCATGTACAAAACACTTATGAAATAAACGGTGATTTATGACCGCATAAATTTGCAGAGCGGGACTTTGAACGGAATGCTCCTAAGGCCGTATTTCAAAATAATGTCCTCGCTAGGCCCGACCCGAGATATGACTGATATCATTTAACACTGCTTGCTTTTACTCGTAGCCATGGGATGAATCGAAATAACAAGTATAAGTTTAGAAAACTTAAAAACCCCCGACAAAAAACGGCTGAACCGATTTAGATGAAACATAGCTAAGAACACTCTCGACTAATTCACCTTTCAAACAAAAAAAAAACAAATTCAAAATCGGTTCATCCGTTCGGGAGCTAACGATGCCACAGACAGACACACGCACACAGACACGCAACTTATAACACCCCATCGTTTTTGCGTCGGCGGTTAAAAACGAGTCAAGAGTATAAAGGGTTTAAATAACAACGGAAAATCGATTGTGTTAAAGCGTCCTTTTTACAAACATCAGGAAATGCAGAACATTACTTACTTTTTACCTGACTGCATATGAATAAATAAAGGTAGTTTTTCGTGTGTGTAATATGTATGAAGTGCATGAATGTATGTTTGTATATCACCTCTTATAGTCAGTAATTAGCCTAGCCTAGGGCTAGGATGTGCGAGGTATCATTAGTGCGATATCGTTAAATTTATATTTACGTCTTGACTTCTTAGTGTTTGTTGGGATAAGATACCTACTCTTAATTACAGAAAAAGCAAGTTAAAATAAAAAGCGTGAGCGAACTTGCATCGCTAAAAGCGTAAGCTCTGTGGCCTAGTAGCTAATCCAATTTCTATGTGCAAGATTCTAAGATATCTAACACTGAGGTATATATCTAATATGGTATGCAAACAACTTGTCTCTTTTACGCTCCCGCTGTACCTTAAGTACCATTAGTGTGCTCTGAGGTATGAAGGTGACGAATTTCCTCTCCCCCATTTTCCAACATCGCTTTGATAATTTCCCAATAGAACCGTTCATCTATCGACAGTGAACCATAAGAGAACTCGATTGATCCCCGATTGGCCAGAAATAGTCCATTCGAAATGTCAAGTCGATCTATAGCTGTCGCGTTTGACCCACTACAACAGTTTTCTGTCAACACTTTAATTAAAATTGTGATCATACAATAATAGTGCCAGAAAACCAGAATATTCCGGTTTTAGACTCGGTGGATCTCCAAAAATTTTCAGAGTTCGCGAAATCGGTGACTTATCTTTATATCTGTTTGTTACTATATCCACAAATAATATGATAGATAAAATTATCTATTTAACATACTTTATATATTTAGAAGAAAATATATTGATATTGTGACAGTTAATATAGATATTAGTGTAGATTCCGACTTATTTCTTTATTTCAAGTGTACATAAATAATAATTTGAAAAAGCAAAAGCTTTACTGTTTACAATAATGACGGTAGGTATATGAAATTCATGAATCAAAAAAAAACTATTAACCATATTCATAAATTCAAATCAGAGTGATCCAAAAGACAAACTTGAAGGAGTTACATTAAAACTTTTTAATACAAATCGTGAAAATATATCGTGTCTATGTCGTGGAACGTTGGCGTTCTCATTTTAAATTCGACTATTGGCATTCGGATGACAATGGCGTTTACAAATAACACAAAAAGCGTGAGGGAACGTGTAAATAATTTTATTTAGAATATATATACAAATAATGCTTCTAAATTAGATCAATATAAAATGAAGACGTCCTTGATGACGCGGAACAAGGGGCAAGTTTATAGTGTTGGGAACTACCTGATGACCGGCAAAGTGCTGGGGAAGGGACACTTCGCGAGGGTCGAAGAAGCCACACACCGGATTATTGGGAAGAAGGTAAGTTAAGGCCATTTCAGACGACGGACTTATGATCGTCGGTAGAAAGTCTGTTTCTGTCCTTTAACTCACCTTATTTATTGTCACGTTAATGTCGAAGATTTCTTGCAGAGGTTTTGGTGGCTGCCAAAAACCCATTGCGTGTGATAGATGACTAAAAGGTATATTACACTAACTACCCGATTTATCGTGCCCTGTCTATCGGGTCTCTGTCTTGGAAGTACAGAGATGACGCCAAGCAGCTACTAAGTGCTTACTCTTATATTAACCTACAGACTGTTCCACAGTGCATCTCGTTCGATCTGTAGCTCTTATCTATTAGAAGAGATAAGAGCTACAGAAACTGGTTACTGTGTTTATTGTTTATTGTTTATTTTACATTGCATTACAATTACATACATAGCATAGGTACATACATAATCACCCTAATAGGGTATAGCAATCTAGTGTGTTAGTTATTTGCTGCTCGGTAGACCGCGCATATACAGTATACGGAACACTACTGAGTTTTTTAGTCTGTGGTAGGCACTAACCGATCGAGGTAGCACAGGAGCTACCATACTTAATAGCAATCATATTTGAATACTAACTGCGCCCCGCGTGGTGATCGATTATGTTGTTATTGTTTGGTGTATCCCACAGGAACTGTCAAATTTTTCGGGATAAAAAGTATGCCAGATCCAAATACATAGTATAAGTGATAATCCTGCGAAATTTCGTCCAAATCCGTCCAGTAGTTTCGGCGTCCATCGGACACACCGTACAGACAGACAGACAAAAATGTTAAAATTTGCTGTTTTGGCTTCTGTATCGATAGTAAAGCATCTTCCGATCAAAATTTTTCAAAAATATTTAATGTACAGATTTTGACGCGTTACAGTCTTATTATATGTATAGATTACTTTGACCTTTATCTTGCTCTCTCAACTGGAGAAGGAGCGAGATAAAATGTCAAAGTAAAATTGAAATAAGACTGCTTGAACGCTTGTGGTACGGCCTCAGGTCATATAATTATATACAGATAATATATAAATATATACAGAGGGGTGACATCTCCTGGCCCCCAAGAAGCCCCGATCTCACTCCAGCAGACTTCTTTTTGTGGGGTTACCTTAAGAGTAGAGTATACTTTAATAATCCAATAACTCTGCAGCAATTGAAGCTGAACATTCGGCAAGAAATGGAATTCATTTCGAAGGAAATTCTAACGAAAGTTTTCCAAAATTTTGATGCTAGATTGGAAGAATGCCGTAACCGTCAAGGACGTCATTTGGACGACGTAGTTTTTTAAAAGTAAATTTCATTTAATTATCTTTAAATTATAATAAATACAAATTTTTGTACAAAAGTATACAGTTTTTTTTTTCTTGAATTTTCAAAAGTGCATTTCTCTCTGGGCCACCCTGTATTTTGTAGCAATCAGCAGAGTGCGTATGACCTGACATGACACAGCTTTTAATCTTTCTCATTCCTTTATCTCTAGGTTGGAAGTCGCACGTAAACATAGAATTTTAATTCTGCACTGCGACATGAGCACATAGCACGTGTCGAAAGCATCGCAGTTTGAAACTCGACCTAGTTTGGAAGTGCCGGGAGTCGCAGCCAGGTCATGCCAGGTGTTATAGTTTGAGGTCACGCGGAAGGAATCACGTTTAACGTATTATTAGTCAGCTGAAACTTTATTACTTAGGCATACGCATTGCGCAGTTAAGGTTCATAATATAGTTAGGCCGGGCCTTAACGATAGAATGGGATGCACTCTGTATCTTGTAGAGTAATATAAAAATAGGTAATTAGCGACTGTGCAAGCTAACTTGCGCTTTGTTGCGTTGTAACAAGACTCGCTATATATTTAAATGTATTTTCAGAGTGAGTAGTCTGTATTTTTACTTATCGATACATAAGTACTTACCTACCCGATACTTACTTACCCGGTACTTATCCGTACTTATCCGATATCTCTGGCCCTGTCTGTCGGGTCCCTGTCTGGGAACAAGGGCGTCACCAAGGGGGGGCAGAGGGGGCAGCAGATAGAGATTTAAAAAATGTAGCCAACTGCAAAGCAACCAAAGTCCTAAGGGCGTGCAATTGTACCTGTACCTACAATTCATATTTTTCTCATTCTCCATAATATTAACTTGCCCCCCCCCCCCCCCTGGGCCATGGGCTGGCGACGCCCTTGATTGCCGGGTTTATAACCAAACTCGAAGGGTTTACCAGTAATCATTGAAGAGTTCCATATCCACCTCCTCGAGGTTATCTGATGATGGAATCAAATTATTGTATTGTCATTGGTATTACTTATTATACATACAGTATTCCGAAGTTTCAATCGATACCGACAACTAAAAGATGTTTAAATTTTATTTGAAAGAATTGCTTACCTAGAATAGTTGAGTAATGAACTTATGATAGTTGCAGGTGAAGCTAATAAAACTCCTAATGGACCAGGTGTCATCTCGATGACAGATGTCCAACAGTGTATCGTTAGAACGTGTAGGTATTGCTAACTTCGCTTACGCGATTATAGCTTGGGAGCGAATAGGTAGATTGCATTGTATGTACCGAGCCTTTACCGAAACAGAAAGGGTTCGTAATGATGAAACACAAGATGATTTAGGTCTCATTTATTAGAAATAGTAACATGCTTATATACTAAGTAATACGTGCAAATGTATCCTAAGGTGGAGGTTATCAGCCTATGTATAATCAAGTTCCTATTATCTATCACTCAAGTTAAAATATGTGGCTACATTACTCCCACCTTTAAAAAGAAAAATAAATACTTATGAATATGTATCAGAATCATAATAGATTTATTTCTTCAATGTGTACAAGTTCTTATAAGTCGATAAGTCTCTACAGTGTACCCATATCGGGCATGCAATACATAAATTATTATTGTAAGGTGATAATAATTACGCATACTTAATTGAAAATAATAAATACAGCAATTATAATAATACTATTAAGAACTTGTTTACAAAAACTACTTAAATATATATTATTTGCCTAATACAAACATACCTAAGTATAGATTAACTACCTATCAAAATATTCTATTATATATTATAAAATACATTTGAAATGAACCAGGAGTTTAATTTAAACTGTGATACATTTAATGACATGAATTCGGTAGGCAAGTTGTTATATATTTTAAGGGCGGTATAAAACGAGCTTTTGTAAAACATGGAGTTGTTTACTTGACGTATGCATATTGTACTTTTATTTGGGGCGTGGATATGTATATATTAATATTTCAGTAAAAAGAAATGCTAATTATTGTTATACCGGCTGGTCGATTCCCTCGGAGTCCAGTTTTGCTAACGTCTGTTGTGATTGTCCAACTGGTGCATTTCGTCGCATTTCCTAATACTCGCACCCGTTTATTGATAGATGCCGAGGAAGAAGTTTCTTAGGTTCCATCCATATCCATCTCACTTGTTGTGATTGTTCCTGCCAGTCTCTTCAAGTCTTCACTCTTTTGTCCATTGCCTTAATAACTCCAAACCGCATGCCCAGAGTCAAAATAACTTGACCGATTGCGATGTTCCTTGTCCATCTCAGTTCTTCCAATATGAGATTTTTCACTTGTTCGGCCTCGTTTTGATTTAAACAAGTATCCGCGTTGTATATTATTTGATACCTATTCAAAACTCTGATTGCCCATTATTTCCATTAGAAGTGCTTGCGATGACTGATAACATTTTAGAATCCGGTACTTTATTTATATAAGTGAACGCTCGCATCAGTTTAAAGAGAATCGTACTAATAAAATTCCATTCACATTTCTGCTAACTGTGCTAAAATTGCTTTTGTTCACTGGCAAAAATGCTGGCCATAGCGTTGCTGCCATCTGCTTTGTTTACATTTTCGCTAATTGCTGAGATTTCGCTAAATTTAGCACTTACTAAAATTCTGTCAACAATTAGACTATACTTGTCGATATCCAGATGCTCAGTGACAGCTAGATCTGTAGTGCCCGATGGTGGTGAAAGCCTCAACCACATAAGCTTAATGTTTTCGTGAGCAATTTTGCCTCTACCCAAATCTCGCATTTTGTGTAGAAGTTGTAACGATTTCTGATCGCCGAAGTCCATTTCTGATGACAACCTTTGGAATTGACGCTGCTCTGTTTCCTAATAACAGTTAATTAGACGCTATTTATTAGCTTCATACTTTTCTGCTGATGGCGGAGAGGCGAGAAGATCACTCACTTGTTGAATTTCCTCTTTTGAAAGTGTGGTAGTATGTCGAATGGGGTATAATACCAGGAGGTGCCACTAGGGTTGCGTGTAGTGTAAATGAAACTAATAGGCTTGTTGCCACTTAACAAATTGCTTGGTTTATAGTTTCTAATTATAAATGAAGAGACGTAGATAAGAAATAAAGAGTATATTTCTCATAAAAGTCAAAGAATATTAATATTTTTATAAAATAAATTCGTAAAAAATAGGCATTAAGTCACGTGATAGCGTCCGTGCGCTGTCGTGGGCCGTACTATATGTTATGTTGTAGTAGGTAATACAATGTGATGTTGAGGTGTAAGCCCTACAAAAGCTTAGCTATGACTGTGTTGTAGGTACCTACTTATAATTATCACCTTGGTTCTGCGGTGGTAAAATTGCCTCCAGTTGCGTGAATCATAGCCAAGCCTGGTCCATTCATAACTCCAGAATGCGGGATAAAGTTGAGGTACCCGCTGCTATTTCAAAAGATCCATGACTGCAGCTTGACTGCCTTTTGTACCGATTTCAAAAAGTGCGCTTTTTGAATTTTCCATTTTTGTAAACAATAATAAAATTATTTACCTATTCGAAAATAGGAAGCGTCTACAATCGAGTGTTTGGAATATCCGCTATAAAAGGTTGTCGCATTTTCGTGCCTCATGCCGTCCGATAGAAAAAAGGGCAGGGCCCTCATAGTTTCTTCTTCCATATGCTATATGTGATTGTGTCCCAGGTGGCGATAAAGATAATAGACCTGACGTGCATAAAAGAGGAGTACGCTCGTCGCAACCTGCACCGGGAACCCACCGTGATGGCGCGGCTGCGGCATCCCTGTATCGCGGCGCTCTACGAGACAATGATGGTATATTGTGGTTCCTTTTCAATCGAATGCAGTGCAGGCCAACACTACATCTTACCTTCTAATACCTTTTAACCTTCTAATATCCCTGCCTTCTATCTAACCCTCCGATCACGGTTAAATGTGGCGTCAAACGCAAACTTTGATGCTCTGCCTACCCCGTAAGGGAAAATAGGTAATTCATCATCATCTCAGCCATAAGAAGTCCAATGCTGGACATAGGCCATGGATTTCCAAAAGACCAATTGGAAGCGGCTTGTATCCAGCGTTTTCCCGCCACTGTTATGAGGTATCTGTCCATCTCGTGGCTGGTCTTCCTGCGCTGCGCTTGTCGCTGCGTGGTCTCCACTCGAGAACTTTTTCGACCATATCGGCCGCCAGTTCTACGTGCTATATGACACTTCAACTTGCTTACTCTCTGTGGTTTCGTACGTCTACGGATCTCTCCATTTCTGATTGGATCTCGCGGGGAGAGTCCGAGCATAGACCTCTCAGAAGTGCTTGTGTTCGTCAGCACGGGCCTCGGCTGTACGTGGTGATGGAGGCGGCAGGCGGCGGCGACCTCTGCGCGCTGGTGCTGAGCGCGCGCGGCGCGTCTGGCGGCACGCGGGGTCTGCCCGAGGCACGAGCGCGCGGCCTGGCGGCCCAGCTCGTCTCCGCCGTCAGACACATGCATGCGAGGGGGGTGGTGCATCGGTAACAACTAAAACTACTTTGAGCATAATTATCATTTGACCGTTTAATTAAAAGCTTTTATTTAACTTGCAATGTATTTTTTCACATAATAATGTAGCTAAATATCTTATCGATACCTTTGATGTTTCAGAGATTTGAAAATGGAGAATATAATGCTAGACTCTTCTAAAATGTTCATCAAAATCGTTGGTAAGTAGATATCGTCCGATTGATTTTCTTGTATTCTTTAAGGTACATAATATGTACTTTCACTTTTTAGGATTCCGTACCTCAAAAGAAAAAAACGGAACCCTTATAGGATCACTTTGTTGTCCGTCTGTCCGTCCGTCCGGGTGTCAAGACCTTTATCTCCGGAATCTACCAAGAGTCCGCGCCACTCAAGTCCGATAGTCGCGGCGGCCGGCGCGGCGCTTCGATCGCATTCCGACCATACTTATTAATCTGCCGTCTTACTTATCATCATCATCTCAGCCATAAGAAGTCCACTGCTGGACATAGGCCTTCCCCATGGATCCAAAAAGACCGATTGGAAGCGGCTTGCATCCAGCGTCTTCCTGCCACTTGTATGAGGTCATCTATTGGCTGGTCTTCCTACGCTGCGCTTGCCGGTACGTGGTCTCCACTCGAGAACCTTTCGGCCCCAACGGCCATCAGTTCTACGTGCTATGTGAATGTGCCCTATGTCTTACTTATAAACGCACGTTAAAATGTTATTCACTGGAAAGGACATCACTTTCTGTCAGACTGGAAATGTCACGCGGGAAAACGGAACAAAACTTGTTTAACTAAATTGCGTTTACTCAGCGTTTATAAGACGGCTTATCATTAAGACAAACGTCGCGATCTTTTGCCAGCAAATTACGCGTTTTAGATATAGTAATCTAGTAAAAATAAATCCATTTGTATGGAGCAGATCGCAGTATTTGCAACTGGGGGCATTCTTTGAAATTATGATAGGAAAATAACTAAATATCATAGATCAACAATAATCCCCGATTTATAGACAAGCTGCGTTCCGCTGTTTCACTCGCGTAGTTATGAAAAACGGTGATGATTACGATGATGATAAGTAGCTTATGTCCTTCTCCAGGTCCAAAGCTATCTCTATACTAATTTTCATAACGATCGGTTCAGCCGTTTGAGCGTGTAAAGGTAACAAAATTAGCTTTTATAATATAATTATGAAATTGTGTCAAATGTATTTCAAAACACCAGTACATACATTTAAATAACAATATAGATACTTAGTTGTCTTTTATGTTGTCACAAATCTTATTTTTACTAGACTAATAACAGTTTTCTCCTATTTGTATAAACGCGCGACAACAGTGACGCGAATAATATAACGCTCTGGAAATCGAGCGATCCTATTGGCCGACTACAGACACGTGATTGCGTGTCCGAAGTCGACCAATAGGATCGCTCGTAGCTTCGTAGTTAGCACCGTTGTGAAGGCAGGCTATATAAACGGTCGGTTCGGTGCTTGTCTCCAGATTTCGGTCTGTCCAACCTGTGGAACTCTGTAGGCGGGCTGCACACGCCGTGCGGCTCGCTGGAGTACGCCGCGCCCGAGCTCTTCCGCGACACGCGCCGCTACGGACCGGAGCTCGACTTGTGGAGCGTGTGAGCATTATTACTAAGCTTAATGTACTGTTAAATTTGCTATTAAAAGAGTAAATGAAATGAAATGAATTTAATCCACAAAAAATAGGGTACAAGCATGATCTTAAAGCGAATTCAGTCCGGCTTATTTTGCCATTTGTTGGCATGTGGAATTAACTTTTTTCAAAGTCAGAGTGAGTCAAAAACAATCAAAATTAAACAATCAAGTCAAATCTTAATAACTAGTTGGTAGGATAATTTATATTGTGCTTATTCAATGTTTATTAGCATGCGTAAGATGAGCACCTTTGAAATGAGCTTGCTTATTTTCTAGCAATGCTTTGACACATATGCTACTAAGTAGTAATTGCTCAATAATGGCATGATTTTGTGCTAATATTGAGCATGTGTAACGACACCTTTAGTTTTCACTGGCATATCGATTCTTTATTGATGAGGAGAAAATTTTCAAAAGAGTACTAAAAGATCCAAGGGTAGCCCTTGGACCTTACGCTACCCTTGGACCTTGCGCTACTATTGGATCTTGCGCTACCCTTGGACCTTGCGCTCTTATTGGATCTTGCGCTACCCTTGGAACTTGCGCTACTATTGGATCTTGCGCTACCCTTAGACCCTGCGATATCTTTGCGAGACCTCAGAAAGCTTTCCGCGTCGTCCAGTAACACGGCGTGTCTGTTCTCAGCGGGGTGATAGTGTACGGCATGGTGACTGGCTCGCTCCCGTTCGTGGGCTCCGGCGGGGGCGGGGGCGGAGGCGCGGAGGGCGAAGGCCGCTCGAGGCCGCAGCTGCGCGCCGCCATCGCGCGCGGCTTCTCCAGGAAGCACCACACCGCACTCGTCGCCTTCTCACCAGGTTACAAACACTTGCTACGACGCAATAAAGTGCAAGACACAGGTAGCACAGTCGCTATATGCGTCATCATCATAATCATCATCTCAGCCACAATAAGTCCACTGCTGGACATGGGCCTGCCCCATGGATTTGATGGAAGCAGCTTGCATCCAGCGTCTTCCTGCCACTTGGATGTTCAATCGCAAAATAGCTCGTGTCGTTGCCGCTATTATGGCAAATAAATTCTTACAAATAATATGACTGAGGTAAAACCCATAGGTTGCCTATATAGGCTAGGTACTCTATAACATCTCTCTACTCATTTCCGTTTCTTGGTCGTATTTTTCTAGAGTTTATATTTTTACCGTGAATTCAGACCAATTTTCATATAAAAATTATTTATTTAACTTAATAGTTTCTTCGTAATCTTAGACTAAACAGTACAAAATGAGGCAGTTATTTATTAAGTCGAGAGCAACATGCACCCGGCCGAGGAATCAGATTTCCGACCACTGTGGGTATATCCGACCAAATTACCTGACGAAGTCACAAATGGTGAGAAAAAATCCATACAAAAGCTGGCAATTTTGTTCAAGATACGCGACGCAAAATGCAGATAAGTTGATCGAAATAAATTACATATTTGCACAGCACCTTGTTGAGTTGACGCCAATTTATTCTTCTTCTATTGGTCAGCTCACGTCTGAAAAGAGACAAAAAAGTTGTTAGCGATCAGATAAATTACACTGCTATAACTATTATAGTATTTTTTATGTGGGTTAACTAATAGGTATAAATGAATACTGTTAATATATATTTTTGCGACAGAGACGAATTAAGGTAGTCAAAAGTGGGTGTAAAAGTTTGTATGAAACTACAACATATTTAGTTTTCTATTTGTGTGTATGTTTTTTGTTCTCTGTTGCATGATTTTTATTGCAATAAATTTATGTATATCTCTAATTGCATAATTTTGATGTTAGGACTTTGAAATGTAAGTATTTGGATTAACAAATACGCATAAATGACTACTGTAATTATTTTTTTGCGACAGGGCCGAATTAAGGGAGTCAACAGAACCCATTGACCTAATACACTTTAGCGTTGACAATGTTTTTCCGTTCCAGAATGTAGAGCATTCATTCAGCAGCTGCTAGAGCCTAACGTAGAGAGCCGCATGAAGATCGAGGAGGCGTCGCGACACCGCTGGCTCAAGCGGCCCGGCATGAAGATGAAAGCTCACCCGCTCGGGGACCTCGACCTCAAGACCAACAGAGAGGTACCTCCTTACCTCCTTGCGAGATTATGGACATGCTATGGCCGGTCGAGACGTGGCCCCAGGGTGTCGTAAAAGCCCCCCCCCCCCCCCCCCCCCCGCCCCCCGGTTACCGGGTCATCGAGGTGGACCACCACCCCCTATGGTTAGACATTGTTAAGCACGTCGGTTGGTAATGGATGAGGCTCTCATGGGACCGGAGAGTATGGCGTGAACGAGAGGAGGCCTATACCGAGCAGCGGGTGGACACGGATTGATTGGAATATATTTCTAATAGAATCTTAGAAGTTTCGGCAGCCTAGGGGAACACCTGTTTTGCAATCCTCTGACCTAATTAAATTCAAGTTCGAAAGTACCTTTGTCTTTGCATTAACGTATATTAGCGTATTATTAACTACCGCCAACTTAAATCAGTGAAAGGGAACATTCTTTGAATAAGTCTAAGAGCTCTTAGTTTAAGGCTAAGGCCGCACTACGGTTAAACCGCAGCGATTTTTAACCGCGTGAGTTTATGAAACAGGAAAACGAATACAAGCGGCCGCACTTGCGGTTTTTCCCCGCAATTGATTTAGTACCGTCTCGAGCGGTTTCGCGGTTTATAGCGGTTACCGCTCGCGGTAAGAAACCGTAGTGCGGCCTAGGCCTAAAATAAAAAGATACTGGCCGTGGATGGCTAAAGACAAATCCATATGACGATAAGAGCGATATAATATGGGCAAGCTGATTAGGAATGTGTGACCAGTTTAGTAAACTGTGTCACAAACGGTATTAGTCTGACTAGAACTAGGAGAACTTTTTAAAGATGCTCTGCTGAATAGTATTACATCAACTAAAACTTCCTACATGTCCTATTTAACTTTTTGCCAAAGTAAAACTTTCATAAAAATTACAACGCTGGTTGGAGAATATTTTGAATTGTTGACAGATATACAAACAAATATCAGATGTATGCGACACGGGCGTCGTCGACATCACCTCCCAGATCAAACTCGATCCTTACGGTTCCGTAGCCGGCATGTACAACATCAAGGCACACCTGGCACAACTGAACGCCCTACCCGGCACCGACCCACTCTGGTCTAGCGCGCAAGAGAACAGACCACTGACCCCGCCAGAATACAAGCCCCACAGACCAACAACGGCACTCGTGAGATCTTTAAGTTCTTACGATCCGAAAGAAAAGAATGATGTGATTTCGAAACCTTCACCT
Organism: Lycia hirtaria; assembly: GCA_947563715.1. NCBI lineage: Eukaryota > Metazoa > Arthropoda > Insecta > Lepidoptera > Geometridae > Lycia > Lycia hirtaria. The sequence continues at coordinate 16,310,633 of OX387384.1, forward strand.
CCTCCGCATCTGATGAGACCTGTGAAACCTTACAAGGCGTTTGAGAATGGAGACTGCTTGTCTGATAGACCGTCTACTACGCCGAGCGCGTCTAACGGACCTCACATAGACAGGCCTCATATTGATAGATCTTATATAGACAGGCCGCACATAGACAGACCGAATTTAGTTAGACCGTCGTTGGATAGACCGGCGGAAAAACCGAAGATTAGCATCGTGAAGATGGATAGGCCGGAGAACTCGAGGACAGCGCAGCCCTACAACTCGATAATACGACCGGCGCGTTCGAAACCCGTTTACAAGGTATATCGTTTTTTCTTTATCTATATTTTACGAAAGACTAAAAAAAATTGATTTGCTTTTATATTGATTAGGAATCGAAATGTGTATAACTTTAAGAAATACTCAGTGAAGCTTAGTGGCAATTGCTTCTTAGATTTTCACGATTGCGGTCGAAAGCAGTCGCGCGGCAGTCGTGGCCAACGCGACAGTCTCAAGCGTTAGCCGCGGAGGCACACGACCATTCCTTAATTTCGGACACTATAGCATGTGTTTATTAAAGGTGTGCGAGAACGGCGACTGCGCGGAGTCCCGGCTGCCCAGCATCGCGGAGCATCGCAAGCTGGAGGAGGGACGGTGGGCGCGCCTCCGAGACGGGACGAGCGAGGATAAACGCAAGCTGGCCTCCTGTCCCGCGCGCGCAGACAAGCGCGCAGAGTTCTACAGGAGGGCGGGCGACGCCGTGCCCAAATATGAGAAGTAAGCAGCGTATGAAAAGTAAGCAGCGTATAAGGTGCCAGACGACCGGTTCAATAAGACTCAGGCACGCAACATATATTTGAATTCTAAATTTTTTTATGTAACGCGGCAACACGTCAGTGGCGCCTCCCGCTCGCATCTTACTGCAGAGCAACGCGACCACCATTAAGAGAGCCTCCTTAGGGTAAGAACCACCGACGGAAGGCCATATAGCCCCTCCGGATATACTTCGCAACTCTTTTACTATTCCTAGTCTAGCTGTTTCCGGCGGTTCTACCCGCGCAGCGATGAAAACCGGTGATGTTAAATGTAAACCTTGTTCTAACAATCACGAACATAATAAAAACAATCAAGTCGGTCGAGCCGTTCCCGAGTTTTAGCGAGACAAACGAACAGCAATAGATTTTTATATATATATTAAGAAGAATGTGGAAGTTAGTTCTTGGACTAACCACCTAACTAGTATTGAAATACTGGAGGCCAATCATCCCCCAAACACTCGTAATTGTCTTACACACAGCGACGTTTAAATGTGTCTGGGGGATGATCAGCCCCTAAGATTTGTCTGGCTGCTTACAAATAGTATTGAAACAATTACCTAAAATATAAAAATCAAACGTCAAAGCTATTAGTAAACTTAGCTCATTCTTTTGTCCAGTCTAAAGTCTGGCAGAAATTACCGCCAACGGAAAGTGTGGCAGTATTGATCATTATTTTGTAATGATATTGTGTACTACAACATCATTAAAATCAGCCATCAAAAGCTTAGCCATACACCTTTAGCTGCTAATATCTGTAAATTGACCGTCGGCACAAGTTATAGACATAGACATATTTTTTTAACGTAAAATACGTTGTGCCAAAAAAAATACATATGTACACTAATAAAAAAAAACATTACCTAAATATATAACTAAATAGACATAGACATAAATTTATTATAACAAAAAAAACATACAACAGAATAAAAATCATACACACAAAATAGGTATCTTAATATTGTTTTTGTCACAATCCGGCCCCAGCTCAGCATAATGCAAGTTGTAAACAACCAGCGCTGGTCTTCCGCTGGGACGGGTAGGTTATTATCAAGTATGTGTACCGTATACTAATACTACTCAGTATAACACATTTCGTTCATCACAAAATAAGTAATGTCTAGAGGGACTGACCACAATCATAATAGCAATCTTATTTCAGTTTTACTTTGACTTTTTTCTTGCTCTCTCAACTGTAGAAAGAGCGAGAGAAAAGTCAAAGTAATATTGAAATGAGACTGCTTGAAACGATTTTGGTACGCACCCTGGGCCTCCTATTCACAATCATTCGGAATTGGATTGGAAACTATATCTCCATCTCTGTCATTTCCATACAGTATGACAGAGATGGAGATATAGTTTTCGACTAAGTACTTGGATTAACAGGGTAAATACAGTCATGGCACCGACGAGTGTACAATAAATGTTTTTTTCAAATTCAAATTTAATATATTGAGCTTTGAGATTTATCAATTTATTTTGGTTGCTCCGTTTATATTAAACAACCCTATACATGCTGCTCCGTACATAGACATGATATACATAGACATACATTTATTGTAACAAAAACATTCAAAAGAAAACATACACACCAATAGAAAACTAAACTACTGTTCTCTTATTTTGATTTGATATGTCAATGTTTCAGAAACATAAACAGTCCCCATTCGTCCGCGAACAGTTACTGCATGAGCGAGAGAGCAATGCCTGTAAGCACTTCATTATTTTTCTTACTTTCTTCATTATTTTTCTGAAGAAAATACTAGTCTAGTAAATTTGACATCTGTCACTTTGACTAGACATTTTGTCCCTCTGGAACTTTTGGCCTATTATAAGTTATAAGACTTATCATTATGACCCACTAGACATTTAGGCCCACTGGACATTATGACCCAAAAGTCTGATGTGAGGATTTCAAAACGTTGTTTCAGGCAACATATAGAGCGTCATTGTATAGAGCGCGTTGTCTCTGCCGTGCTTTGCGCGACAGAGACAACGCTCAACAAAGTCAAGCTCTCTTTCTAATTATCTTATTTTTTAGGTGGGCTGGTACTCGACAAGAAGCGCCAACAAAGATTCGCCGGCGCCGTCATTGCAGCGACTGCGGCGAACCGCTCCCATCAAGTGAACCGCTTTACTTTTGATACCTAATTTATTTTATAGGCTATTAGGGCGATTACTTACTGAATATAAACTGTATTGTACGGCTTTATCGTAAAGTTTCCACAACGGAGACTATATATTGTCGAAATAAGGCCTACAGATCGCGAATCTAAGAGAGAAAATATTATAATGGGGATAGTGGACTTAATTTTCATATAACATTGAGCCTAAACCTCTTTTTTTTTATTAAAAACCTCTTTTCTATTTTATTTTTCCTGGTTTCTCATGATCAAGGTACGCCGCAAAGTTAAAATAAAAAAAAATATTGTGAAAATTATTTATTTGTGAATTTTATACCCAAAAAAAATATTTATACGAAACAAACATCAGTTTATGACCGCTTTTTGGCAAAAACTAACCTTCAATTCATAAACTTCTAATAGCCCCATTTTGGCTAAAATATTTTTCACAACTTTTGTCAGTCAGGATCTGCCACATTAGAAAATTAGACAAAACCTGTTGGTTTCTCGTGGTCCTACTGCACACAGCTTAGTGCTACTTGGTAGACCATGGAAAAAAATATTTGCAATGGTTCGGCCTCTACTTCTAAAGGTAATGATTTTTCTATGTCAATGATGCCACCGAAAAAAACTCCAGCTACCAGCACTACTAAGCAGTAGGACAACGGGCAAGCAATGAAAAATACACTTTTCTTTTATAATAACTTTAACAAGTGGACGCTTATGGATAAAAGCGAATAACCGTAATAACTATATTGTTGTTAGGGCTTAACTTAACAACGCTGTTGTCCTTTTCGATATTTTTTAAATATTTATTTTATTTATTTCCGCCAGCAGTGAGAGACTGGCCTAATAAATATTGTTGTTAAAATTTGCATGTGCCATCATTCTTTATGCTAAGTAAATGGAAGGCTTCAGATAGTGAGTTAGTTTTTATATTTCTGAATGACTTTAGTAAATAGTTTTTTATATAAATTTTGTCGTTTCAATTTTAAACTAAGAAACAGGGTTATGTTCGGGGAGTTATTGGTAAAAGATATATATCAAATCATAACAAACTTGTTCGCTATGTGCAGAGTACATGCTATACTCCCGTATAGCAAAGCGATCGCAGCGCATACCGTGGCAGAAATTTGCTTCAATAGTGAAACAAAATTACTTTGAGATCTACGATTTCTTTTTATTTTGAATTGGGTCATCATTGTTATTGTGTTTAAGGGTCTTTGGATACTTTCTATTCTACATGTACCCACTCAGACAGTGAACAACAAACAGAATATCTCTGTTTCCTGAGACCTACAATCTTGGAATTTTCAAGGCTAGAGTGAATAGATATTTTCTAGATCGACGAGCTCCATCCTCGGCCACACCGTCGCTTAACATCAGGCGAGTTGGTGGTCAATCGTAGATCTATCTTCTATATATAAAAAAACATTACAAAGAGGATTTTTTTGTAGCATGCAATGACTATGTAAGTGATTATAAAACTTTCTTGGTAAGACTAAAATAGTGACAACCATTGACGTTTCGCACACGTCTGCGCGTGTACAGATTCTCCGTATGTGAAACTCACCGTGTGTATGCGGTGCGGTCAGTGTTTGTGCATGATGGCCGGGTTGGCCATGGCGGCCATGCGCACGTAGGCGGCGGTGGGCCGCGCAGGCGCAGCGCTGTCGCCCGCGCACGGCTCGTTCTTGAACACGGCCACGCACTTCCACTGGTTCATGTATTGCACTGGAACGTTACACATAACACTATCAAACGTTATCTTTGCTTTAGCTGAAGTTTATATTTTATATTTATAAGAAGAGGGGTGTTTGTGTGTGTTATAGATATAGACTAATATTTATTTGTGGAAAGCAATAAGTAAATACATAACAAAAATACAAAGAATATTATATGCGCCCGCTACAAATCGGCTCCAGCTCGGCATACTGCTTCTGCGAACAGCCAGCGCTGGTTTTTCGCTGCAACCGACGGTGGATGATGATTTGCAAACGAATGGACCGATTATGTTTTTTTTTTTTAAGATATTTTGATCGAATATTCTTTGCTATGTTTCAGCAAAATCGATGGAGCCGTTTTTTATATCGCTAGTTTTTTTAGTTTTCTAAACTTAGTTGCAACTAGCACAAAACTTGATAAGGCCGCCAATACATGGCTCAGGCTCGCCGAAGCTGCATTGCAAGGAGCCAACATGTCGAAGTAGCCTGCATAGTGTATTCACAATGACGATGCATATGCACATGTGTATTCATCATAGTCAGTCTAGGCAAATTGACTACCTACACTACATCACACTTTGGCGCTCGCCATCGTTCGTAGTTTAGGCCAACATTACAGGCTTTACGTATGCGTTTCGTGTCGTGTATAATGTCGCGTCAAGTATCGGGTGTATCGTATCGTGCATCTTGTCGTGCGCCATGTTGCGCGTCATGTCGTACGTCATATCAAGTGTAGTGTCGTGTAACATGCAGTGTGTCGTGCATTATGTCGCGTGCCATGTCGTGTGTCGTATTGTGTCGTGTGACGTGCAAGTGCCTTGTGTCGTGTCATGTATGATGACGCGTCAAGTGCCATGTGGCGTGTGTCGTGTTGAAAACTGACTGTTCCAGAGGCGCACGGTGCAGTCGTCCCCCGAGGAGGCGAGCAGCGTGCCGGTGACGTTCCAGGCGACGCGCCACACGCACGAGTAGTGCTCGTCGAACGCGCACATCACCTCGCACTTGAACCGCAGCCCGGGCGCGCCGCCGCCACCCGCGCCGCCCGCACCGTTACTGGCTGCACTCGATTCACTTAAATGTACAATTATTTATTAGAGACCTTGATCGTGAGCGACACAATTATTTTTAACAATAAGGTACTCGAAGGTGCATCTTTTTTTAATTGAACTAAATGTGACGAAGTGCAAAACTACCAGTATTCCAGCAATCAGCTCAGCTGATACACCATCATTATCATCATCAATCACAAATATGAGTATCTACTTGCAAGATATTTATGGAAATTTATGTATTTTGAACTTATATTCCTCATAATATAAGAAGGGAGGAAGTTGTACATTGTTGCACATTTCTGTGATACATTATTCTTTATAGCTTTCTGTATATTGCAATAGCTTATATATAGTATTTACCTTCATATCAAAGCATGAACATGGTACATGCATCTTCAAGTTGCATGTACCATGTTCATAGATTGGAAATTTCTAGTTTGAACATTGCGGGTAGTTGAAGAAAGTTCGAAAATAAACACATAAAGACGCATCCTCATTATATTAAAGGCGAGAGGATCATGACCTCTCTGTCTCTCCCATATGGCAGAAAAGGAAGATAATAATAATATCATCCGGACTGCTAAAGCTTGGTAGCTCTCTGCCTGTATATTTGTTTCCTAAATCTTATAATATGGGTGTCTTCAAACAAAGAGTGAATAGGTATCTTCTAGCAAGCGTGCTCCACCTTAGACTTCGTCTTCGCTCTAGTGAAACAAAGTCAAACGCAAAGCTATAAAACTTGAAAAGAAAGAAACGGGTAGGGACCTGGTCGGTCGAGCTCATAGCTCCGCGGAAGAAAAACATAAGCTACGATCTGCGCGGACTAAATGGAAATGTCTCTTCAAACGTCACTCTCGATTTCGGAACTTTTCTCGGACTACCCGCATCCGACTGGCCTTTGGCTCAGTTGGTAGTATGTCTGCCTGCTGAACTGCCTGGTGTAGGTCGTGGGTTCGATCCCCACCCAGGAGAAACATTTGTGTGATGTGCATGGATGTTTGTTCTGTGTCTGGGTGTTACTATGTATCATATGTATATATTTACAACAAAAAAAGTATACTCGTATATGTATTCTATCAGCCATCTAGTTCCATAGTAAAAGCTTTGCTTAGTTTGGTCTAGACACTAGATAATCTGGTGGGAAATAACCACAAATATCTATTCATTTATTATTTTGAAACGCGACTCACGCAGTAGGTTCTATCTTGACGATGCGCAAGTCCTTGGTGGCGACCGCGAGCAGGTGGAAGGAGCGGCCCAGGTTGGGCGCGAACGCGAGGTCGTTCACCGGCTCCTGAACTGAAGCCAGGCAGTCGGTGCGAGTCCAGCGCCGGGACGTCTCACTGTATCTACAAATAATAATAGTATCGTTTAAGAAACCTAAAAAAAACGGACTTCAAAATACGCCTAAAAACTAAATTCGTTTATTTGGTTTACTTTACGTTTTACCAAAATACTGAACCGATTTTGATAAAATTTCTATGAAAGTTTACCATATCAAACAAAAAAAAATAATTTCAAATCGGTCCAAGAGTCTTCTAGTAATCGGGGAACATACATAAAAAATTTATAAAAAAAAAAAAAGATTTGACTAATTGAGAACTTGCTCCTTTTTGGAAGTCGGTTCGAAACTGAAACAACCGACTTCAAAATACGCCATTTCGATTACTTGGATGACATATTTTTTTCAGTTATTTTGTTTTAAAAATACTTTGATTTTAAAAACAAAATAAAAGGAAAAAATATGTTATCCAAGTAAACTAAACCGAATTTCATAAAAATTATATGGCACCTCTTAAGCTTAAATTAATCTAAGCTCTTAAGTATTACTTACCAACACAAAAAAAACAGTTAAATTGAGATCCTCCTTGTTTTAAGAAGGAAGGAAGGAAGGCGGTTAAAAGTTGTATTACTGTAGTTGGGGTTAAAGAATGCAAGTAGTGCCAGGAGGTTTGTGCTTGAATAGAATTTTGTACATGCCGCTTTCTCGCTTCTCCTCTCTTCCATCTTTAGATTGAAGAGCACATGTAAATATTTCAAGAAATAAATGTTAATATTTTTTTTTATGTTAAGTGACCGTTGCGGTCAATGTTGTGTTTGGACCCAAGAACAATCCCATGGTCCAACCAATATAATTAAATACTTACCATACTAGATGCCTTAGAAGTAGAGTTGCACACCCCAGTAGTATGTGAAATAGGTTAGATGGCATTATGCCTATTACTATATGTGTGGAATAGATTTGAATGACTTTGTGTTTTTTCACTGTATGTGTGAATAGATTGAATAGCATTATATTTCCCACTGTATGTGTAAAATAAATTGAATGGCATTATATTTTTCACTTTGTGTGAATTAGATTGAATTACTGTGTTTTTCACTGTATGTGTCAAACAGATTGAATTGCTGTATTTTTTCACTGTACATGTGAAATAGATTGAATTGCTGTATTTTTTTTTCACTGATGTGTGAAATAAATGGAATTGCTGTGTTTTTCACTGCATGTGGGAAATAGATTAATTTGCTATGTTTTTTCATTGTATGTGTAGCTGTAGAGTAGATTGAACAGCATTTTGATTCTTCAAGCTGGGTTAAGACGCTGCTGAAACGGTGCAGCAGGGGCAATACACACTCACTCGTAAATGAAGACTTTCCCATTTGAGGCAGTGCTTTTATCCGTATGTAATGCAGCAGCCGCAAGTGATGTGTTGGGCTCGTCGCTGCCTACAGCCAGCATAGGCGGATTCACTACCCTGCAAACCATGAACAATGTGTTTCAATTAATCTCTGGTACTTAGCTACACCATGCTGTAACAAATCTTAAAGAACTACACCAACTACTCTACTGACATGACTGTATATGTTTCAGTAAGACATACTTGTTTATGTTGATGCTCAGGCTTTTAAAATCATACAGCAATGTCAGACAGCCAACAAGGTAGCCCAGAAAGTCTCAAGTTGGTCATACCATAAGTATTTTTTTTTACCTTGAGCATGTAAATCTATTAAGGATAAACATATGGACGATATTGTTAGATAACATTGCAGGTGGAACCTGGACTTGACCGACACAGGATCAAGGCAGATGACGTGATAATAGAGGCCTATACCCAGCAGTGGGATAGAAGAGGCTGTGGATGATGATGAAACTTCGTACACTTTGTGCGCTTACAATATTCAAGTGAGTGCTTGGAATAAATATGGCGTTTTTTTTTTTAATTAATTGAATTGAAATTAAAAGTTAGAGATATTCACCTTGATAATGAAGGGTTCCATGATAAACAACTAATTGATACTTTAGTAGGTATTTCATGTTGTAACGTCCATTGTGCCAGGTTCATCACATCTGGTGCTTCGTATATTCTGAAAAACATACAATAAATTTTACTACTTAAACATGAGAATGCATGGACCTAGTTACTTGATAAAAAAAAATTATCAATATATTTTGTGACTTGAATGACAAGGTGTCACTTAGGCAAGTGTGTTTATATCACATACCGCAAAGTTACTCAACATCAGGTCAGTTGGCAGTCAAGTACAAGCATTTATCAAGAAATTAAAAAAAATGAGAACATGTAAAAAACAACCTTGTGACAAGTCTTATAAAAAACAAAAAACCTAAATGTATTTATATAAATTTTAGACGAGTCACAGGCTGAAAACTTAGAATAGTTAACCAGAAGGTAAAATAATAATATTCTAAGCTTACCTGATAATGCCATCAGCAGAACATGTGACTAGCAGCAGCCCTAAGTGCTTAGGGCCAAACTTTACATCTGTAACAGAAGTTCGAGAGTCTACAAGATTGGAACGTTTGAGCCAGTTCCGTAAACCCTTCTCTGATCCTGTTGATGCTGTGTCTCCTGAAATGCAGAATTCTGTATAAGTTACATAGGAAAATACTGTGAGGAAATCATAACAATATGTGAGCAGTGTTTACTAGCAGGTGGACTAAGCTGCTTTTTTGCTGCTTAAGGGTTGAAAGTAGGCTCTAGAAGAGTGAACATAATGTCACTGCCGGACTTATAAACTAAACTTACTTAATATTAGGTAAGTTGTTGTCAAAAACATACCTATATGTTATTGACATTTAAAAATCACAATCGTCATAGTCGTCAAATAATGTAGATTTTTTAAACTGTTCCATATCCATTAAAAATATTTAAAACTTCGTTTTTGTCATAAATGAAAATTTTTTGTTCTGCTTTTTCTTTGTTTATATTATAGAAACATACTTTTTCACAAAGTGTTACTGATTTGCATGACTGTTGTTGTTCTACAACTATGATGCAATGTGTGTGTTCTGTTCCATACCAACTTCTTCCCATATAGCAGCAGTACGATCAAACGAGCATGTGGCTATAACTTGTCCAAACTCTGGATGTGCCCATGTCACCTTCCATACAGAGCCATGATGCGCCTTCCAATTTCCAGTGAGTCTCCAGCCACCATTACCATCTGAGTCCCAAATCTAAATAGAAAATTCTGTATTTATAATCACTGAAAGCTTAACTTATTGGGTTCAATAAAGAGTAGTTATAATTGTCACTAATAAAATCATAGGTCTTTGTTTTCTCTCTATAAATAAAATGCATATAGGTTATCATTCCAATATACTTAATTAGTTTGATCTCGAAAAATTTTGTATTTAGTGCTTTCTCGAGAACAATTTTAGCCGGCTTATTTATATATTACGAGGTAACATCGCGTTATTGACAAAACCTGCTGCAAGCATTTTACTGATAAACACGTTAATGATAACATCAAGTAAACAGTCTATTCTACCTCTTATTAAAGGCGTTCTTTTTTAACCTTTTCTTCTTTTGTAACTGTCAGTAAAAAAGTATATGCTTTACTCTTCAGCCAAATTGAACAAATAGTTTAATAATGTGGATAAAGGTGGACAAATACAAGAACATGTAAAAAGGCGGGACACAAACCTTAACGTATTGGTCGCTAGAACAAGTGGCCATTCTTTCGCCGTAAAAGTCGTATGCGACATCGTGTATAAGGTCTTTGTGGTCAGCGAATATAGTTTGCGATTCGAACAAATTCGTTGCGGTTAATTCACTCATTTTCACGTAAAATTGTTTATAAAATTCAGTTTAATTTGCAACCACTATCATCACAAACACATGATTGTGACATTTGTGACTTTGACAGTTTGACATTTACATGCTTTTTGTTGTTTTTTTTTTCTTTCAAGGAATGGCATAGGGAACGAAGCCCACACAACAACAATCCCTACTTCATCGCAATGAAGACTTTGAAACGTGCATTGCTTTTTTATTTTGTGTGTGGGCCGGCGTTATTAGCGCAGTTGCCAGTATCAAGACTTATATCAAGAGTTTTGGCGGGAACGTCATCGAAACATGTTGTTGCTTTGTTTTATTTTCCTATACTTGTGTTATTTTGAATATTAATGAGATAAAAATGGTGGTGTTTTATTCATTAAGTGTTTGATAAAGTGCGTGAGTGTGGGCAAGTGAAATGAAGCAGTGAAACGTGTAATTTTACGTTGTCGACAAAACTTCATAGAAGCTTCTAGTAAAGTCGCCACCACATTACTGAAGCAGGACTCGACTTACAAATTGACTGTACATATTGACTGTACGTGACTTAGATTGTGACTAGAACATTCACAACTTGTTTTATTCAAGAAACTTGAAAAAATCCTAAAACTTGACACTGGCAAATGCTTTAATGCGGGTCTAATACAAAAAAGAAGGAGAAATTATAAAGTTTAACAAAGGGATGAATAGATTAGGATAAAACTTTTACTAAAAACCACTTAACAAAACTACAGAATTAATGTTATCTACATTAAGTACTTACGGATAATATTTTAGTTGGCGCTTGGAGGACATATTTTGAGTAGTATTATTATATGTTCTGTGACATTGCGCAAAAAATCTTGGGAGGATTTTGTTTTTAGCTTGATACTACTGGTGCATTAATTTCTCTGATTCATTCAATGCGAACATATGAATCTCTTCCCATCATATTTACCAGATTTACTGTCATCGTTTTTTTTTTTAAGTAGATGAGATCACACAGACTTAAAATAATTATACCTACTAAAAAAACTAAAACTAAACCGATTTGAAAATCCAAACTTACTGAATTTTGATGAAATTTCTTTGACCAATCTGAGTGTCTTACAGACAGAAAAATAATTTTTAAATCGGTTTACAGACGACGGATTTATGTGGTAATACATACAAAAAAACCGAATTGACTCCTTTTTTGAAGTCGGTTAAAAATAAATACATGATACTTACGACTACTGAAAATTAAATACCCTTCTTGGATTGTTTCATCAAAAGGAAATAAAATTGTAAAGCTTTTAGCAACCAATATACATACTGAATGAATCATGTCTTGGTATTAGGAGGAAAATAAACAGATCTTATAAATTTACTTATAACATGTTTTTATTAATTTTATAATAATGTTACTGAAATTGAAAACAGGTACATAAACCATGGACAACTAGGAGTACAATATAAAACACAAAATTAATAGTAAGATTGCAACAGTTCATTAATTACACTTAAAGAAACACCTAATAATCAGTCTAATAATTACAATCATGGACTATTTGTATATGTCCAAACTGCTTTAAATATTGACAAAATTTCAGATAATTAATTTGACATAATATACAATAAATGTGAACTGAAATAGTTTCAATATAACTTAATTTTTTTCTTGCTTGTGATTTCAATAAATTATAGATTTTTCTAAGATTCACTTTGTGAGGTTCTGAATTGTAAATTTATTGTCACTTTATTTATTGATGTAATTTAATTAATTAATTTATATATTTTAATATTATTCTTGGAGCATCCATAGTAATTTTAAAGACAGCTTTCATATTATTCTTGTTATTCCTTTTCGGCACAATTATTTAAAATAGACTTTGTTTCGTTCGTAGCTGATCCATTTCTAATGTAAGTTTTCTGTTTTCTTCTATTATTGTGATTTGATGTTGTTTCAACTGTTCAATTTGCTCAGTCATTGTGGTTAGAGTCTTTTCAAGGTACAATTTCTGCTTAGTGAGTATCATCATGATCTTGAGAAAGTAGTTTCTATTATCGTCGGCCACATCTGCTACAGTTAATTTAATCAAGTCCTTCAACTCTTCTACAACTTTTGCATCAATTGCAGAATCTCCATTTTGACTGAGATTAGGATTTGTTATATTGGCATTAGACAGCCTCCCATCATCAGGCATCCCATTCAAGACCAAAGGTGATGGAATAGTGTTATTTGCATTAATTTTATTTGTCACTGGCGTAGACACTTTACAAATATTTTTATCAGCTTCTGAGTGGTGGTACCTACCATTATTAAATTCATTTTTTCTTTCTAAATCAAATGACATCCGGTTCCCTGAAATATCATCATTATTTGATTTATCCAGGTCCATCATGGCTAGGAAAGAATCTTCAGCTTTATTCTCTGGTGGAGAATTTAAGCTAATTGTGGGTGGAGTATCCGATATATAAAACAAGTCAGAGTTTCTATTACGGATTGGAGAGAATGCTTTTACTGGTGACATGTGGGTTTCAGCATCTTCTTGAAGACTGATATCTCCAGCTTGTATTCTTTTTCTTTGAGGCTGGAATGCAACTTTAGTGACTTCTTGTTCATGACCACTTAACAACTTGAATACGGTTGTGAGATTTCTTAGATCATACACTACAATGAGTCCCCCTTTAGTACCAAGGGCTACTTGGTTTTCATGATTTATTGCCAGTGATGTCAGCACATATTGAGTTTTTATGGTGGAGACTATATTTTGTAATCTAACATCATACACATTAGTAATTTTATCATAACCACATGAGAGCATCACATCCCTGTTGATAAGCGAGTATGCAATGTCACTGACTGGGGACCGATGACTGTTTTCAAATAGCACTTTTTCTTTATTCGTAAGAATATCTTGAAGGGTGACATGTCCCTCATCAGTGGCTAGTCCGAGGAGTGACCTGGCATCATGATGAAATTTCATAGCACCTATACTTGTTGAATATGACAATTTAATAGTTTGAACTGGAATGTTGGCAGTTAGTCCATATAAAACAGTGTCACCATTTTGCATGGTTGCAGCAAGGCTGGTGTTTTTGGAATTATAGCTTATGAAGTTAACACTGCTATGTTGAGATGGTATAGGGAAAGTTTTGGTAATGCATTTATTTTTAGTATCCCATATCATAACATTGCCATTCTTAGTACCGATGGCCACATGTCGATGTCCATCTCTGTGGAATGTGGCTGACCACGAGTCTTTGACAGGTATGTGCTGTAAGCTTCGAACATCGTGATCCGCTGCACTGAGTATTTCAACTATACCTTTCGAATTAACCTGAAACAGACAAAAATACAAGTTTCTAATGATGTCATACAGCAGGATTTGGGTCATTAAAAATGCCGTGCTTAGCACACCCCGTAATCTAATTAGGATGAGTAGTTGAGTATGTCGTAAAATGTTTCTATACGAGAACCTTAAAACGAATAAAGAGAAATATGACAATTACGAATAAAGAGAAATATGACAATTACCTGCAATAAATATTTGCCATCTTCGCTCCAGGAGACGTCTCTCAGAAGACCATCGTAACAACCATAACATTTTTTTAGATCCCAACTGTTCGTGTCATACAACAGTAAACGTGAACTAACGGAGCAAATATACATTTTCGACGCTTCACACAATGTTGTTATCTGCAAAGCAAAAGCGACGAAAAGCCTTAAATTCACTACTTGCACATCGTATTTCACGCTAATTGGAATTTTTTTTAATTTTGTGGGGAGAAAAACCAACGAAAACTGCGAAAACGTAAAATTTTGAACTTGCTAATTGCTTGAAATTTGTTTTTTTTTAATGTTTATAGTGTACGACACGATAATGTAGAGCAAGGAAGAGACGATAAATAATTCATGTCCTTTACGTCCATCTTCTCGTCTTATTTTGAATGAATGAATTCAATGAATGTAACAATAATAATTATTAAGCCAAGAAGGACAAACTCAGCAAGTAGTTGACTTGGCTCACGAGATAACTGCCATGTGGGATGTTGACTCGACGATCATTGTCCCGATAGTCGTTTCGGTGAATGGTGTCATAGCGAAGAGCCTCGACCAACATCTCTAGAGGCTCTCGCTCGATGGTTGGGTCAAGGGTCTGATACAGAAGGCAGTCATCCTGGACACGGCACGCATTGTCAGGAGGTTCCTCTCTCTGTAGCCCCTACCACCGGCAGCTTGCACCCCGCCCCGCTGCCGGCGGCACCGTAGGTTTAAGTTTTTTATAATATTTATATTTTTGTATTTCTATTGTAAAAAACTTAGATTTAAAATTTAAAATGAATAAAGTGTATAATTAATAATAAAGTTTTAACAAACAGATGATGAAACAATTATTAGTAAATATCTGTTTTTTAAGTCGATTAAAAATGGTGGTGTTTTACTAGGATTTCAAGCAAGTGCATGAGTGTAGGCAAGTGGCAAGTGAACTATAGCGGTGAAATGTATCTTCTGTTGTTGCCGGTAAAACTCCATAGAAGTTTCCAGTAAAATCACCACCACTTTACTGAAACGTGACGAGGACTTGACCATGACTTCTTTTACTTGACTATGATTAGGACTCTGTAGACAAAAATAAGGGAATAAAAGAAAATATAAGAAAAGAACAACAACAGACGATGGCTGTATGGGCTCCATTCCCTTTGTCTCTCCGTATAAAGAAAAATCATTACAAAAAAAATTATTTATCTGACGTGTCCTTCCTTCCTTTGTTTTCGTCGATTTTCCGATTTTTCAATATTGTTAGAAGTGTTTTTCGTCTTATTTTTCAATTATTTGGTAAGATTTTAGCTCTCTCATATTTTTTTACTATTGTAGACATAGTTTAGGCCTCGGCACGTTATAAAACGCGATTAACCTATAATTTGACCGGTGTAATATCTGGTTCTTATTTTCAGTTTCACATCACAATGATCACCGATATCCAGTTGGCTGTGTTTTCGAACATCCTGGGAGTTTCCATCTTCCTACTGGTCATCCTGTACCATTATATCAGTGCCAACAGTTCAAAATGAGGTAAGAATGAAGAGAAGTTTAATAGCATTGAGCAATTTTTTTTTTCTTGTGTACAAAATTGTTGTCAAAATAATTGTTTTTCTGTTGTTTAAAGACTATAGAGTATCCTTGGATAGGTCTTTTAAAGATAATGTGAATGTGTGCTAACCATTTTTTAATTTAGGGATCCGTTTGCGAAATATAAGCATTAAAATGATTATTGTTATTTGTTAATGTTTGTTTATTGTTAGTTAGTCTAGTGTAGCTCCCTGTGGCTAATGGTTAGTGTGAAAATTGATGATAGTTTATATGCTATTGTGAATAAATGAAATCTTCAGTCCGCTGTAGCTAAGTAGAGAGATAGCAGCTGATGCGCTGAAAGGTGTAACAATCTTTCCACCATGTTATCACCACCAGCCATTAAGCCAACAGGGAGACACACTTAACTTTTTTTGACATGATAACGTCTTATTGATCACCGCACGAAAAAGCATGACTCATTGACACGTTCCGCCTGAGCTAAGCGTGCAAGCAAGTGCGCAGAACAACCGATAGAGAGGCACGATCGGCCTAAGCGTTCGGCTTGTGACACATCATTATCACATAAAATTATCGTCCATACACCGACTACAGACAACCATTTTTTATGTCGGAATAGGACTTAACAAACATTATCACTTTTTCGACTGGCCTTGTGGCTCAGTTGGTAGTGTGTTTACGTCTACCTGCTGAACTGAAAAGTCGTGGGTTCAATCCCCACCCAGGGCAAACATTTGTGTGATGAGCATGGATGTTTTTTCTGTGTCTGGGTGTTTCTATGTATCATATGTATAAATTTCCAAAAAAAAAAAAGTATATATGTATTTTATCAGCCATCTAGTTCCATAGTACAAGCTTTGCTTAGTTTGGGCTAGATGGTGTTGTGTGAAATGTCCACAAATATTTATTATTTATTTATTTATTTATAAAGCTTACATTTGGAAACGGATCCCTAAATTAAAAAATAGTTTTTATATACAGGTGTCCGAGTGAGGCCCAACAATATTTAAAGGTGTTTGTCTATATCAAGTTTGGAATCATATGCGTAAATGTTAATAATGAAAGCGAAACTTTTTTTTTCCATACAAAACTAAAAAATATTTTTTTTGTGTTTTTTTCGACAACCCTAACAACTCTAGTCGTGGTTCATTGACCACTGCTTTGATAATGCCGCACGCACACACGTATACGATCACCCGTCATCCCCGCTCCCCCGCGTCACCCGCACCACTTCCGGCGCTTGTGCACCTACTTAAAAAAAATAGTACCTAGTACTTTCGCTAAGTTACGCAATTAATCGCATAATTTATAACTTGTATAGGTACGCGTTTTAACTAGTTTAATTATTATCATCATCCTAACCTTCTCCGTGGTCTAATTAGTATCTGACTAAACCTAACTAGATAACCTACCTGCCTATGATTAGATAAAATAAAATTATTGTTATAATAGGAAAATAAATTGCGATTATTTTAAATCGAAATGTAACAGGTGCCTAGATAGAACCTGACACATTACAAGTAATTCGCTTATCTGAATTCTAATCTGAAAATCTAATTATCTGAATTAAAATAAAATACAAATTTTATTAACCTATCATAACACCAAATAATGTCAAGGTACATAGCTTACCTTAGGGTACCTAAGACGAGGGAGTGAGAATGATTAAAAACACCAGTACTAGTCAATTAATCAATGCTTGTTTATTATTACATACCTAGATACGGTTTATTATTCACATTTATTCGTAACAAAATTACGATTAACATTTTACTTTCAATGTACCTACTTTACGTACAATGGACGAGCGTCGACATGTCATCTTTTTCAGAACCATTATTTTACCTAGGTACCTACCTACTTATTTTTACTTTTCTTTACTCACGACGCATTAAAAAAAAAGGTACAAAGTGCTGGCCTCCCTCCTCAATACACAGCCGAGCGCGCCGAAAAATCGAACCCATGACGTTTTTCAACATTTGTGGGGTTATGTTGTTGAATGCCGCTATAATACGCGGTATCATATCTTCTCTCGTGTTGTACGGCTCCGAATACACAATATTCTTTATGTAACCCCACAAAAAGAAATCCAAGGGCGTCAGGTCCGGGGAGCGTGGAGGCCACGACTTAGTCGGCGCATCTTCGCCGCGACCGATCCAACGGCCGGGATACCGAGTATGCAGGGTATCAGCCGACGCGAAATGCGCTAGCTCTCCGTGCGTCGTGTTGTTTCATCGTGTCGTGTTGTTGTCATCACATCACCATTTCAATGAACGATAATCCACAGCAATTTCTTCAACTAACCACTCACAAAAATCAACTCTAGTTAGTAGAGTTTCCACATTAACGCTGATGGTTGGGCCGGGCCTCTCGGTGGGTGCTTCATGAAAACGTAAACAATGTCCGCGGAAGCATGAGTATGGAGGCAGACGCCTTTGTTTCGGTAACGGCCTGCCGCATGCCGCCGTGAATCGTTGACGGTACAGCTCGCGACCCCAGCCCCCGGAGCCGTTCGCAGCTCCGACGCAAAGTATCATATCGTAATACTCTGCGTTTGAATAAGACATCGTATGTAGGATAAAACATACAAAAAACAATTAAACGTAAAAAAACACAACCTCAAAGCTCGAGTGACGAAAGCGGAATGAAGATTTTCAAAATAAAAAGCGGCATTTTCAAAGTGACTAGATTTAGGGTTCCGTTTTTTATTTTTAAAATAATTTCAACATTTTTACTTAAAGTTTTATTCGAATATAGGCTTTGCACTTGACCATCAACTCGTCTGAATCTGATGTCAAGCGACTGTTGTAGTCTACGATGGAGCACGTTTTAATGTGATTCTTTAATGTAATGCTTTAATGTAATAGTCACTAGTTTTTTAGTCGAAGATAAACTTTGCACTTGACCGTCAACTCTCCTGATGTCAAGCGGCTCTTGCTGTCTACGATGGAGCACGCTTTAATGAATAGATATCTTCTAGATTGACGAGCTTCATCCTCGGCCACACTGTCGCTTAACACATCAGGAAAGTTGGTGGTCAATCCTACGAGTGACTACCAACTACTTTACTTTTTTTACGCAAGATAGATCTACATGTATCTTAAGTAAAAAAAGTAAACACAATTATCAAAAATAATTATGACGGAACCCGCAGGGTGAAAAATAAATGTATTTTGTGGGTGTGGCTTAATTACCGAAAGGTTTGCGATTGCCCGCTATTGGCAGGCGGCTTTTATTTAAAACCGGCGGCTAAGCTACGATTGGCGATCGGCTAGTCATTAATTTCTTTGTCGGCTTAGTCGGTTGCTTTGGCGGCACCAGCCGCTGCCGCGGTCGACGACTCCGTAATAAAAGAATAAAATAATCAGATGTGTCAATCAAGCTTTGTGGTTTATTGAAAGTTATACGAAATTTACCTACCTAATTTACAATACAGATATTGAATCTTTTCAATTTATGTACTACCTCGATCAGTTAAAATAACAAGAACTATTGCTTTTGAGTTGAGCTGAGCTGACTTTATTCGCCATCTTGCCATGAAACGCGTTTGCCTAGATAAAAATACGATTCAATCACAATTTTTCCATGATCAGAAATTGCCCAAAATTAGTCGTGTAATTGGCGTAGTAGTTTAGAGAGAAAATGAAATAATAGGGTTCGAAATATTGGACCAATGTCGCTTTTGATGTACATAAATAAAAACCAACAAGGTTTGATAAAAAACAAACAAGTCACATTAGTTAGGATTTTTTTAATGTACTTCAGGGAGTAATAGTAGGCATACTGAGTACAAACATATCCTTCTGTACTCTAATTAGTATTTGACAGTCAAGGTCGTAAGTCAGCTGTTAACCTTTTTAGGGTTGAACCTGTCCAAATTTACATCAAAGTTTGACTTTTAATAACTCGCGATATTAAAGACTGAGGAGGAAAAGGCCTCTCGGAAGGGCTTCTAGACTAGTCTACGTATGTGCTGTTTAAATATTGTTGGGCCTTACACGGACACGTTAGGTACCTAAAATAAAAATTGGTTTTTACTTACCTAAATTATTTCAAAAAACCTATCTAACAATATCTGACATGGGGTAGACAAGTTTTTTTTTACATGTTCATGTAACCAGCTGACGATCTCTCTACTCTTCATTACTCTACAGCTGGCAGACAATTTTTTTTCACTAAGATATTATTTTAACTATAAATCATAATGATACTCTTAATCATTATACAAGTTATCATCCAGGAGAAAATTGGTCATGAATATCTGTTGCTGGCTCGCAGACCATAGAGATTAATATGTATTATACCTTTATTATACATATAAAAAACAACTGAAGTATTGTTTTTGTTTCAGGTAATAATGAAGATGCATCTCATTAATATTATAATACTATGATTAAGATGTAAATAAATTAAAGCCATTACATCCTTGTTATTTTTATTTGTCAGTGATGTGGCTGTTGTCCATAGGGGACGGTTATTGCTTACCAACAGACAAGCAGTCTGCATTTTAAAAAAAATGCAGTAACCAGCTTCATTATATTCTACTTGAATGGAATTTTTCGTATCTCCGAAGTCAACCGTTAAGCCAGTAGAGAACACGCGACTCTAATAATAAAACCGGCCAAGTGCGAGTTGGACTCGCGCACGAAGGGTTCCGTACCATTATCTATAAATACGGCAAAAAAACACGTTTGTTGTATGGGAGCTCCCCTTAAATATTAATTTTATTTTAATTTATTTTTTTATTTTTAAAGTGAATAATATAACTCAATATACAGTGTCAAGTCTACCTGTTGCCGTTATCAATATCGAGCAAACAAATCACGTTTGTTATATTCCCTTTCCCATACATGCCCCCTTAAATATTTATTTTATTCTGTTTTTAGTATTAAATTTGTTGTTATAGCGGCAACAGAAATAAATCATCTGTGAAAATTTCAACTGCCTAACTATCACGGTTCATGAGATACAGCCTGGTGACAGACGGACGGACGGAAGCGGAGTCTCAGTAATAAGGTCCAGTTTTTACCCTTTGGGTACGGAACCCTAAAAATTACCACTTCAAAGCTTAATATTTCGTCACCGGATCCCTAAATTGAATAAAACCGGACAAGTGCGAGTCAGACTCGCCCACCGAGGGTTCCGTACAAACTAGTATATAAAAGGGGGAAATCATTTTTTTTTTATATTTTCCTTCATAAATCGAAAAATATACATCGTAAAAATATTTAAAAACCTGTTTTAGCTTATGATACCCCACATGATATGTTTAAAGAACCTTAAAATTAGGACCCTCATTTGGTTCCGTTTTTTCCTTGCATAAAGACAACTTTTTGTGATTAAATTAAAAATGTCCAGTTTTCGGATTTTTCCCTATTATATGTGTATTCTACAATGCTTCTTGCCAAATTTCATAGTTGTAGGTCAACGGGAAATACCCTACCCTCAAAACCATAGGTTTTGATTCCCTTGTGAGTGTCGAAATTTGCGTTATTTTACAGCATATTCGGCTGTAACATTTTTTCACGAAAACAGAAATTTGATTTTTATTTCTGCAGCAAGAGACTATGAATCTGCGTATATGGTTTTAATTTTAACACGATACCTTTACGCGTTCCCGATATAAAGGTCTTGACACCCGGACAGACAGACAGACGGACAACAAAGTGATCCTAACGATACCCCACAAGATGGAGTAGATGAGAAAAAATAATTTATCCCCACTTTACGTGTAGGAAAAAAGGAGGTTATCAATTCGACCTGTATGTTTGTAATATTATCAGAATTGCACAATATTTGTTTTTTTTTTTTTATCAGCCCTGTTTATACAAACTGCCCCACTGCTGGGCGCGGGCCATCTTCTCATTGTGAAAAGGGTTAGGCCATAGTCTGCCACGCTGGCCAAGTGCGGGTTAGCAGACTTCACACATCTTCAAGATCATTGAGAACTCTCGACATGTAGGTTTCCTCATGATGTTTTCCTTCACCGTTTGAAGTTGCCGGCAATCAACAATACGCACATAACTTCGAAAAGACAGAGGTGCGTGCCGCGGGATTCGAATCCAGGACACCAGGATATGTTAGTCTATACTAGCTTCTAAACATACACATGTTTTATATGTGTATGTAGATTTGTATGTTTGTCCACGCATTACGCAGAAACTAGAAGTCGTTTTTCAAAAATTCTTTTTTTATCGAATAAAGTATCTTTCAACTTAGGAGTCACTGTAAGTTTTATCAAAATCGGTTCAGTAGTTTTCAAGATAATATGGGCTTTGGAACGAAGTGTTCCTCACTTCGTTCATCGCAACTGCAGAGCAGTATCCTACATCTTATATTTCAATTGTTTGATAGACAGTTACATGAGGCGGTGATGAGCTTATGACGACCGTTTTTAGCCAACTTTTAACCGACTTCAAAAAAGGAGGTTATCAATTCTACCTGTATTGTAAATACAATTTTTAATTTCAAACAAAACGAGTAAATACTATCATAAAAATGAATAAATAAAAGTAAAATAAACCAACTTCAAACTGAAAAGATAGAAATAACTCGAAAATAGTTGGTTTTCTTCGAGTTATTCCTTTCTTTTCAGTTTGAAGTCGTTTTTTTTTTTTTTAATTACTTTTATTTTTTATTTGGTAGGTCCAAACAGAAAACAATCATCAAAATCAATTCATAATTGGCGAAGAAGTGAACAAAAAAGAAAGAAAAAAAAACACTCGTGGCGAATTGAGAACCCCCTCCTTTTTGGAAGTCTGTTAAAAAAATTAGAGAACACTCACTACACGTTCTCTTAATGCTTACTCATTGGTCATTTAGCGAGGTAGCATCTATGATTGTGCAAAACTCATAAACGGTCACGTTTCGCCGCGGACGCAGTTTAAAAGTAAAAACTGCTAACATCGACTCGGGCGCAGGCTATTGTTCCTTCTGCTGATATCGCGTTTCCGCTCTTTGTTTTTAAATGGATTTACCTGTATTGACGTAAAAATATACTAATAGTTCTGTGCACAGTAGACCATGCGAGCACAAAGTTTGTATAAAACTTGTTGTAGAACAGTCTGTGCTCGCGATGTAGATGTAGATGACACTTTTTAATCGAGTCAACCTTTGGTCTCGACAACCTCTTGACCGATTTTGCTCAATTTTTTTTTTTAGACTAGTTTCGTTTCAAACGTTTCCAGTAAAAACCAGTAAATGGCGCCACAGCATACTTTCCTCCTTTTTAGGGTTCTGTACCTCAAAAGGAAAAAACAGAACCCTTATAGGATCCCTTTGTTGTCCGTCTGTCTGTCTGTCTGTCCGTCTGTCCGTCTATCCGCCCGTCCGGGTGTCAAGACCTTTATCTCTGGAAAGCGTGAAGATATCGAGTTGAAATTAAAACCATATACGCAGATCCATAGTCTCCTTGCTACGGAAAGAAAAAAAAACTCAGTTTTTGTAAAAAAAAAAGGTAACACCCGAATGTCGTAAAAACGCATATTTCGACATTCATAAGGGAACCAAAACCTATGAGGTACTTCCCGTTGACCTAGAACTATGAAATTTGGCAAGAAGCATTGTGTTAGAGTACACATATAGGAAAAATCCGAAAACTAGACATTTTTAATTTAATCACAAAAAAAAATAGTGTCTTCATGCAAGGAATGAGGGTCCAAATTTTAAAGTTCATTAACCGTATCATGTGGGGTATCATATGAAAGAGCTTCATTAGCATAAGCTAAAACGGTTTTAAATATTTTTACGATGTATATTTTTTGGTTTATGAAGGAAAATATAAAAAAATATATGGTTTCTCCCTCTTATCTACTAGTTTGTACGGATCCCTTGTCTACTCAATCGCGATTTGAAGACACCTAGATTATATCCAGTCGGAAAGACCCATTCAGGAAGCGCATAGATAGTTTCGTTAAGATAATTGAAATACACGACCTGCATACTCATGAATTAGATTTCACCCTGTATTTTATTTATTTATTTAATTCAACACTATTTATCATTTATGGAGTGCCACCCCTATTTTTAACGCCCAACCCAAAAAAAGGGCGTTATAAGTTTGTCGTGTGTATCTGTGTGTCTGCCTTTGGTATCGTAGCTCTCAAATGGGTGGACCAAATTTGATCTAGTTTGTTTGAAAGAGGATTTCATCGAGAATGTTCTTAGGTATGTTTCATCAAAATCGGTTCAGACAATTTTTTTCAGGGGTTTTGATATTTCTAAATTCACACTTGTTTACTTACTGTGTTTGAGTTTACTGAAAGTGTCATAAAGACAATAATGGAATATAAAAACATGGAGTACTTAAAAGGGTTCCTCGTTGTTAATACGGAACCCTCAAAAGCGAAGTAACCTATTCTCTGTCTGTTTGTTACATTTTCACAACAAAACGGCTCATTGGCTAAAATATTGTAATTATTTTTAATTAGATTGATTTATAATATTTTAAAATGTATATCTGTGATTACTTACTTATTATTTTTGTAATAATCAAGATAAAGCTACTAATTTATATATTCCATAAGTTTAAGTAACTTTATTACTACAGATAGGTACCTATATCATGGATAAATACATTCTACGCTTCACCTAGAAGTCAACCTTTTCCAAGAAAAATGCGCAATTCGTATCTCAGTTAATTTTTAATACTGTTGAAAACAATAACAATAATTACATAGAAAGCAAAATAATATGTATACATGTCATTACATATGCATAATGATTAGGTAGGTAATAAAATTAGGTAAAAAGAGGTAGCTAGGTGATCTACGATAACTCGTGCAATAACTTTTTTATTCGTTCGTACACCAAAGGCTTAAAATCTTTCGCAATAATGAAATCCAAATGGTTGAATGGATCGTATGGGATTTTATATATATCTGCGTTAGGTAGTTTATTATACAATATGTCGACGTCATCCGGATGCGCCAGCCAATCTGCGTCACTGTAAAACAGAGATACAGGTGCCGATATCTGCTCCAGAGGATAAGCTGGTGGATCTTCCGTCCCGTACCTCTCTAAATTACCAGAAGTTCCATAGTCAAACTGACGAAATTCTCCCGATATCACGCCCTGCCCATAATGTGCGAACTGCTTGGCTGAAGCTCCCGAAGGCAGGTGGCCCAGCACGACTGCTAAATTAGAGAAATTCATCTGTGGGTACCCAAAACCCGCCATTAAAAATATTATGTTACTGCACAAGATTTCAGCCAGTGGTCCAGTTCCACACATGAGGACTTTCATCGTTCTCATGATTGTATCATCAGGTAGAAACTCATAGACGCCTATACTCTTCACAAGGCTGTGGATTAATGGAGTTCCAGGAGATAAAATTCTCACTATAGGTGATCTGACGTTGGACATGTAAACAACTGGCGATAGGGCGATCATTTGTGATACCTTCTCGTTATATTCTGGCCGTAGCGAAGCCATGACAAAAAAGGTTGTAGTCCCTTGCGAATGCCCAATATACAGGAGCTTAGTTTGATTCATTTCGCCAAGAGCATAGTCAATCATAGCTGGGAGGTCATAGTATCCTATTTCATTCCATGAGAAATCCCAGAAATCAGCATCTGCTGGAGTTAACTCATTGTGACGGCGAGAATGCTTATTGCCGCGAGCATTTCCCATCCACACATCGTATCCTTGTTTCGCTAGAAGATAGGCGAGACCATCTTCTGGGCCGGCTATGATGAAGTCATCAGCGCTACCCAATAATCCATGCATTAAAAATACAACAGATCTGTTCCCTGGGATCCGAAATAAGGTAAGAATATATCCATCTTCTGTAATGACCTCGTGCTGTTCTATTTGATAGCCATATTTAGGCACGATTAGAGTTATAGGAAGATTGGTATCTTCATTGCCGCAGCCAGCAGTGAAGTCTGCGATGAATTTATCAGCTGATTCAACGAGATTGGTGCCGCTGGCGAGTATTGGTAAACTGTTCCCGATGCCTAGAGCCCGTGCAACGACTAGCGGGCCCCAGGACATAGCGCCAACTGCTGAGGCCAATAAATCTGTTGATGTCTTTGTAGTGAAAGTTACGAGGGGCGTCTTCGACAGTCCGTCGACGACATCGCGAGTTGCTTTCGTAAAGTGAGGAAAGAAGAAGTCTGCGATCTGCCCATGACAGGATACCGCGACAATTACCACGATCAACGTTTTGATCATCACACGAGCTGTATCTCAGCGCACCGGTGTAACACTGATGATTGTCCGACTCGACCTTGCGTGTGGAGTAGGTTTTTGTGGGTCTGATTTTTACGCTTGTTTGCCGTGACGTCAAATCAAGTTTCAAATAGGTAAATGGTTTAATAATATCAATGGATAAATATGAAGTTAAGATGAAATGCGAGTTTGCCTATTTTGCATGTTTTGAGGTCATGAAGTGTGTCATGTGTGGGATTTCCGACCATTTTATACGATTTTTTATAAGCTTTACATTAAGTGTACTTAGGCATACTCAAATATTTGAACTTGACATTAAAATATTTTAAATTATAGATAAATAATTGTATCTACTCGTAATTTAATAAAATATTGTATCTATACTACGTACCTATGTGTACTATAAATAGGTATTATTTTGTTTTGTTTCAACTTTTCCTTCAAATACCCATTTATGTAAAAGGGTTTGCTTTATTACCTGACTGCGCAACAAGGAGAGCAGGTACCTAATATTTTTTAAGGTATATAAATGTATGTTTCTTTATTACCTCTTATCACATAAACGGCTTTACCGATTTCAATGTGCGAGGTGTCATTAGATTTAGACTGGCCTTGTGGCTCAGTTGGTAGTATGTCTGCGCTGCTGTGCTTGTAGGTACTGGGTTCGATCCCCACCCAGGGCAAACATTTGTGTGATGAGCATGGATGTTTGTTGTGTGTCTGGGTATTTTTATTATGTACATATTTACAAAAAAATGTATATATGTATTCTATCAGCCATCTAGTTTCTACAGTACAAGTTTTATTTAATTTGGGCTAGATGGTGTTGTGTGAAATGTCCACTGATATTTATTAATTATACCTATATATATTATATATTTGTCTTTACTTCCCGAGTATCATAAGAGTATTTATTATTTTAGGAAACATATAAATAAATGTTGACGGACAATTCACACAGTATTTTATTTTTCTTTTAATAATACACAGAAACATTACGTCTTGCTTTGTTACTTTAAAAAATCTTTAGTTAATAGAAAGTGATTTTTTCCATTAAATACATTTACATTTCGTTGATTGAAAACAACGTTGTGTTTTACATTTGGTTTCCAGAGAACACGTTTTCCGTTCTTATCTTTTGAATGTACTACGAATAAACCCGAAGGCTACACCTAGTGTTATGTAAATCTCGGTAATTTATAATACATTACAATTATAAAAATAATGGGTAGAGGTGAAACAATAGTCATGGTATAAAAAGCTACAACATAATAGTGCAAAAACACCTTTAGTAAAATTCCATGAAAAATTGAAAATGAAAGGATATATTTTAGTTTTTAAACTATAATTATCTACAGGATGTTTGTGTTTGTATAATGTACTAATTCAACAATAACTTGAGTAACCTGCGATTACAGTTTTATCAATTTTTAGGATCGAATATGAGACAAATACGTTAAATACTATAATTTTTATTAAATGCTAAAATTTCACGCTCTCTACGCTTACGATACGAACGAACGACGAACTGACGGTAAATATAATAGTTCCTTGACGACTACGGAACCCTAAAAATGGCTTGTTTGGCCCACAATTCCATAAGTTAACACACTAGCGGATCTAAGGTGCTCAAGCCCTGCCTCCCAAATCATCTGAGTCCTCCCATGACAAATCATAGATTCAATTTGATAATATGTATTGTAATATTTTTTTAGCATATTTTACATTACAGTAGACTCTCTATAAGTGTACACGATTGGGAAGGATCATTCGCATTTCATTTAACAAAACTAATAACACAGAGGGTCAACTTATTAAACTAAAACAAAAACGTATAATACCTATGACTATTACCTAAGTCTAGGTCGTTAGAGCTAACGTTAATAGAATCAAAGTCCAAATAATAAATCTAGCAAGCGCACTGCATTTACCTACTACGTAAGCACTCCTAGCAAACGGGACTATAAAATACCTACATAATAGAATAAAAAAGAAAAAACTTTTATTTAGAAAAAAAATCTTTTAACATATACATATTTATATTCTGCTAAATGCCAAACGAAAAAACTTGAACTTTAAACTATTTTATTGGCAGATAAGCTCTCTGTTAGACTACCATATCTTTAGTTCCATACCTAGTTTGATTTAAAGTAGTATTTCAGTAATTCAGTGGCTATCTTTGATAAAGTATCAACAGGCTATACATTATTTTAATTCCTTTTTAGTAACATTTACGAGTGATCGAGATTTAGGCATATGATTTAAAAGGGTGCATGGGTATCAGATATTTGACGAGCTCTTTTTCCTTATTAATTTCCTTATTTGCGTGTGGGACAGATAAACTTCTTTTAGTTTCAATATCACATGATACAGGTTTAAAAAATTTGTCATCATTAAAGTTTTCTAATAATACTGTTTAGTGTATAGGTACTGGTAGCAGATTCCAAATTCAAATTCAATCAAAGAGTAGATCATAATTTACATTTATTTTTAGTTTTAACACCTATTAAGGTTGTTTGTTTACATGTTTTCATAGACGGCTGAATCAATTTTGATGCAACGTGACTAAGAACACACTCGAATCGGCACTCGATCAACCACCATATACCTACTGTCCTAAGAAGTATAATTCACATATTCGTCATTCCATATAATTTAATAGTTACACAAGGGTCGAAAGAAACCTAGGTACTTATATTTAGGCACAAGATGGTTTGAAACCTTCGCTACGCTCGGGTAACTCGTGTTCTCATAGTTCGAGTGTCTAAATAAATAGGCCTTCCTTTCGCCGCTTCTCATTTGATAAACTTGCCTAAGTAAACGAAGTCCGTATCTGAATCTAATGAATTCATTTTATACAAAATTAAATCCTTGCTATGCACACAAATCTGAATATTTCGATGAATTTCGATCAATTCGTTGCCGCTTTTATTTTTCTTTTTCTGTTTTTTTAATTTACCAGCCAGTTTTTGTTACGTTGGAGATAATGAAATAACGCAAATAATGTGTTTTTTAACAATTTAACAACAAGGAAATTATCAAATCATTTCCCAGGGACTAAAAATAGTGTTTTTAGTCCTTTTGCTTTGGTAACTTCTGAGTATGAGAAATGAGAAGCACATTTTAACGCCTTGTATTTAAAGAAAACCAAGACCAAAATAGACAACGTTGCATTTTATATTATTTCAGGATCTTTACATATGAACTGACCGATAAACTCGGTTCAACGCGTAAAATACCCTATTGCCAATGAATGATTTTTGTTAGGGTTAAATTAACCCTAAGGGTTTACGTAAGGGTAAATTACCCTTACGTATCGCCTGATATTACCTATGTGGAGTGTACGTTTTCGCAAAAAATATGCGCAAAGCAGATGTAAAATTATTTATTATTATTAATCTTGTAAAGTCACTTATTTGTTACGTAAAAGTACCTATAATTCAGATTTTTTTGTGAAAGTATTACTCTTATTCAAAAAAGTAATCTAGCCTATGCCTATGACTGTCAGGAAGTAAAGATGAATCTTACGACATCTGTCAATCTGTCTGTGCGCACGAAATCAGTCAAGTCATTAGTCTATAAGAGGTGATACAGAACTATACATACCTACACATAAAACAAATAACATTCCTCTGAGTTTTTAGGTACTAGGTACGTATTTTCCATTATTCTATCCATATTATATTCTCATGTGTTACCTCGATGTGAGTCCAACAGCTTGACTAAGATATATAGAGACTTCTATCCAATCCTAACAAGCATTGCCATTCAACGTGGCAATGCGGGCAGCATGCTGGGTACGCTGCCAACTGGTAGTGGGTTTGAGCATTTGGATTATCTTTAGACCTTTATCGGTCTGGGGTGATCGATGTGCTTTTTGTGTAGTAGTTTAGATAGTTGAGTCTGTATATTGTTGTGTTGTAGTTAATAAAGGCGCTTGCCACAAAAAATAATTTATAAAAAAAAAACCTAACAATGAACTTAATATTAACCATAGCTTTGGTGATAATATTATATTTGATATAAGTTTTAGTTTAGTTTCTTTGCAAATAAGCTAAACTAATACGTACACATTTATGTATATGTAAACCAAATATATACATATATACCATCTCTGTTTCCTAAGAGCAACAATCTTGGAATCTTCGAAGCTAGAGTGAATAGATAATATCTTCTAGATCAACGAGCTCCATCCACACCGCCACTTAGCATCAGGTGAATTGGTGATCAATCGTAACTCTATCTAACATAAAAAATGTATACCAAATAGGGGTGATTTTATATTCACGGCTATTTTGATATTTTTCTTTCAAGGTAGGTTATACTATCACATCTGAAAAGAAAATGATGTATAAAACCTTCTTAGTATTTATTTTAAAAGACCTGTTCATGTATATCCCTCATGATATACATGAACAGCTCTATTGGACCGGATAGTATACCACCTTGGTTACTGAAGGAAGCTAAAACTCTCTTGGTATATCCACTATGTCACCTGTTTAATATTGCGCTACAGAGCGGAATTTATCCTTCTCAATGGAAGCTTTCACGGGTTACTCCAATCCCGAAAAGCTCTAATAAAACATCTGTAGAAGAATATCGCCCGATAGCTGTATTACCGACCGTAGCAAAAGTCTTTGAGCATATACTCCATAAGAAGCTATATAGACAGATTGAACCGTTTTTGTGTAATGAGCAACACGGGTTTAGGGAGAAAAGATCTGTAAATACCAATCTTTTAACACTGGTAGATTATATCTCTTCCCGACTTGATCGTGGAATCCAGGTGGATGTGGTGTACTTTGATTTCCGGAAGGCGTTTGACAGGATCAATAACGACATACTTCTGGCAAAGCTCAGTGCAATTGGTCTAACCCCAGATTTCCTCCGTTTTATGGCTGACTTCCTTCGAAATCGCCAACAGTTCGTTAGACTGGGCCTTTACGACTCTTCAGCCTATGGAACGCGTTCTGGAGTTAGCCAGGGATCAGTAGTGGGCCCCTTGCTCTTTACTCTTATGATAAACGATCTCCCTACGGTCATCGAACATGCAAAATGTATTTTATATGCGGACGATCTAAAATTGTATGTAGAAATAAAAACGAGAGAAGACTGCTTAAAGTTGCAAAAAGACATTGACAGGATATATCAGTGGAGCATAGCGAACAAAATGGAATTCAACTCGTCCAAGTGCTTTCAGATGACTTTCGGCCGAATGCGACGCCCAATAGAGTTTCAATATACGTTAGGCCAGAATGTGATATCGCGTTCGACGTCAATAAAAGATTTGGGTGTCACATTTGATCGAGAGCTCACTTTCAATAGTCACATCACCACTATTGCAAAAGATTCATTTAAAAGGCTGGGTTTTGTGCTTCGTAACTCACGTGGATTTGGGAATACTGAAGTTATTAAGCTCATCTTTAGTGCTTTAGTCCGAAGCAAGCTAGAAGCCAGTGCTTGTGTGTGGCACCCACACGAGGATAAGTATACCCTGATGTTGGAAAAGGTTCAGAAGGCTTTCCTCAGATATCTTTATAAGCGTAGGTTTGGATACTATCCCTATATGTATCCCACAGATTTTCTACACGGTACTCTGGGGTATAACTCATTGGAAGTTAGGAGGGCCTATGACCAGCTAAGGATGATGTGTAGAATTCTTCAGAGTAAAGTGGACGCACCAGATCTAAGGGAACAGCTCTGTCGCCTTTATGTCCCGGACAACTACCGAAGGTGTAGGAAACACAAACTGTTTGCCGTCCCGGCGTGTAAAACTGTCGCTCACAGAACCTCACCGATACCACGATCTCTTGCTTTACTAAATGCTTTTCTTGATGCCAAGCCCGACTGTGATTTATTCGCGGGTGAGTGGAGAGACATTATGACTGACTGTATAAGTTATTGTGAAATAATTACACAAAAGCAATCAAGCATCTATAAATAAATTTAATATCGATTGACATTTTTTTAACTTTTTTTTTTATATTGACATTGTTATATTGTTTTTGTTTTTTGACCATGATTATATTTATTATATTATGTATTTTATTTTTTTGACATTCGATATCTTTTGTGCAATTATTAATATTAATTTTACTATATTGACATTTGCATTTTAAATAATTTTGAATTCATTGTAATTTATTATGGTTTTGACGTATTGATATAATTTATATATAATGTAATGTATAATGACGTATCATTAGTGTAATTCGCATCAGCGGTGCTAATTGAATAAATAAATAAATAAATGATGGAATGGATAATAAAAAATCATCCGTTCTTTAAATGTATAGAGTGCCACCCCTATTTATCATTTTTTGAAAATCTTTCTACTGCATTTTGTAGTGGTCCATTTAACATATATTATCTAGTACTTTATGGTAAATATCGTTCATGCAGTCCTTTAAATGGTCTCCGAGTAAAATTTCTGAGACAGACAAACACACTGGCCGTCATGGCGAATTTTGAAAGTTTTCTCCTAGTTATTAAGGAACTCTAAAAATATGTTTATTAAAATTTTATTCAAACGGCCAAGACACACGTAGCTGGGCGAGCGAATTCGCTTACACCGCATTTCACCCCGCCTCACTTGCGTCGCACCAAAACACCATCGCTGACCATGCATTTATTTTTATATAAATACTCACCATTTTTTTTCATTCGACACAGACGACAACATGAAGGCTGCTTGCGCACTAGTCTGCCTCGCCCTGGCGCAGGGAATAACCGCCAGCATCTTCAAGCGGCCCCTGCAACAACTCGAAAGCCTCATCGTCAAGCCCCTGGACTACATCAACCAGTACCATCAACAACACCACCAGCCCCAGGAGCAGACCTACCAGGAATACCTAAAGCAGCTGAAGCAACAGCAAAAGAAGCAGCAGCAATACCAGCAGAATTATCAACAATCCACCTCGGATTCGTCGTCACACGAGAGCTCCCAGCAGGACAGCAACGACTGGAATATCAATGAAAAAGAACAAAAATATGTGACCGTTCACTCCTCCGGTCAGAAATGGAACGCGCCTCTCTTCACTGCCATCATGAAGGTCCAAAACGAAGTCATCGAACCATCCACCACATTCGACAAAGACATCATGTGGTCTCGCGATATCCAGATGCCCATCAAGAAGCCCCAAACACAACTGCTGACTGTCAGTCAGCTGCAGGAAATCGAGAAGATTTTCACTGAAGCCCTGAAAGCGATGAAGCACCCCACTCAAGAAGAGAAGGTCCAATTTCAGCAGGCGCTCGATGTGGCCACGCAGGTGCACAACGAAGACGACCACCTGAATGCCGTTGAACTGCTCAAGAAATACGACTACCCCGTCGAACAGCACAAGATCAAGACTGACGACGGCTACTACCTCACTCTGTTCCGCATCCCGCCCAAGAAGCAAATCCGTTTATTCACCAAGAAACCCGTCGTTTTCCTGATGCATGGACTTCTCGGTAGCGCTGACGACTGGCTCCTGATGGGACCTGGCAAATCTCTAGCGTACCTTCTCTCCGACGCCGGCTACGACGTCTGGCTTGGCAACGCCCGCGGCAACAAATACTGCCGCCAACACGTGAGCAAGCACCCCGCTATGAACGAGTTCTGGCAATTCAACAACGACGAGATCGCTTTCCATGACCTTTCCGCAATGATTGACTACACTCTGGAGATTTCAAACCAGCAGAAGCTGTATTACGTGGGCCACGGACAAGGCACGACCGCTTTCTTCGCGCTGGCCGCTTCCAAGCCTGAGTACAACGACAAGATCATTATGATGCACGCTTTGGCGCCGATGGTTTACATGAAGAATGTTCGCAGCCCTATGATCCGTATGATCTCACCGAACAGCCCCGTTAAGGACATCTTATACCACGCACTCGGCCACGGTGAGTTCAAGCCGAGTCAAGAAGTGATCACCACCGTCGGAGGACAGTTGCTATGGGACGAAATCGGCTGCAAGAACGTCTCTTCCAACGTGAACTACGTGATGTCAGGCGTTAACATTGACAACCTGACTCCTGAACTGGTGGCTGTCATCACGCGTCACATTCCCGCCGGTACGTCTACAAACGTCATCAAGCAGTACGGCCAGCAGGTTGCGGGTGAGGACTTCTGCATGTTCGATTACGGACCAGCTCTAAACCAGAAAGTTTACGGCTCTGTTGAACCACACAAATACGAGATGCAGAACGTAAAGGCTCCTGTAACCCTGTACTACGCCGAGGGAGACTGGCTGGCGTCTCCATTGGACGTGACCAAGCTGCAGCAGGTGCTACCGACCCCTGTCGTGGCGTACAAGGTCCAAGAGCCTCTCTTCTCCCACCTGGACTTCCAGTTCTCCCCCAAGGCTCCTGAGCTTGTCTACAAACAGCTACTCGAATCTATGACTAACTATTAAGATAGAGTAAATATATATTGTTATGTAGATAGATATTTGTCGTAGGATGTTATAATATGATTGACGAATAAAATAATCCGTCCATATTTGTTGGTATATTTTTTTCATTAATATAGTACCTACCTACTTATTTAAAATGGAGCCCAACGCGCGCAGCTATCTCACTCGCGCATCACAACCTTTTAAAACATAATATAAAATCATTGGTTAAAAATATTAGAAAAGTGACAAATGAATTTGTTTATTTAGATATAACGTCATATACTGGCAATGACGTAGGTAGTGAAAAATCATACTTTCCTACTCTTCAGCCAATTTAAAAGATATAAAAAGAAAAACTTTTTTTTAACATTTCTCCTATAATATAATAAACAAATTCATTTCTCACTTTTCAAATATCTCTACTCTATTATGTAATGCGTAAGAGAGATAGCTGCGCGCGTTGATCGCATCCATTTGTAAAATAATGTGCTATACCACAGAATTCTCCCTATTACATAGGACCTAGTAACTAGTAGTATAGTAAGTCTTTGTGCTATACCTATTAGGCAGATTTTTAAATATGGTCTTCTATAATTTTTATACACAAGCACATAAAATACATACTTTTTAGGGTTCCTTAGTAAACAAGGAACTCTTATAGTTTCGCGATGTCCGTCTGTCTGTCGGCGGCTTTGCTCAAATAGTATTAGTACTAGAAAGCTGTAATTAGGCATGTATGTATTTAAAAAATAAATAAATATTAATTAGGCCGAAAATTCGTGGAATAAATTATTGAGAAAAAAAAACTTCTATAACCTCCCCTACACGTAAAGGGTATGTATTATTTTTTTCTGTTTGTTAACGCATAATTGCGTACCACAGAATTCGTGGCCCTATTTACATCCGTACATTTAAAAACCTATTTCAAAAATCTTTCATTTTATTTGGAAGGTTTTTTTTTTTTTTTTTTTTATATTATTTTCAGATTAGTCCCATAAAACTTTCATCAAAGTCGATTTAGGAGTTTGTTTTTTAAAACAAAATACATAACTGGGGAAAAAAGTCCATTAAACGAATTTTTTTCACCTTTGGCGGGTTATATCTCGCACACGGTACATCACATCTGAGATAATTATAGTTTAAATAACTGAAACAACCAACTTCTCATGGATGCTATTGCCAGAACTGGAAAAAGAATCATATAAATCAATGCACAATTGAAGGTGTAATCGGTGAACAAACATACAAATAAAACCGGCCAAGTGCGAGTCGGACTCGCGCACGAAGTGTTCCGTACCATTATTTATAAAAACGGCAAAAAAATCATGTCTGTTGTATGGGAGCCCACCCCTTAAATATTAAATTTATTTTAAATGAATTATTTATTTTTAAAGTGAATAATATAACTCTATATTCTGTGAATATTTCAAGCGTCTACCTGATGCCGTTATCAATATCGAGCAAAAAGATCATGTTTGTTGTATGGGAGCCAGCCTTAAATATAAATTTTATTTTAATTTAATTATTTATTTTTAAAGTGAATAATACAACTCAATATTCTGTGAATATTTCAAGCGTCTACCTGTTGCCGTTATAAATATCGAGCAAAAACGAGCAAAAAATCACGTTTGTTGTATGGTAGCCCCATTTAATATTTATTTTATTCTGTTTTTTAGTATTTGTTGTAATACCGGGAACAGAAATACATCATCTGTGAAAATTTCAACTGTCTAACTATCACGGTTTATGAGATACAGCCTGGTGACAGACGGACGGACGGACGGACAGATAGCGAATCAGTAATAGGGTCCCGTTTTTAGGGTTTATTACCTCAAAAGAAAAAAACGGAACCCTTATAGGATCACTTTGTTGTCCGTCTGTCCGTCTGTCCGTCCGTCCGGGTGTCAAGACCTGTATCTCGGGAACGCGTGAAGGTATCGTGTTGAAATTAAAACCATATACGTAGATCCATAGTCTCTTGCTGCAGAAAGAAAAATCAAATTTCTGAGTTTTCGTCAAAAAAAGTTACAGCCGAATATGTTGTAAAAAACGCACATCTCGACACTCACAAGGAAATCGAAACCTAAGGGGTACTTCCCGTTGACCTAGAACTATGAAATTTGGCGAGAAGCATTGTGTTAGAGTACACATATAGGAAAAAATCCGAAATATGGAAATTTTTAATTTAATCACAAAAAATAGGGTCTTTATGCAAGAAATGAGGGGCCAAATTTTAAAGTTCTTTAACCGTATCATGTGGGGTATATGAAAGAGCTTCGTTAGCATATGCTAAAACAGCTTTTTAAATATCTTTACGATTTATATTTTTCGGCTCATGAAGGAAAATATTAAAAAAATATATGATTTCCCCCTTTTTTTTTTCTTTTTTATGACTTTTTTTTGTTTTTTTAAATATAGGTGTTTTTTTTTTTTTTTAGTTTTTACGGAACCCTCGGTGGGCGAGTTTGACTCGCACTTGTCCGGTTTTATTGCCTTTGGGCACGGAACCCTAAAACACGATCGTATTGATAACCTCCTTCTTTTTGGAAGTCGGTTAAAAAAAGCAAGATTTACCGATATATAGTTATATTATATTTTAAGAAAAGTATTTGATGACAGCTGATTTATTACCGGACTGCGTTAGAAGGAGGGCGATGATTGTGTGTAACCGAAGTATGCCGATGTTGATTTGCGAGGTAATTATAGTTCAAAATCGGTCAAGCCGTTTAGACTGTAGGCGATCATATTATATAGACTCGAAAAACTTAACCCTCTTTCTTACGTGGTCGGGTAAAAAAAAACTGACAATCCAATAATATATAAACTCTTCGATGAAACTACAAAAAAGAAAACAAATTCAATACCAAAGAGGCATTCCGTCCGGATGTGCGTAATTGTTTTCAATCTTTTAATTTGAGAAAAACATCACAGATGGCGCTCTTTGTCAAGCAGTTCTCTGTCATTTTGAAGGACCCACGCTTTGTTATGACTTTTGGCCGATGCATCTGTCATCACAGCGTTCTTTTTAGAAAGAGATACGAATAGAATTAGCTTTGCGTTAGAACGAGATAGGAGCGCGACGGCGCCGTAGCTTCCCGCCGTCGCCGTCCCACACGCAACCAATAGTCGCGCTCTGTCTTGTTTGCTGTGCGTTATAGCTGCGAATTATTTTTGTTTTATTGCTTTTGGTAATTTTAAATGATACTTTATTTTATGCGGAGGACTTTGTAAGTGTTTAAGTGACTCGGAGTGAAAAACGGTGTTCGCATGGATTGAGTGAGAACGATGTTACCACCCACGGCCGGTCTATCACAAGAACACAACGACCGGCCCGAAATGGCGTACCAGCAACGAAGAGACGTTAGAGAAATAAGCAGGGAGATCCTCCGAGACGCTCGGTTATTGAACAGACAGTCAACATCTCCTGGAGGTAAGCCGGTTTCTATAGAAAACGACGCCACGTTTCCGCCATGCTTGTCAAAATTGACATGATACGTCAAGGTGACATATAAACGAAAACAATACTCTTTTCGGGCGAAAATCATAATAAAAAGTAATTATCCTTGACTATTGGATGGTAATAAAGCATTTTGTTGAAGAATTTAGGCCTGTTACGTCACCATGGGGCGCGTTCTTGTGAAAGAAAATGGCGCCAATGCCTTTCAATGCGCCACATTGTATGCTTATCAATATGTTGTTTGCATAAACTGCTAAATTTACTCAGGATATCATTTTTTAATGAAAACTATGCCATAGTTAGCTGAACATTACATAACGTATGGGACTGCTGTCGATATATATGAAATTGGCAGGTGCTGAAGTTATTTTTAGATCGTCCATTTGGGTCGTGCTTTCTCCTGCGTAATCACGATCGATACTGACCATGTTTTTGTACTAAATACCACAGTTTTGATGTCCTAGATAGGTCTTATTAATTAGGCGGGAATCGTGAAGCATTGTTTGTTGTTATGAAATCTGACTTGAAATGACTTTTGTAAAATGTCGCTGTGACATAAAATTGACATGACAGCGACGGTCATGGTGCTACAAAATGGCCGCTGTCAAGTCTCCGCGGCTAGATCACGCGCCCGCCAGAGGCGCCACTGGATGTTTGTTGATGTTTATGAATGAATGTGTACAGTTGAGCACAAAACTAATGTGTTCTAAATAATCTTGTTACCCGATTGCGAAGAAGGAGGGTCATGTTTATCGAGTGTGTATATATTTCTATATGACCTGCAGCCAAAAAGGCTTGAACGATTTTGATATGCGAGGTGTCGTTGGATTGGTCTTCACTCCCTGAGGCTCATAGGCTATATTTTGTAAAAATAATAATACGACTCTCGCTAAAGAAAATAATTGCGGTTTTTCGCAACCTCCATCAAACTTTTTCGTAATAAATAAGTGATTTTACTAGAATTATTATAAAGAATGCGCAATTACAACCTTTTACAGTGATTTATTTCTTCTAATATAAGCTAAGTTTGTGCTTGACCACCAACTCACCTGATGTTGTGGACTATAATGCAATTCACAACTAAACAACTGAACCAATCATATGAAATCATAAAATTGGACATAGGCTACATAATATTTTCACCCGACAGTGCAAAAAATTATCATTATTTTCCATCACAATGCATTAAAAATGAATGAATCACAATGCATGTGACACCACTGAGAACAACTAGGTATAAACTTTTAATTAGTTTTAATCTTAGTACCTAATAACTGATTAACATTACCTAATAAACCCAATTTCAAAATCTTGAATGGGTTCTAATCTGCCTAACATAAGAAGCCTATTTGCTATAAAGGAGAACTTAAGGGAAAGCAGACGACACAACATCTTACTGTGGCATGAACCGTCTGAAACCAATATTGCACATCATATTTTAAGCAACAGAGTTTTACACAACTGGAACCGGTTGCCCGAAGAAGTCGTCACGGCAAAAACTATCAACTCTTTTAAAAATAAACTGGATCAATGGATTAAAAGGGAACAAATTATATTAAAAGACAACCAGTAAATTTCTGCACTGCAGGATATAGGCTCATCAGCTTCTGCTGCTTGCCTATCATTAAATAAATATATAATAGGTTTATAGTATTATGATTCTTTTATAAATGATGTGATAGCGCTTTATTGCCAACTTCATAATAATATTGTTCATTCAACATATTAAGCATTAAGCAATGTTGCATACTATGTTGGAGCAAAGTATTAATTTTATGGAAGAGTGTGCGAAACCGTTTCTCTTAAAAGTTGTTTAATTTCAAGGAAAATAATACAGCATTACAGCAACTAACAATGAATGAAAATCCTCAAACAGAACTTTAGCAAGTAGGTAGCAACTATGTATTGTATATGAGTGTATTGTGTTACAGCCATTGTGTTGAATCACCTTATACATGAACATGTTTTGTCAGAGTATACACCTGCCATGCATATCCATTGACAGTTCTGTTGTAAAATTCTTGCAATTTGTACAAAACTTCTGTTTAACCTGAATATGCAAAAAGGAGGCATTTTATATCTTCAAAAATGTGGGTATGCGCGAATGAGACGAACGATGGACGGACTACGGACGCTTAATGAATGCGCGATATTTGTTAAACAATGTGTGTCACCAAACAATGACGGGGTCAAGAGAATCCGTCGCCCTCGCAGTATACTCGCGGCGCCCTCGTCACTCGCGCGTCGCCAGCGCTATTTTAGCCTAGCCTGGGACAGATGTGGCGCAACATCATGATGCAATGCTTTGATATACATAATAATATTTACTAACAGAATGAACATATAAGAAAAAAACTATACTAAGAATTAAGACTATACCTCTACTATCAACACCTTCAAGGTGCTACATAAAAATAAAACAATTGCATATATATTTATCAAATAAATATAATGGGGATATATATTTTTATATAATATGTCCAATTCACTACAGGACTAGCAGAAAGTCGGCGAATCACCACCTATTTCTCGTTGAAATGTCAAAAATCCGTACTCAGCGATATCGGTCCACGTTCTTAAATGCGTACTGCACAGGAATTTAATTCTTTGCCCTCATCTCTGTTTTCTGAGAACTACAACTTTGGAAATTTCAAGGCTAGAGTGAATAGATATCGTCTAGATCGACGAGCTCCATCCTCGGCCACACCGTCGCTTAACATCAGGCGAGTTAGTGATCAATCGTAGATATTACGTAAAGAATATATACAGAAAACAAATATAATAAAAAATTATTCAATTCGTTGCATTTATTTGATGAATAATCTCGCTTGATAACAGATCGGGTTTTGTAACTGATGACGTCATCGTTTCATGTTGGATATTCCGATCTGAACGAAACGCTATTCCTCATTCATCATGCGAAATGCTAAATTGCGGTGTGTACACGCTTCCTAAATGGAGTTTTTCTCAATATAGCTATTTGTCTTTGAATCGCGAGTGAATAGTTTTCTTTTAGGTAAGCACAATTCGTTTACTTGGACAATATTTTTTCAGTTATTTTGTTATAAAAACCAAAATACTGAACCGATTTTGATAAAATGTATATGGGACCACCTCTGAGGCATTACCTACCAAACATTAACATACTTTATTATAAACTTTAGTTAATTTATCATAATATACGTGTAATTCTGACTTACCTGTATCATGTATGTTATTCAATATGGTTAATTAATATTCTTATTCTTAATAAATTACAGTTTAAAAAACTAAAAAACACGCTACAAATTATTGTGGTCAAAGTTCATTACAAGACTTTTCTAACAAATCCAAACACAGCTATGATACGATGTTCCATCATGAAGTTCTAGTTCATATCTTCCGGCTCCATCATCAGATCAGTTCGACAGTACCATATTATTGTATTGTCATCAGAACTACATACAGCTGCCAATTTTCATGATGCTACGATCCTTGGAAGATGGTTAAATTAGTTACCTTAGATTTCATTACATAGTTAGTTACATACCTACAGGTCGACCTAATAAAAGCGTGTTAAAACAAAAAGAATCACAATAATAGACGGAGTAATCGCTGAACCTCCTTTTTTTTGGAAGTCGGTTAAAATCGGGCAGTGGGATACAAATACAGATAGTGAACTGTTTGTTTTGTCGGCCGTATGTTTACTTTATCTATGTACATACTCTTTACTTACTTTACTCTAACCATCTCTCTTTCTTTTCGTCGTCGATTCGTCCTCACTTCCAGAGTGTCATGAGCTATATTTTTAGGGTTCCGTACCTCAAAAGGAAAAAAACGGAACCCTTATAGGATCACTTTGTTGTCTGTCTGTCCGTCCGTCCGGGTGTCAAGACCTTTATCTCGGGAACGCGTGAAGGTATCAAGTTAAAATTAAAACCATATACGCAGATCCATAGTCTCTTGCTGCAGAAAGAAAAATAAAATTTCTCATTTTTAGTTACAGCCGAATATGTCGTAAAAAACGCACATTTCGACACTCACACTCACTCGAATCAAAACCTACATTATGGGGTACTGCCCATTGACCTAGAACTATGAAATTTGTCAACAAGCATTGTGTTAGAGTATACATATAGAAAAAAATCCGAAAACTAGACATTTTTTATTTAATTACGAAAAAATTGTGTCTTCAAAAATGCAAGGAATGAGGGTCCAAATTTTAAAGTTCTTTAACCGTATCATGTGGGGTATCATATGAAAGAGCTTCATTAGCTTATGCTAAAACAGGGTTTTAAATATTTTTACGATGTATATTTTTCGGTTTATGAAGGAAAAAAAAATCGATTTCCCCCTTTTAGCTACTAGTTTGTACGGAACCCTCGGTGGGCGAGTCTGACTCGCACTTATCCGGTTTTTTTTTATAATAATAATAAATCTCTCGCAAAAATAAATAAATACGTTTTTTCGTAACCTCCACGAACTTTTTCGTAATAAACAAGTGGTTTTACTAGATTTATTCTAAAGAATGCGCATTTATGATCTTTTACAGCGATTTTACGCATGCACAAAAAACGTACACTCAACAGCATATCAAGCGTAATAAGTTAGACTGCAAAATTTGCTTTTCTGCAGTCTGGTATTTTGTTTTTCTTTTAACATATATACTTGTTAACTATAGTTATATGATATTAGTAAGGAAGTTATACTGTGGAACACGTGCTATACTCGTAGCGTACACAAATGCAATAATAACACAGGTAAAGGGCTGACAACGGCGGCCTTGATACGGTTCCAACCCCGCGCGGGGTCGTTCACCCCGATCGATACCCCACCCCACCCCCACGTCATGTTTACGGAAGTACGGTTTGACAGATGACTCTTACATAAATTACGTCTCTTATATAAATTGCCTGTTACGAGATTGTCGTGTCATTTTTACTTTTTAACCCAAAAAGAGGTGTGTTATAAGTTTGACGTGTGAATCTGTACAAGTGTACATATCTAGCTTGTAGCTTTCAAACGGATGGACCGATTTTGAGTTCGTTTTTTTGTTTGTTTGAAAGAGGATTTCATCGGGAGCTTTCTTAGCTATATTTCATCAAAATCGGTTTAGCCGGTTTTTTGTCGGGGCTTTTGAGTTTTCTAAAGTTATATTTGTTACTACTCGACTATTCAGAAGCCAAAAGGAGTGTTATGTTCACCTGTTCCCGCTTAACTTCTAAATGAGTAGTTCTACGAACAGCAGTTGTTGCAAAAAGTTTGTGCCCGCATATCTATTTACTATATTCGAAATTTTTGTTCAGAATTGAGTATCGAATATGTCTACCAAATATTATCAAAATCGGCCAAAAACTGACTTCCAGTACACAGTGAACACTTTCGTAGCAAGCATATTTTTATCCGAGATATCACAACCTTTTGTCCCGAGTTCGACAAGCTTTTAACCAATTTTGTTCATATTTTATAATAATAATAATA
Source organism: Lycia hirtaria (assembly GCA_947563715.1). Lineage (NCBI taxonomy): Eukaryota > Metazoa > Arthropoda > Insecta > Lepidoptera > Geometridae > Lycia > Lycia hirtaria. Next base: position 16,353,928 of record OX387384.1, read on the forward strand.
TTTTTTTTATTTGCGAAAATGGGCAACAGAAGTAGCTGAAAATTAGAACAATAGAACGCCAGAAAGAAAAACAAAATACCCGACTGCAGAAAAGTTGTTTTTGCTAACTTTCGTTACGCTTAATACGCTGTTGAGTGTACGTTTTTGTGAGAAAGTATGCTTAAAATTGCTGTAAAATATTATAAATGCGCATTCTTTCGAATAATTCGAAATAGTAAAATTACTTGTTTATTATGAAAAAGTTCGTTGAAGGTTACGAAAAACGCTTTAAATTATTTTTGCGAGAGATATATTATTATTACAAAAAAAAATAGCCTATGACACTCCGAGAGTGAAGACGAATCTAACGACACCTCGCACATCAAAATCGGTCAAGCTGTTTAGGCTGTAGGCGATCATATAGAAACATACATACATACACTCGAAAAACAATCCTCCTTCTTACGTAGTCGGGTAAACATTCCCGTTGTTCTGAAGCAAACATAATACAGGACAAATAATATCGTTTGCTCATGAGTCGCAGGATCCAGGTCGCGCGTGTTCTGCAAGTATTGCTTGTATCGGCGGGTTACATTTACATTATTTATCGCTATTTGCGTTTGTTATTTTTACTGATTCAGCGTCTGTTTCTGCCTAGTTACGAGTTTTTTTTTAAATATATATTATAGATCTATGATTGACCACCAACTCGCCTGATGTTAAGCGACGGTGTGGCCGAGGATGGAGCTCGTCGATCTAGAAGATATCTATTCCAAGATTGTAGGTCTCAGGAAACAGAGATGGCGGCAACGAATTCCATTCTTGTGCAGTACGCAACAGGAATGTGGATCGATATCGCTGAGTACGGATTTTTGGCATTTCAATGAGAAATGGGTGGTAATTCGCCGACTTTGCTAGTCCTGTAGTGATATGGGGAGGGAATATCAATTACTATTTACAAGAAAACTGCTGAAACATAGCTTTTGACCCTACTGCGTAAGGAGGAGGGTTATGTTTTTATATATGTTATAAAGTGTGTTACAGTCTGACCTGTGACCACGGACGCTGCAAAGTGTTCGTCAGATTATAAAATTATGTAAATGATACGCGATAAATCCGTTAAAATTTGTTTGAATTTAATTAGTATAGTTAGTTTAGTATTTAATCTCTGTTTCCTGAGGCCTACAATCTTGGAATTTTCAAGGCTAGAGTGAATAGATATCTTCTAGATCGACAAGCTCCATCCTCGGCCACACCGTCGCTTAACATCAGGCGAGTTGGTGGTCAATCGTAGATCTATCTTCTATAAAAAAAAATAAAAAAATAGTAACAATCACGAAAAACTTAGAAAACATTATTCAATTTAGTTTGTGAAATTGTGTACCATCCGCAGTGACGGTCCGCGAGCACTTCAACTCGACGTCGTCGACTGACGACAATGAGAGCGGCGGCGAGGGCGACGTGGAGCTGTCGCGGCGGATGTCGCTCGGCGGCCCGCCGCCCGGGCTCGTCGCCATCCGCAAGCGGCGCGGCAACTTGCCCAAGCACAGCGTCAAGATACTCAAGAAGTGGCTCTACGACCACAGATACAACGCTTACCCCAGTGACGCCGAGAAGATTACGCTCAGTCAGGAGGCCAACTTGACCGTATTGCAAGTGAGTTGCATTTACACTAACCGTCTTACTTCATCTTTTCAGTTTGGTTCTGCCAATTTTAGCGGCGATCCAAAAAATCATACCAAATAACTCTTGTTAAGTATTAGGCAAATGAGATATATGTATTAAACATCTCATTTTTTTGCTGTCCTAACTGTCTAAACGAAACTAATCAAATTAGGATATTTTGTCTTCAAAACACTGTATTTCATCTCGATTCTGGATAAGATATTTGTGGAACGCAGGTTTCTGCGTCGGCAACACTCCCAAGGTCCCGAAACACCACTTTATCACTATGCTATTTATATTTATGTCATATTATTATTATCATACAGAACGGACACTCTCCGCTTCCCGCCAATCTCTGGTTCCTCACCCGTTCCCTCCGCTCGCCCTGACGTTTACCGGAGTTTAGCGACGCGATTGTCGGTCGAGACGAGCGTTGCGGGCTTCTAGTGTTCGAAACCCAATTGACGACGAGCGAGCGTCAAATCAGACGACAACCATAATTTCTCACACGTGTCACAGACGCCAACTTGCGTATCTCACTGAACAGCGCGCCTTTGTATGGAGTGTCTGACGTGTGACTAAAGACAGATCTATCATCATCCTAAAGAAATGAGTCCCCAAATCACAGCATTCAGAAAGGGCGCAAAGCCATCGAGCTATGGAGAGGTTTATGCCCTTACATCTTAGAAGGACCTAAAAGCAAAATGCCCTACATATTAAAACGACACAAGATCTAAGTGACCTAATAGCAAAACGTCCTATTAACGAAATGCCCTCTATGTACAGTAAGTTATTTTTTTTCAGTTATTAACTAATAGGTTAGGTTCGTTAGGTTTCTTTTTATTATACACATAAACTTCTATCTAAAACATTTTTTTTCTTACTGTACATAGAGGGCATTTCGTTAAAAGGTCGTTTTGCTATCAGGCCATTTTGATCTTGTGTCATTCCGATAATAGGACGTTTTGCTACTAGGTCATTTAGATCTTGTGTCGTTTTAATATTTAGGGTATTTTGCTTTTAGGTCCTCCTAAGATGTAAGGGCTTATGCTCGGCTCTGAGAAATCCGAAATGAAAAGATCACCAACCAGAACCACCTCCTGTTTTAAATCTGTTAAAAAGCAACTATTTGCACTACGAGCGTGAATGAAAACACTAACGAAAGTGGAAATACTTTTGTGCTATACTGTTTTGATGGTTGACTAAAAACCTCTCATCCAAAAAAGCACTTGGGTTAATAATTATTTATAGTTGTAAAAACCGATTTCACAATACGCAATTCGTTTATTTGGATGCTATTCTTCCATTTATTTTGTTATAAAAAACAAAATACGGAACCGATTTTGATAAAATTTATATGGGACCACCTTGAGGTATTATTACCTGCCAAACAAAAAAATAATCATCAAAAACAATACTTAATTGGCGGTGTAATCAGTGAACAAACATACGAAAAAAAACATACAGTCAAATTGGGAACCTCGGTTTAAAATGTTTATTATTTGTGATTTGCAGGTATGCAACTGGTTCATAAACGCACGCAGGCGCATACTGCCAGAGATGATCCGCAGCGAAGGCCACGACCCGCTGCACTACACGATCTCGCGGCGCGGGCGCAAGCAACCCGGCGCGGGCGGAAGCGGCGGCGGTGTCGTCGTCGCCTCCTGGGACGGCGTCGACGGCGAGGTCGGTCAACACGTTTTTTTTTTACGCAAGACAGATCTACGATTGACCACCAACTCGTTTGATGTTAAGCGACGGTGTGGCCGAAGATGGAGCTCGGCGAACTAAACCGAACGTCGACGGCTCATTCATTAATCTCGTGATTATTTAGTAACATTTTCACGCCTCCCTCCCCCTTGGTGATACATGGTGAGGTTGTAGACACATCCTCGCTCCTACCCAAGATCACATGAACACACATGATCACATGATGAATTTAAAAAAATAAAACGTCGCAGCGAGCTGGGCTCATGGGAAATCGTTGGCTGGCAACGGCGAGGCAAGCTCACGCGCCGCTTTTTAGCCGACTGCGTACGAAGGAGGATTATGTTTTTCGAATGCTCCAACGAACTTTTTCTTAATAAATTATTTTTAGCCCCCGACGCAAAAATGACGGGGTGTTATAAGTTTGACGTGTCTGTATATATGTCTCTGCGGCATCTAGTCTAGTAAAAATAATGTGAACGTAAAAGACAACTAAGTATATTGTTATTTGTATGAATATACTGGTGCTTTGAAATACATTTGACACAATTTCATAATGATATTATAATATGTAGCTAATTTTGTTACCTTTACACGCTCAAACGGCTGAACCGATCGTTATGAAAATTAGTATAGAGATAGCTTTGAACCTGAAGACGGACGTAAGCTACTAATCATCACCGTTTTTCATAACAACGCGAGTGAAACCGCGGAACGCAGCTAGCCTATAAATCGGGGATTATTGTTGATCTATATTTTTAGCTATTTTCCTATCAAAATTTCAAAGAATCCCAGTGGCAAATACTGTGATCAGCTCCGGAAACGGATTTATTTTATTTTTACTAGACTAATCGTAGCTCCGGAACGGATGAACCGATTTTTTGTTTGAAAGGTGAATTAGTCGGGAGTGTTCTTAGCTATGTTTCATCAAAATCGGTTCTGCCGTTTTTTTTTGTCGGGGGTTTTTGAGTTTTCTAAACTTATACTTAGAATTATTCTAAAGAATGCGTATTAATATTTTACAGCGTACGTAAAACATCGTATCAAGCGTAACGAAATCGTGAGTTCTACAAATACCTCTTTTCTGGAGTCGGGTATATTGTTTGTTTTTTAATAACGTTTTTTAATAAATAATAAGCTCAACGAAGAAATACACGCGATATCTCACTTAACTCATAAATGATAGATATGCATTAATTTTTACACAGGTACAAAACATATTAGGTATGGGTAATAGCTAACAATTACCGTAATTTTCCTTGTATTGTGATTGGATCGGATTTCGGGTTCATATTATTTGCTGCATTGATGCATAAAGCTGAATTATTTGAAAACTATACAAAATATGAAACAGTAAACATGATACTGCTGATTTACGGTGATTTGCTTTGCAAATTACAGAAATCAGTATACTTCTCCTAACTTTTTATTTATTTGTTGACTAAGTGAGCAAAGATAAGATTTTCTTGTCGTACGGGATTTTTTTATTAGGGGGTATTTCCTCTGAAAAGGGGAGATGTTTACTGGGGTTCCATTTACTGACCAATTTTGATATTGCTAGACGCATTTGGTAGGTACTCAATTTTAAACAACAAAATAAATATGAGTAAAATCGGTCAAGACATTGAGACAAGATGTTAAACTCTGGTAAAAAGAGAGAAATATCTGCACCTAATCTACATGATCTTATTCCCCCCTGCATCAAGTGTGAATATATTTTATCTAGGCAAGTGCGTTCCATCGTAGATCGCAACTGACTTAACACCAGGCGAGTTATCCGACAAGCGCAAGTCTATTATTGAATAAAAAAGTATCTATATTAAAAGAAAAACAATATACCCTACTGTAGAAAAGCAGTTTTTGCGGTCTAACTTACGATGCGACGGTGTGGCCGAAGATGGAGCTCGTCGATCTGGAAGATATCTATTCACTCTAGCCTTGAAAATTCCAAGGATGTAGGTCTCAGAAAACAGAGATGGCGGCAAAGAATTATATTATTATATAATAGTGCAGAAAGAATGTGGATCGATATCGCTCAGTACGGATTTTTGGCATTTCAACGAGTAATGGGTGGAAAATGGGTGGTGGTGGGAAGTATGCGTAAAATCGCTGTAAAATATTATAAATGCGCATTCTTTATTATAATTCTAGTAAAATCACTTGTTTATTACGAAAATGTTCATTATAGGTTATGAAAAAACGCATTCTTTTAATTTTTTCTAGAGATGCATTATTATTATTACAAAAATATATAATCTATGACACTCAGGCAGTGAAGCCTTTTAGGCTGTAGGCGATCATTTAGATACATACATAAATACACCCTTACCCACATACATACATACACTCGAAAAACATAACCCTCCTTCTTGGTCGGGTAAAAAAAGTATGCTACTAGTTCATTTGTTGTTTTAATGAATTAAATGTCTAATGCAAGTATGTTTCCATACAGGAGGGCGCAGAAGTATCAAACACAGCAGACTACACGGACGGTTTGCTCGTATACCCGAGTGACGGTGACGAAGCAGCAGAACCCGAGGAAGGCTACTCGTCCAGCGCCATCAGTGAAGAGGAGGTGAAGTACGACCCCTCGGTGTGGCAGTCAGTGATACGGTACGGCCCTCAGGACAAGGAACTGCACCCCGCTGCACGGGGGTGAGTGGGGATACCCTTCCTAACTATATGAGCTTTGTTCTCTTCATTGGAACTGTTAACGATATGAATGGACAATTAGGCCTCTTCGATGCAACATTTTATGTAGTTCGACCATCGTCCGTCTCGCTCGCGCATACTACATATTAAAGATATAAAATAAACAACGTCGCTTAACGTCAAGGGAGTTGGCGGTCAAGCGCATAAAAAAATCATCAACCTATAAAAAAAACATTAAACCATGCACTAGAAAGCACCATCATAATTTTTTTACAGAAATTTCATTTTTATCCAAGTTCATTTTCATACATACAAATAATTTTTACGTTTAAAAATCATTTTTATGTATGATAAATTGGATGGATATATTTTCAGTTTGGTCCCTTTAGAAATTCATCAAAATCGGCTCAGTAGTTTGATTTTTAAAAGATAATCGCACATTTGTAGTCAGTTTTTCAGTTTTTTAAACTATAATTATTTATATCCCTGTAGTTGTGCAGTAGAAAAAATGACACAATTAATTATCCCAATCATATGAGAAACATAAATAGGTTCCGCCGACACATGTGACTGCATTGATTTCCTATCAAGAGAACAAAGCTTAATCCCTCTGATCCTAATTCCCACATAGCTAAATGTAGATAATAATGTAGTTGATTAGACTTGGTGGGAATATGATCTTAGTGATACACCTCTTCCTGTCCTAGCATATGCCACCCCCTCATATATCCATAGACCAAATTTTGTCTGGTGTTGACATAGATTTTTGTGTGTGTGGTGGTGGGCATAGATGTGCTATCTCTTTGAAAGAGAGAGAGATACATCGGCAACAAATAAAATACAGATATAATTGCCTACATAAGCCTAGTCTATGTTGTTAGGCAACAAAACAAATTGTAATCAGTAATGCAGTCAATTTGCATTTTTTCTAAAATGTAGTTTTCCTGTTCCTCAGCTTTTGAAAGGACTTGTAGACTGCGCTTTGGATTGCTTTTTGTTCAAAAAATAAAGTGTACTCGAATGAGAGAAGTACACACATACTTACATAAGTTCGTAGGGTGAGGTGAAGGAGTGTGCTGTCCCACTCCAACCTCATTTACCATAAAATCCAAATGGTAGCGTATTAAACGAGACAAAAAGAAAACTTCATTATTTCCAACAGATTATACTCATCCAAAAGAATAAAATAGTCAAAAAGGCCTAGTGCATACACCCGTATACGTCTGTTGCGGCTTTCGACCAGCTTTCGGCAGCTTAATAATTGTGACACTAGGGCTGGCCACTTAGTCTATACGAACTTTATGAACCTGATACCTGCTGATATACTATTAGATATGGTAGCTGGGACCCTAGAGATGGGCATAGGCTACATTTCATCATCACCATCATCATCACTGTTATTTGATCACTATGCTTTTATATTAACAATATATGTATGTGCAGTGGCACGGCGGTGGTGGCTGTCCGCACGCGTGACGAGGAAGACGGCCCGCCTGCCACTTCCACCCCGCGCCCGCGACAAGGCAGGCGCACCATACAGGTACTTAATACATATAGTTAAATTGAACGTTTCATGAACAGTCGACCATTGTATGAAATAGTCGCACTCCATTGACCGAGCGAACACTATGTGAGCCCGTACAGGTCGTATATTGTTTCAGTCAATCTTGTTGAATAGACAGACACAGGATATTTGACAGATTTTTTTTTTAAAGTTATTTTATTCGTAACAGTCGGTACCCAATTGCAATTATGAATAATATTGATCCAGAGGTTGTCAAGTTATAGGTTTGTGCTTGTGTGGTCTACTGTTCTTAGAACTATTAGTGAAATAATGAATATTAGTAAAATTAATTCGAAAATAATTACTCTAATACGGTACTCTTCGTACATCGTATCTATTACCGTATTTTATCATACCTATCTCTGGTATTACCATGTATTAACTTACCTTTAATATGGCATTACTGTATATTATCTTATGGTATTACCATATAGTATTATCTTACCTATCTCTATAGCATTACCGTATATTATCTTGCATATCTGTATGGTATTACCGTATACTATCTCAGTCGTGTGATGTTATTCCGGCGATGTCATTAGCTGGTGGAGAAGAGCGGCGCTCCGGAGGGCGGCGAGAAGGACAAGTTCAAGTGTCTCTACCTGCTGGTGGAGACGGCGGTCGCGGTGCGCCAGCGCGAGAAGGAGGCCGAGGAGGTGCCCGTCTAGTGCCGCTCCAGGTAACATGCAGCCCAAACTTCTCGATCTAGATTATAACACTCACACTCCAGGGTACCATTATGTGGATCTCGGTAGATAGTCAGCACAAGTCTGGGAACCATTTATGGGCCCACATTTCACTCACTTTATTGAAGATTTAGATTATAACACTCACACTCCAGAGTACCATATGTAGGTACCAGTAGAGTCAGCACAAGTCTAGATTATAAAACACACTCCGGGGTACCATGATGTGGGTCCCGGTGTATAGTCTGCACAAGTCCAGGAACCATATATGGGCCCACATTTCACTCTCTATATTGAAAAGAAAATCCTGAATTCCACAGAAAAAAATCCGGTAAAGTACGAGTTTCACTCGCACACCGAGACTTCTGTACTCCTATGCATGCTCCTATGCTTCGGTGCTCCTATTCACACATTACATGAACATGTGCTAATTACTCATCAAGATGTACTTTATAACTAAGAATATTTATAATTTTTATACAGTAAGAATAGCCTAAAATGCTAGGTATACAGTTTCAAGTTCAAATATGTAAGTGTTACAGACCTATTTTCACTATCCAAAGAGATTTTAACACTACTATAGTGAAAAATTCTTAATCTGTAATAGTTAACTCTATTACAAGTTTTGTCACATGATACCAACTGCAATGAAACATTCACTTTTGTTTCTTTTTTGTTTGTGGAGTCGACAAGGTTTTGTAGTTCCCACTAGTGGGTCTTTACCAATAGATATAATCTGGGTGTCTTTAAATCTCGAGTGAATTGGTTTTTTCTAGGTAAGCACGCTCCATCGTAGACCGCAACGTCGCTTTACATCAGGCGAATTGGTGGTCAAGCGCAAACCAATTTCTACATAAAAAATAAACAATAAGTGTCTTCAAATCGCAAGTGAATAGGTTTCTTCTAGGCAAGCGCGCTCCATCGTAGACCGTAACTGTCGCTTAACACTGGGTGAGTTGACGGTCAAGCGCAAGCCTATTTTCGAATAAAAAAAAGATATAGTCAACGCGTCTCTACTATACTGCTATTTCGTATTATTAACGCCGCCTTGTGAAGTTTTCACTTCTGTCGTGTGGTCTAGTTTAGTACACACATTTATTCTAAATTCTCTAATAATTACATCACGAAATTGTATAATGTCATAATTGTACTAAACTACAAAGCAGTTTGCAGAATACTTATTAAAATGTTCGTTTTCCACAGAATGTGTTTGAGAAAGTAAGTGCGGGCGGTCCGAAGCAGACGCCCCGGCTATGAAGGCAACGAGCCAACTTCCACTAACTTAGTAGTCAACGTAAGTCTCAACCTCTGTTCCTGTTTACATATAAACCGCATCAATGCAGCATATACGTTGTTTCATACTTTGATATGAAAGCAAATACTATATATTAGCTATTGCAATATACAGAAAGTTACAAAGAATAATGTATCACAGAAATGTGCAACAATGTAAGTGTATGTATATGACTACTCCTAAAAGTGAAGAACTCTTATTATGGGACCAAAATCTGCTGTTCGATAGAAAAAGATTGTTGACCTCTAACAAAATGTATGAAACAGCTGTTTTTTCGCGATTTCGCAATGGTCTTAGTAGATTTTGTTCATTTTTATAGACAGAATGACAAATTGTCGCACCTTTCTGTGACACGTGTGTAATATACTTGTAGTTAAAGTGTGGTTTAACGCGCGCAGTTATCTCTCTCGCGCATCACCTTATACATTGGTGATGCGCCTGGTGAAGGTGGTGAACCTTTTTAAACTATATAAAATCACCGGTTAGGGATATTTAAAAAGTAAGAAATTAGTTTATTTATTTAGATATGAGAAATATGTATTTAAAAACGTTTTATTCAGATAATATACTGCTGACAGAGTTGTGAAAAAAATTTTTTTCCTATTCATCAGCCAAATTTAGAGATATTAAAGAAAAACTTTTTTCAAAATATATCTCCTATCAAAATAGACAAATTCATTTCTCACTTTTCTAATATCCCTAACCAATGATTTTATATGTTGTAACGCGCGAGAGAGATTGCTGCGCGAATTGAGCGCATTCTTAAACAACTGTTGATATAGTTCCCGTCACGTAAAAAGAACGCTGGTTTGTTCACGTTTACAAACAAGCCAGCTTTCTTTTTACGTGACGGTAAATATACCGGCGCGCGTGCGCACACACACACACACACACCCGCATAAAGAGTATAAAAAAAACTACAAATACAGAAAAAGAACATTATGAGGTATCAATTTTGTTTAATTTGTGGGATTCAATGATTACAAACAATCAAATTTGGAAATTTTGAATTTCCATGGAACTTTGAATAAATTAATGTGAAGTAACCATTTAATTTTACAGAAAATATTTTGGAGTTAAGGGTCATTCAGAGTTACTCTGAAAAATCATCTTTTCAACATTATCAAAGTTGATTGTATGTTTAAAGTTGTTTCTATTTGTTGGGCATGCAAAGTATTTTATAATGTATATGCTAATTTTACTCAAATTAATACTTACCCATGTATTTAATGGTATTTACTTATTTTAAAATATGTAGCAACAGATATTTTTTATTGATACAAATGCTGAAAATTCTAGTATTTACCAGTCATTATCAGATCTATCCGATTTAACTTCGATACGAATTTTGCCATAACAGATGAAATACTTTGAATATGTATAAATTTATGATAACTAAATGAAGGAAGTTATCTACAATCTAAAGCATCTCGCTTCTCGTATTGCAATAATGAAAAGATAAGATAAATTAAGTTTATTTTCGGTGAAGATCTAATATTTAAGTTATCATTAATTAAAACTATATATTTTATAGTTAATGTGTATCACGTGGAAACTTTCAACACGCCTGTTTCTGTAAATAAAGTTGTGTTGAATATCTTTAATCTATGAAGAAATATTCTAGAATTTATTTTAATCAGTGAGCCAGGAAACTACCCTATTTTATGTAATTACGCAAAAATAAGATTTACTTTTATGACAGTATATGTAAGTAATTTTGTTTTGAGTTTTTATCAATTTTGGTCGAAAAGAGTATAGTTCATAAAAGTTAGTTATGTTTAGCTTTAATTTCGGTCTTTATTAGCGTTAAATCACTGTTGTAAAATGACAATTATTCATCAATATTTGTAAATTTTTGAGTAAAATAATATTTCAATATATATATTTGCTATTAATTTCTAGTTTTCTTCAACAAATATGATTTGCTGTCAATAGAGACCGACACGAGCTAACCACAATTTACTTCATTGCATTATCGACCATATTTGGTAAAAATACTTTTATATAGAAATCGTACCACCGATCGTATTAGTTGCCCGTACATTACACATTTATCCATACAGCTTGTTAAAACTGTTTTCTACCTCCTAAACGTTATCCGATTTCAATGTTTTTTTTTTATATATAAATGTATCTATCTTATTTTACTCCCTAAAAAAGGTTTATTATTCTGACAGTCTGTGTTAGCTATACTCTTAGTCCACTCAAGATTAGAATTTGCTTATGGAGCTAAAATATAGGTTTACATCCTGTTTATTTTCATCTACAAGTATGACATTACATGGAAACAGTTTATAGCGTCGTACTCATTTTTTTTTTCACGATTTGAGGCCAGCTCTCTTAGTAGAAGTTCTATAACAATGATTACAAATTACAATGTCCCCTAATTCTTTGTTACACCATATTATGTAATCAGTTTTCATTATTAAGTCTTCGGTTGGGTGACCATGAGTGGTATTTCTTTCTGAGCGCTACCATGGGTAGGATGACACGTTAAATTGTAGGTCCCGGTTGTTCAGCAATCGTCAAGCCAAGTCAGATGCCTTTCGGCGGCTTAATAACTCTGACAATAGGACTGACCACTCAGTCTATACGAACTAATTTATTATTTTTATTAAATAAATTCATTACTCAGAGATATAGATTAACATACACTGAAGCTGTGGTATCAAATAACGTATAAAATTCTTGCAAGTTGTCATGTGATCAGTATTTCACAGTAAGTATACAATTTCGCAATAACGCAGCCATTACCGCGTGAGCGACGAAAAAAGTTTCCGTCCGCAACACGATTTGCTGAATAACAAATCCTATTATAAAAGCGAACGTGTCTGAATCATCGAAATCGAATTATGACTCGACTGCGCCAAAAAGAGGGTAATGTTTATTATATTCTTTTTTATTATATTTTTTTTAACAACCCTGTTTATACAAACTGTCCCACTGCTGGGCGCGGGCCATCTTCTCATTGTGAGAAGGGTTAGGCCATAGTCTGCCAAGTGCGGGTTGGCAGACTTCACACATCTTCAAGATCATTGAGAACTCTCAGACATGTAGGTTTCCTCATTCTGTTTTTCCTTCACCGTTTGAAGTTGCCGGTAATCAACAATACGCACATAACTTCGAAAAGACAGAGGTGCGTGCCGCGGGATTCGAACCCAGGACCTGCGGATCGCAAGTCAAACGGTCTCCTGACTAGGCTGCCGGAAACTTTATATTCACTATTTATATAAATCTTCTTTTTCTTTCTTATTTTCTTTGTTTGCAAAAATATGTAACTTTTAATATTTTTTTTATTGTTTAACTTTTATTTTATTAGCAGTTCTTTTGTAAACTTTTATAAACCGGACACATATAATAGGAAACCAACCGTGGCATGTATGATAACATGTTCAAAGTATGCGCACTAATACAGGCCCCTGCGATACAGGACCAAGTGCAAGGGTCCAGTAGAACTCTGATAGGCCTCATTAATTTTATAACACTTGTATCATGTAAATAGATTAAGGTTTTAATTGTACTCTTTCTGCTAAATAAGTATATTTTCTCACGAAAACGTACACTCGTAGTATAACGTAGGTGTAACATACACTACTATAAATAATCGCTATTATGCAGTCGGATGTATTGTTTTTCTATTAATTTAGATACTTGTATTTAGGAGTAAAAACAGTTTTCTTCCGTTGTATGGAAAATTGTGTATGTACTGGCGAAATCTGCGGTCTTAACGATTTTCTTAACAACCATCATGTATCGAGACTGTGTTGTGTAGGAAATGTCGCAGGCGGGCCTATGTATCCTATAGTTGATAATGCTGAAATAACTGCCTTTAGAGTCATAACTACCTATAATATCACGTATAGTCCGTTTCTGGGGCTAGTCACATATATTATGGTAGATTGAGATGCAATATATATTGTGTTCTCATTTATATTGTTATAATGTACTGAATATTATATACATACATATATGTATAGTATACATAGTCATAATTTGCTGCAGCAATGCAACCGAGGTTTAGTTTTTGTTCAATTTACAAAATAATAGCGCAACTTCGATAAATATTCTTTAAACATTAGCATTTAAGTAACAAAGGTTTAAGGCCCTAAAGTGGGTGCCGCAACTGAATCAATCGCGCGCGTCGCCTTTTTTAGTAATTAATTGTATGTATTTTTGACAAATATGCGTTTGTAACCTGTAGACTGTATCACAAAATATTAGAAGTAATTTTTATTTCGATAATTATGATGGATACATAAATAAACGTCAAAATTATCACGTTTGAACTTCGGTATGGTTTTATTTCGGTTGTAAGACCTAACATATAAAAATTTAAATTGTTTTGAAGATATTGCAATAGTATTTTTGTGAGGTTAAATAGTTTTTCTTTTTTTGTGAAATTGGCGTTCGCATTTTATATGTAGCTAAGAAAAGCGATAGCAAGACAGCTGCAGCATCATCGAATGATTGCCCCTTTTCTCAGGTATTTGGGTAAAATCCAACCGAAACCTATACAAGTACATCTCGTTTGCCCGGACACGCTAACTGCATACATATTTAATTATATATTTTATTTTAACATTCGAAATGAGATATTACATTTCGTAATCACATCACAATTTTGTTTTCCACCGTGTCAGGTAAATTGTTGCAGAGTGCTCAAATTGCCGACAAAGCAGTTCAATGCCTAATATTTAGTTTATGGATGGTAAATGCTAATGTCTGAAACACGTGTAAAGAGGTTAAAATGCTTATAGATGCACCTCGCTGTAGAATAGTTATTTACTTTGCTGTAAACATGTTTTCACATTCTTAAACAGCCAGTTTCGATATCAAATTCTTAATCTGTTTTATCTATTTGTGTTAATTATTTTAATCCGTTACTACATTAACACGCAATAACCAATCTACAGGTTTTTTAAATTATATTACGGTTGCTCATGTTTATTTTTGAGTCGAAATCTCTGACTATAGTTTCAACCTCATTCGGCGGTCTTTTTCAGAAGAAGCGCAGACGTCACTCCCGGCTGCCTGGTACACGGGAAACTATTATCAAAGATTTAGACTCAAATATAAACGAGTGAAAGGTAATATAACAATCTATTGTGACGGCGTATTTTACATATTCACGCTGGTGGCGGCTTACAAATATTTCGTGGCGCACTGATCTGCATCTTGTTGTATTTAAAAACGAACACCACATTTACGATTTTTCGTGATAAATAGTATAAGGTTACCTGAAGGTAGACCTCTCAAAATACAATTTAACCGATTCAGGTCTGAAGGCACAGCAGGTGTGTCAAAGCCATATTTATTGTATGACACAACTATAGTGCCATATGTCTACATATGTCTATCACCTTCTGAAAAAGACTGCCGAATGCGGTTAAAACTATAGTCGGAGATTTCGATTCAAAAATAAACATGAGCAACCGTAATATACTTACCGTTTCAGTGATGAAGGCACAACACTGACAATCACGATAGTTTCTAATGTACAGATTATGACTATTTAATTAGTAAAAATGTATTGAGATTCAGATCTAAGTAGTCTCCTTTCAGGCTTTGTTTTTTAAGATCCTACACCACTGACTGTAACACTGGCTTGGTTGAGCCCTCAGGAAGGGTATTCAGAACTCATTAGGATTCAGAATCAATACGGAATCTTTATCTCCATCTCTGTCATTCTCTATGGAAATGACAGAGAAGGAGATGTAGATTTCGAATCGATTCCGAATGAGTTCTAAATACCCCTACAAGTGTATTGATATATATATATATTTTATTTTCCATGTTATAACAATGTAATTAGTCAAAATTATGTGTAGACTAAATTTAGAGTAATGTAGCATCTATAAACATAGATATAGAGAACAGTTTGACTTTGTTTTGTTATACAAAACTTTTGTTCAGTTTTCCTTTAGTGAGCATTTAATTTTTTTTTTTTTTTTATCAAATGTGGTACTTGTTGACTTTTGTTAACAGTATTGTACTGCTCAATGAATATATTTGTTTCTATATAGTATGACCACCATAAGAAATAACAAGAGAAACACGTTTATTGTGCGAAATAAGGACCTGTTGGTACTCGTAGAGAGCGCATTTTCGTATAAATTAAAAAATGTGAAAAAATGTGTTCCAATCTTAGGACATGTCAAAATCAGACTTTAGAGTTAGGGAATTTTGTCTGTTGTATGGTTAAATGCGCAATGTACTGGCAACAGTTGCAAGTAATATTCCTTTAAAAAAATAATCTTGGAATTTATATTGTTAGTGTTGGAAAATCTTGTCCCGTCTCGTTTCATTTCAGTGTTTTTAATTTAATTTAATTTTACTCAGAATTTTATTGTGAACTTTTAATTGTATTTACATAAATGTATATTGTATTCTATTATTTTTTAACAAACAAACTTAAAGTAGTGACTGACCGGAGCTGGTGGCAAGTTTTGCTGTCGTCAAAAGCTTTGAATGATTTTAGCATAGTCCCGATCTGCCGTTTGGATTTCTTTTCAAAACCTTTATTTTTTTTTCGGTTACGGTAGCGCAATTTATAATATCGTAAAATTCCAATACCTTTATTTTCAGGTATCAAAATAAAAAGGTATGACGTCATACCCTTAACCGTTATAACCTTTATCTTTTCGGTATGAGACCCCTGCTTAATAATGTGCAGACTGCATTTGCGACGGACACTGGTCAGTCAGCTTGTGTAAAGCTGAAAATCAATGACATGGGACAAACGCGTACGTAAACCTGCTGCCAAGAAAAATATGATGAAAATTAGATTAGGACACGGCTATATGCTCCCAAAGGCCTCCACTGGTCATTAGAAAGATGTATTAATTTTTCGATCCAATGACTCCAGAGGTCGGCTACCTCTCGTTGGGTTTTGAGATAAATGTCTTTAACGGGCGCAACTAAAACTGGCGCCAGTGGTGTAAACTACAGTGGGACCGTTGCTGTAGGAAATAATAAATAAATGAAATAATAATAATAATAATTCTTTGTAATGTCAAAAATAATAGATTTTTTTTTACAAACAAATATATGAACTGAACTGAGATCCGCCTTAGTTTTTGAGTTTGGTTTACTTTCATATGCATTTATTTGCCCAGCAGTGGGACGGAATAGGCTCTAAATGATAATAATAATGTATTTATAGTAAAAACTGTTGCATATTTTAATTTCAACACTCAACAGTCCCCGAGGTGGTCATGGTCGTTAAAAATTAATATTGTTCAGACGGTCACTGCTGGAGACCATTTTGAGGGTGGCCGTTGAGAACATCAATGGCTTTTTGCAAAATTTTATTCAATTAAATGCAATTTGTTTTTCCAGCAACTATAATGGCACTAAGGCAGTCCTGTTATTTTTTTATATGACAAATAAATATCAAGGAAACATTATGTTTGTTCTAACATCACAACCAGTGTTAATTTCTTTTGTATTGTGAAGGTTCCGCGTAGAGTCAGTTTTATTTTAGTTGGTAAGTGATTTAACGATAACGTTTGGTTTATTGTGAGGTGTTCTTTTCGTTCTTACCTGAGAATATACTGAAATGGGTACATACTATGTTATTGTACTCAAAATGAGTTCAACTAACGTAACAGAATAGGTACAATTTACGTTACTGCACGCATTAACGTAATAATCACACGTAAACGCATTTGAAATTAGTCTAGATAATTATTTTTTTCAAAATAGTCATTAGTGACTCGTTACTTGGACTTAAAACTAACGTAATATGTATCTATTTTAGTGCTACGTTACGAGTACTATAACGTAGTATGTAGCTACTTTAGTTCTGCGTTATGAGTACAATAACGTAGTACGTACCTATTTTTTGTAGTACTACGTTATGAGTACAATAACGTAGTGTGTACCTAATTTAGTATTTTCCGTTGTAAATATGTTTCGTGTAACTTGTAAGACTCGTAACTTGTTAGGTAGTGATTTAATAAAAATTGATTTCGCTATAGTGATTGTTTTATTTTCTAATAAGTAGTTATTCTTTATCCAACTTATAAGTAGTATAATGAAATGAAAATGGGTCTTGCCCGATAGATATAATCAGTGTCTTTAATCGCAACTGAATAGATTTCTTTTAGGTAAGCGCGGGCCATTGTGGACCGCAACATCGTTTGGCAACACCCGAGTTTACAGTCGATGCGCAAGGCTATTAATCATCATTTTCAGCCTGTCGCACATTAAGCCTCGATGACACTGGGCTAGTTTACGAGCTGCTAGTCAACGAGTTTAAAAGCTAGCGAGTGAGCGAGTGCGAGTGTCAATGACACAATCAAAAGCAGATTGTAAAAAAGCTCAATGACACAGAGCGAGTTTACAAGCTGCTCGCGAACTCGCTGGCTTATAGCTTGTAAACTAGCCCAGTGTCATCGAGGCTTTACTGAACATAGGTCTCTGAAAATCTATTACAGAATATAAACCTTAATACCTAAAAAATAATTTTAATACGCTCTGCGTAAGTCAAAATAAAGTCTATTAATATTATTTTGCTTATAACAAAAAGAAAATCTATGGTATGGGTGAGTATCTAGTTTAAAATCTTTTGAGCGCCGCGGACTTCCATAATTATTATTTTTTCGGAAGTATAACAAGGTAACATTTAGATTTTTGAAATTTTGATATGATTTGTGCTATGACCATTGAAATCCGTTTTAGGAATCCGGACTTAAAAGGTTAACGTATTAGGATTAAACTAGATACTTGTAGTTTAGCAGAAAGGAGACCCAACCTCGATTTGTGAGATGGATCTCCTATCTAGTAAACGTCCTATTTATTATCTGTGGTGAAGCTAGCGCGTCGCTTGGCACAACCGTCAGGGGCCGGCGACCTCCTTTTGTTCGATCTCTCCACAGCGTCTCCGTTCTCATCCACGTCTTGTGTAGGGATCGCCAGCAGCAACTCGTCGAGGCTTGAAGAGTTCTTCATCGACTCTTGCTTGACATCTGGAGACAAGGCGAGTCAGCTGAGAGGGCAGTTTGAACAGCCATTAACGTGAAACAGTGAATGTTTCAATGAAATGAAATTTTAACAGATTTATCGCGCATATTTTTCATAATCATAAGTTTAATTTCAATGAGTAACAACCGAGAAAACATTAGTTACTGTTTCAAGTTGCCCGTGAATATCTTCTTCTTTTTTGTATCGGACCCGCATTAAAGCATTTGCCAGTGTCAAGTACTAGAATTTTTTTCAAGTTTCTTGAATAAAATAAGTTGTAAATGTTCTAGTCACAATCTAAGTCACGTATACAGTCAATTTATAAGTCGAGTCCTACTTCAGTAAAGTGGTGGCGACTTTACTAGAAGCTTCTATGGAGTTTTGCCGACAACGTAAAATCACGTTTTACTGCTTTATTTCACTTGCCCACACTCACGCACTTTATCGAACACTTAATGAACAAAACACCACCATTTTTATACCATTAATGTTCAAAATAACACAAGTATAGGAAAATAAAACAAAGCAACAACACGTTACTGAGACGTTTCCTTTTTTCAATCTTTTTAAAAGTAATTTCCGTTTATACCCGTTAGAGGTGCTGTTGTTCTATTTTCCAAACATTTTGCTATCAAAAAAGTTACATTAAAGACAATAGTTTTTGTAATACCCTCTTGGTTTTTACTTCCATTCAACATTCATAATATTTGCCTATGTTATATAAAAGACGCCATTTAAATTAAGCCGTTACATAGATGCTGATGTCAAAGTCACTTGTGAAAGAACCACTAAAATCACTAAATTCGAAAAAGAAAAAAAATATATGAGACAATCGTTCGTTTTTAGAATTTATTTATTTTAATAATTTTAAATAGTTTAGTGGTGCCTTCAGAATTGATTACATTAAGAGTCCTTAGTCCGACCATCGTCCGTCTCACTCGCGCATATCCACATTTTTTATTATAAAATGAGTGAATGAATTTATAAATGAATGGACGGACGGTCGGACTACGGATTCTTAACTAGGTAATCAATTATATTTACTTAGCCTTTATTAAATAATAATAATAAAGTTCATTTTGCAATGCAAAATGCAAAAATGAATCCAATAAAAGATCCTAAGACTGGGCATATAAATGGGTGAAAAAATAATAATATAGGTATATTGATAAGGTAAATTTTAATGAAAACACAAAAAAAATAGAAATCAGGTCACGAAATACCCACCAGAAATATTTAAGTATTTTCATTTTACTCTTACTAACGCACAAAATTTTACTTAGCTAAGTAATAAGTAAATTTATAGACTAATGTCACAGCACACTTAACTTATCTACTTAATCCTTCTTTAATACTTTAATATAGATACTTGCTTTTTAATTAAGAGTGTGAGACGAAAGGTCAACATGAGCTTACTTTAAATTGTGATATTATAATTGTCTCTTCAACATAATTATCACTTTCTTAATTTCAGAAAAAGCAAGATAAAAACTGAGGCGAGCCAACTTTGCATCGCTATAAGAGTTGTGACCCTGCTGTTCGATTTCATATTCATCATCATCATCTCAGCCTCAAGAAGTCCACTGCTGGACATAGGCCTCCCCCATGGATTTCCAAAAAGACCGATTGGAAGCGGCTTGCATCTAGCGTCTTCCCGCCACTTGTATGAGGTCATCTGTCCATCTCGTGGCTGGTCTTCCTACGCTGCGCTTGCCGGTACGTGGTCTCCACTCGAAAACTTTTCGGCCCCATCGGCCATCAGTTCTACGTGCTATGTGCCCACTGCCACTTCAACTTGCTAATCCGCTATTTTCATTCCGCTGATTTCATATTAATCAACTTAAAAACCGAATTCTGTTGATAAGTTGATTCATACAGGCAGTTTGGACAGAGCAGAGCTGGAGTGGAGTGGAGAGTAAGTTAGTGTCGATTTATTGCAGTGTTATCGGTTTATTTTGGTCTGTAATACGACAAATCAACATAATATGGAGTATATATAGATATAAATTGATACTAACTTACTCTCTACTTACCTGTGTCCATACTGCCTGTATGAACCAACTTATCAACCGAGTTCGGTTGATAAGATCCATATAAAGTCGAGACTTCCAGCTCGTACCCTGATATATACCTATCTAGATTTCTAAAGATGCCTATGTAACCTATATACGAAATGAATAATTTTATACCTAGTTTAAACAAGTATACGTTTAGAAAACCCAAAAATCCCCGACAAACAACCGATTTTTGAACCGATTTTGATGAAACATGGCTAAGAACACTCCCGACTAATTCGCACACAAAACAAAACTTTCAAACAAAACAAAATCAAAATCGGTTCATCCGTTCGGGAGCTACGATGCCACAGACAGACACACACACAGACAAGTCAAACTTATAACACCCCGTCGTTTTTGCGTCGGGGGTTAAAAACTGAAAGAACCGACTTCAAACTTTGGTTTACTGGATGTCATATCTTTACAAGTATTTTGTTTTAAAAACCAAACCATTGAACCAATTTTAATATGTAATTTGTATGGGACTAATCTGAAAGTGTATAAAATAAAAATAAATTCTCAAATCAATTTATAAATTACAAAGGTGACATACATAAAAAACACTAACGAATTGAGAAATTATATTTTGAAGTCTGTAAAAAATCTCTTTACATATTGATTTTATTATACTACATACCCAGTACCCACTATGAATCTAGGAACCCTAATCAAAACTTATATTAGATCCATATAATTAAGGATGTCAGAATTAAGGGTTTCCTTGATTGCTGATTGACAACTTAGCAGTTGGAAGGTTATCTCTTAAATCTACTTATAACGGATGCTAATATTCTGTCACCATCATCGTCTAGAAGTCCATTGCTAGATATATGCCTCCCCCATGGATTTCTAGAAACTGGACTGGCCGAACGGCCTGCTTCCGACGTCTTCCTGCCACTTTTATGATCTCGTCCGTCCACTAGGTGCCTAGGCCCACTTAAACTATTCTGATGGTATACTAGTAGAGATCCTGGAGACGAACGTAGGTTACATTTCATCATAGTCATCACCGATTTTCATCACAACGCGGGTAAAACAGCGAGGCACATCTAGTTTCTTTACTATCTGGGTTCGACAGAATATTAGCGTGGGCTGCGAGTCATATTCTAATTATGATGTATAAATTCAAAATAACAAGCCATCTAGCCTGCGTGATTGCTAACCAGTGTTATTCTTCATAAGCTGCTTCAGCCTGAACTCCTCTTGCGCTTGCTGCTGCCTCCTCTTCCTCTCGGCTCGCGCCTCTTCCTCAGACTTCACCTCCGGCTTGCCGCTGCCGTCCTGGTAGGGGGGATATGGCTTAGGTGGGTGTAACGTAATCAAAGTAACTAAAAGTAGGAAATTAAGAGGAGAAAGAAAAGATAACGATAGGTTTTCATTAATAGGAAATAGACACATGCGTCTTCGACCACATTTTCCGTATACTTATCGGCAATCATCTTGAACCAAATTTCATTATGCCCTCTCTTTTGTTTTAGTCGAAAATAATAGAGAGATCATGATGAAACTTGGTTCAAGATGATTGCCGCAAAGTGTACCCCATCAGCGGCCTTATAAGCTAATTATTTCTGACAATTAATTTAATTGTCTTCAAACCCGACCAAAAAATCGTCAATGTGGACTTCATTATAAGTTTTGATTGGTTGATTGCTCGAAAACGTGAAGTTCGGCAAGAAATGGCTTTTTATGGTCTGACAATGAAGTCCATTGTCAGAGTCAGTTAGCCGTTAAGGCCGCAGGTCAGATTATAATCAAAAGTATGCTTACACCCCTAAATTCTAGAACGTAATTTTCCCTTCATAATGTTCTCTTGTCAATGTTTTCTCTATGAACAACATTTTGTCTTAAATCGAGGATGTTCAGGCTTATGTTAAGTTCAAGAATAATGAGTTTAGTCCTTATTAAGAAAATATGTTTTCTTAATAAAGACTAAACCGAATTATTAACCGAACCTAACCGACCGTGATTAACCGAATTATTTATTATTCGGTATACCGAATGAATCTAAAATTAAAAATGTTCTCAAAAAAAAATGTTAATAAGAGAATTCAGTAAAAAAAAATAATTAGATCAGTAGGTAAGTACATATAATAGCATAATTACTAAGCACTGTTAGTCTGTTCGGAGAGAGAATTGATGCGGCATTGAGATCGCTGCTGTCCTTATTTCATTATTTTGTTCGACTAGTCGAACAAAATAATCCGCCGCCGTCTCTATTGTGCTGCTAGCAGCACAATAGAGACGGCGGCAGTTTCCATTGTTTACCACGATACTTCTCTTTCCAAACAGACTCTAGTGACAGATTTTCATAATTCCACAAATTATAAATTATTGTAAAAAATTGAAGACTGTGGTTGAAGAGAACAACATCTTAGCCTAACATAAAAAATACAAAATAACTATTTTTTTATAAAGTACATGATATGAATAAACAATTAGGGCTGAACAAAGCACATAACAATCAAACATTCAACAATTTTGTCCAAACAATTTATTATAATAATAACCTCCTCCTTTTATGAAGTCGGTAAAAACATAAGTACCAAGTAGTCTCACACGGTGTCTTTATTCCACACAAATACCATAAATATATTGCAATTCCATGCATTGTAACCTTCCATACATAAATATCAAACGTTCAGTATCGCTAATAAAAGGATTTATCCTTTCGGATTTGGAATCTATATCTCCGTCTCTGTCATTTCAATAGAGAATGACAGAGACGGAGATATAGATTCCGAATCCTAATGAGTACTAAATACCCCTACTGATCACACCTAACGTACAGCCTAAGCCG
Organism: Lycia hirtaria; assembly: GCA_947563715.1. Classification (NCBI taxonomy): domain Eukaryota; kingdom Metazoa; phylum Arthropoda; class Insecta; order Lepidoptera; family Geometridae; genus Lycia; species Lycia hirtaria. The sequence continues at coordinate 16,377,293 of OX387384.1, forward strand.
ACGCTCCTAGAGATATGAAATTTGGAGGGCAGTTCCTTGTGTAGGTACTAAGAAATGATTTCTTACTCGAGGGTGAAACCGAAGGATGTAGCTAGTCGGAAATAAAAATCTTTAAACGTAAGATCGATGCAGGTTTGGAGAGAACTCATCTTACTTTTTGACACTACTGACGTCCAACTCCTTTTCTTATTAATTCGAAGGTAGTCTGGAAGAAATCGTTATTTGCGATAAGACCGCTTTATTCTATTCTCCAACGTTTTTTCGCACAACTTCTTTTGATTATGTTTGACGACTATGTTACTGTTTTAAATAGTGAATACTGAACACGTGATCTTTCTGTAATAAATACCTAGTTAAAGATACGCAACGAACTTAGCCAATAATAAATATTATATCTCGCTCGCACGTATGGTGTGAATAGTGCCATCCCTGTCACATAGCATTCCCGTCTCATTTGCACAATCTCTGCTTCATACGTACGAGCAGGATACAATCACAATATTTTCTTTCATATTACATAGGCTAAGTATGCAAGCACCTTTACGTCACCCATATACTTGTCTAATGTAAAATTAAATTATACATTGTATACTATACAACATCACACTAGCCCAATTCCAATTCCTACCTCATAAGACAAATAATTTTATAGAAAAATGAGCACACATCCGTATAACCATAGAAATAATGAGAATCGATCTAAAATCCACCTAAACATACAATTTTAAATGCATAAAATTGCCATTCAATATTATGACTTCTATTCAATAAACGCCGACTTCCGTCGCTGACGCGACACGCTTACTAAAACACCCGGGTGTATTCGGAAAGAGTAAACGTCAGGTATCACTTCAAAGTGAAGCACAACGCGCGCAGCTATCTCTCTCACGCATCACATTTTAAACATATAAAATCATTGAGTAGAAATATTAGAAAAGTGAGAAATGAATTTGTTTATTTTAATAGGAGAAATGTTTAAAAAAAAGTATTTCTATGATATCTTTTAAATTGGCTGAGGAGCAGGAAAATATGTTTTTTACTACTCCGTCGCCATATTACCAATATTTATCTTCTATTTCTCACCGCTTGGTGCACCCATACTTTGATGAGAAACACTAAGAATTATCCGTTTCAATAATTTTTTTTTTTTATCTATTTGGAATCACAGCACCTAAGGTACGAGTGTAAATTATTTTAAAAATGTTGTTATTAACTCTCAAGTGCTAATGTGGCACTGAGGGCGCTGCTGTTCTTATTTCATTATTTAGTTAAGTCAAGACCACAGAATACTATAGCAGTGCGCAGTGTATACTTCCAAAAGTTAGTTCTTTTTGCCACGATAGAACTATAAGTAGACTTGAGAAAAATTACCTTAAAATTTTGCTCTAGTTACCAGTGATGCACCAAGGGGATCAGCAACGAGGGAGTTCGCAAAATGTATAGTTCGCACGGATAGCAACGCTACGAGTCATCGACAGTTCTGCAATATATCCTAATATTAGAATTCTGTGCATTAAAATGTCTTCAAAATACTTGCAACTATCAAAATAGTTTTTATCTCGAATGCAGAGTCAATTTTATTTAAAGACAGCGCCATAATATAACGTGAAACAAAATGAATGACCAATCAGAGCCTGTCATTTTGAAAATCGGAGCACTCATTGGTTACAGGTCCTTTCTTGTTTATACATTTTCTTTCAGTTTATATGTCTCGGACTTTAAATAATTTAATTTAAATATGTAATATAATTATGGACTCTGAGTCTGAATTAAATGATTTTTTATTTTGATTTAAGCTTGTTTCACATCAAGCTTAAAAGATCTAAGAAGCGAGATTCAAGTGAGACCAATCCCAAAAATCCTATTGACTACATTGCGTCACATACATGTACATTTATTTGTACTTGTTTGAATACAGTTGTCTTACTGTAGTAATATGCCCTTATCGAAAAAAAGTAGATTATTGCTTTGCTTGATGCCGTTCAAAACAGTTTCATATACTGTGCGTTTCTCGCCATCTATAAAGCTAACATGTGATATTTTTTTCATCTCTTTCATCATGAAGAGACATCGACAAAATTAATCCCATTGAATACATAAACTGAATTGTTTCAGAACAATTCGTTTTATTGCAGGTAGAACGATACACTTTATTTCATTTAAGGCAGAATATAATAATTCATTTCATTTTGTCAAATGATGTCATCTCTTGACCGTGACACAGAATGAAACAATTCATTTCATAGAAAACAAAACGAAACAAACGAATGAAACGAATTGTTTCATTCTGTCAAATGAAGCTAATTAAATGCAAGCCTCGGGCAGTGACTGACATAGTCCGTTGAAGTTTATCAAACAAATAGAACACAGACGAGCGCCTAATTGATCCGTTGGTTGACAGTTTCAGACCGTAAAAGCCGGTTATGGTTAACGGTACAGCTTGCCATAGAGCGCACATGCGACATTTTTATAAATATTAAATGCATTTTTGAAAAATCCGGGAAATCATTAATAACAAAATACACCATTATGTAATGTTTAAAATGTTTCTACATTGATATCACTAACTGATTGACTAACATTTAGATAAATTAGTTATTTATTTTTTAGTCATTCTCGACCAACATACATGATGTCTAAATAAAATACTTACATAGTGAAATTGTTTTAGCGTTATTACTCTACCACTTAAAAATATTCAATCATTTATGTGTAATATTTTTGAAGTGTAATTCCAGAAATGTTATACATACACGGCACAATCACTCAATAATTTCATTAAAACATAGCTATCGCGTGCGAGCGAGACGGCATGTTGTATCGTTTATCGCTCTTAAAAACTGTCATTCAAAGGGGCCAATTAGACGCCCGGCGCACTTTGTCGACGAACTTCGACGAACAGCATTTTGGCGCGCTTAGGAAAATTCATGCGACTTTTGATGATGTTCAAGGTAAATCAAAATCTTATTGGTCGATGTTAATTGACCAAATCTCATTTATCGTGCGCAACATATGTCACAATGCGCATATTAGCTCTAACTAGCTCATTATGTTTTCTAATTCACGGTCAAACCCTCTATTCTACGCAACCCAATAATCCCTACATTCAAAACACTAGTAAAAACTACAGAAAACACTCAAAACTATTGCACACAAGAAGTGCCAACACTTACAACGATAACTTCGAAAAATCCACATAGAAAATAGTTGACCAATTTAGAGATTTCATAACTGCCTCCATTTGCCCTTAAATACTAATAATACAACCGCTAAAGGAGGGTCCACATTTGACATAATATTTTTAGGCCTGACTCTGATCCAGGGACGAAAATTATGAAAACAACCAAGTGGATTATTTTCAGAAAATAATCTGCAGATATTATTGATAAGCGTCACTGGGATCACGTTCATAAACCATTTTTATTTTATTTTCAAAAATAAACTGTTCTTCAAAAGTAGTTTTTTGTGAACATTTTTCTGAGATTATTTTTTAGTGAACATTTTTCTGAGATTATATTTTTGAGAGCCACTGTTATGATTTAAAAAAATAATAGGTTTATTTTTTAAATATCATCCATAACATATAACTTGTTTTGTTTTTGAAATCCAACACAAGGATTATATTTAATTTTTTTTTTTTTATGAAATCCGCAGATTATTTTATCACTCAACTTAGAAAAGACTAAAAAAACTGACATAACTTCACTCTTCTAAATCAAAATATAAACAAAATGTAGACGCACCCACTATAATTTAGTCCGCCAACACACACCAAGCTAAAGAAATCCTTTACGACTTAGGGGTGTCCGGGGGATTCCCCGGCGAAGTGGACTTATTCGAGGCATCTTCGGGGAACTGCTTCTCCACCTGTTCAGCAACCCACTTCTTCACCTTCTGCTCCGTCCAAAAACCGTCATAGAATATCGTAGGCTTGATCCAACAGCCCTGGCCTTGCGGCGGCGCGTAGTGCAATGCCTCGCCTTCGGCCCTGGCCTTGCATTCCACGGAGCCAGTCCGAGAGTTCACCACCAAATTCTTAGGCGGTATATTGAAGTTCAAATTGACATTGCCTCGCTCGTAAGGCTCGTACGCGATGTGCCACGGACCGGTGTACTCGTAATAGTTGGGGTATAGAGGCTGCGGTAAGACCGGACGAGGCGGCGTGTATAAAGGCGGAACCGGACCCATGACCGGCTGCAACACGAAACTTACGTTGGAGTTAGGGCGGGGGTGAGGCGCGGCGGGGCGCGGCGGTGGCGGCAGCGGCGGGCCCCGGTTGGCGGGCGGCAGCGTGCAGGACATCGGGTGCGCGCGCGCCACTGGCGGCGACCTAGGCGCGTTCGCAACCGGCGCGTTCTTCACCGGATGCCGCATGTTCTGAGCTAAGTTCACGTCGGCGTCCTTTCTTCCGTTGGAGACGTTTTTCAAATTCTTCGGTTCCATTTTGTTGGCGATGTTCTGGTTGTTCTCCGTTAGGGGCTCGGGGGGGAGGGGCGCGGGGGCGGGGAGCTCGTGCCGTTGTGATTCCAGGAGCTCCATGAGTTCCGTGGCGACGCTGCCGCCGAAGCTCAGGAGCGTTTCTCGGAGCGCGTTCGTCACTGCGACCTGGAAATTTGTAACAATATTTGGTTTAGGTATGAATAACACTTGGTCACTTAATGTAGTTTTAAGGAGCCGGGATGAATGCCACAGATCTCACTAGCGCATGATAAGTTTTAACCGACTTCCAAAAAGGAGAAGGTTCTCAATTCAACTGTATATTTTTTTTGTATTTTTGTTCACCAATAACTCCGCCAATTGTGAATCGATTTTAACGATTAATTTTTGGTTGATAAGTCATACTTCAAAGGTAGCCTCATATAAGTTTTATCATAATCAGTTCAGTAATTTGGTTTTTATAACAAAGTAACTGGAAAAATGCCATCCAAGTCTAACCAATTGATTATTTTGAAGTCTGTAAAAACTATTATTATTTTAGATACAAGATCATTATAAATGTACTTTTGATTTACATGTGAATAATCAAGCTCATGAGAACACTAGTCTAATCAGAAAGAGAACTATTGCAGCATTGAGCGCGCTACTGTCTATATTTCATAATCAAGACCATATGTAGACAGTTAAAAAAAATTCAACATCAACTTGACTTGAACTCGCAAGATCCCCCATTTGTACCTGTGACGTGAACAATCTCCTAACAGTATTTCCTTAAGGATTTACATAATTATGAGTAGACATTCAAAAATATTGAATAATCAAGACAATCTTTTTTTTGATACTTACATTACATACAAACATACACACTCTCGAAAAACACAACCCTTCTTCTACACAGTAAAATATAAATATAATAATAAAAATATATTGTAATTAGTAAACGACATAACATTTTTTTAATCATTTGTTTTACTACTTAGATAATACAATGAGCAATATATTAAGGTGTGGGTAATGATGTGCGGCAATAATAGGGCTCCAGCCCCGGGGAGGCCTCGTAGCGGTACATACTTCGGCGGAAGCGAGCGCCGCTGCGATTATTTGAATAGCAAGTACAAGGTCATTGGGTTATATTACACGATCAGTATTATCACGCGCTCCGAGTATATCACGATAATATCAAGGCAGTATCGGGCCGTATCACAGTGTCACGGCAATATCTGGTACCGTGTTAGGTATCATGATACCGATACGGTACTAGTATAGTGGTAATATTAACCGTGTAATATAACCCATTGACTTATGCCCATCCGTGTCCAAAAATATTACTGAAATAACTTTTTGTAACCCCCGAGCCAAACAGAGGGGTGTTATAAGTTTGACATGTGTATCTGTGTATCCATCTATGGCATCGTAGCTCTCAAACTGATGGGCTGTTTTTCAAACAATGCGTACAAGCATTATTGTTATAACATATGTATGATTAACAATAGTATATAAATGAGAGCACAGGAAGAAAAAAATACTGATACCAGTACCTTTCTTGATTTATAAATAGCGAATCCTTTAGTATTAGCATTGGAGGTTGCATAGCCGATGTTCTCTCGGTGAATGTCGAAGCTTTTCACTGTAACCGAGACAAACGCGACCACGCCTGCACAGTACTTGCCATTTGTCAGCTCTACGAAATCTGGAATTCAATATATAAGAATAAGTAGCACAGGGAGCGTCCAATAATTACGTGAGGTTCGGAAAAAAAACACGAAACATCAAGGGGAGGTGTAGGTGATATCACGTGTATTTTTTCGATGAACTCTCGATTTCTAAACGGAAAAACGGCGCGTGACCTTGCCTCGCTGTTTCCAGACATTGCCTGTCTAGCAGCTTTGATTTTTTTTACAAAAAAAAACCGAAAATACTTTGTACCACAAAATACACGTGATTTTGGGTAGGATGGAGGGGTTATCTAAAACCTCAGCATGTATCACCAGGGGACAGGTTAATATATTAGATAATAATAATGCTCACCTAAAAGTTCTCAAGTGGAGACCAGGAACTGACAAGCTCAGCGTATGAAACTAGCAACACACCACAAGGTAGACAGAAGACCTCATACAAGTGGCAGGAAGACCCTGGATGCAGACTGCTTCCAACCGGTTTTTTAGATATCCATGGGGGAGGCCTATGTCCAGCAGTGGACTTGTCGATGAGATGAATACTCACCTAGTTCCTGTTTAGTAACCGACCAGTTCCAGTTGTTGAAGCCCCACTGTGTATGTCCAAAATTGATGAGCTGCTGCCTGCGCTGTTGCTGCTCATTTTCCTCTTCGTGAGCCCCTGACTCTGAGATGGCGAGCCCGTCCGGCTGTAGAGATAACTATTTTATAACCAGTTACAGCTGAAATTAGCTGCAGATACCCCAGTGTTTATGATAATAAAACAAAATCTATGTATGTCATTCTACTGATTTCCAATTACCTCTATAATTATTGTTTCTGTCATTTCTGAAAATAGTGATTGCAAAACATAGCATATTTCAATGGAGATATAAAGACAGATTTAATTAGCCCCTCATCTAAAATACATGGCACATCTTAATACTGCAAAATTACTTTACTGGTAGTCTGTAAACAGACTGCTTGACTCATCATCTTTCATAGATTCGTGAAAAAGGTGTTGGCACAACAATTTAAATAATATCTCAAAATGATGAATTTAAAATAAAAAAACAAGTAAATTATGACTGAATTGTGCACAATTCAGTGACAATGAAACGTCGTTTTTAGGATTAACAGTACATAAATAAATAAATAATAATAAATAAATATTTGTGGACATTTCACACAACACCATCTAGCCCAAACTAAGCTAAGCTTGTACTATGGAACTAGATTTCGTAATTTCTCACTTAAGAAACCACACAGAAAAAAATGGTAAAAAGATTCATATAATTATGTTTTAAATTGTCAACATAAAACTATTAACAGATATATGACACAAAAGTATAATCATGGTAATATTGGATCGTTATTGAGGTATGGATTGATTTTATCTGAGGACGGATTTCAAGAAGTATTTTGTACATTAAATTAAAAAAAAACGGACAAGTGCGAGTCAGACTTGACCACCAAGGGTTCCGTTCAAACTTGTAGATAAAAGGGGGAAATCATGTATTTTTTTAATATTTTCTTTCATAAACTGAAAAATATACATCATAAAAATATTTAAATTAAATATATAAAAATTATAATAAATATTGTAATAATTTTAAAGTGAATTAACCATATCATATGGGTTTATGATATGGTTAATTCACTTTAAAATTTGGACCATCATTCCTTGCATAAGGACACAATTATTTTTGTGATTAAATTAAAAATGTCCAGTTTTCTGTTTTTTTTCCTATGTGTCCTATATTTATATAAAAATGCTTCTTGCCAAATTTCATAGTTCTAGGTCAAAGGGAAGTACCCCATAGGTTTTGATTCTTTTGTGAGTGTCAAAATGTGCATTTTTTTACGACATATTCGGCTGTAACTTTTTTAACGAAAAGTGAGAAATTTGATTTTTCTTTCTGCAGCCAGAGACTATGGATTTGCATATATGGTCTTAATTTCAACACAATACCTTCACGGGTTCCCGAGATAAAGGTTTTGAGACCCAGACGGACGGACAGACAGACAGACAGACAACAAAGTGATCCTATAAGGGTTCCGTTTTTTCTATTTGAGGTACGTAACCCTAGAAAATGCATTAGAGCTGTTTCTGGTGCAGCACCATTAGATTCTTGTAAACTTCTCTTTAAAGAGCTCCAAATTCTTCCTTTGCCATGCCAATATATTTATGACATTGTATGCTTTGTAAAACAAAATAGTCACTTTTATACTACAGGATCAGAATTGTACAAACAGTAATAGTAATACAACTATGTAGGTTTTTAAGAACTTTTACAAACAAAACAGCAAGGTACAAAAAGAGTTGCATGACAATGTACATAGATTACTATTTTTAATAAACTACCCACACACATTAAAACAGTGCTCATAGCCAAATTTAAAATGGAATTTAAATCCTGGCTACTATAGAGTAATTCTACTCTGTCATTAAAAATTTAGGAACTTTTTGGCTTTCTGGAACAGTATACCATAGTTAACAAAGTATAATTATTATAATAAATTATAGTAGTTAGTTGACTGATGTTGACATATTGTTGCAAAAAAATATATGCCCAAATATTTCCAAAGGTTTCGTATACCTAACATCAAATTGTACACAGTTTTGCAGTTAAATATTTATTTCATTTCAAAAAACTCTGTAAGTTTCAAATGTTTCTAGTCCTTCAAACCTATAAAAATTGCACTTATGTTTAAACTTGATGTGAACACTTTACAGGTATGATATTTGATTGCAGTTTCCCCCAAAGAAAAATGGAAACTGAAATAGGTCATACCTATGGTGTTTAAAAACTTGAATTCTACAGCCATAACAAAATTATACCGTCACACCGTAAATACCGAAACGAAAATCATAATTACCACCGCAAGAATTAGAGGGGTGGCTACTCAATAGAAATACATACATATTCAATGTCAACAGGTTAAAATGACAATAATAACAGAAGTGGACCTGTTGATAAGGAAATAAGTCAACGACCAAGGCATTCGTACTAGAGCCCTATGTCATACGAGGAATTGCATGTAAAATGTATAAAAACAAAACTTTACCATTTTTATGCTGCAATTTGCCACGGGAAAGCCAGGTTTCCGCTGCATGTTTAGCGATGTAGACTGCATTGCATAGTATCGTCTACAAATACGCCGTTAAATAAATTCTTTTTCAGCTTCGTTTCGTTATAATAAAATATGCTGTTGATTTACAATGCTAAATAATTAAGAATTAAATTACAAATACAGATTCACACACAACACACAAAAACAACATAAAAACTTTAAAAACAAAAAGTAGACATAATACATATCAATTTCATCGAATAATCGGAAATTGATTTTTTTGAGTAGGAAAAAATCTATTACTTAGATCGATTTCAATTTTAAGATTGACGAGATAGCGAGATAGATTCTTGAAACCTAAGAATCAAACGATTCGGTTAGTTAAATAAAAGCAAGATCGATATTTAGATTTTGTGCGTTTGGTCTCAGAATCAGAAAGGCCAAAATCAGAAAGGCCATAGAAGTTATTTAAATCAAAGTTATTCTACAAACCGTTTTGAACACCGTTTACGCCAGTCTTATTAACTTGCATTGCCTTAAAAACTTAAAAAGGCAGTTTTTTTTTTTTTTATTAATATGAAAGTTGCTTTTTTGGGTTAGAATATCGAATTTTTAGATCGATATCAGGCAGCAAACTAATGCATGATGAGATCTTTTGGTTGATAATAAACTACATATTTATATTTGAATCTCTAAGAATTGGTTGGACCGATTCATTTTGTCACGTGGGCGTGGATGTTGAATAGCTCATATTTATTTTAATTTATTGCGCACACAACTGAGTTTTGTGATCATTGTTGAGATTGACGACTCAGAAGAAGTGGAAGAGGCGAGTCAAAATAACGCTTAATGGTCGTATTATTTGTCGAGATATATTATCTAAAACATCTACATTTCAACATACTTTCTTCAAAAACACGCACGTTTACAGAATAATTGAATTGCATAATTGCTGTTTACACCAAAATTAGAAAAAGTAAATAATTGATTTGATCTAAGAATCGATTTTTACAGAGAATCGAATAAATCTAACAAAAAAAAAGAAAATGAAAATAAGTATATTTTGACAATAACAAAATTCTGTCATTGACAATGATTTACAAAACAAGAATTGAAAAATATAAATATAATATAATATAATATTTATAAATAGCTGAAATAAGCTTAAAATCAGTGCAGTTTCAAAGCAAATTATCAAAACAAACATGTCTGATTTCTTAGAGATTGATGGCAGTACTTTGGAAGGAGTAAGTACAAAATATTCTTTGGATAGGTTATGTTATTGTTATAGTAATTAATAACTCATGTATTTTTATATAGGGCGGACAAATTCTAAGGAACTCCATATCCTTTAGCGCTATCTTGGGAATACCGGTGAAAGTAAAGAAGATACGAGCTGGACGAAGTAAGCCGGGTTTAGCTATGCAACATTTAAAAGGTATTAGATCTATGCAATACAATTTAAACACTATTCTTGCAGTACATATTAAATAAACCTTTGTGTCTTCGGAGAACCTGTCGAGTAGGAATTAGCATCAACCACTAATCATCATCATCGTCTCAGCCATAAGCAGCCCATTGCTGGACATAGGCCTCCCCCATTAATTTCCAAAGAGACCTGATGGAAGAATCTTGCATCCAGCATTATTTTACTACTTGTATGAGGTCATCTTGTGGCTTGTCTTCATAAGTTGTTGTGTTGTGTTGATGGTTGGATCAAGGGTCGGATTCAGAAGGCGGTCGTCCTAGACACGGCACGAATTGTCAGGAAGTTTCTGAGTCTGTAGCCCCTACCGCCAGCAGCTTAGGCCCTGCCCCGCTGTCGGCGGCATTCTAGGTTTAAGTTTTTATAATGTTTTTATTGTTTTTTATATAAATATTGTAAAAACTTAGGCTTAAGATTAATAAATAAATATCTGTATAATAATAATAAATATTTGTGGACATTTCACACAATATTACTTTTATACTTTTCGGGAAAGAATTAGCTGGCAAGTTAAGTGAGTAAATGGACACAAAAAAAAAGCCATAACTTGTTTTCAAGTTAATATGTAGTATTAAGTATAGTTAGTATCTTTAATAATATGATGCAATACATTTATAAAGTTATAAAAACAGTGCAACATTTTTACTATGCAAATAGGACGTTAATTAAGATTAAAAAAAACATAAAACTATGTAACATTTCCAGGCATTCAACTAGTGGCTCAAATGTGCCAGGCGCAGCTGAATGGAGCGAGCCTCGGCTCCACTGAAATTGAGTTCAGGCCCGGCAAACTAAGGGGAGGGAGTTATGTAGCAGACGCTGTCACTGCAGGGTATGTTGGAAAATGGTTATTAAAGAGGAATGATGATAAAAATATGGCTATATCCATATATATATATGTATATTTGCATCATATATCAATACCTTTAAACAAGCAATTCTTGTATATATTTATATAGGTATTTAAATATATATAATCTGAATCTCGGAAACGCTCCAATGATTTTAATGAAATTTGGTTTGTAGGTAGATTAAGGGACGATAAATCGATCTTGCTAGGTTTCAAAATACGAGCAAACCTGGGTTCATTAAAAACTGAACCCAGGTTTGCTCGTATTTACAGTCATAAAAAATCCGAGTGGAACTCGGTTGCCCAGGTACTTTATGTATACCTAGGTGAATTATTTATAACAACCAGCTAAAGTGATGAATTTCACAGGTTTTCTTACATATACCGAATGACTAGTGATTATTAATAATTTACATTAAATACTTTTACTGTAGCTATATGCATTTTGCTCAGTCAAATGTGGTGTCAAATGATCTCATGGTCATGGATAGGCTCTTGTTGAATAAATAACAAATATCGAAAAACAAAATTCGCGACTGCAGAGTAGTGCAGAGTTACGCTTGATACGCTATTGAGTGTACGATTTTTGTGAAAAAGTGTGCGCCAAGTCTAAAAGGTTACAATATGCGCATTTGGAATAGTTCTAGTAAAACAAGTATCTATATTAAAAGGATAACAAAATACTCGACGGCAGAAAAGTGGATTTTGCAGTTTAACTTACGATTTCGTTTGATACACTATTGACTATAGGTACGTTTTTTTTGAAAGTATGCGTAAAATTGCTATAATAAATTATGTATGTGCATTCTTTAAAATAATTCTAGAAAAATCATTTATATAATAGGTACGAAAAAGTTCATTGGAGATAACGAAAAAGCGTATTTATTTTTATTTTTGCGCGAGTCGTATCATTATTATTACAAAAGAATCACACTCATTGAGTAAAGACCAGTCTGACGACACTTCGCACGCTAAAATCGGTCAGGCCGTTTAAGCTCTAGAAGTGAATACAGAAACATACATACATACAAACAAATATACATGTCGTATGCTCGAAAAACACCCTCCTCCTTGTGCAGCCAGGTAAACAACCACGTACATTGTACAGGTCTATCAGCCTGCTCCTGCAAGTGGCGCTCCCGTGCGCCCTGCTGGCTGACGGCCCTGTCACCCTGGAGCTGAAGGGCGGCACCAACGCCGACATGGCGCCGCAGATCGACTACATGACGCTGGTCTTCCTGCGCAATCTGAGGCGGTTCGGCGCCGACTTCGAGCTCAGCATATTGAAGAGAGGGTGAGTACGGTAAGGAAACGCTGGCAGGAAGATCGTACCGCTTTAGACATATAATTATAGTTTAAAACGATGTCAAAATGCACAGTTTTGTTTTAAAAATGAAACTACTGAACCAATGAGATTTTATCTATGGAGAGGTTATACTCATTGTAAAAGCAACACTTTCGAGGATAAACCATATCCTTAAGGCCTTTTAGTAGTATCTTAGCCTTATATATCTTGGTGTTGCACTTTCTAAACATACAGGCTGGTTTATATTTTTCGGCTTATGAAGGAAAATATAAAAAAAAAATATAATTTCCCCCGTTTATCTACAAGTTTGTATGGAACCCTCGGTGGGCGAGTCTGACTCGCACTTGACCGGTTTTTATTTTTATGTTAGATAGATCTACGATTGACCATTAACTCGCCTGATGTTAAGCGACGGTGTGGCCGAGGATGGAGCTCGTAGATCTAGAAGATATCTACTCACTCTAGCCTTGAAAATTCCAAGATCAAGAAACAGGGATGGTGGCAAGGAATTCCATTCCTGTGCAGTACGCATCAAGAACGTGGACCCATATCGCTAATTTTCAGCGCAATGTATTGTTTTTTGTGAGTCGAGAGAAACGAGCCGTCTGATTGGTTAAATAGTATCGCACCGTGCGCCGTGTATGCAGGTTCTTCCCGAAAGGCGGCGGCATGGTGCGCGTGCTGGTGGCTCCGGTGCGCCAGCTGCGCTGCACGAGGCTCACGGAGCGCGGCCACCTCGTCTCCATACAGGGCATCAGCTTCGTCGCGGGCACGCTGCCCATGAAGGTACGCCCGCTACCGCAGGGGTAGCATGGAACGTACACAAACTATAGATCTATCTTGCCTAAAAAAGTCTTCACAGTTATATACACCTTACAGAGGAAATAAAACATTGACAACCGACAAAACAATGTTGATGAAAATGGTTTATCAACCTTCCATGCTAAGCCAGCTGAAGGATATAGGCCTCTTTCGTGGACTCACAATAATTATAGTTTAATAAAATTTACTCAAAGTACGCAATTCGTTTACTTGGATGACATATTTTTCAAGTTATTTTGTCATAAAAACCAAAGTACCGAACCGATTTTGATATTCTTTTTATAAGAATCTCGGAAGTATGGACCTACCAAACAGAAAAAAGAATCATCAAAATCATTATATAATTTGCGACGTAACGTTGCTGAACAAAGCTACAAAAAACATACAGACGAATTGAGAGCCTTCACCTTTTTTTGGAAGTAGGTTAAAAAGACTTGATGGATGCGGCTTGCATCAGCATCTATCTCGGCCACAACAACTCCACTGCAGGACATAGGTCTTACATAAATTTACAGTAATTACGTAATGTTTTTAGCAACTTCTTAACCTCTCCCTCCCAACCTACTATATAATTTAGATATTTAATTAGACACGCTTTTAACCGATTCATATAAAATTTGAAAATACTTAAATAAAATAATATGAACTAATAAATATAATACAAATATTTAGTTAAATGTTTTATACGTATATATAGAATATCTGAATAACTATCTACATAAGTAAGAAATCAAAAATAGCACAGAAGCAACATAATTTAGGATAAGACCTTATTGAGGTAACATATCTTTACTTGATTTTAGAACACAGTGAGCGCCTGAGCAGGTCTGCCCCAGGTGGGCGCCAGGTGGTATAGTTACCTCACTGGTTGTATGTTTGCCCACAGCTGGCGCACCAGATGGCCGAGGGCGCCAAGCTCGAACTGCGGAGCGCGGGTCCTCCAGCCAGCATCGACTGCTACAAGGAGGAGAAGGACTTCGCCTACTATAACGGGAGCTGCATCATGTGAGGGAAATCATCATCTGGTGCCTCTCCTCTTATCTTGGGGGTCCGAAGTTTCGGACGCTCTTCATTGGACTCATTTGTACTTACCCCATGCCTTACTCACGCGCCTCGGGATTCCTGAAGAAGGACCGCATGAGCTTCAGAATATCGCCTGGTGCGAAGTGCCTGTAGTCCTCTAGTTCTGGATATGAAGATTCGAAAAGGTCCAATCGCCTACCTAGCCATCGAGTCACAGCTACATGTGTTTCATTCAAGGGCGTCGCCAGCCCATGGCCCAGAGGGGGGCAAGTTAATATTATAGAGGATGAGAAAAATATGAATTGTAGGTACAGGTACAATTGCGGTACACGGCCTTAGGACTTTGGTTGCTTTGCAGTTGGCTACATTTTTTAAATCTCTAGGGGGGGGGGGGCAGCTGCCCCCCTCCCCCCCCCCCCCCCCCCCCCGCCTCGGGACGCCCTTGGTTT
The DNA here is from genome assembly GCA_947563715.1 of Lycia hirtaria. NCBI lineage: Eukaryota > Metazoa > Arthropoda > Insecta > Lepidoptera > Geometridae > Lycia > Lycia hirtaria. The sequence goes on from OX387384.1 coordinate 16,392,396, forward strand.
CATTGACTCCTCAGATTCTCCACAGGCTCCACAAGTCTTAATACACTCGAAAATGCTATAATATGATCGTCTACAACATACACGGCTTGACCGCTTTTGATGCGAGGTGTCTTTAGATTCGTCTTCACTCCCTGAATGTCATCATCATTTCAGCCCTTATCGATCCACTGCTGGAGGTAGACCTCTTCTTTATCACACCATTATTTCCGGTCCTGCGCTGATCTCATCCAGCTCTTGCCCTCTGACTTGACGATATCGTCTCTCCATCTGGCTGGTGGTCTGCCTACTGGTCTAGTCGCTCCTCGGGGCCACCATTCTGTGACCGCCTTCGTCCACCGTTTTGCAATATCCTCCGTCCTACCCACCTCCACCTGAATGTCATAGACTTTATTTTTTTGTAATAATAATTGTACATTTCTCGCAAAAATAAAAATAAAATTGCGTATTTTTCGTAACCTCCAACGAACTTTTTCGTAATAATCAAGTGATTTTTTTAGAATTATTCTAAAGAATGCGCATTTATAATCTTTTACTCGCACTCACTTTTTTTCGCACGAGACGCTTGTGAATTGCTGTTATCCGCCATTCACAGTGCCACGCTCGGACCACTTTTTTTTCGCACGAGACGCTTGTGAATTGCTGTTATCCGCCATTCACAGTGCCACGCTCGGACCACTTTTTTTTCGCACGAGACGCTTGTGAATTCCTGTTATCCGCCATTTTGTTTAGCTACTGGTATACGAGCTAGCTCGGAAAAGTAGAGCGCGGTCCGAGTCTACTTAGATGGGACACCGTCTTCCGAGTGCACTCGTATTATCGGTTGCCACAATGCGAGTTGCGTCCGAGTAACAATCCGAGTGCGATCGGACCGAGCAGACGCGGCCGGTGTCAATGCGGCTTTGATGGGAAGATTATTCAAAAGTACCAATTGACTGGCCTTGTGGCTCAGTTGGTAGTGTGTTTACGTCTACCTGCTGAACTGAAAGGTCGTGGGTTCGATCCCCACCCAAGGCAAACATTTGTGTGATGAGCATGGATGTTTGTTCTGTGTCTGGGTGTTTCTATGTATCATATGTATATATTTACAAAAAAAAAGTATATATGTATTCTATCAGCCATCTAGTTCCATAGTACAAGCTTTGCTTAGTTTGGGCTAGATGGTGTTGTGTGAAATGTCCACAAATATTTATTTATTTGTTATTTATTTTACTAGGACAAATTTTACACGTCACATGACAGCACTCTCCACTACAAAAATTTTATTTTTTTACTAAAAATATAAAAATAACACTCATGGCAGACCTCATGGCTCAGTAGTAGTATATCTGCTTCTAAGCTGTAAGTCGTGGGTTCGATCCTCCCTCAGAGCAAACATTTCTGGCTGAGCATGAATGTCTGTGCTGTGGCTGAGTGTTTATTTGTATCATATGTATGTATTTACAACAAAAAAAGTATTCTATCAGCCATCTCGTTCCTATAGCACAAGCTTTGCTCAGTTTGGGGCTAGATGATGTTGTGTGAAAATGTCCACCCATATTTAACATCAATCACAAAAATATAGAAATTAGTTCTTTAAAAACAGTTCAAAAATTCAAATAAAAGCATAAAATACATATCTAAACTTTACTTTCTATACCCCCGTCGCCTCTATTGAACGTTATATGGATGTGCAGCCTGAAGTGTGAGACGAGCACCGGGTGCGTGCTCGGCGCGGACGGGCTGGGCCGGCGCGGGGCGGAGGCAGCGGAGGTGGGGCGCGCGGCGGGCTCGGCGCTGCGCGAGGACCTGCACATCGGGGCCTGCCTCGACACTCACGCGCAGGTAACACAGTTTTAGGGTTCCGTAGTAACTACGAGGAACCCTTATGATTTCGCCATGTCCGTCTGTTCTTATGTCATAGCAAATTTACTCAGAAAGTATTCGCCGAACATAAACGAAATTAGGCATCTTTAGCATTTACATAATATAAAGCACACCAACATGCTCGAAACTAGCTAACTGTGATAAGTATACGCGACTTGCTGTTTACTTTTCTACAGGCACTTGCATGATATTTTACCAGTCATTTTGTTATAAAAACCAAAATACTGAACCGATTTTGATAAAATTTATATGGGACCACCTCTGAAGTACCTATGACCTGCCAAATACAAAAAGAATCATCAAAAGTAATCGGTGAAAAAACATACAAAAAAAAAAACAAAGAGGTTTTTTGTCACAACCCGGTCCCAGACCAGCATGATACAGTACAGTAGTTTGGTACAGTATGATTTCGTTTTCTACGAAATGATATTCGGCATTTCATGATTCGGATTATAGATAGGTAACCGATTAATGGGCGTCCCCAAAGGGGCAAGTCAATGAGGATGCTCCGTGTGGCAGGACCAGGTGATAATCTACATGGCGTTGGCGGCGGGCGCCTCGGTCGTGCGCGTCGGAGAGGTCACCCTGCACACCAAGACGGCGATACATGTGGCCGAGCTGATCGCGAAGGTAACTTGCGCATACTCATAATTAGTCTAGTAAAAATAAGATTTGTGACAACATAAAAAACAACTAAGTATATTGTTATTTAAATGAATGTACTGGTGTTTTGAAATACATTTTACACAATTTCATAATGATATTATAAAAGCTATTTATTTTACCTTTACAGGCTCAAACAGCTGAACCGATCGTTATGAAAATTAGTATAGAGATAGCTTTGGACCTGGAGACAGACATAAGCTACTTATCATCATCATAATCATCACCGTTTTTCATAACTACGCGAGTGAAACCTCGGAACGCAGCTAGTCTATAAATCGGGGATTATTGTTGATCTATGGTTTGAGCAATTTTCCTATCATGATTTCAAAGAATCCCCCCAGTTGCAAATACTGTGATGTGCTCCATACAAACGGATTTATTTTTACTAGACTAAATTATATGGTACTTTAGTAATGTACAAACATTTTCTGCCAAACTATAAAATAGTTTATTGGCAGATAAGCTCTCTATTATTTTTGACTCAATATCATTAAATATAGAACGGACACTCCGCCTCCCGGTTCCTCATCCGCTCCCCGCGCTCGCCCTGTCGTTTGAAGGAGTTTACCTTCACGGCGCATTCATTTGTCAGTCGAGGCGAGCGTTGAATGCTTTAAGCGCTCGAATCCCAATTGAAATCACAAGCGAGCAGCAATCACACGTCAACTTGCATATGTGTGACTGTGTAGCGCGCCGTTGTATGGAGTGTCCGACGTGTTACAGTAGGGTCAAATTAACATGTTTTTTTTTTATCTTTCAGGTCAAGTTCACGATACAACGAGATGGCGATCAGAATCTTATAGAATGCACCGGCTTAGGGATCACCAACGACGGGGTTTCTGTATAGATCAGATACAACCTGGCTTTGTCCAACAGTGGGCCTAGCTCGGTGGATAGATAAACGGTTTTATCCACATTGATTATTTATTAGCATATTTTATTTCCACTGATGGATGCACGAAAATGTCAATTCCTATTGTATTTCCATTGATAGGTAGGCAACACTATGGAAAAACAATTTGTCTATGCGACGTGCTAGGCTTTTTGTGGAGTTAGACAAAAATAATTGGATGTTTGAGTCTTCATATTAAACGTTAGCCCGCGAAGCTCTCTCGCTTGCACTCTAATTTTTTTTACTTTCGAGTGAACAAAAAGCGTATAGAAAGTATGGTCTATTGTAAAAATATCTAAATTTACCAAAACTATGTTCTTTATACGTTGTGTTATAATATAACATAACAACATGTAAAGAACATATTATAACATACAGAGATTTATATAATTAATATACAACAACAAAAGGCTTGTTTCCCAAAAACATATCCGTCTCTTGGTCCGTCACACCTAAAGCCTAAACTATTTGGATCAAAATGAAATTTTAGTTCGGTGTTTGTAATATTATTTCTTAAGTTTTTTGTGTGATGGATTCTATTATTGAATAGACTGCTCTTCGTAAGTCCATTCAATAATTGTATATGTTTAAAAATATGGTATGTGCACGCGAGACAATATTTAAATCCTACGGCGCCTGAATACTAAATACTTCAAAATATAAATGGGATCTGAGATTTTCTATTTTAGAGGACATGAGCTTTCAATTAGTAATTGATGTAAACCAAAGCATAAAAGTATGATACTATGGAATCTACATGTCGAAATGAATGTTTATATGCGAAAACTAAATTAATTTTTTCACTAGATAGGTACTTTATTAAAATCCCGAAAGCTCATTTGACAACTCTTCTGATAACCGAATCTTGGTAACAAGAATGATTATGTGTATAGTAAAAAGAAACCTTACTAACGCAACCCTATTTATATAATATCTGATAACTGAACCTTTGTAAATAAGGTTTCAAATCAAAATCCCAATCCCTTTAGACAACTCGCCTGTTAACCGAAATTTTGTTGATAAAGGTTTCTGTGTTCAAATAAAAAAAAACTAACGAACATAATTATAACAGTTGCTCGAGCAAATAAAATTTAAGACTAATCACCATCATCTCGGCCACAAGAGGTCCACTGCTAGACATAGGCTTCCGCATGGATTTCGAAAAAGACCGGGTAATACTATTAAAGTTATCAAATCGGAAACTTGTCAAGTAAACCATCTGTAATCAGACAATTCTATGAAACCGATTCGGGAAAACTAATTTCGGACAAAAATATTTCGGATTATAAATAGGTTACCAATTTATAAGATAAATGAAACTTTCGGACTGATTTTATAAGTTTTAGCTTTCTTAATCTAATGTCGCTAGATGTGTGTTTAACGTACCATGACTGTGTAACATGACTATTATGTATTTATGTGTAAATATTTACCTAAAATAATAAAAATACATTGTTGTAGTAAACTTGTATTTATTTTGAGTCAGAAAAAGAAATCATTTGTCCTCACTAAATGCCCTCAGATGGTTAACCTTAGTGCTTGATGGAGGACCCTGGTATCTTTAGGTAAACTTATCGAAACTTAATACCACCATTTTCTCATTATTTACCTAAAATAATAAAAATACATTGTTGTATAAAACTTGTATTTATTTTGAGTCAGAAAAAGAAATCATTTGTCCTCACTAAATGCCCTCAGATGGTTAACCTTAGTGCTTGATGGAGGACCCTGGTATCTTTAGGTAAACTTATCGAAACTTAATACCACCATTTTCTCATGGACCAACGATGTATTTCTAATGGCACAACTGTTTGTACTAAAGATGACAAAATATTTGAGCATTAAGTTTTTTTGAGTAACGCTTTTAGGTGAGGGCTTTCATCATCACAGTCATAAGAAGTCCACTGCTGGACATAGGTCTCCCCCATGGATTTTCAAAAAGACCGATTTGAAGCGGCTTGCATCCAGCGTCTACCCGCCACTTGTATGAGGTCACCTGACCATCTTGTGGCTGGTCTTCCTAAAATAATAAGGACCTTTGTTATAAGCAGTATCGTACTAAGAATTATGTTTACTTCGAAACTACCTATAGTTACGACACTTAGGACACTTCAATATTTTCGTCGGCTGTAATACGCCATTTTTATTTTCACTTTGTAACATAAGATTACGATTATTTTTTTCTCTAAATAGACTCTAGATAAATAAATATAATAAAAGGAATGACAAAATAAATCAAAACATATTTTAGATATATTCAATATATAATTCTTCGTTCATAAATCTCAACGATTTTTAATAAATAAAATAAAAAAAATCTTAATGATAAATGTAATGTAAATTTTGTAACTCCTGTTTTAATTGTGGATCTAATAAAGAACAAAATATATGCACCGAAAGTATATCTTTATTGTACTTAAATATGTCTAATTAAGTCCAGTTTCAATTTCGGATCATTCGGTTGCGGTAACTAGGAAAATATACCGTATAGTTACAGTAAGTATCATAACTTCAATAAAATAAACTTAATCTACACGTAGCGGAACGAAACAAGTATATACAGCGATTTTATATAAAAGCCTTAATTTTAAAAATAATAAAAATACTAATTTATTCACATAAAAAACAAGCAATGAAATAATTCGGCTGTGTTACCATAAACAATAAATCCAGTGTTGCCTTAGGTAACTCAATTTCGTTCTACAACCTTTTAGGTTGTGCCGTTAATATATATTGGCCATTTTCGCTACATTACATTTGCTAAAATAATTCCCATGGAAGATGTATGGAAGTAAATACCGTAAAAGTATATCTACGCCCATAAATTCTCGTCACAACATAAAAAATGGCTACGTACGTCACAAACCATGGTCCCTCACCATTTTTTATTAAAAAAATAAATACAAATATGGAATGGCCCGCCCACGAATTTTTAAACTGTGATATGTAGAAGTTGATAGAAAATAATAAAGATAGAAAGGTTTATTTTATTTGTAATTGTGACAGATGAGTAGCCCTGTGGACCATGGTAACAAATTAAACTATAGTTTTTGAGCACAACGACAATCTTAGCCGCGATGTCCATCTAAACAACATGACAGTGTGACCTGCTAAACATGCATCTTGTTCGTACATTCGTACTTGTTTAGCAACGAATTGATGGTATCAAATGGCAAATGTGCATGCATGATGCCAACATCAAGCAAAAAAAAGTGATGGTATTTGTACATGACATTGGCGGAGTTGTAAAACATCTTTACAAGACAAAAAAACACATTGTCACTGGTCACTGCCTCATTAGACAGATGGAGCATCGTTAATTAAATACATTATTTTAAACCCACAAGAAAAAATCTCAAAACGAGCTAATGAGAGCAAACCAACTTTTCTACGAAGTTTTATTTTATTTCGGAAGACGGTCTCGTTGTCCGTTGCCGTCATATTGTCATGTGTGCGTGGACGGGCGTTCGTGTACTTAGAGTAAGTGTGCATGTGTGCGTCTACTCAGTCTTCTTGGCCTTGTCTGTGTCAGGGGTGGGAGGAAGCGCAGGCTGGTCTTCATACCTGCAATCAACACAAAAATGTGACGAATCAAGAACTAGTAAATAAAACTTAAAAATCCCCGACATAAAAAAGCCGATAACCGATATTGACTATTGGCCTTTTTAAACAAAAAAATCTAGTTCAATTGGATAATAAAAAAAATATTTCGTGGTTGAAATTCCCAAAAAAAAGTAGAACTCTACCACACTTACATATCTTGCACACATGACATCTGAAAATAATGAACCTTAGTCTTATTAAAGACTTGAACGATACTACACCCGTGATGTAGGGAGAAAAAAGACACATCCCTTTTATATGTCTGTTTTTCAAATTTTGCAAATTTTACTCTGGCATTTTATAGCAGTTCACGGAACAAATCTACCTGTTAAATTTAGTTTATGTAGGGCTGATTAGTCTACGAGTAAAATGACTGACATATGGACATGGCGAAATTATAAGGGTTCTTCGTAATTACTACGGAACCCAAAAATATATACAACCAAATTGAGAAACTTATTTTGAATGTGTCACGAGTGCATCACCGGGATCATCGCCACGAGTGCCCGAGTGGGCGGAGTGGGCGATACTAACTTGAAGAGCGCGGAGATGTCTCCCCGCGGGAGCGCCAGACAGAGCGGCGAGACGAGCCACGAGTGCCCGAGTGGGCGATACTAACTTGAAGAGCGCGGAGATGTCTCCCCGCAGGAACGCGAGACAGAGCGGCGTGACGAGCCACGAGTGGCCGGAGTGGGCGATACTAACTTGAAGAGCGCGGATATGTCTCCCCGCAGGAGCGCGAGACAGAGCGGCGAGACGAGCCACGAGTGCCCGAGTAGGCGGAGTGGGCGATACTAACTTGAAGAGCGCGGAGATGTCTCCCCGCAGGAGCGCGAGACAGAGCGGCGAGACGAGCCACGAGTGACCGAGTGGGCGGAGTGGGCGATACTAACTTGAAGAGCGCGGAGATGTCTCCCCGCAGGAGCGCGAGACAGAGCGGCGTGGCGAGGCACGCCGGCACCAAGTAGAGCAGCGCGGGCTGCGCGTGCTTGAACATGTGCATCACCAGGATCGTCGCCAGCAGACCCACGATGTACGCTGCGAACGTCGCCCTGCAATAGACAACCTACACTTTAACTACATTCAACATATGTAATTAATTAATTAATTTTAAATTGTTAATAATAGCGGACCTAATACACTACCCTGAGTGACTCCAGGGTTAAGGTGCTAAACCAATAGCAACTAAAATAGTAGACAAAAGATGACGTAGAATCAATTTAACAAATGCGTGTTATTAATAATAGTGGACCTAATATACCAACTTGAGTGGCTCCAGGGTTAAGGAGCAAAGCCAATAGCAACTAAAATGGTAGACGATAGATGACGTTGAATTAGTAGGGAATACGTATGGCATTTTTTTATATCTTAAAAAATAAGAAAGTTACAAACAGTGCAATTTCACGTTAGATATAGACCACAACATCGCGGAAAATAACGTCATCCAACGTGTGCGCCGTACAAATTCAATCCAAATATCGTTTCGCGTAAAAGGGAGAGAGCACCCACCACCAAAAATTTTAAACGTTTATATCTCGGAAGTTTATTGACCGATTGTTTTTTTTAGGGTTCCGTACCTCAATAGGAAAAAACGGAACCCTTATAGGATCACTTTGTTGTCCGTCTGTCCGTCCGTCGGGTGTCAAGGCCTTTATCTCGGGAAAGCGTGAAGGTATCGAGTTGAAATTAAAACCATATACGCAGATCCATAGTATCTTGCTGCAGAAACAAAAATAAAGTTTCTAAGTTTTCGTAAAAAAAGTTACAGCCGAATATATAAAAAACGCACATTTCGACACTCACAAGGGAATCAAAACCTATGGGGTACTTCCCGTTGACCTAGAACTATGAAATGTGTCAAGAAGCATTGTGTACAGAGCACACATATAGGAAAAAATCCAAAAACTGGACATTTATAATTTAATCACAAAAAAAATAGTGTCTCTATGCAAGGAATGAGGGCCCAAATGTTAAAGTGAATTAATCGTATCATATATCAGAAAGAGCTTCAGTATCATAAGCTAAAACAGGTTTTTAAATATTTTTCGGTTTATGAAGGAAAATATAAAAAAATATATGATTTCCTTTTATCTACTAGTTTGTACGGAACCCTCGGTGAGCGAGTCTGACTCGCACTTGTCCGGTTTTTTTTTCAATTTTGAATGATAATCTTGTTTGTAAGTTCTAAGGTGTGTATGATAAAGAGTTCATCTATCTATCTTACTTACCTATGTAACTGAAATTTTAAGAAGTAGTGGACTAGAGCAAGGTAGTTGCTGCCTTTATAAAGACAGCGAGATTTTGATTTAGTTGATCATGATCTATTACTAATAAAAATGACTGATGTATATAATAGACGAATAATAGTACTTCTTTCCGAAGTGTTTTGTCGAAGTTTTCAGGTAGAGAGGTAGCCTCTGACCTAGGGATGAGTTTACCGATATGGGTTTACCTCAGGGATCTGACATGGGCCCTTTGTTATTTACTATATACATGATTTTGCTTAGCATTTCAAAAGAAGTATACCTAAAGTAGAACTCGCTGTTTCGCTTGAGGCTCTTGTCGAAGCGCAGCAGCAGTGCGATGAAGATGCCGGGCACCACGATGTCGCCGAGACCGAGCATAGCGAAGTTACTTGCGTTCAGGCCGTTCACCAGCAGGTCTTGTGGGAACACCACTGTACATAAGAAAAATTGCGTAAAAAAACTGAAATTGGTGACAACAATGAACCTAAACACATGCCTAGATCGTTTTCTCGTTCAATACCCACGTAAAGTTGAATGGCTGAAAACGCTACGTAATTAGGTAAGTCTCCTATTGTGCAGTTTTCTTCAATAGAATATACTATAGTCTATTTTAATATATTTGTGTGGGCAATAAATAATTATTTTCAACAACGGTAAACACGCAATGCAGTTATGAGTTTCGCCAAAGTTCACCTGACGTAAGCGACATAGTTGTCGAAGACGCAAATTGCCTTAGGTAAGCACTAAACAGAGCTATTTGTACGACTGCCATGTGCTATTGTAAGTGCGGTCAGTATGATCAGTGACCACTCACGTTTGATGGGAGCTTCGAAAGACTTGGCAACGGTGACCATCACGTTGGTTCCGAAAACCCAGAAGATGTCGTAGAGGAAGAGGCCGCAGAGCAGGATGCAGCCGGTGACCACGTTGTTAAGGTGCAGCAGCTCCACGCCGTTGATCGCGAACGCTATGCCGAACAGATTGTTGGCGATCCAGTGCTGTGCACAAACAATACATTCTTCATCATTTCCTTGCCCTAATCCGGCTAGGTGGGATCGCCACAGCGAGCATGTTTCCTTTCGCCACTTCATCTATCAGCCGTCATCTCTACATTTACACCCCTTACAAAGATCACCTTTCACACAGTTCATCCACACTTTCTCAGTTCGCCCTCTCCCGGCCCTATCGCTTACCATCGTGTTTAGGGCCTTTTTGCATACATGGTTATCTTAGACAATACACTCATAAACGGCGCAAATAAAAATAGATGAGTTGAATATATAAAATGGACTTTAACATTTGTTTCCACAGAGGATGCAGCACAAACAAAACTTGTTTTGAAACAGGTTTTGAATCTGAATTAAGTGCATAATCAAGTATGATATATTATAATGCTTCCTAGATGAGTCATCGAGAAGAGTGACAAAATGACAAGTGGGACAAGTCTCTCCACATCTCTTCACATGTCAAAATTACCTAAGTTGTGAAGAGAAAGCAAAGATTTTCGTTAACAAACTTTAAAGAATTACAATATATAAAAACGATGGTATGGAATCGCACATATCTGGTAGAGGCATTGGTCCCCAACCTAGGGAATCCATATGAGATGTCATATAAATACCTTCCACCCGTTAAAATAAAATAAAAAAACAAAAAGATGATAGGACATCTCAAAGTTTAAGTCCTAAAATTACCTACCTTTTATAGTTAGTATAACCTACCTTCTTGACGAGGTACCAAGCGCCGAGACAGAGCGAGATGCAGAGACAGATGACGTCATACGAGGTGAACTTATAGTTGATGATATCGTCACGCGTCTCCCCGCTGCCGCTTGTGAAGTGGATGTGGTAGGGGGTGTTGGGGACCGACGCCGGGACCATCAGAGAGATCACGGGGCTGTCGACAACAAACACAGATAATATAATTAATTTTTAATTACATAAATAAACATTAATATACGTTAAATATAGTAACACCAAAACCCTCGCAGAGGTTTGTCTTGGCGTTACTCCTCAACACATTAATACTTTCAAATATAACAAAGATATAGGGTACATTTGTGGAGACATGCCACCGTCACGTGAACAATGGCTGACTGCTCAGTTTCTACGTAATAAACAACTTTATACAGATATTAGCCCCCAACGCTAAAAATAAGTGTTATATTTTGACGTACGTATAGGTGTATCTATCTATGAGATCATAACTCTCCAATGAACGCACACATCAATTATAACACTAATTATAACATTATACATTAATTATTTGGGTCAGAGGTCAAAAAGTGACTTGAACGAATGTACGATACGATTAAAAATTTGCTCAGGCGTCTTGTGTTTTAGAATAAAAACAAATGTTAAATACATTTTAGGTTTGACACGAAATTTTCCTTCAGTTTGAGTCTACGATTAAATCATAGATATTCGATAATTTTGGAGTGTTTTACACACTGAAGTATCTACTTTATACAGTTCAAAAATTACACACATCCGACGGGACTTGAACCCGCATTATCCCGATCTGTACCTGGGAGCCTTTATCATTTTGGCCACGGAGGCAAGGCCGTAGGCGGGGGGGGTCAATCCCCCAAGAAATCCTTTCGATAAAATTGAAAATTTACTTATTACCTATGTTTTTGTCTATTTAGATCATGCAAATGCTAAGCTCTCGTTAAAAAAAATATTACTACCAAAAATATAGAAAATTTATGTTATGACAAACTTGGTGTTCATCATGACATTAAAGTGCTAGGAGCACGTTACGCCGTGAAAAATCTGACTCATTGTTGCTTTGCTACGTTCATGTCCGATTTGAATAAGATTTCACAGCCACTTTACAATACTTTTATTTATTCTGGAAAATTACTTGCAGTATCATTTGAATCTTTAGTACGCAGCAAAATAGACACAGCAGTGGAGTTTTTATTGAAAAGCTGTCATGAAAAACACAATATAGAAAAAGATCTTCATGAAAATGTATCTCTTACTTATGAATACTCATTAGAAGCACAGACACTCCACCGCCCGCCAATCTCGAGTTAACGACCCGCACACGCTCCCCGAGATCGCCTTTAGTTGAGTAAAAATAAGATTTGTGACAACATAAAAGGCAACTAAGTATATTGTTATTTAAATGAATGTACTGGTGTTTTGAAATACATTTGACACAATTTCATAATGATATTATAAAAGCTAATTTTGTTACCCTTACACGCTCAAATGGCTGAACCGATCGTTATGAAAATTAGTATAGAGATAGCTTTGGACCTGGATACGGACATAAGCTAATTATCATCATAATCATCACAGTTTTTCATAACTACGCGAGTGAAACCGCGGTACGCAGCTAGTCTATAAATCGGGGATTATTGTTGATCCATGATTTTTAGTGATTTTCCTATCTTAATTTCAAAGAATCCCCCCAGTTGCGAATACTGTGATCTGCTCCATACAAACGGATTTATTTTTACTAGACTACTTGTCGTTTGAAAGGGTTTGCCTGCACGGCTCATTCATTTCTCGGTCGAGACGAGTATTGCGTGCTTCAAGCGCTCGAATCCCTATTGACGTCATGACTGTCACGAGCGAGCGGTAATCAGTCGACGACTTAACTTCATACATGTGTGTGTTGTATATGTCAAGTATGTCAACTTGCGTATGTGTCACAGAAGCGCGCCGTTATATGAAATTACCGACGTGTGCTAGGTTTATTGAGTATTAAGTCTGTGTTTATTGAGTCTGAAGTCTGGGCAAACTGGCCAATCAGAGCTTGTATTTAAAAAATAAGAGTTTTCACACTGTCAAACACGACTTCTTTTTCTAACTTTCCAAAGGGTGCGTTTACTTTTGTAGGTCATGTTGAGGCAGTAAAATGCTATTTTAAGGAAACTATGTAGGTTTTATACGACCTCATTGTTACGCATTTCTGAGAAATTTCAACTTTGTTGTCTATAAAATAGAATTCAGTTTTGCTTTATTCACATTAGGCGTTGCGGATGTGGGAAAAAGACTGCGAAAAGTGGAATTGAGCGGGTCACATCTGTCGAATGTACCCAGACCGGTGGGCAAACAACAACACATTGAGTGCCCGAAAACATGCGTAGACCTCCAGGAAGCGTTGGCGGGACGACTCGAATACATTTTGTCGCGACTGGCCCCAAAAAACAATGGACCACGAGAAATTGCAGAAAATGGGGGAGACATTTGCTCACCAGTGGAATCTAGTAGGAAAGAAACAATTATGCGACATTGCAATTTTCAAGCGGCGCGGCGACCGTACGATACTTTTAATTTTTAACCGACTTCAAACAAGGAGGTTAAGCAGTCCCCAAAGTTGGGGTTGGGGATAATTTTGCCAACGACAGTGAGGGAGGGATCGAATGATGAAAAGAAAAATCGTGTGAAATCTGATAATCTTAGTTATTGATGATATGAAAAGAAAAATTAACATCTTAAATATGGATCTTTTATCACATACATCTTTTATCTTTATGGATGTTGTTCGATTTATCGACCCCTGTCGTCAGGAACAGCGTAGTAATAAGGCAGGGTTCCGATCTCCATAGTTACTAGACAGGGCTCGAGAAATCGGGTAGTGTAATAGGCTTTTAATGTTAGTAATGTGTTTTACCTCAGCAGATGGCTCAGCGCCAGCACCCCGAGGAAGAAGAAGTAACCGGTGAGCAGAAGATTGATGTACTCTTTGGAGAAGAACTGGAAGAACACGTAGAGGCCGAAGAGCGCGCATGATGCTATCAGGGGGAACATGAGTGCGTCGCGGTTAGACATCGTCTCTGTGCGCTCTCCTGCATCCTGCAGACAAACAGGACATAACAATAGGAATATCAGAGCAACAAGAATTTAAATTTTTAACCGACTTCGAAAGGAGGAAGTTTACAATCTGACTGTTTTTTACTTCCATAAAGAAGGAGGTTCTCAATTCGACTGTGTTTTTTTTTTGTATGTTTGTTCTCCGCCAATAATATTTTTTTATTTTGATGTGTTTTTTTTTTGGTAGGTAGAAGTGGTCCCATATAAATTTTGTCAAAATCGGTTCAGTACTTTGGTTTTTATATACAACAAAATAATTGAAAAGATATCATGCAAGTAAACAAATTGTGTATTTTGAAGTCAGTATTCTTAGTTTTTTTTTAAACTATAATTATTCTACAATCTGTTTGAAAACAGAAAAAAAAACGGGAATTGATGTCTCAATTGTGTTGCTACTCAAACAAAATAATGAAATAAGGACAGCAGCACCCTCAATGCTGCATTAGTTCTCTTTCTTTTTGTATGGTTGAAATCATAAACAGCTAATAGCATGTTTTGCTTTTTAAATTTTACAATTGTATTAAAAATTATACAATAAATAATTTAAAAAAAACTGAAGCCTAGCCATTTATCGATTCAACAGTTGTTATATATAATAAATGCTTTATGAGCTCTTAATAATTCTCTTAAGTATTCATAAATGATATGAATGGAAGCTAAGTTATAGCAATCAGATTTCAACTTTAAGTTTATGATTTCTAATGTTTCTTATGTTCTTAACATTATGTTATCTTTAGGGTCAAATGGTTGGTACTGAAAATTCTCTTTTTTTTTTATATCAATTGTCTGTAAAGGCTCGACGACACAGGGCTAGTTTACAAGCTGCTAGTCGGCGAGTTTAAAAGCTAGCGAGTAAGCGAGTGTCGATGACACAGATGACACAACACTCGCTCAGTAGCGAGCTAGCTAGCGAGTTGGAACCACGTTTTTTTAACTGCCAAAATGACAAGATGCTCGCAACTAGTTCACTAGCAGCTAGCAGCAATGATGACACACAGCTAGTTTACAAGCCAACACGCCAGCGAGTGGCGAGTAAATTAGCCCGGCTTTCTATTTGACAAGCAGCTTTTTTACAATCTGCTAGTGAAAAGCAGATTGTAAAAAAACTCGATGAACACGCGAGTTCGCAAGCTGCTCGTGAACTCACCAATTAGCAGCTTGTAAACTAGCTCCGTGTCATGGAGGCTTAAGGAATGAGGTAAATTTTGACATAATTGGAGGTAATAATTATGCAGTTAGGGAAAGAATTTTAATGGATGATGATTAGAATATTGTATTTATTATCCATAAAACCTTATAGATATAAATTTTATCTAAATATTTATTATGTTTAGGCATATAAATTTAGTCTAAGCATAGTAAGTCTAGCAAAGCTCAAAATTCCGTGAAATCAAATTTAACCGCACAAATTCAGCAACATTAGCTTACACAGAATGCTATGTCATGCAAAATAAAATTATAGTTAATGCAATGGTAGATATAAACTGGATTTCACAGAATAATGGGATCTATCATTATGATAGATGATAGATCCCATTATTCTGTGAAATCCAGTTTATATCCAGTTAACACTAATGTGTTTCCAATTGGATTAAATATTAAACCATATAAAATGATTTCATCATTCTATAACTTAAGAATTAGATTTTATTAGAAATGGACTTGTTTGATCGCAAGTGATTGTGTAGAGAATTTTTATTCAAAATATATCTATTTTGTAGTATTTCTAATTTACATTTTTTACTTTACATATTAACAAAATTATTGTTGTGAATTTAAATGGCTTAAAATGAACAAATCTTATGAACTAACACTAGTCATAAAAATGTTTATCATAATCTGATAACATTATCTGATTCATAGCACAACATTGAAAGTAGTCATCGCAAGTTTCATGGGACATGTTATAAATTATTATTGAATGTAAATGACACCCAAACATCAGCTGTTGGTAAGCGTATGGCGACAATGCCACGGAGACCTAACGTGCCTTCTTCTCATTGGAGGTAGCTCAACTACCAAAACATGTGATAAAATAACATTACAAAAACACCATATCGTTATACCACTCACCTTTTGCTCTTTCAGATACTTCACAGACCTAAAAGACCCTAAAAATATGGGTAAAATAGCCATAACAACTAAACTAAGGTAGGCGATAGCAATGCCTTCAATGCTGTTTACGGGCTTGTCTGTTACATTTTTTAAGGATTCCTTCACAGTTTCCTCTATATTTATTGGAATTTCTGTAGCCATATCAGCCATTTCGTCGAAATAATTCACAAAAATACTTAAATCAACCCCACTCGTTACTCTCACGAATTGACAAGAAATTGACAGGTTGACAAGTGTACACGTACAGTTGTCCGTTTTTCAATGTTGGCGAATGCTGAAGGTGATTATTCACGCTTGCTTAAAAAAATCGATAATTTCCGATTTTAACCGATTTCTTTGTACACACTCGTCATTTTCTTGCGATTTTTTTAAGGTTTCTTTCAATCAAAATAGGCCATAGTTTTCATCAAAACTATGATACTATGCTTACAGAGAGTGCCATTAATCAGTCTTTTGAGTACTATTTTTGATGAAAAGTTTTTTGTGTTGTTAGGCTGGGATTGTTATGTGCCGTACGCACAATCCATCATGAATGTTGGATTGTGTGTAGGACTGTAGGCTAAGCTATTTAAACCTACCCCCGTATTCTGAACCCATTCGGTTTCGGAATCGATTCAGTTTGTATATCTCAGTCTCTGTCATTCTCTATGGAAATAACAGAGACGGAGATATACAAATCGAATCGATTCCGAAACCGAATGGGTTGAATATGGGCTAGAATGAATTAATGTTACTTTACCGTTTTTGGTGCTAACGTTGCCAATGATAGTCAATAGTCAAAGAGAATGTAGTGTCAGTGTCAAGGTGTATCAGTGTAGATAAATAAACCATAGATGGAGAAATGTAAATGAAATATTAGTACTATTTTATTCTTTTCTGTTAACAGTCATCATGCGGAACCAGAAAGAGAAAAGATATTCGTTCAGGTAGGTCTACACAAATCAAAATTGAGCCATTTTAGCTATAGAATATTACATATATATATATTTTGTACACTAGTAATAGGGTAATAGTTGTTGTATATTTTTTAAATGCATCGATGGGGTATTTGAATATTCATTAGGATAAAAATCTTCATACACATACACACAGCAATATATGTACATAATTTTAATTATAAATACTAAATAGTATATACTTTTGTAATGGGACAACCCGAAGTGGCATTATGAGTCAATTTATTCTTCAAACATAACACAAAGCAACAAAATTAGATTTTTTTGTACATGGAATTTTATGGCCGTTGTCTACTAAATCCAGGTTGCTGATTTCATCCTAATTCTCAATTTTTCTCTTAACAGCTCTTCATAACAACACAGAAGAAACAATATCTCCAACTCTTTTATTGTAAACCATAAGAAACAATATCTCCATTTCTTTTATTCTGTATGGAAATGACAGAGATGGAGATATAGTTTCCGACCCGATTTTGAATTCAACAAGTTGCGAATATATTCTATATTCTAATAGCCTATATAGATAACGAACAAAATTTGTGCTCACCAGAAATGTTTGCCCTGAGTGGGGATTGGACCAGATGCTTGAGCCATGAGGCTTGTCACGAAATTATATCCTTGAACCTGGCACGTGCCCAATTACAAAAGCTATAGCTACGTCGTTAAGTGGAAAAAAGGGTCTCTATCAATGAGATTTTATCTATAGAGAGATTATACTCATTGAATATGAAGTAAAAGCATGGCAAATCTTAGTTCTCAGCACTTTCGAGGACAAGATACAACCAGTAACTTGGTAATTTATATCTTGGTATTGCACTTTCTAAGCACACAGGATGGTATTGTGACACAAGTCACGCGTCACGACACGCATCTAACTGCGTTGCCCGATGTGTCGCGACTGAAGACAAGTCGGGCGATTACCTTACCTAAGGTTTGCTCCGAAGAGGTATAATACATCATTGGTCTTTATGCAAGAAATATAGGTCCAATTTTTTTAATGAGATAACTATTATCATGTGGGGTATCAAATAAAAGAGCTTCATTAGCACAAGTTAAAACAAGTTTTTAATTTTTTTCCATATGTAGGTAATTTTCGGTAAACAATATATTTTATCAATGACTAGCTTCCCCGTAAAGTTTTAACAACTTAGTTTCCGGTTAAAAACACAATTCCAACACAAATACTATAAGGGACCTGAATTTCAGGCAAGCTCGATTTCAGCCCTTATTCTAGTTCTAATCGGTTGTCGGTTTGTCAATTTTGTCGGTAATGAGCCGGCTATCGAATAAAGCTCCATTCGACTCCAATGGGTATTCACGAATTCGAATTTATGCCCGTCGGTCCCATTTTTAGTATAGAAATCTCGAGAAACCAAAGACAATCTCCACTCATCCTCAACTGGATCCGCCGGGATTCGGGTAGACCGATTCACAAACTCGAATCCGAAGGAGTTCGACATATAAATTCGATGGCTAATTCGATATCGCTTCCGACAGGATAAACCTGTCGGGAGTGATATCGAATATATTTTACTAATACATTTTAATAAAATAAGATCACTTTTTTGATATTTTCATTTACCATTTTCCATAATTTGACATAATATATTCACCTAATAGTCAAATGTACCGATTTTACGGGTTTTAAAATTCCCCTAATTATGATTTCCAAAGTTTCAAAATGTAATATTTTATAGTTGGAGATCTTAGTCAGATTACACGCATGGCGCCCTAAATATATTAAATATTTAATACTTGTTACTAATAAATGGCAAATACATTAAATGCGTGAGTACAGGGAGAAATAGAAGAACTTTGAAATCACACACACACATGCATACACACAACCAACAAGGTAATTTTCGAAGCATGCTTCACATAATGAAGCTATAAATTTACTAAATAATTATATACCATAATTAAGTTGATGGATTAAGTTATTTGTATATTATGCAATAAATTATATATTTTGTCAGTCGCCGGTCATAATTAAGCTTTTTTTTACTTCTATCACGAACCACCTATCTAAAAACATGAAACTGACTCTGAAAACTAGCTTGTCTATGTTACCCTATCGGTCACACGAGGTCATTACCGATTTGGTACCGACTGGTGCCATTCGAATTTGTGAATAGGGTTATCGAAGGTAATCCATTCGATTCGGTAGCCGGCTCAAATTCAAGGCAATTTTTCGCGGGAACTTAATTAAAAAATGTCACAGTTTTCTTTTATTATTCTAAATTTGTGTTATTTCAAATAAAGATTTTGTAAAGATGATGTTTTTTTTTATAAATTAGTGTTCGTTTACGCACACGAGTTTGAAATGAGAGTGATGAAACATACTTCTTCACGTTGTAACTTACAAAGTCCTTAACAGCTCCTAGTAAAATAACCAAGTCATGACATGAACTTGTTTCACTATCAACCAAGTATCTCGTCATAATATATATCAAGTAACTTGAGATTGTGACTAAAACTTATATTATTTGTATTTTTCATGAAACTTTAACATATTATTTTGGCAAGTGTGTAATCGTGGCCAATAAAAGAAAAAAAATCTAGACGGCTGCAACTGTCAAATTTATAAACTTTTATTAGTGACTTGATACCGCTAAGGATTTCGATTCACTATTTAAAAAAATCGATTAAAGTTCGATTGTTTTGCGTTTAAAAATTTTCATTTTCAAATAAAAAGAAAATCGTATTTTTTTACAGTTCAAATCAGGGATCAGTCAATAATGCGAGCTATTAAAGAAAGTCTATTATATTTTGCTGGGGTTGAAGTAGCACACATTTATATTTCTAACCTATTTCAAAAAGAATGAGGTTCTTAATTCAACTGTATGTTTTTTTGTTGGCAATATTATAAATTCTAAACCGACCTATCGACTCCATAGATAAAGGAATTTGATGTTCTGTGATAGCTGTGATAGTTTGTAAAAAATTGAATATATTTTTATTTGTTGTTACTAAATGGTGTCATTCCTCCTTCTCGCTTTCGACCTACACTGACTCCCGTATTCCTTTTTCCGGTGGACGTTCATTGTAATCCAAATCATATTAATTATCGTACATCATCCTAGCAAATACTAAGTTATCTTATTCGAATTGTGTAACATTACGTCACTTTAGAGCTTGTTTAAAACAACTAACATACAGAGAGAGGAGCGTGGGAGAGAAGTGTGTGGTTTCATGTTTGTCTTTACGTTGCTCATTTAGCAAACAAATGAATACATTTTGGTTTGCATTTACTTATGAAATGAAATTTATTTGCAAGAATGTAGGTAAATAAGGCCTTAGAAATTAATTACAATTTTCCATTACATTCGATCATTTCTCAAGTGCAAATATTTAATAGTGGATCAAAATGACATAAATAATATTAAATTAGAATTGATAATAGTAGGTATACTATAAATTATGTAAATTACATCAAACATGAATAACTCTGCTGTTTTAAAAGTAGGTACTACAGTAGTAAAAATACAATAACGTGACGAAAATTACACTTTCACGAAAATTACATGCAGCATGAGATAAATCTAAAAATCGGTTTTTCCAAGTCAAAAAAACAATTTCCGATTAATCGATTGATAATCGATATGTCACATGCCGCTTTCAATCAATGGAACCGTTTGGAATGATCAGCTGATACCTTATGGAATGGAAATGTCAAAATTATTCAATATTCGGGAAACCTGAATCGCTAATTCCGCAAACCGTGTGAAATCCTTCGAGATCTCTCTCCTTAGCGAAGATCGCATCGAATCGAATGTAATCTGAATAAGGGTGCAGGAAAATTTCAACACTCGATTCCCGAACTATCTAATACATTCCGAGAGCGACGAGTTACATTTATCGACTTATCAGAGCTTAAAAATCCATCTATGGTTTATTCTATATTTTTGGTATCAGCTGTCAAACTCAGTAATTCAGTCAAACTCACAGAACAGTATTGTCAAACTCGATTCGAACAATTTTCGCCTTCTGTTTGCGTTTTGTATATTTTTATTTTTAATTGGAAATATTGCGGACATGTTCTTCAAAACTTAGTAGTCTCACAGTATCTGCTTTCTGTCAGCCCAATTTTATAATGGAAGTGTCCCACAGTTCTGAGGAAGGTTTCGTTCGCGAATGGGCCCCATGTTCGAACATTTTGAATTTGATCCCTCCGCGAATACAAACTGGACTGTTTTCTAGTGAATTATGCCTTACGTGCGTTGATGCGGTCAACGAGTATATTGCCCTAGGCACCAATGTGGGCTTGGTGTATTGGTACGATAGAAAGAAAGGGAACATTCAGAGGCTGCGATGTGAGGTGAGTTAGAAGTAGTCTGCAAAGCTCAGCATTCTATCATAGGTCCTTGGATATATTACTTTATAATTTGTGGTCATCATCTCTTCTACTCTAGAGCTTCTACATAAAAGCTATTTGTTGATAGGGGGTTAACTATTAAATCGCCAATTAATACAATACAAATTACTTAGGTAAACTTTTTTATTATTTTGTATTTATTTATTCTCTAATTACATCACGAAAATTTATGACATAGTTCTGCTAAACTACATAACAGTTTGTAGGCAGATAATAAACTCAATCACAATAACAATTGCAGGTGATTTACAATTTTATAGCAGATGGAGTGTTTTTTTTTACATGTACAACATATATTTATATTAATAATTTGTGCGATTCTTATCAAATCCGTAGAGTATATTATTGAAAGCACTTTCAATGTATTATTTTCACTAAATAAAACTACTATATAACTATAATATTTATTTAATTAATTCACAAAACCCAATCAGCAATTAAAGATTAATGTTGACACATTTCAACCATTCTATTCAAACTAAAGTTGGACTCATAGGCTCAGTCTACTCTATGCCACAACAAGGTTACATAATAAGTATGCTACAATGGTGCTTAAAATTCTGTTGTATAATGTAGGTAGGTATAGCACTGCATTGTCCAGTTTCTTTGACCTTGTAATACTTGCAACATTTGAGTTAAAGTTTGGCTTAAATTGTGAGGAAATCGATACTTGAATATTATGTTAGCTGCTTCTTAACATTCTATCTAAAACATCCTGTTTATCACCCAACTGTGTAAGAAGGAGGGTCATGTTTTTCGAGTATATGCATGTTTTTATATGATCGCCTACAGCTTAAACGGCTTGACCGATTTTGATGTCCAAGGTGTAGATAGATTTGTCTTCATTCCCTGATGATCCCTCAATATATACTCAACAGCGTACTTAGCGTATCAAAGTCATAAGTTAGACTGCAAAAACTGCTTTTCTGCAGTTGGGTATTTTGTTTTTCTAATATAGATACTCAAAAACTGCTTTTCTGCAGTTGGGTATTTTGTTTTTCTAATATAGATACTTGTCCTGTATATTTCAAATATGTTTATTGGTGAACTACAAACTTCACAATTTTATCAACACCTTTTACCATGATTAAATTTAAAATGACTAAATCAAATCAGCTGTTCCATACACCTTGCCAAAGGTCATTGAACTTTCTATATACAAAAGCTGATTTTTATTGCAATTTAAGGATAGGTCTAATAGTAATAAATTGTTATATTGACCACCTTGAATTGAAGTATGTTTTTGTTCTTTCACTCATCACCTGTATGACCCAGTATGTATATAAAATTCTTTCCTCATTATTTTGTCATAAAAACACCAGGACATATTCATATTATGATTCTATAGGCTTAGGTGCTTCATGGCCTATTCTTAAAATAAATAACAACTAGCCAATATTACAAGTTAAAAACAAAAACAATTATTACACATATTTTTAACCATGAACATGTTGTT
Source organism: Lycia hirtaria (assembly GCA_947563715.1). NCBI lineage: Eukaryota > Metazoa > Arthropoda > Insecta > Lepidoptera > Geometridae > Lycia > Lycia hirtaria. Next base: position 16,415,397 of record OX387384.1, read on the forward strand.
TTTATCACTGGTTTTAAAGTAAATTTATTTTAATTTCATATCATTGGAAGATAAGACATTGTATTATATAAACAACTCTGTCCTCATTCAGTATGTGGAAAAATTAATATAATGACTTCTATAGATATGTACTATATTATGATTTACTTGCATTATTAATAACTGATAACAGTTTCTCCGGTGTGGATTCCCTTTCCCTCATGTAGCTGATTTATAATTTATTTTACATGTGTAAATTAATTACATGTCAAATAAATGATATTGATCAATTAATGACATTATATTGATATAACATTATGTTATATTATAACAAACTAAATAATACAATGAAATAACAGACACAAACACATATACATATTTGTTACAGAAAAAAAGTTGAGATTATTTATTTATATATTTGATGATAGGCAAGCAGTAGAAGCTGATGTGCATATATTCTACACAGCTGTTTTTTTTACTTTTTGCTATTATATAGCAATTAAGTTTTGATACATACTGCATAGGAGTGGATCTCCCTGCTGTCTGCCTTTTCTGTTTCTTGAAAACTAAAATCTTGGAACTTTCAAGGCTAGAGTGAATAGATATTTTCTAGATTTACAAGTTCCGTCCTCGGTTCTTCACCCGCTCCCCACGCTCGCTCTGTCGTTTGTTAATCTGGGGACACGACCGTACCCCCGCCATGTGAGCCAGCGGGTACGGCTGGGACTATCTTTTCTCGTAGTATTTACATACAGAACGAACACTCCGCCTCCAGCCTATTTCGGGTTCGTCACCCGATCCCCGTTTTCGCCCTGTTGTTTGCGAGACAACGGCGTTGTCAGAAGAAACAAGCACTGCGGGCTTCAAACGTTCGAAATCCAATTGACGTCAAAAGCAAGCGATGATCAGTTGACAACTATAATTTGATACATGTGTGCGTGTTATTACAGACGTCAACTTGCGTATGTGTTACTGATTATCGTGTCATTGTATGGAGTGTCTGATGTGTGTGTGTCATGATTTATTATGAACTTAACTTGTAACTTGGACATTATAAATAAATTATTTGTATTTGTGTAACAGTGGGCTACATAAAAATTACTTAAATTAAATTAAATAAAATGATCCAATAATAGTGTACAACAGGATATAGAATATAGGATATGGTAGTAATAAATATTATACAATAGGAACAATAGTAATACAGGAAGTTAATTATACAATATATTTTAAATATAATTATCCTTATAGAAAAATTAAACTTCAATTAGTTGGTGTGTAAACAAGTAAATTTATATCTTAATACTTTAATATTAATGATGTTTTTGACTGACCTTGCCATCATTCATCATCATTTGTTACTAGGCAAGTAATACTTTGTTCCGAAATATTCTTTTAGTGAGTTCTTCAGTCGAATTTTAAATATTGTAATTGAATTTGATTCCCGTATGTCGTCAAGCAGGTTATAAATAAATTGATGTAAGTTCTGTGTCTGGGTGTGTCTATGTATCACATGTATATATTTACAAAAAAAAACGTATATATGTATTCTATCAGCCTTCTAGTTCCATAGTACAAGCTTTGCTTGGTTTGGGCTAGGTGTGTGAAATGCAAATATTTATTTATTTATTTATAATGTATGAGTAATATTACATGTATAGATTAATCATCAGGAATATAACAGGTACCTATGTATATTAAAAGAAAAACAGAATACCCAACTGCAGAAAAGCAGTTTTAAAGTCTAACTTACGATTTCGTTAAACCTTGATACGCTGTTGGGTGTACGTCTTTTGTGAGAAAGTATGCGTAAAATCGCTGTAAAACATTATAAATGCGCATTCTTTAGAATAATTCTAGTGAAATCACTTGTTTATTACTACTAGTTTGTTTGAGGTTACACATTGTTTTTATTTTTGCAAGAGATGTATTATTATTATTACAACAAAATATAGCCTATGGCACTCTGGAAGCGAAGAAGAATCTAGTCTAATGACACACAGCGTATCAAGCGTTACGAAATCGTACTTTAGACTGCGAAAAGTCTATGGAAAAGGTCTTTTCTGCAGTCGTGTATTTTGTTTTTCTTTTAATATATGTAGATACGTTTTGGGGAATGGGTTGGTCGGTTAATAGTACATTGTTACCCCAGGGGTGAAAGTAACTTATTTAGTCCCGAGACGGGGTTTGGCGCACGAACGAAGTGAGGGTGCCAATAGTTCGAGGGACTAAATAAGTCTTTAACCTGAGGTAAACACTGTGCTTTTCATTACGAATACAAGGAAAGTCCATCCTCGGCCACACCGTCGCTTAACATCAGGCGAGTTTGTGGTCAATCGTAGATCAATCTTCTATAAAAATAAAAATAAAAGTAAAAATAAAAACACGAATTAGCTACAGAAAAAATGAGTAAATTTTATTTTACATAGATCAAAAACTTTGGTACGATAATATTATTTAAAGTTTATAAAATATATATTCTTTAATCAATACTTATCTTTATGTTATTTCAATTTTACATCGCGCTGTAATTGAGTGGCTTTAAAGAAAGTTGGACATGGCTCAATAGAAACGTGAAAATAGAACTTTTTTTTTTTATTTGACAGCTGGCAGTTGAAAGCGATTCTCCCTAGGGCTGAAAGTATTACTTTCAACCCGCTTCTCAGGCAACTTCAGACCTACTTTCAGAGTATGAGTAATGAAAAACAGATTATTTATTTGTCCGTTGCAGGCGTCAAACTCGCCCATTACATTTGTGAAGATAGTTAGCACGGTGGACTTCATGGTGGGCGCCGGGAACGCGGCGGGACAGGTCACCGTCTTCCAGATACCCAAGGAGCACCCCGACAATATACCGGATAACTTCAAACCTAAAGTCGAGCCCAAAGTAGAGAGGTGAGCCCTACTTTACTACATTTTTAGCCGACTGCCCAAGAAGGACGGTTATGTTTTCGAGTGTGTGTGTGGGTATATAGGTATGTATGTATTTATATTATCTATTACAGCCTAAACGACTTGACCAATTTTGATGTGCGTGTGTTTTCACATCCTGAGTGTCATAGGATATATTTTTTTGTAACAATAATACAACTTGCGAAAATAAGAAATGTGCTTTTACCGCAACATTTTTTTCAACGGTTTTTTTCCCTAACAAATAACAACAAAAACACAACACAAATATGATGTTAAAGAAATTCTTATAAATTATATAGTAGTTACGTATAATTTCTCACAAAAATCGTGGTTTTTGACTGGCCTTGTGGCTCAGTTGGTAGTGTGTTTACGTCTACCTGCTGAACTGAAAGGTCGTGGGTTCGATCCCCACCCAGGGCAAACATTTGTGTGATGAGCATGGATGTTTGTTCTGTGTCTGGATGTTTCTATGTATCATATGTATATATTTACAAAAAAAAAAAGTATATATGTATTCTATCAGCCATCTAGTTCCATAGTACAAGCTTTGCTTAGTTTGAGCTAGATGGTGTTGTGTGAAATGTCCACAAATATTTATTATTATTTATTATTATTATTTTTATATCGAAAAATGGTGACAGCAGACCGAAGGGTTCTGGCGTTATCTTTCTTTTTTTCAAAGCTTCTTTTAGAAACATCACATTGGATGAAACAAGTGTAGCTTTAAACCACGCGTACCTCATACTTAGACGCCATAATAGGGCCTTCTTAATATTTTTTTATTTATTTACAATTTCTCAAAAATTTACAGTTATATTTATATTTTATATTTAATTATTTTATTTATTTGTTCCAGGTATACAATAGGAGAACTGCACAAAGCCCAGATAACAGCTATTGAATGGTCCAAAAATGGAATGAGACTGTTTTCAGGAGATAAAAATGGTGTCATCATTATGACTGAAATTGACTTTTACATGGTAAGTATAGATAACAAGAACAAGTAGGTATATGAATATAAAAGTTTGACTCCTTATAGTTTCGCAATGTCCGTCCGTCTGTCCTTTCATCTGTCAGTTCGTTTGTCCGTGGCTTAGCTCAAAAACTATAATAAAGTAACTATAAATATTTGATATTTTTGAGTGTTTTACACGCTCAAGTATCTACAAATTTATAGACAATTCAAAAGTTCCGACGTCCGACGGGACTTGAACCCGCATTATCCTGATCTGAACCTGGGAGTCTTCCCCATTTTGGTCACGGAGGTGTCACGTGGGATGGCCGAAACTTTCGAATGTTATTTTGCTTAAACCAATCAAGCGTTAATGACGCCACCCTTAACACACGCTTCATAATATATTAATTAAAATAAAAAAAATATAGTATATTACACTTGAGTGGAGATGAATCTAATGACAATTCGCACATCAAAATCGGTCGAGGCGTTTAGGCTGTAGGCGGTCATTAAAAATGTACATACATAATTTACGTAAATACTCGAAAAACATAACCCTCCTTGTTACGCAGTCGGATAAAAACGACGCAGCGCATATTGGAACACATGTATTTGTAACTCGACAAAAACATAACCTTACTTGTTATGTTACGCAATCGGATAAAAACGACGGAGTGCATATTGGATTGGAACACATGTATTTGTAACTCGACACCTTATTTACTTCTTTATCTAAATTATAATCGCTATTAGTTAATGTGTGACTCGTTAGTCACACTCAATGATAAGAACGCTACATTTATTTTTACCATTCATCGTTCCGTTACCGGCAGCTTTGTTATCGGGTTGCTGCAGACATCTGCGGGCTTATTTTGCTATGACTCGTTGAAATATTTACAATATATTATAATTTTTTTTCGTTACTACAAAATGTGACCAAAGTCTTTAAGGTTCTGTAGTAAACGAGAAGTATATTTATTTCGCCATGTCCGTCTGTTTGTCTGTCTGTCCGTCCGCGGCTTTGCTCAAAAATTACTTCTACTAGAAAGCAGTAATTTCTCATGAACATATATATTCATAACACCAAGAAAACCGTAGATTTTTTTTTTATGTTTTGGAGTACCTCCCCCACATCTAAAGTGAGGATGAATTATTTTTCTCATCTACACAATTGCCCCCCCCCCCATCCCCTCTCTACCGGCAATAGGCTTGTTGCCACTAATAACAAATTGCTTGGTTTATAGTTTCTAATTATAAATGAAGAGACGTAGATAAGAAAAAACAGTGTATTTCTCATAAAAGTTAATAAATATAATAATAATAATGCAGCTTGAGCCCCGCCCCGCTGCCGGCGGCACCCTAGGTTTAAGTTTTTTATAATATTTATATTTTTGTATTTCTATTGTAAAAAACTTAGATTTAAGATTTAAAATTAATAAAGTGTATAATAATAGAATCTCGTGAAGGCTGAGAAGGACAAGCTCAGCAAGTACCTTGACTTGGCTCACGAGATAACCGCCATGTGGGATGTTGATTCGACGATCATTGTTCCGATAGTCGTATCGGTAAACGGTTTAATTGCGAAGAGCCTCGACCAACATCTCAAGAAGCTCTCGCTTGATAGTTGGATCAAGGGTCGGATACAAGAGGCAGTCATCCTAGACACGGCGCGCATTGTCAGGAGATTCCTCAGCTTGTAGCCCTTACCGTCGACAGCTTGAGCCTTGCCCCGCTGCCGGCGGCACACTAGTTTTAAGTTTTTTACAATATTTATGTTATTTTTATATGTTTATATTTGTATTGTAAAAAAATTAAAATTAAGAATCGAATTAAATAAATGTGAATAATAATAATATGTTTAATATTAATAGAGAATAAATTCGTAAAAAATAAGCATTAAGTCACATGATAGCGAACACCAATCAGAAAGTGTTACGTCACGCGCCGCAATTTGTTGTTGACGTTTTCCTACAACAGAGCAGGTTACTATGGTTACTCTGTATTGTTTTGAAACTTGAGACAGATGTAAATAGTTTGATTCTTCTTCTTCTTTTTTGTATTGGACCCGCATTAAAGCATTTGCCAGTGTCAAGTATTAGGATTTTTTCAAGTTTCTTGAATAAAACAAGTTGTAAATGTTCTAGTCACAATCTAAATCACGTATACAGTCATTTTATTCGCATGGATTTCGCATACTGTGACGTCATTCAAGACGCTATGACACTATTCATCTTTTTCAAGGGAAACCTAAATTGTTTTTTGAAATACAAAATATGTAATGTAAATATTACTTTTTCTTAAAAAAAAATTTTTGGGATAAAATAGATATTAAAGTATATAATTAACCAAGTTTTCAAATTTAGCCAACTAGCCTATTGTCCCTCCCTCTCTCTCAACCGGCTATACGATTGACTTTGTAGATGTGAGAAACTTCATGCTAGTAGCATATATGATAAATTTAAAAAGAAAACTATCACGGCTAATTAGACTTTACAAGTTAACGAGTAATAGTCGATCAACTTAAAAAAAGTACTTAGAAAAGTAAGGAATGATAATAAGTGCAAATTTATTTCAAACTAGCATTAATTATTTATTATTTTATATTTCCAATATATTATTTTTATATTTTTATCGGGAGCTCAAAATTAACGCGAACCACGGTAAATATACCGTTATTAATAATAGTGCTTTAATTATTTAACTCGTTTCATAGTATGAAACAGGTGTTCTGTTTTAAGTTCAAGAAGTTCATTAGTTCATGATTCAAGTTAATGTACTTGTAATGTAATTGTCAGCACCTGTGCAAGTCTCTGGAGATAGTGAACGAAGGGCACGAGATAGTGCAGCTGAGCTACCACCAGAACACGCTGCTGGTCTCCAGCCTGTACCGCAGCATCCTGTGCGAGCGGCGCGACGGCAGGTGGCTCGTCAACCAGATCGGGAAACGGGAGCGGAAGAGGTTTGTGATAACGTTGGCCCTTCGGGTGGTACGATTATAATCAAGACTATGTGGCTACAAAAGACAATGGACAGTTTACGCCTTCTGCCAGTCTTGGACTCCTCACCAGCTCCCCGCGCACGCCCTGTCCTTTGTTAATATTATTACACACAGAACGGACACTCCGTCTCCCACTAATCTCGGGTTCCTCACCCGCTCCCTGTTCTCGCCTTGTGATTTGCCAGACTTTGGCGGCACAGTGCATTTATTTGTCAGTCGAGATAAGGGGTTTGAGCTTCAAGCTTTCGAATTCCAATTGAAGTAAAAATAATGTGTGTGCTTAATAAAACATGACTGACATGCAAACTTCATCAAAGCGTTAATAATACGAAATAGGAGTGATATGTTGATTATATCTCTCGCTCCCTTAGTCGAGTCGAGACGACTTTACCCGAACGAGTGTTACATTCTTGAACGTGACGGTTTAGTTTCATTCAATACCCACAAAATAAAGTCCTCACCGCGCCTAATTGATTTTTCACTTCAAAATAAAGTGCTCAGTGTGCCTAAAGAAGTTTTCCCCTTCAAAATAAAGTGCTCAACGTGCTTAAAGAAGTTTTTCCCTTCAAAATAAAGTGCTCAAAGCGCTTAAAGAAGTTTTCCCTTCAAAATAAAGTGCTCAACGCGCTTAAAGAAGTTTTTCCCTTCAAAATAAAGTTCTCAACGTGCTTAAAGAAGTTCAGATTCAGATTCAGATTTATTTATTGTTCAACTGTGTAACATTCATTTAGATCTTACTTAATAATACATAACTAAAGTATCAACTTGGTGGTGGTTAACAAAATAGTTAGCATGCGTAAATAAATTTTCACTTGTAAAACTGTTATTCCAGTTTGTGCGCTCTCGGCGCCACATTCCAACACTCGTACGCGGCGGGCGGTGCCGCCAACGTGTACTGCGCGCGTCCCGGCCTGCGCCTCTGGAGAGCCGACACCAACGGAGAGGTGCTGCAGACTTTACTCTTCAAGGTAAACCGATCCCCTTTCTCCATTCATATCCTATGCGATATGAGCTTCCTATATATAATATACTCATGTATAAAAAAAGACTTTCAAGCCTTACAAAAATAGCTTTTTGAAAAAAAAATAGGGCATTGAACTCTTCTCCTGTAAATTTTTACTAATGGTAGATAAGGAAAACAAGCACTGAGGCAACGAAATACTAAAAACTTTTCAAAAGCGAAAAAGCTTGTGTAAATTTAAAAAAAAGGGATAATAATATTTTAAGAGCTTGCTTAATGCTTCTCCCCCATTGTTGGCAGGAAGCGATCTGTAACCCGGTGACGGTGGCGGAGGTTCTGAACCCGGCGGGCGCGCGGCACTCCCAGTACCAGCATGAGCACCAGCTGGGCCCGCTGTACGTGTTCCAGGAGCGGCTGCTGGTTGCGCACGACGACCACTGCCTCTACATCCTGGAGCCGCGCTCGCTGCAGGCGCTCGCTGTGCTCGACCAGCTCCGGAGGTAACATTGCCAGTACCAGCGCCAGGAGGAGGGAGTAAGACCCAGGGGGCGCAACCCTAACAAAATAGGCCGATTAAGTGTGAAAATTACAGACATAATCACGACGTAATACACCAAGCTGAAGATCGATAAAGATGGAAGCAGCTTTGTTAATTTCTGCTACACCAAGGTATATCACTCAGTAGTGAGCAATCGAACGGAGGAAGCTATGTATTGATGACTGCCAGCTGCTTCCGATCCTGCCTTCCACAGACCAGCAAAGTTGTGGAAAATTGTCTCTCTACGGAAAGTTTTTCCACCGAGCTTCAACAAAGAACTTTTTAAATCCCACGGGTATCCATAAATACCTCACAGGGATCACAAAGTATTAGCGACATGTTTTTTTTTATTATTTAGAGATTGTAACTCTCTACGTTCTTTCGCTCCTTGATGTCACTGCAAGTGCGCTACCCTCGTTACTCTGTGATATTACTTTTTTTCGCCCAGGAGCATCTGTGAAAACTTAGACCTTTAATCCGAAACACGGATATTTGCACTCAACTGCTTGGCGTTTGCATTATCTGGTAAAGGTTTCCCAGGAAGACTCTGCAAAAGAGTAATCGGACCGTTTTCTGTTGCAGGGTGGTGTCGGTGTCTGTGAATAAGGACGAGATCTTCGTGCTGGAAGGTCCTCGGTCGCTAATCCGGCTCGCACATGCGCCCGAGCCAGCCGCGCTCGCACCAGGTCGGTTCGCTAAAACCCCTTAGTACCAAAATATACCAAAGAACAGTTTCCATCAAAACTGTCAAATGGACAGTGAAAAAAATCTACTATTTGTCAAGAAAAATCACACTATTATTCTTCAATTTACCATTTACACTGAAATTGGTAGTCAGCTAAAACATAATACGGCAGGTTCATTTTCCTATAGGTCCTGCCGCCTATTCGCAACTTGTCGGATACGGAATCGGATCGGAAACGATATCTCCGTCTCTGTCATTCTGTATGAAAATGACAGAGATGGAGACATAGTTTCCGACTCGATTCCGAATTTGGCAAATTGTGAATTGGGTTCCCAATAGTTACGTCGCGCTATGAAGTCCGTATGGTCTCTAAACTGCCTATGTCATAATGGTGTATCATTATGCCAATCATATACATTCTATTGACTTTGACAGCACACTTGAGGCCCTGTGTGTGATTTTGTCTTTAGTTAACACTTGCGAAAAGCTGCTTTTGGTCAGAAATCTTTCCTTTTTGTCAGAAGCCTTTACTTTTTACCTCAATATGTTGCAGGCACACTGATCTAACAGGATCATTGAAATCTAACACACAATAGTTTCTGCTAAATTATCCGTAACATAGAGCATTGATGTATAAAATAAGAATTAACAGTACTGAATCGCAGACGACGAGATTGTGTCAATTTTTCAAATCGTCGCAATATAGACTGAATTTTGGACGTATAAATGACTAAAATTATTGTATTCGCTAGTGTTTTGCTACTCTAGTTTCGTACTTTATATTTTATCTTTCTCTTCTTACTAGTATGCTCTGTAAGAAGGTAGAATATGACATAAATATTCTATTATTACGATTATAAATATTACCTCTATTTTGACCAGACATAGAGAATAAGCCAACGTTAGTTCCGCTTTAGACCATAAGCGGAAACTTTGTTGTTTAAAAAAATAATTCCTTTAAATAAGTTGTTTTTTTTTTTTTGATTACCTTTGGTAATATCACTTGTTACAATTTTTATTTTTTTAAATTAGTAAATCTATAATGGATTTAATACGATCAATTTGATATGATGCAAATTTTTATTAGTAGGATGGATTTTCCATTCTCTATAGCTCGAACATAAAGAATGAGGGTATATTTTTAAATGTTCGTACAACATTTAATTAATTTATTGGAAATTTATTGACGCGCGTTTTGAGAGACGCTTTGCGCTTTGACTAATGACAGTTTTAAATAGAGAAATATGTTTGGCGCAAGCTCTAAGTTGGACCCACCATACAGAGTCCGTTGGACTCAGCAGGACATTCTCAAGTTTAGTCACACTTCGACTATTGTTGTGAATGCTCGCGCAATCTTGCGTCAACGGTAATTTCACAATGTGGATATGAAATTATTTAGATTACTCAAAAAATTAAATAATGTCACACTCACATAGGTACCTAGGTATAACTAAACGCATTATTTTGATGATTGTATAGAGAATATGCATAATTATTTTTTTTGGTAATGAAAAGGCCAACCATGAATAGATCCATTCCACAAAAACAAAATTGATATATTTTTAAAAATAAGAAAGTTAGAATCATTTTAATTACATGTTAGAAAGCACACCATCACAAACTATGACGTCATGGTTCATGTTCGCTATACTAATTCTATACAAACTGTTATCGCGAGAGAGGGACAGAGCATCCCTCCCGTAAAGCTTTAAATATTTATATCTGGAAAGTTTATTGATAGATAGTTTTTTATATGTATAACATTTTAGTACATAACGACAAAGTTCCTTAAAAAGATTTAAAAAAAAATTGTATGTTATCAATTGAAACTATTATTCATATGAACAAAACTTCATGCATATTCCCTATTATCAGGCCTAAGTGCTTAGATTGCTATATAAGCGCGTCACACGTCTCCCTCTGTGTGAAACTGTCATCGGCATGAACGCGTCGTCTTGCTTCAAGTATGTAACAGTACCTTAAGTACATACATATATAGTTTTAAGTAGGTATTAGTATTTTCGCTTGTATAACCACAGGGTGCATTAGGTTGTTAACTCACTTGTTAAACTCATATTTGGGTATGAAGTGACTCAGGTGCTACTTTACAATATCAACGTTGTATTTAAATATATTTGTTAAGTTTTGTAGTATTTAGACTTAACCAAAATTTATAGGAGAAATCCGGACAAGACATTGTATATATTAATAATGTCTTCCTTTGAACAATATTTCAAGCCATTTGGTATTCATTTTGAAGGTTTTAAATAAATAAATAAATAAATTGATAAATACTAATTAATATAAATACTACTAATTACATATATCAATTTCGTCTATTTCTGCATCCATACTTGACGTGTAGGTAGGAATTCGATGAAGGACATAGTAATAAATTTTAATTTTTGACCATTATTGAGTTGTCCCCGTAGCACTCGTCGGAAACTCCATACAATAGCACGCTAGTCAGGGACACTCGCAAGTTGATCTGTGTGTATAGCGCAAATACGTATGAAGTTAGGGTCTTCATCTATTTGCCGCTCGTTTGTGTCTTCAATCGGGATTTGTGCGGCATGTAGGCCGTGTGCCATGTAGGCAAACTCCGGCAAACGTCAGGGTGTACACGGGATTCTTTATCAACTAAAACCTTCAAAATAAATATCTAGTTTTAATATTGCATGTCGATTAGTATGTACTATAGTAGTAGTTTGTCCGTCCGTTTGTTGTACAGTATTTTTTTAAATTAGGATTGTGATTTTTGCACTAGTTATCTCCTGTAGATACCGCATAATTATTTTCATGCATTATATTCTCTACTGGAGTCTGTATTCTCAGAAAAGCACATTTTTTGTATTTTCAAACTAGAGTAAGCTAGTTTCTCTCAAGTATGCGTACTTACTTTATCATAAATCACATACTTGTTTATCATTAGACAGGATGTCAATCAAAAAACACAAAAACTCGAAGCAAACGCGATAGCTATGAAATAAGCGTTCTCATTGGTTGTCACGAGGATACGACTAGCAATTCACCAATGAGATAGTTTTTTTTATCTATCAGTTATATATATTTACAATTTAAAAATAAACATATAGTACATAAAAATAAAATAACAATAATAAGAGTTATTTGTCTATTTTGACCGATGTTTGTATTGTATGGGGTATCTATATGGTGATAGTTATATATCGATGTTCAGTATACAGTTTTTATATAATTATATAAGATTAGAGCTTTCAAGCTAGCATGAGCACATTCTCCTATTTTCTTTGTGCCATTCCACATTTTTTTCATAATAACTTGGCAATTAAATCGAAATAGTCAGTAGATAATCATTTGAATCAAAATAGTTCTCAATATTCTGTAATAGACTAAAATACTTTTTAAATAAAAAGTAAGGGTCACTCACGTCTGTTTTGAGTGGAAATATCCGCTTCTAGTTAAGGCGGTGTTCCGTTGAAAAAGACCGCCGTATGCGGTTGAAACTATATTCGGATATTTTGAGTTAATCAGAGTAAGCCAGAGTAAAAGTATTACATAATATTGTTTTTTTTTTTAAGGGTGAAAACCACATTATTTTCCATAATACTGTTTTCATGAAAATGACGTTCGCATATTTAAAGAAATAATATTAGTATATTCAGTATTTTTTTTTTCATAAAAATGGTTCGCGCGTGAGCAAGACGGCTACAGCGTCCACCTACAATAAAAAAAAAACTTGCACATGTATCTCAACGAGAGATTATCTTTTTATTTACATCATTAATGGTAGCGTTAGTCAGTCATTCATATTGACGGCCGTTCAGAGAGCCTTTACTAAACCAAATAAGGACCAATGTATTAACGTACTTAAGTTGTTTGTATGAAAATATTCTCTATTCACAAACGTTCGATAAGTCTGTCTCTGTCTAAATTTTTGGAACGAAGTACCTCATCATGTTCTGTGATGAGAGCTAAGTAAAAAAAAAAATCTTTATGTCACGAAAGTATTGGTGACAAATAGGCTGATGTAGTCAAAGACTTGACAAAGGTTTTGTCTGTTTCTTTTGTTATTTGTACTTATTATTCTTACTTTGTTTTGTTTTCGGCTGCGTGAAATGGACAATTTTAGATAACTCCCTGAGTTATATTTGGTTTGCGTCATTTGTTTTATTTTAATGCGCAGAATACTTGACTGACTGGATTATATGCATTTGCATTTTACATCATTTTCAGCGATCATTGCATATTTGGTCTGAAATTTAGTGATCATGGATATTTTCGCTGAATTTACTACATTTTTCGGTAGATTACCCTATAAGTGTAAAATGATGTCTTACAATTTTTTTTGTTTATACTTAAACTAAAAAATATTAAATTAAAAAAATTTTAAATAATTGTTTCGCTTAATTGTATTGAGTATTAATATTATTATATACTATAATTTGTAGTCTACAAGGTTGTTAAATTTTGAACGAATACGTAATTTACTGATTTAATGCTGGTTTAGAAGTAAAAAAATAAATATGGCACTTTTTACTTTTCTAAAATTCTAAATGATGAATTTTAGAAAAGTAAAAAGTGCCATATTTATTTTTGTTGCATATTTTAACAATTTTCATGCATATTTTACCCATTTTTCATGCATATTTCAAACTTTTTATGTTGCATATAATCCGGTCTCTAATGATATGTATCTTCTTCTTTTTTGTATTGGACCCGCATTAAAGCATTTGCCAGTGTCAAGTATTAGGATTTTTTCAAGTTTCTTGAATAAAACAAGTTGTAAATGTTCTAGTCACAATCTTAGTCACGTATACAGTCAATTTATAAGTCGAGTCCTGCTTCAGTAAAGTGGTGGCGACTTTACTAGAAGCTTCTATGGAGTTTTGCCGACAGCGTAAAATCACACGTTTTACTGCTTTATTTCACTTGCCCACACTCAGGCACTTTATCGAACACTTAATGAATAAAACACCACCATTTTTATAGCAGTAATGTTCAAAATAACACAAGTTTACGAAAATAAAACAAAGCAACAACACGTTACTAAGACGTTCCCGCCAAAACTCCCGTAGTAGCTCTCATCTCTTCTTCTTTTTCGTATTGGACCCGCATTAAAGCATTTGCCAGTGTCAAGTAGTATTAGGATTTTTTCAAGTTTCTTGAATAAAACAAGTTATATAGTGTTCTAGTCACAGTCTAAGTCACGTAAACAGTCATTTTCAAATTTAAGTCTTGCCTCAGTAAAGTGATGGCGACTTTACTAGAAGCTTCTATGGAGTTTTGCTGACAACGTAAAATCATACGTTTTACTGCTTTATTTCACTTGCCCACACTCACGCACTTTATCGAACACTTAATGAATAAAACACCACCATTTTTATAGCATTAATGTTCAAAATAACACAAGTTTAGGAAAATAAAACAAAGCAACAACACGTTACTAAGACGTTCCCGCCAAAACTCAAATGATATGTATCACTAGATCACTACGTAGGAAGTCAGAAATGCAAAAGCGAGACAGCATGCTTTATGCTAAAACAGACTCATTGAATGTTTTTGAATAGATTTTTCTTCTTTTGTAATCCAAATTTTTTAAGAATAGTTTTAACTGTTTTTTAGTTTTATTTTGTGACTTTATTAATATTTTTTCCAATAAGTACTTTAAATTGGCTTTTTAGACATTCCAAAATTTTTTATGTTGTGACTTTTGTTGATTTAGCTTTTTGGCTATAGTAATATATCGTGTATGCCAGGTCTGGTAGTATTAAATATTTATATTAGGTGACACATAAAGGATATGCTAAGCCGAAAGTGAATTATTATACTTATCGTTATTAACAATTTTTACCCTTACTCGTGCTCTTACTTTTGAAATTGTTAAAAAGCGACTAATTAATATATAATTGTAAATTTTGTACGTATTTCTTTATATTTCTTTGTGTGCAAATTACAGTTTTACGACCAAGTGACTTTATAGCTACGTTAAGAGTCTCTACACTCTTCCCACAGTAAAAGTTGTTCACAATGGATAATAACGAGAGCACAATGAGCTCCTTTCGGCTTTGTACCCTTTCTGTGTTATATGTTTTTCCATTAACTATAATATACATTCGCTTGTTATTTGAATAGCTTAATGACAAGAATCACGTGTCTACGTCTTTTTTCTTCTACTTGACTTCTTTTTAACCGACTTTAAAAAAGGAGGAGGTTCTCAATGCGACTGTTTTTTTTGTGTTTGTTACGCGATTAATTCGCCAAATATGAATTGATTTTGATGATTCTTTTTTGTTTGGTCTACTTCAGAGGTGGTCCCTTATAAATTTTATCAAAATGTACAGGTACAGTACTCTGATTTAAGGAAAAATATGTCATCCAGGTAAACGAAATTGTGTATTTCGAAGTCTCTAGGGGGGGGCAGCTGCCCCCCCCCCCCCCCCCCCTAGAGATTAAAAAAATGTAGCAACTGCAAAGCAATCAAAGTCCTAAGGCCGTGCAATTGTACCTGTACCTACAATTCATATTTTTCTCATCCTCCATAATATTAACTTGCCCCCCCCCCCCCCC
Organism: Lycia hirtaria; assembly: GCA_947563715.1. NCBI lineage: Eukaryota > Metazoa > Arthropoda > Insecta > Lepidoptera > Geometridae > Lycia > Lycia hirtaria. The sequence goes on from OX387384.1 coordinate 16,430,975, forward strand.
CCCTTCCCCCTGGGCCATGGGCTGGCGACGCCCTTGTATGTATTTTTAAATGTCATGACTGTCTGTCATCCCTTGAATTCTTGCACTTAGCTCGTAACCCTATTGTGCCTATTGTGTATTGTTAGTTGCCGTTTTATGAAGAACCAAGAACTAACTTTTGTGCTAAAAATGTTACAACTCCCTGACCCGCTCAATATACAACGATAAAACACATTTAACACACAAAATACTTATTGATTTTTTTTTCAAGCGAATGTATTTATACTGTCCTCGGAACTAGATGTCCGCGCCTTAGTATGCCTGAGGGGGGAGTGACAGAGAGGAAGGGCTAACCTCTCATACCTAAGGGACTCATTCAGGGGTATAAGGGGTTCGCGCGATCAAATTAAACATATGCTAATTTAAATGTATATTAGAGTATAGATTTATTGTATTGTGATCACGTGCGTTTTGTTCGATATCAAGCGCGGTAATCTGTTAAAAAAAATATGAAACGTGGCAAAAAAAACCGGACAAGTTCGAGTCAGACTCGCCCACCGAGGGTTCCGTACAAACTAGTAGATAAAAGGTTTTTTTTATATTTTCCTTCATAAACCGAAATATATACATCAAAAAATATTTAAAAACCTGTTTTAGCTTGTGCTAATGAAGCTCATTCATATGATACAGTCTGTGTGTACGGAGAACGGACTAGCAAACAGTTAAAGTAAAAATTCGTGACTTGGAGTGGGTTCGTCAGATTGGGTAAATAGATCTGCCACATTAGTTCTCTTTCCGAACAGATTGTAGCCACAGTGATAGCGGCGGACATTAAATCGTGTGCCTTGTACGTCGCGTCGCCCTTTCACTTTATAAATAGTACCATACATTATGATGTTTGTTTTTGTGCGTAACGCTACGGTCATCGCAGGACGCGTCAAAAGCGCTCTAAGGAGCGGCCATTTACTTCCGTATAAACTATAGTTTCATGTATTGTAGTATGTGTGTGTCTGTACCAGCATGGCCATTGTACTTATATGAATATACGTTTTGACTAATTATTTTCGCATTTTTATTTTGTTTCCGTTTCACACCTTCCGCTTCATTTGCGCTTCGTATATTTGTATTGAGCAATGGCTCTGTTACAGGCAACTAGATTAAACGTAAGTATGTATTTTTATTTACTGTTTTAAATATAAGTTATATAATATACTAGATGTAATGATGTAGTAGAAGATACAGATAGATACGGAAAACTTGTTCAACTTCCGTTATATCAGGAGTTATACAGGGTTACTTATGATAAGCCAGTTGTCATAAGGCGCAACGGTACACATGCGGCGGGAAATTCAAACATCAAACAGTTTTTGTGGCTTTTTACCCAGCTCGGTTATTGCAATTTAAGATTATTCTTTATATTTTTACATCAAATTAACTATCAATAATGCACCTCGTTGCTTACATATCCTGGGAAGTTACTTGATTTACTAAGAATGGGTTACTAGGTTAATATGTTACTTGATGTATTAGACTATTAGTGGTAAACAGAATGACATCATAATATAAATAATAATTTTAGATTGTCGCAAATATTATGAATAATTACAAAAAATACATGACTTACTCGTAGCTACAAGGACAAAAAAACTGTTTGTAATTTGAATTTCCCGTCGCATGCGTGACGTACCTTAATGACTTTAGTTTTCCAAAAACCACAGAGCAAAAGTATGTAAATGTAATTTTTATCTAAGTTGCGAAAAAAATATCTGTTGTTTCATACATAAAGTTGACTGACGCTTGGCAAAATTTAAGATCAAGGCCCCTAAGATCTCTATGTACTTAGATGGGTAACCCAGAATGACCTGTGGCCCACCCCTATACGCACATGATGATGATGGAATTTTATATAGAATTTTGCAGCATTAACAGCATTGGGTGAGATCTTTGCCCAGTTGTAAGACAGTACAGGTTAAATAATAAAAGCTTAAATTTTATACAGCTTCTTCATTTAGGTCTTCTAAAGTGGTCTTAGCTATGCGTGTTATATTTTAGGGTGTCCGCACACGGGCCACTGGCCACAGCCACAAACGCCGCCGCCGTTTGTAGCGAGTGGCGACCACCGGCGTTTACCGTGTGCAGCAGGTCTGTATAAAATGTATGAAAACTACAGGAAATACGCCGGTGGCGGCGTTTTGTGGTTGTGGCCAGTGGCCCGTGTGCGGGCACCCTAAGTAGATACTTACACTGTCTCATGCACAAGCGGTGACGCGATGCGGGAGTGAGTCGTTGACAGTCGGTCGTACAGGAGCCATACCACAAGCGTTCAAGCAGCCTTATTCCAATATTACTCTGACGTTTGTCTCTCTTTCTACAGTTGAGAGAGCAACATAGAGGTCAAAGTAATATTGGAATAACATTGCTATTAAGATTGTGGTAACCCCCCTGGTTGTACGCACGCCTGCACGTGACGCTTGATGTGGGAATGAGCCAGTGTGTGTGATAGTGTCAGTGTTGTGTCTGTTCAGAGACCACAGTGGTACAGGCAGGTACAGTAGTCTCTATGCTACTTGCTGTCTGTAAGTGAATCAATCGTGTTTTGATATCGTTGACGACAGAGGACGAGGATGTGATGAGCAAGTCCCTGTCGACGCTGCAGCACGCGGCGAGTGCTCTCCGCGACCACACGGCGCCGTACATCGCGCGTGCGCTGCATCCCATCGCTCTGTTCACGCAGAACGATCTCGATTACACGGTCACCGAGTGAGTATATATTGAAAGTCCGTAGTCCGACCGTCGTCCGTCTCGCTCGCGCATATTTTCTATTTTTAAGATATAAAATGACTGTATGAACTTATAAAAAGATCGTCGTTTGTAAAACTAGAAAACAACATCACAAATATTCGACAACAATTTGATCCAAGTTAATTTTCATAGGATAAAAATCATTTTTAGAATTATTAACGCAAAAATGATTTTTATGTATGAAAATTAACTTTGATCAAAGTATGCGCGAACGTGACAAGCGATGGTCGTACTACGGACTCTTAATATTAAGTCACGTTTTCAATAACCTACACACAAAACACGCTTCTCAATGTATTAAGGTATGGCCGTATTAAGGTATGAAAAATAATTAGGTAGTATAGTTTAAAAAACTGAAAAATAAACCGACTTCAAAATACGCAATTCGTTTACATGGATGATATTTTATGTCTTATAAAGACTAAAAGTAGAATAGAAACTAGCCTATGTGTTAATCTAGGGTGTCAGCTACTTTCATACCAAATTTCGTCAGAATCGGTTTAGCCGTTTGAGCGTAAAGAATTAACAAACATACAAACAAAAGCTCAAACTTTCGCCTTTATAATATTGGTGTGATATACGCTATAAATCCGTTTAAAGTTGTTTAATTTCATTACAATCGGTTCTGCCATTTGCTCGTAAAAAGGTAACAAAAGAAATAGAGAGACACACAGAAGTTACTTTCGCTTCTAATTTTTTGCCAAACAATCTATAATAATAATAAATGTGTGGGGGGTGTATGTTTTTTGTGAGAGAGTGTGTGTGTGTGTATGTGCACAGGGGGAGGAAGTGTGTGATATATATTTTTTTTTTATTTTTTTTTAGATTTTACATTAGGTAGTTTATAAATCAGTATGTACTTAAAAATATTAGGTTACAAGCAAAAAGACTAAATTATACATATATAAAGAAAAAAAAGGAAGAGGGGTAATTTGCAAAGTTAACTGCTTGAAGGAGACAAAAAATACAAATATAAAAGTAACTTTGTAACATATTAAGGGTTTTTTTTTTTTTTTTTAGCAATACATATGATTTTTTATGATGAATTTTCAGTATACCTTGGCTTATGTAGAACATCTAGTAAATAAATATTCGCGTATACAATTAAGTATGTCATTTCATTAAATAAAAGTTTTAATTTACCCCAAATTACCATTTAGTCGTTGAGTAGATAGGTACATGACTGAGCACTAACTCCTAACTAGGTTGCCCTGTATTTAGGAGATATTAGTATTAATATTAATGTTATTATTAGATATTAGTATTAATGTTATTATTAGATATTAGTATTAATGTTATTATTAGATATTAGTATTAATGTTATTATTAGATATTAGTATTAATGTTTGATTTTTATCCCCCAGCGCCGAAGAATGTTTCGAACTACCCCCCATAAAGCAACTTCCCACCAACCTGCCCGGCAACGTGTTAGAATCCATCGTAAATGAGTTCAAAGATACAACAAACGACGTCAGCGAGAAATCCGAGGAAATAAAGAAGAAACTGAAGCTTTACAACAGCATAATGGAGAAGAAATACGACGAGGAGCTGATCCATTCTAGAAGTAGGAGTAGGAGGAGGGAAGGGGGCAGCGGGGCGAGTACGCCCCGGGTTGCCACCCCGGTTAGGAGGGAGGGGGTTGTTACCGCGCCCTGTGTTATGAATGTTAGTGTGTTCGAGTGAGTATTCTTCAATCTTTATGTTGTTTTGTTATTTTGGTTTGTTGGCCGTGCTACTACCAATCTTACTACTAGTAGTAACACCGGTAATTGACTTACCCTTCTTACTACTTTAGTTGAAAGTTGTTAGAACAGCAATAAAAAATTGCCCGTGCTACTACCGTAAAACTAAAATAACAAAAACAAATTAAAATATGACAAATTTGTATTTTGCCCGTGCAATCCAATCTTACTACTAGTAGTAACATCGTTGTGAAGCACCATCAAAACAAACCAAATGATCAGTGGATTTTTGTCTGTCTGTATTCTATAAGATTCATTTTGGCAAGTGTGTAAAAGAGTTTCACGATCTTATTCCTCCCTCCCCATTCCATTGCATGACTAGCACACTACAACTAGTTTCTCATAGAAATACCAAAAATCCGGACTCGATTTTTGTCCACATTCTTAATGCGTACTTTTTTTACGCAAGATAGATCTACGATTGACCACCAACTCGCCTGATGTTAAGCGACGGTGTGGCCGAGGATGTGGCTCGTCGATCAAGAACATATCTATTCACTCTAGCCATGAAAAGTACTGTACAGGAATGGAAAATCCTGCTGTCTTCCCTGTTTCCAGAGAACTACAATTTTAGAAATTACAATGCTTGAGTTAGTGATCCACCAGAAGATATCATATAAGTCTTTCTGGAAATCCACAGGGGAGGCCTATGTCCCGCAGTGGACTTCTTGTGGCTGAGATGATGATGATGAGTGAGTGATCTTCTAGATCGACTCTATCCTCGGCCAAACGTACATCTATTTAATGGAAAAAAAGCGTTTGAAGAGTTCCACCATCCACCTTTTGGGACCTGTGGAACCAGATCGGATCAGCTCTATCGAAATTGTTGCATTGTCATCAGTATGTAATATACATGTGGAAAGTTGCAAGTTGTTATCAGTATGTAATATACATGTGGAAAGTTGCAAGTTGTCATCAGTATGTAATATACATGTGGAAAGTTGCAAATTGATACGACAATTAGAAGTTAATTAAACACTTCATAGATTTGTTTACACAGTTACGTTACAGGTTAAGCTAATAAAAGCGTGTTAGAAATAACTGTCTCATAACATGCATCTTCAATTCCAGCAACCTGTCACAGCAGAACGACGATCTCCTCGAGAAACAAATCGAGGAGAAAGAAAAGATCCTCGCAAAGATGCTCAACCTGGACTCCCTGAGCATACCCAGGAACGAAACCACACCCACACATGCATATGACACCCCTTCACATACGTACGATATGCTAACACACACATACGAACATGTAGAAATACAGGAGAAAGCTGACAGCCCGGAGAAAAATCACACGCAAGAGAATATTTACTTGCAAGATAAATCTAATAATGTTAAAAGATCCAAAGAAAAAACATCTAACAAACAAGAAATCAAAACTATTGCCAAAGTAAAAGAACCGAATCCAATAGATCTGATACCGAAAGTGGTGAAACTTCCCAATACGTGGAATTTAGATAATATGGAATTGAAGCTGGATCTCAAAGTTAATGGGTACAAAGACAATAGGGTCATATCCCCGGATGATAATCTGGAAAGTGAGTGGGAATTCGTCTGATAGGAAAAGTAATTATTAGGATTAGGACGTTCTGTTTCTATACTATAACTGTTTCTTTATTGTGGTCTTCAGATCTGTCAAAGTCAAATGTTACCCCGTATGTGTGTTTGCGAAGAGATTAGAGAGTATCGGTGGTTTGACGATTCCTAAGATCAAAGGATTACAATAAAAATTGAATTACGTGTGGTTTTATAATGTGAATATCTGTATGTGTGCTTGTGGGTGTGTGAATGCCATATTTATTTGTTTATATAGTTTTAAGACAACTTTTATGAGAATCTCCCATTGTCAGCGATTCAAGCATTAGTGTGTATAAATCGCTATATTCCGGATTGAACAAACTTATATTCTGGCATTTAATATTTTATCGCTATTTCCTATTTATGTTTTATTTATATATATATGATAGTTTGCTATCTTATATATAAAAAAATATCTATAACGCCAACTCACCTAAATGTTAAGCGATGTTGCAGTCTACGAAGAAACGCGCTTTCTTAGAAAAATTATGAAAATTATTCATTCGCAATTAAAGACACCCAGACTGGCTAGCTGCATCCTGCGTTTGAGAAATCTCTCCTTCGTAGACTTAGGAATTTATTCCAACGACTCAACGGATGAGGCTACGCATTGATCCATACAATGGTATATACCACTTCTGGTGTATTTAGATGTATCTGAGATAGGTTGAGTATTTACAAACTAGGAATATTTAATTTTATCTTTTCCAACATCTAAAAGTATTTGTTATTCTTCTTATTCTATTTATAATATTATAGGGTTGTTGTTGTTGTTGTTGGGTTGTTGCGGACCTACAAATATAATCTATATTTAATAGATCGATATAGCTATATTAACATAATATATTAAAATGCTGATTTAAATATAAAGGAATCGCCACAATTACATAGCGCGGGGAGAAATTGAAGGGGCTATGCACTCCCTCAAACAAATAAACCTAAAACAACCATTACTCATTCGTAGATAAATAGATGTACCCTGGGTGTCTTCTAATTACAAGGTTTGTTTAGCCCAACGCGTTCCGTCGTAACTGTAGCGTCGCGCAACATTAGCAGGCTTTTAGACAAGTGGCAAATGTTTCTAAATCTACAAACGCTTACGCTTCGAAGTGCTATAAAACTGTGACGTGGCATTTCGTTAGCTAACATCAATCACATACATTTACTTGTCTATTCTACTAGCATTCACGATATTAGAATGCTACTTGTCTAACCTCCCAGACTAGGTGGCGGCCAAGTGTAAGTCTATCAATGAATTTAAAAAAAAACAAGGTGAGCGCTTTAAAACCTGTATAATACCTATAGTATAGTACCTGTATAATACACATACATAAGGGTTTCGGCTAACAATCACTGCACGCAAGCATAGCGAATAAGGATATTATTCTTACTTAGTTAATATACACAAGATTGCCTTACGCCATTCATTAAAGTTGACAAGCGGCTGCCTGAACGGTTAACTTGACACTGGATATGGTCATGACCATTTCCAGACAACAGACAGCCAATGAGTATTGGTGAGCTTCATCGAATCAACCAATCACAGCATGGTCATGGTCATGAAGATCATGTACAGTGGCCTACAAGTTGGTCGATCAGTCAACTGTTCACTAGTGTAATACCCACATCTACATAGTTATATATATATATATATATATATATATACTGGATATATATATATATCCAGTATATCTTAAAACTGGATATATATATATATATATATATATATATATATATCCAGTTTTAAGATTTGTGACGAAGGCGTGTTCAATATTAATAAAGAAGATAAAGAATAAGAAGAAGAAGTTTTACCGGGCTGAGTGAAAGCAAACATTGAATTGTGAGTTTTATACAGCAGGATTTTATGATGCAGAGTCAGGCGGTCTAGTTACCATGAACTTCTCCTTCTTTCTAAATAAAAGAATCCCGTCAAAATATAATATGTACAAAAAGCCAAGTCTCGCAAAGCAGCTCTTCTACCACAAAAAGTTGTTTCTAAATAAAAAAAAAATAATTTTATTTAGGTGCATATTTATCAAAAGTAAATATTTATGCTTATTTTAGCAAAAAATTACATTATTGAAATATATTGAAAACAATTTTTATTGTATTAATATTTGTATATGTAATTTTTTGATAGTATAAATATAATTATGTATGTATAACTAAACATGTGAAATTTAAATATTTGAACGTTTATTTCTGTCAAAATGATAGATATAAAAATAACAGTTATGGTTAATACTAATTTAGTAAAGCGTATATCTCAAAAGTACAATTAACAATTCGATAAGCGTCGTCCGAAGTGCCGGAACTAAGAATTAAGATAGATCAGTCGACTATTTATTTTCATTCAGCCTGTGCGTTGCTATCACGCCATATAGTATACTGTCGATGTTGCTATGACCATAACGTAAGGCTGCTGAAATATTGTTTTTTTTTGTTAAATGAATTAGTTAATCAATATGCATTTATGAATTAATCACTAAAATTATTTAGATGACTAAGTTTAGTATTTATTATCCTACGCAGGCAGACAAATCCGTGTGGAAATTCGTGTACAAGTGTTTTTGTTTGTGTTTGTGAGAAAGAGATAGAGAGAATATTATCATGGTCAATGTAAACTAGTTTTGAGGTATTTATAGTGTTTTTATTCGAAACTTGACAATTTTAAATAATCAAATTCAATATATGATAATATGTTTTCGTCCTATTTCAATGTTGTGTTTTGAGTGAAATAAAGTGGTAGGCGTATTTCGCGCTTGTCCCATCATACGTCGTTGGTCGACTCCAGAGGCATGTGTGTGCCCTGAGGAGGGGATTCTGACAGTCTCGAAACCAGTCGAAGACTCACTCCTAGAACGAACAATAACCTGAGTTCTACCGAATTGTATTATATATGTTATAAAGTAGGAGGAGAGATATAGAAACCACTAGCCAAGAGCTTTCAACTGATACGTTCTACACAAAAAAGTCCATGAAACTGCTTAAAAATTATAAAATTGCCATTCAAAATTTATTGAAATTACGTTTCTTAAAATAGTTAAAAACGTTGAAATGAAAGCATAAAATAATCAGCAAGGGTAGCATGGAACATTGACACATCATTTTATACATCTTTTAGAGGTTATAAAGTATGTACTGACATTCACAATAACAACGTGGATAGAAACGATATATCTACCTACCATGCTAGGCCCGCTGATTTCTTTCACCTTCGTCTTGTTGTCTCAACTGTAGAAAGAGCTAGACAGAATAATATTGAAATAAAACTGCTTAAACGCTTATGGTACGCCTCTGAAAAGCATTATAATGTGATATTAGAAGTTCGCTGATTCGTCTGTTGTCTGCGCAGGCTCTTAAATAGGAGTTTTCTAATGAATTATCGCAAGTCGTTAGTTGATTTATCTATAAGTTAGCGTGAAATATGAAGTAGGAAAAAATTGCTAATATTTTTGTAGTTCATTTATTTATATTTGTGCAACGGTTGGGGGTTTTGGGAATGGTCCAATGTTTATCTGCCTATTTGCTTCCATAGTGCTAACTCAGGACACTGATGATGACAAGATCGGGGATAACAGCTTGGTGTTGTGGCTACATTATATCTATTATCTATATCTAATATTTAATTACACCACAAGATAGATAAGAATTTGTTACGTTGAGTTAGGACTATGACGCATCGCGCACGTGGAAGGGGAAAGCGCCGCCATTTTAAAGTTGTTTCGATGTACATACATTACTTACATGTATTCTTGTAAACATACAGCCGTGTTCATCACGGGGGTACGACCCCCCACGAATGCCCTCCCCCTCTCCTCACGTTAGATTAAAATAAAATAGGTTCCTAAACATTGGACCAAAACATTTTTATGGTTATGGTTTTTTGTACTTAGATCTGATATTATATTTACTATCATCCTAGTCTTTTTGTTAAACGCTGAAAAAATTCTAAATTTATCAAGTTGAAAATATTTATATGAATAATAGGTATATTGACTGATAATTATTTGCTTTATTATATTTAACAGTTTTAGCGCAGAATGTCGTGAAATATTACAGAAATACAAAGTAAACTAGCTTCAACTCGCGTTTTTTTACCCACGATTAAGAAATCTAGTGGAATATACATATGTATATTCTATTAGTTTAGGATGTACGATGGCCGTCAATCACTTTACTCAATACATAATAACACAGATAAATAAATTTCTGAAATTTCAGTCATTGCGTCATTGATTCGTCTCTGGGAAGGATTGCAGGTAGGTACTACCCATTCCCCGAAAGAAATTATAATACTTACGTAACATTTGACAGACAAATGATTAAAGTAATTAGCTTTTTATTTGTCTTAATTTTTTTTGTTCTTTTTATGAGAAAACAGTCAATATGCCTATTGTTTGATTGTATAAAAATTAGTATTTACCTATTGGACCTCTACGCACATTTCTCAATATTTAATACATAGATATTTATTGAGTCAATTTGTTAATCAATATATTATAACCTAATGTATTTGTACCTAATAGAATAATTTATATATCGCGTATTTTACTCGTAATTGGGACGATTTATTTAAAATAATAATACAAAAAAATATAAATGGTGATGTAATCGATAAGGACTAAAACTTGTGCAGGAGAAATTAGAGCGCCACTATTGCATTTATTACCTACCTACATTAAGCCAAGGACATGCGTGCGGCGGAAAATTTAAACAGACATTAACCATTCCAGCCACATAAAAAATAGTTCTAACAATAGGATGTTATAACAATTTTAAATTATTTCACAATTTTCTTTTAATTTATAAACATTGATCACGATGTTTGCGGCTTCCTAAGATTATTTAATATTTATAAAGTCTATTTATCCATAAATAATCAATAATGCACCTCATTGCTAATGCGTAAGTCTAGAATTAGTAAAATTGTTTTCTAGATTAATAAATCAATAAAGATGTATATGCACCTTATTGGTTTATAAATATAGAAAACGATATAACAAACAAATTAATATTATTATTTATAAATAGATTGACATTAAAGAATAATCTTAGATTGTCGCAAACATTGTAATCACTTAGAATAGTTACTTGGCTTGGCTGTAACTACAGAAAACTGTTCAGTTAAGTGCATTTTTTTAATTTCCCGTCGTAAATTTACCTTAAGTCACTTCACGCAGAATAGTTTTTATATATAAAATAGTTATGACAATAAGTCGGACCCGACTAAATGAGCCACTTTTAATAGTAATCACAAGAGCCATTATTTTTATGTTATTTATAAGATATAAATAGTTTTTTTTTAACAAATAATAGTTAATCTGACAGCTAGGTTTCACCTGTATTATGTTATGACGTCAGAGTTGGTGCCGCAGCATATTTTAAAGGCGTGCACTAATAAACTCGATAAATGGCAAATGTGCAAGCATAATGCCAACATCAAGCAAAAAAAGGCGTACACTACCCGATTTTTCTTTCTATCTGGTCTGGAAAGAATGGAAATCGCGACTTTGTATTATTGTACTACGCTATCCCTGGTGTCAAGGCACTATAAATAGAATAATTGGCCTTTTAGTTATGAAAATATAAGTACTTTTGATATGCTAACGTCAAACTTCATGAAAACTATACAATAAAAATATAACATTTTCAAAATATTTTCACGTTTGCGCGTTAGTCGTGCGCAAGTATTTTCAAGTTTGCGTGTTGGAAAAAAAAACAGATTGTAAATAATTATGTTGTAAATCAAAATTATTAAAAAAATTAAATTAAGTAAACAACTTATAATAGATTTTTATCGCGTAGGTGCCTAGTTATATTTTACATAATCATTTTTCAATGTAATAAACCCGAAACTCTAAGAAATCATCAAAGATTTACAAGATTACAAAGTTTTAAATAATTTGTAATATTGTTTTACTGATGTTCGCATATGCTGTAAATTATGATAACTTGCACACCCACCCTGGCGCCTTAACAATACACCTATTATAACAAACCCTTGCGAGAACGAGTTACCAATTTAACACAGCTTAGTAAGTAGATTAACTGTTTAAGGTGGTTAGAAATTCAAGCCTAAAATGTACTTTCACTGCAGTACATATCAGTGTCCGTTTTAAGTATTATACGTGGCACAGTGATGTAAGTCTCGACACTGACGTTAAAAACGGATAAACGATAAACTGATACATACAGTCGGTATAGATTACATCGTTACTTCGTTAGTACAGAGTATAAGTTAGTATCAACTTATATGTTTGTACTCTGATTTAATAATATGCCGACGAAATTCAACACAGATAATATTAAATATTTTGAAGAGTTAGAGTCAGCTGCGTATACTACAGTGAAGCATGTTATGCTTTGAGCGTGTGTTACAGGTGGCGCCACCCAGGGGTCGTTTGGCTTTACCAAAAAAGACTGTTCAAGATTTTCAATACCCTACCCGATCAACCTAGTATGTGGCCGAATTGGTAAGAGGCTACAAAGTAGTAGGTGCCAACTGATTGGGATGGCGCAATTCCTGTTTTATGTTGGATTTTTTTAACTGTTTAGATTACATTGTCAAACCAGCTGGCCTGGTATGGTAGATCAACCGTTTTATACACGTTATTATATCAGTTGTCAATATAACACTTACATAAGCATAGTTTATTTCCCCTGAAAGGTGGAAAGGCTATTTGCATTACTCTTTGGCTATTTGTTTACGTTCCATGTTAACCCTGCAGAGGTGTCCCCTGTACTAGCCGAGCGTCCACACTGACGGTATAAATCTGCTTAATTACTGTTCGTATCGTTAGTGCCGAGACTTGCAACTGTTAGAGATTTTATTTAGGTAGATTAAAACAGCGAACATTTAAACACTGTATCAAATATTACTGATGATATTAAATATGCTATTACAGTAGAATAAGTATTGTGTGATGGAAGTTTTTTGTTCCACACTCAGTTTGTGATATCGAATTATTTGTATTTATTTGGCTATGCAATAAACATTATTTTAGAAGTTGTTTTTTTTCTGAGTAAATATATATACATATACCTATTATATATATATATATATATAGATATTTATTATATTAGATATACGATTGATCACAAGCTTGCCTGATAGAACATATACATATCTTAGATCCTAGGGATAAATAAATTCTCCGTGTAACCACTCAACTGTAGATTGAGCGAGACAAAAGAGCCCCGGGTAAGAGATAGCGATACTGATGCAACTTTATTATATTCCCGTAGAAAGCAGGCAAAATAAGTTATATGAATATTTTTCATAAAACCTGATCTAATACAACTTTCTCTTTCACGCTCGTTATAATGACATTACGCTGTTTCACTGGGGAGTGAAAGAGAAAGAAATGTGACTTATTCTATTGCGCTCTTTCTCTCTCTAGACGGACGAATAAGTAAAAAAATCTTTTCTGGTACTGGGATGCCGCTATATTAGCCCCCTGACAAAGTCTAACTGATAAAAAATATTAGGTATTTTTCTATACATAAGTACCTACAAACTGGTGATCCTAAGGATATTTATCATTTTGAATCAGTAACTGCAAAGAAGAAAATCCATTCGGTTTATTCTAATAACAAAAGCGAAAGTAACTCTTTTTGTTACCTTCACGATCAAAGAGCTGAACCGATCACTGTGAAATTTGGTACAATGTTAGCTATTTCGAAATAAATTTCGCCAAGTTCTAGTCGTCTCATAGGCTAATATCATCATAGGCCAATAGCGCGCAACAAGTGAAGCGTCGCGGGGTTGCAATATCAGTTGCCTTCATTCCTACCTATTGATTGCTTTTTAGGGTTCCGTACCCAAAGGGTAAAACGGGACCCTATTACTAAGACTCTGCTGTCTGTCTGTCCGCCTGTCACCAGGCTGTATCTCATGAACCGTGATAGTTAGACAGTTGAAATTTTCACAGATGTGTATTTCTGTTGCCGCTATAACAACAAATACTAAAAAATAGAATAAAATAAATATTTAAGGGGGCTTCCGTACAACAAACGCAATTTTCTTGCTCGTTTTTGATAATGGCAACAGGTAGACGCTTGAAATATTCACAGAATGCTGAGTTTTATTATTCACTTTAAAAATAATAAATTTAATATTTAAGGGGGGCTCCCATACAACAAACGTGTTTTTTTTGCCGTTTTTATAGATAATGGTACGGAACCCTTCATGCGCGAGCCCGACTCACACTGGGCCTGTTTTTTATTTATGACATGACATGTATCCAGCATTCAAGGGATAGTAAAACAAATATCCATACATATACAAACTTTATTTGCATAACACAATGCAGGTAGGTACTTCTTAACACTTGACAGCGATAAATAAAAAAAAGAACAAAAACTTATGGCTTCCTGATACCAACACAAAAATCTCACAAATTGTAAGTAAAAAATGCCCACAAATACCACCATCTGAGCTTACACATCCACCTAAACCCCTCTACAAAAATACTTTATTTATGTAAAAGTGAACACTTACTGCGGAAGAAATCGTATTATTAACAGCTACCATACTCGAAAGAGATCTTATTGTTGTTAAAGAAGGTAATGAAAATAATACTTAATACAAAATAGCAGAAAAAAACGAATAACAAAAAGTACGAGCACAAGCCGCTCGAGAAAAAACAACCATGATACATTTTTCACAAGAAACATGGATAAAAATCGAGAAAGAATAAATAAGTAGTACCTATATTATAACTAGGAAAATTGGTCAAATGGCAAAAAGTATGCGTTTATTATCAACTAAATAGTTTAATTAAGCTAAAGCGCAACTTTTTTTATGGAGCATTAGCCACGTTGAACGCATGACGACGACCCGCAATATATCTTTACGCAAACATCAATAACGAGGCATATTTTTGGGTTGAACGTTGAGTCAATGTAAGCGTGACACGCACTACGTTAAGTCAAGCACATAAAAAATAATTATTTATTTTCGTAATTTTCACACAACCTTTGTTTTCTGCGTGAAAACAAAGTTTCGTTCAAATTGGTTTCAATATTTTTTGTAAAATGCAGCATGTACAGCAGCAGTGTTTTTCGAATAAAATGATTGCTCCATATAGTTATGACGTAATAAAATATTCAATGCCCTTCAAGCAGCGTTTACGTTCGCGTTTAACGCAAAATAACTGTCGTCACTAATCTAGACGTCAAGCAAATGCCGCATAAAGAAAAGTTGCGTTTAAAGCATTTCATATCATTCAAAATCAAGCTTATGAAAACATTAATTTTATTCGTATGAAATGTATTCGATAAACAAAAACAGACCTGTGCGAGAGAGGGAAAGATTTCTTTCGTGCGTAGAAATCGCAATGAGCAAATAAAGGTGAATTTGTTACAAAAATAGATACAAATTCAATAGGTCCTCCCTTTGTCTATCATCCTGTGAGTGTAGTCCTATAAAACTGGCAAAAACGTCTGTGATGGTAATAGAAAAATCGACCGTGTCGCCAATGGTAGCAAGACCAGATTACTGTCTCACTTTGTAAAAAACATGACGTTTAGCAACCAATGACAGCTCTGAATTTTTTTGCTACTGATTGATTGGTTGCCTATTCGTCATGTTTGTTTACATAGCCAGATGTCCAAAGCTAGTATACATACAAATGAAAACGAATGTTAACACCATGATATATGAATACCTTTATAAAAGCTACAATTCAAGCTAAATACCTATAAATCAGCTAAATACACAAACATTTGAGAATAAATACAGTCATATTCATAACTACTTGTCAAAATGAAACGTTCCTATAAAATTCCAATAAACAATTTAATTTGCATTACATATGTTCAAAGCTGCAAAAAAATCATAGAGCTGTTAAAACTTCAACACCGGTCGAACGGGGTGTACACGTACGTAGCGTGGCCGTGCGTTAACCGCACCCAACAGTCTCACCGACCCACGCCAATTAAGTTTAGGCGTTTAGGCTCAAAGCACTCACTCGCGCATCACAACATTTTTAAACATATAAAATCATTGAGTAAGGGTATTAGAAAAGTGATGAATGATTTTATTTATTTTGATAGGAGAAATATAAAAAAGGTTTATTTAGATTCATTGTATTACCGATGGAGAAGTGAAAAAAAACATAGCTACTCCTCAGCCAAGTTAAGAGACATCGAAGAAAATCTTTTTTAAAACATTTTTCCCATATAGTTAAACAAAATCATCTCACTTTTATAGTATTACCCTGTGTAACGCATCGAATATTTTTATACAGAGAGATAGCTGCGCACTCTGAGCCCAACCTTAAGAGTCGAAAACTGCGTTTATTCCCTAAAAAAATGTAAGTAAAAAGTTACTTACTTTTTTATTCCCTTATGAGACAACAGTGTCGAAAAGTAAGTAAAAACTTACTTACTTTTTTATTCCCTTATGAGACAACAACAGTGTGGAAAAGATGCGAAATTTTGAAAACCGCTTTATCCTCAAAATATTTTTATAGGAACTTTAAATAAGCAATTTATGAACACGACTGTATCGAAAATCGAACCCAACGCGATAAATAGAAGTCGACAAAATCAACAAAAGCCTTTAAGCTCATACATTTTAGTTAACAATTAATGTAAAATATCACAACACATTAGCGCAAATTAAGCCGTATACGCGTATAAAAGCTACGTATTCATAAAAAAAAACCCTAATTATTTTTATAACTTCTATATTTCAGAATACACCAGACCGAAGGGAGACGCGCCGCATTATAAGTCGGTTACTCCCAAACTACGGAGTAACCTTCATTAATTTTTAGAAAACAAAAAAATCTCAACCCAGTACATCAATATGTCAAATGAAGTAAGTTTCACTTGTAAGCTTTATTGACTTAGGTGCAGAGCACACTAAGAGACGGGAGGCAGATGATTTTTAAAATTAACAACGTATATTTTATACTTATCCGGTCGAAATAAGGTTTACATTTCAATACTCGGGATGCGTCCTCTGACATACGGCGCTTAAGACAAGCCGAGCGCTCCGAGAGATAAATACATACCTTATTTCGATTGGATAAGTATACAACATACTCGTAGACATAAATACAACATAACATTGACAAATATATATAATTTAATTTTAAAAATGCCCTGCCCTGAAGTCCACTGGTGTGCTGGGTTTCAATGAATACGTAGCTTTGTTAATTTTCTACATTTAAAAGCTCGTTCAGCTTAAATTCACACAAGTCCTTAATACTGTTTTATTTACAGACATTTAATAATTTTTTAGCAAACTCCACTGCCTGTAGTGTAAACTGTAATTGCTATTCAAAGTTGGCTAAAGTCTGCGTGAAATAAAATGAGACAAAACGTCTTACGTCGAATAAACGATTTGAATGAACAAGGAGGGACAGGTGACCAATGACATCGCTTTATTTCGAAAGAGAGTTCTCATTGGTTACAATTTCACACCTGTCCGTTTTGTCTCATGTGACTTAGCTATAGTTCTGGTTATCATCACGCTCTCTTAAGTCTTAATTATGATAAAGAGCGAGACTACAGACAAAACGAACCAGTTTGATCTTACAGCACTAGACCATATCTTTATTCGTATATATACGCGCTGTAAATAAATCTTCTGACCCCGTCACGTTTTACAACACTTTTAAGACATAACATAAAATTACTGATGACTTATAAAAATACGTATTATATACGTACATACGGACAAATATATTTTATGTTAGCGAACTTATTTGCATTCATAAAATTGTTCTAATCAAATGTTTGTAATTTTAATACGTTATTTTCCTGCTCTTTAATTCAGTAATTTTATATAGTATGCGCGACGAGACAGTGATTACCAAAATAATTAAATATACCTATTTGCACCAGAGTTCAAATAGATGAAAATGACTCAATACATAAGTTCCTCGATAGCTCCAATAACTGGCTAACATAATTGAATATTTATCATTTTCTTTGATCCAAAGATCAACAATTGCTGAAGTACAAGGGCAGCACCATCGACTCTAAACGATATGTAATCGAGAATGTTTCATTTAATTCTATACAAAAATTACATGTTTGTTTGTCCCTCTATGGTGGGGTTGTTCCCACTATAGAGGCCGTCCAAGTGAGAGTTTGTCCCTCTATGGTGGGGTTGTTCCCACTATAGAGGCCGTTCAAGTGACAGTTTGTCCCTCTATGGTGGGGCTGTTCCCACTATAGAGGCCGTTCAAGTGAGAGTTTGTCCCTCTATGGTGGGGTTGTTCCCACTATAGAGGCCGTTCAAGTGACAGTTTGTCCCTCTATGGTGGGGCTGTTCCCACTATAGAGGCCGTCCAAGTGACAGTTTTAGACCAATATTTAACACCTATTAACTACCTTGTGATATTTAGTAGTTTTGTAAGTGTGTAGGTATATTCCTGCCCATTATCCAACATCAAGTATTGTTGACCACTATGAAAAAGCAAAACAATATCGAAAATTGGTGAGTATAGCGATAACCGTTAGCGTAGAAGAGTAACGCCCGGTATAAATGACTAAATTATTTTCAAAGTTGATAGGAAAAAAACGCAATCTTGGAATTTTGCCATGTTCCAACACATATACCTTTTAAAATCTCACGTGAACAGTGGACAGCCCCAGTAGCAGATACATATCTGCCAGACTCTTACATTTATATGTTCAGTTCGTTCTCCTATAATATATCCAAGCCACCTCATCTAATTATCAACCGTTATTTATCAGGTTTTCGACCAAAACATTTGGTCAGTGAATTGAACACACTTAGGTCCGACAATTTCACAACCATCTAGAACAATCTATTCTTATCCCTCAGTCTTGTCGCGAAACCGACACTTTGTTCTTATACCTATGTATTTGGCAGTGATAGCTTTACATACATCCAACATATACAGACTTAACTTTCTCACTTTACTTAGAATATTTCTAATCCCCAGTCATTTTCAAGTCTTACGTCACTCCAAACGGTCTTTGATTTAGTCTTTTAGGCCGTAAACTATTATCTAAGTCTCTTCTTTATGTAAACAAACATGGCGTACAATGAAAACGCTTAAGTGTGAGTGCAAGCGAGACAGCTGCACCACTGAACTCTTAAGCCTTAATTTTCGAAATTACGTATGCAACTATACGCCATATTTATAACTTATCCATTTATTTATAACTTCATACGAGTTAACTGTGCTTTAAGCCATGTTAGTTGTCTTTAGACGGTCAAAAAAACTTCGACGGAGAAATAGAACTCGTCAAAGTTCACAGTCTTCTAATATTAACTACATTTGAATGTACAAAAGTAGGTTTTTATTACGCATTTACATATATATATATATATATATATCGGTAAAATCCGATAAGACTTAGGCAAATAGTAAAATAATTACTATTGTTGTCTCATTTACTTTTCAATATTAGAGAGAGATAAATATAGTTACATAACATTTATCACTCTATTGTAAAGTACTAATAATTAGTCACATTTTAGTGACTGAAATAATGGCAATATTATAGTAAAAGACATGAATTTTCTAAATTATATTACTATACCAAAAATGTGTATCAAAAATATTATTATGGGTTATTTTATTTTGCTATTTTTATATGATATTAAAAAAGAAAACTATTTTTTTTTTAAAGTAAACTAGTAATTTTACTAACCCTAAACTATTTCTTTGACATTAATTTTGATTTTGACGAGATTATCTTTGATTATTTAGTTTGTAGTCTTATAACTACGGAAAAAATAAAAATATACCATAACCGCCGTAAACAGGACGGAATAAGCAACCTTAACTGGCCGACATAAGAGTCGTCAGAATCGTAGCAAAATTAAACACGAATACCCTAACCAATAAATAAGTGAAAAACATTATGATATGCTTTTATAACAGTCTGTCTCGATTCAAAAACTATTCAATATTATTTTTAATTATTGAGTTACTTTTATACGCTAACTTGTTCCAAAGTGTAAATAAATATGGCGGATCAACACAACAGGCATCCCTATTTAGTAGTTGTTTCCTGAATAATTCAATAGGTATAGAAGTCCCGACCGCCAATGCTGATCAAAAAAGTGTCCGCCGGTAAAACAATCGTACAAGGTAGATGGCTCTAGAGAAATTACCGACATTATTTCCTTTTAACAGTTGAATCCCACAAACTTATTGTGACTCCTTGTTTATCGAGCCTAAGTTGTGAATTTCTTTCATACAGCTTACTTAACTTGTTTTATTCATGTTCATTTACATAGATATTTTAATTACATGAAACGTGATCGAAATCGTGGCCGATAGTGTTTTTAGTAATTTTGTATTAATTTCTTTACGTAACAATATTAGCTAAGGGTATAAACAATACATTTAATGTAGTCTTTTTATTCCGCTCTCACTCGAAAGATAAAATCTAAATAGAATAAACAAAAATATATGAAGATATGATCTAAATAGGATGGAAATATCAAAATCATGGACAAAAAAAACTCTCTCAAAATAAAATGTTGCAAGATGCGTTCCTAAAATTGCCTACACAGTATGTTTATAAAAAACATCTTTATTAGTAAGTTAGTCATTATGATTAAAATAAATATATTCTGAAGTGTTTATCTTTTATATTACGATACGTTCGATAGGCGCCCATTTATTTATTTGACAACTATTTGTAACAAACGTTTTCGAACGCAATTCAACACAAACGGCTTTACCGAAAAACGTTAATTAACTTTAAGCAATACTTAAAATATTTTGTCAACTTCTAGCTGACACGCAATGATACTTGCGGAAAGAAGACAGAAATTAAGACGTCGATTGTGTAGAATTCGACATGACATTTATGATATGTATGGCGCCATCTATTGAACGACGTAAAAATAAACTTTTTTAAACCCGACATTACGATGTAGCTAGACCATCACGCAGTCGTACGTAGTATGTAATTGAAGGCAATTCGCTGCACTTAGCGACGGACACATTATTGCACATTATTGGCGGTATATATAATTATGATTATTCACACTTACGAACAAGATACAGAAAAATATTGTACATATACATAGAGGCCGAACTTTCAAAATAAGGTACACATTTACAGCTCTGTTTAGTAAGTTTCAAGGCAGAGTAAGGTGGCGCCGCTGTCTCGCTCGAACGCGGCTCATTTTTTTCTAGATATATAATTATTGAAATCATTTTTATAAATATAATATTTTTAGATTTACAAGAACACTATTACAATATATTAACAATAGCTGTTAAATAGCAGATATAAAAATATATCGTGTTATTTTGACTGAAATAAATGTGAAAACGTGGAAATTTTGTCTTTTGGGTTTAATTTCGGTCAAAATACTAAATATAAAAATAACAACTACTGTTGATATATTATAATAGCGTTATTAAAAAGCTAAAAAGTTTATATTTATCGAAAGTAATTTCGATAATTCTATCTCTAAATTTATATTTAGTAATCTACTTGTTTTAAACTGGAAATTGTTTCACTTTTACCGCACTACCTCAAGTATACGGAATCGCTTATTATTTAATCCCTGCGAAACAGGTTCTCCTAGTGTAGGGGTTTACAAGCACCTGGATATTTTACCATAACAATATTGTACATATCTCTAAATTTTAAGTCTTTAAGTTTAACTTTGTTTTAGTCTTTAAATTTTAAGTCTTTAAGTTTAACTTTAAGTGGTAAACATTGTAATCTTTTAAAAATAAAATATTTTGTATTGTAAAAAAAAAAATGCCGCGTGTGAGCGAGGCAGCGGCGCCACCATACTCTCTGCCTAAAGCAAAGCTATATTAATAGATCTAGATATTACACAGTTTTTAAGCAAAGTATTGCCTTTATGTAATAGATTAGAAGACCAGCACAAGTCGGCGGTCACACGTACACTTAATATGTAAAAAAGTATTTAGCAATGAACACATCAAAAATGAGATTCCTATTTTTTAACCTCGGAGCTACCTATTTCACACCTCTAGAACAACCATTCCGAAACACATGGAACCGCTGGCTATTTTCACGATTTTAACATTGTAAAAGTTTTACAATTATTGTAACTGTTGCTAGTTCTATAACTTTCATTAGTTTTACACAATTTACTAGTTATATAACTGTCATTAGTTTTGTAAAATGTATTAGTTACATATATAACTTTGTATTAGTTTTACAAAATTTACTAGTTATTTAACGTTCATTGGTTTTACAAAATTTACTAGTTATATAACTTTCATTAGTTTTACAAAATTTACTTGTATAACTATATATTAAATTTTACTATTATTTTTATCTAATAAATTTTACTTTATATAACTTAATACTTTTACAAATTTTAAAAATTATATAACTTTTAAAAATTACACAACTTTTGCTAATTATATAACTAATCCTTGTGCAACTTTCACAAGTTACGCAACTTTTACTAGATAATCTAGATATACAATATTGACCAGTTATATAACTTTCAATAGTTATATACAAAAACAACTTTTACTATTGGACCAGCAAAGAAACTCAGTTCCTTGCGTTTTGGAATGCTTAGTTCAGTAGTGCAGTCCAATAAATGGTAGATCTGAGTCGTTAACGAAGCTTACCTAGCGACTAGACTAGAGCGAGGCCATGTTGGTCCGCGGCGACATCACGATGTAGTGGTGGTCCAGGGGCGGCGGCACCACCGGCGACATCGGCATGTAGTCACCCTCGGGTTCCGCACACAACTGGTGCAACTTCTCGTGCTCTTTCATTATCAAATCGACTATTTCCTGCGGCAGGGACAGGGCTGCGACCGAATGGTCGAACTCTATCGACAGATCTGCGTCGAATTCGTCCGAGAACTCGTCATTTCCTTCCAAACATTCGACGGATTTGGAACAGCGGTTGGTCTGAACGTGCTCGGTGTCGTCCAAGAACTCGCAGCTCTTCGTCTCGCCCTTGTTGAGCGCTCCGGAGGTTATCTTCAAGTTCTTCATCTTGCGGCTCACTTTGAAGCTCTTGAAGATGTCTCGTGTGGGTGTGAACTCGAATTTCTTCTTTTTTGTTTCGACGTCTTTGTCTTTTGTTGTTTCCGATTTGGGTGATGTGATGCGGGAGTCGCTTTTCAGTCTTTTTCTGCAAGAAACATTCTTATTCAGTAATAAATGATTATTGTAACAAATAAATTCTTAAATGTAGTTAATTTTCATATAATTTGTAAAAATTATTAACGTACAAAATATTTTTATGTCTGAAAATTAACTTGGATCAAATTGAAATTTTTGTCGAATAATTGTGATGTTGTTTTCTAGTTTTACAAACGAGGATTTTTTTATAAGTTCATTCAATCATTTTATACTCAAAAATATGGATATGCGCGAGCGAGACGGACGATGGTCGGACTACGGACTCCTAACAATTTATTTGTTATATAACAATTAATGCATGTCGTCTCCATATTTAATTACTGTCGCAATTGAATCTATATTTCTAGTATATGAACATTCTTATGAATATTGTTATTGTACACAATGTTGATGGACTTAAATAAAACAAAAAGTTTTGTGCCTATTGTCTATTAATTCTAAGTCATTGTCGTAAACTTTATGCGGTGAAGGAAACCTTCCTATCTAAGAGTTCTTAACTTTCCCTAAGATGTGTGAAGTCTGCCAACCGTTCAGCATCAGGCTAGACGTGCTTACCATCTTGGAGCACCCGTGACTTGCGACACAAGGTGAACTGTGCCTAGTCTGACTACCATATAACAAACAAGAAGGTACCTGAACGCGCTGAACGCGTGCCTGGAGCGGTCCCAGCGCGGGAGAGTCCTCGCGTTCTGTCCGGCGGCGGGGGCGGGCGCGGGGGGCAGGCAGCCCAGGGAGCCCGTGCGCGGCACGCTGCACACCGTGCCGCCACTCACACTACAAACATACGCAGGTTTACACCTAGTCCTCCGTGCAGGACACGGTGGCGTCAGGACAAAAACATCGTTAAAATCTTATCACACTAATATTATAAAGGTGAAAGTTTGAAGGTGTTTGTATGTTTGTTAATTCTTCACACTCAAACGGCTAAACCGATTTTGATGAAATTTGATATGGTGGTAGCTGACACCCTGGATTAACACATACATACAAAGGCTGCTTTTTATCCCGAAAAATAATATCTTCTTTGATATATTTATGTAAAACAGCGAGTAACATCGCGGGGCGCAGCTAGTAATATTATACAAGCAAAAGTAACTCTGTCTTCTGTCTGTTTGATACCTTTTCACGGCTGAACGTTGAAACGATCGTTATGAAAATTGGCAAATATATTCTTTAGAATTTAGAGAAGGACACAAACTACATTTTATCATAATCATCACCGTTCTTCATCACTACGCGAGTAACGCCGCGGGGCGCACCTAGTATGCTATTGTCAAGACTGTTTTATTTACATCCAAATATTTATTTATTTATTTATTTTTGCTAAACAAACAGCTTTAAACATATATATAGTATAAATTAATATTACAAAATAAGCCTTACAGTTTTCACCAATAGAATTTATGTTTACAGGCCAATAGGCATCTGGTAATTAAATACTTATTAAAATAATAAATAGTAGTAATATATAATTAAAAGTTACTAAGCCATATCGATCTGTGATAATATGAAATTGAAATAAAAAAAATGATAAATACATATACATATGTATGTGATCTTAATTAATTTTGAAAAAGTTTGATATTGCACGATGTTTAAAATAGTTAAGAACAATAATGCTACCGTCTTACGGAAGACGGCGGCATTTATAGACGGCGTACAATTATTGTACATGCCGCCCTCTTATAATGACAGAAAAGCAGACTGGGCGACCAATGCTAGACTATTGTTTCTAGTAGTTTATTTGCGAATGTCAATAAACGTCCAAATTGACCATTTTACCAGTATCCTGCGATTTCAATTGATTACGGCCCACCGATTTTTGCCCCTATGAGGAAGTACAGAATTTAAAAATATATGAATTGACACTGGCCAATCGCTAATCGCGCGGGTCTAATAAAAAAAGATGTAGTGTTGTACTGACGGGGTGTGCAGGCGGGGCGGCAACGGGGGCGGGGCACGGCGCGGGCGGCGCAGCGTCGCGTACACACACTCCGACACGGACTCGTAGGTCGGCTCCTCCGCCAGGATGGACGCCTCCACGCCCTTCAGCTACACGTACACACAGAACATTATACACATACTCACTCACTCGATACATTTCTAATACACTCAAGACTTTGTGGTATTGAGGTCATTGACCTTACCGCAACGTGGTCTTAACATATACTAATTGCCAAGTGATTGTACTATCACATATCACGCACTTGGCGACAAATTTATTTTTGATATGACTTGTATCGACTAGTCGCCCTCTGGTGAATGATGATGTCACTTTAATCTCGCGTTCGTGCTCCTCAAAACCGTATGATTGTCCTGTCTAGAATGCTTTTTAAATAACTGTATCGATTTAAAGACTTCACTCGTACCTTAAGCGCCCCAAGCGGCCTGTCCCTGCTCATCTTGCAGTAGACGCCATCATCAGCAAGCGGCGCGGCGAGCGGCGCGGCGGGCGACGCAGTGGGCGACGCGGCGGTCGGCGCGGTCGGCAGCTCCGGAATCTCCTCGTAAATACCAGACGCCACGGACCGACGGTCGCACATACTGAACACACATTACATTCACATAAATTTATGTAAGTTTAGGATACGTAGGTTTAAGGAGAAAAACAAAAACCTTGATTGCACAATGGATCATCATAATTAAGCTAAATGTTCTGAACAGAATAATATAGAGTGTAGAAAATTAAGTTCACGAAAATTAATTTGACTATAATTTTTCCCAAAAATCTCCGTAACAGACAGCGTAGCACGAATTTTTGTCACAAGAGTTTACCACCTTTTCGCATCGAAATCGAAAAAATACAGTATTGAAAAGAAACAATTTAGGTCAAAAATCATAACTATAAAAAACATAAATACGTAAGCGTAAAGAGCACAACATCTTTGGCCTCTTGACGCAGTAACTACAACTTCACAACACTTTGTTACCAAATTCAGATTCTGTAGGGACGAACAACTGTCCAACATGACTTAACGAAGATTAGCATTCAAATAATTTCCCAACAAACTCATTATAGAACACACATGAACTCTAACATCGGCTAGCAGGTTAAATCAAATCTCGAATCACTGATATAAATGTGCGATGGAAGGGAGCGAAATTTTACTTGTTTTTAAACGGTTTTCTTTAGTTTTACCTGTTTGTTTATTTATTTGTTTGTTTGGGTCAAATTTAGTAATTTAAATTTTACCCCCTTGCAGTTGACGGATCGACTGAAATTTAGTATACACCTTTAGTCCTGATGACAATACAATTTAGTATATTCTGTATTATTGTAAATCCAAGATGGCCGCCGCCACAAAAAAGGGGGATTCCATATTTTAACACAACCCCCACAATATGGGTATTAAATGAAAGGGCTTTTCTAGTAAAATACAGTAAATACATTACCTACATCATTATCTTTCTTTTCAATAAAAACCGTTTAACTTAAAAAGTTTTTTTAAGTAAGTACTTGTTTTATAGTGATCAGTAGGGCTATTTACAACTTGTCGGGTTCGGAATCGGGTCGGAAACGATATCTCCATTTCTATCATTTTTATATAGAATGACAAAGATGGAGGTATAGTTTCCATCCCGATTTCGAATCCGACAAGTTAATAATAATAATAATAAACTGCTTCCTCTCTCTGTAGCTACCACCGGCAGCTTGAGCCCCGCCCCGCTGCCGGCGGCACTCTAGGTTTAAGTTTTTTATAATATTTATATTTTTGCATTTCTATTGTAAAAAACTTAGATTTAAGATTTAAATTGAATAAAGTGTATAATAATAATAATTTGAAGGTTTGCTGTGCGATTGCAGATGAAGTTATCAAGACGAACAACTATCGGAAATATCATGAAAGACGGTACGGTCGACATTTGTCGGGCATGCCACCGTCCCGGAGAGTCTCTCCGACATATTATTTCCGGTTGTTCGCATCTTGCTAACGGCGAGTATTTGCACAGGCACAATCAAGTAGCCAGGATCATCCACCAGCAACTTGCTCTTCAATACGGCCTTGTTGAGTCCGAGGTACCGTACTACCAGTACGCAGCAGCGCCGGTTCTTGAGAATGGCCGTGCTTTGCTCTATTGGGACCGTTCTATTATCACAGATAGGACTATTGTTGCCAATAAGCCTGATATTGTGATCGTAGATCGTTCCCAGCGCCGGGCAGTGCTCGTCGATGTCACCATCCCACATGATGAGAATCTCGTGAAGGCTGAGAAGGACAAGCTCAGCAAGTACCTTGACTTGGCTCACGAGATAACCGCCATGTGGGATGTTGATTCGACGATCATTGTTCCGATAGTCGTATCGGTAAACGGTTTAATTGCGAAGAGCCTCGACCAACATCTCAAGAAGCTCTCGCTTGATAGTTGGATCAAGGGTCGGATACAAAAGGCAGTCATCCTAGACACGGCGCGCATTGTCAGGAGATTCCTCAGCTTGTAGCCCTTACCGTCGACAGCTTGAGCCTTGCCCCGCTGCCGGCGGCACACTAGTTTTAAGTTTTTTACAATATTTATGTTATTTTTATATGTTTATATTTGTATTGTAAAAAATTTAAAATTAAGAATCGAAATAAATAAATGTGAATAATTTATTTCTTAAACACTAAGTTGAGTACATGTTTTACATCTTAGGTTTCCAAGAAGATAAAAATTAAAGTTATGTATATTGTAGTAGGTATAGCCATATTTGGATAAATGATGGTAATCCATTTTCATTGAATGTGGCTTCAGTGTCGATATCTACATTTACATGTATATTGTTAAAAGTTGTGAATAGGGGTACAGGTAATAATTATTTTGGAACGGTACTTTAAGTCTACCATACTTTAAGACAACGGAATTCATGGAATCACCTGCCCCTCCTCCTTAACAACAAACACACATAAATTCTGATTTATCTCAATAAATTTCCCCGAGTTCTCGTTCCCGTCGACACATTTTCAATATAATACGTGGTGTATGTCAGTGTCACCTGTCATCAAGTGCATGTTTGTGTAGCGCGCGGTCCGGCGCCGCGACCGGCAGGTGTCCGGCGGCGCGGCACCGCGACAGCTGCCCCCCCGCGCCTCCCTCCTCCACCGCCACCTGGGACACGACGCCATTATTACACAACTAAGCAATATGTAATATCACCATATATTAGATATTTTTAAGCGACTTCCTAAAAGGAGGTTCTCAATCCGACTGTATGTTTTTTTTTGTATGTTTGCAAATGCCAATTATGCATTGTTTTTGATGATTCTCGTTTTGTAGGTAATAAATATACCTCAGAGGTGGTCTCATATAAATTTTATGAAAATCTGTTCAGTTCTTTGGTTTT
Source organism: Lycia hirtaria (assembly GCA_947563715.1). Classification (NCBI taxonomy): domain Eukaryota; kingdom Metazoa; phylum Arthropoda; class Insecta; order Lepidoptera; family Geometridae; genus Lycia; species Lycia hirtaria. Next base: position 16,459,495 of record OX387384.1, read on the forward strand.
TATAACAAAATTACTGAAAAACGTCCAAGTAAACGAATTGCGTATTTTGAAGTCGGTTTTTTCATTTTTTTTAAACTATTATTATCATTTTTGCAGTGTTTATTCAGACTTAAGAATTGGCTCAACGCGGGCAGCGTCTCTTAAAATATATAGGATAAATATTTAAAAAAAAGGTTTTGTTTGTTATCTTTGAAATTGGTCAAGATGAGTGGGAAAATATATTTTCCCATTACTCCATCGCTAGTATAAGTGACATCTGAATAATCAGAAATCAGAAATCAGAAATCAGAATTTTTATTTTGTTGAACATGGTAGTATATAACATATTACAAAATAATATACAAGATGGATTTTTGAAATGTTGTTACACATGTCCATGACCGACGAGGCGTACAAACTATGCAATCAGAATTATGATTATCAAACCAATGTCATTAACGTACAATGTCAGAGTCACTATAGTTGAATAAAACTTTTTTTTAAATATTTCTCTTATCTAAATAAACAAATTCATTTCTCTTTTCTAATATCTCTAACTAATGATTGTATATGTTTAAAAATGTTGGGATGCGCGAGAGAGATAGCAGCGCGCGTTAAGCTCCGCCTTAAGTATCTACAAATTCATGGACAGATGAAAATGTTCACATCTGACGGGACTTGAACCCGCAATTAGTCAGTACTCGGGACTCTTTACCGACTGGACTCCAGGTGTGTCACGTGACATGGTCGAAACTTCCGAACAGTATTTTTTGCATAAACCTTAACTTAAGGAGGGGTGATATTTCTCCGATGTAGGTATGTATGTATTCGTATTTACCTTGGACATGACTAGATCGAGATCATCCAGTGAGAACTCGGACGGACCGCTGTACCAGCTGCTGCGACGGACTTCACCTGGAATTACATAAACTTTCTCATTACTCTACAAATGAAGTTCGCCGTCTCTTTCGCACATTATCTCGGTTGTATAATATTGTTTTTGAAGACATATACAATTTTTTATTTGATTGCGCAAAAATAAGGGTATGTATGTGATGTATGAACATTAGTAGATCCAAATGGTAAGAGCTTAAGCCCAAATCCCAAATCACCAGAGTCCTCCCATGACAAATCTTAAATTAAATTTGACAATAGGTATCCTATTTTTTTTGGCAAGTTTTACACTACATTAGAATCTCGATAAGTATACACGATTGGGGCTATTTGTCACCACGGACAAGCACCGAAATCCTGAATCCGCCACTGTATAATTATGTATATTTATTTCTATATTACCTCTTCCAAACTAAATGGCTCGACCGATTTTGGTGTGCTATGTGACCTTAGATTCGTCTTCGTGGCTGAGTGTCAGACTACATTTTTTTATACATTATAGATCTACGATTGACCACCAACTCGCCTGATGTTAAGCGACGGTGTGGCCGAGGATGGAGCTCGTCGATCTAGAAGATATCTTTTCACTCTAGCCTTGAAAATTCCAAGATTGTAGGTCTGAGGAAACAGAGATGGCGGCAAAGAATTCCATTCTGGTGCAGTACGCAACAATGTGGGTCGATATCGCTGAGTACGAATTTTTGGCATTTCAACGAGAAATGGGTGGTAATACGCCGACTTTCTGCTAGTCCTGTTTTTGTAATAATAATAAACAAACCAGACAAAAATTAAAAATTGTAGTTTTTCATAACCTTGAACGGTCTTTTGGTATCAAACAAATGATTTTACAAGAAACAAGGGGTTAAGTTCTATAAAACTTAACCCTCCATTTCACATTAGCCTTGCACATACTTTCTCACAAAAAAGGCACACTCAACATTATATCAAGCAACGTAAATTACATTAAGAGAATCGCTCTTATGCAGTTGTACATTTTTTTCTTATAATATTCATGTTTATATTAGTGATCACCTGATACGTCGCTGTAGCTGGTCTTGCTGATCTCCGAGTCGCTCTTGCTGAGCGCGCGAGTCAGTGAACCGCGCGAGACCGAGCGTCGTAGCGCGCGCGTCAGGGAAGCAGCCAGCGGAGACAAGAACTGCAGGGAGCCGGCGCCGTGGATGAAACCACTGGGAACGAAACATGACAGTTTTTACTATTTATTTATTTATTAGGCAGTTTTATTCAATGCAGATCACAGGATATATTGTTTAATAGCATGCTATGTGGATGTGGTCGATCCCATGATCCACACTTTAATAGCATGCTATGTGGATGTGGTCGATCCCATGATCCACAATTTAATAGCATGCTATGGATGTGGTCGAATCCATGATCTACTCTTGCGAGCGTAGTGCCGTGCGCTCCATGAGAGCGCACGGCATGGTATTAAACAGCGTATTTAATCATATTTAACCCTATAACCGTCTTGTCGGATATTTCCGACAAAAGTTTTTCGAGCTGTCACAGACGCCTTACCGCTCGTGTCGGATATTTCCAACATTTTTTTTTTTCGTTTATAGCTGAAACAGGCGGTTTCCACAACAATTTAACCACCTGTGTCGGATACTTCTGCCAAAAGTATGTAAATAAATATGTATGTAGTTTATCGGAACGGGCTCGAAATGCTTTTGTCGGAAATATCTGACACAGGCGGTTAAAGGGTTAACAAGTAGATAAATAATACAGTAGGTACCTGTATTATTAAAGGGACTACTATTACTAAGACTCCGCTGTCTGTCTGTCCGTCTGTCACCAGGCTGTATCTCATGAGCCGTGATAGTTAGACAAATGAAAATTTCACAGATGATGTATTTCTGTTGCCGCTATACTAAAAACAAATACAAATACTAAAAAACAGAATAAAATAAATATTTAAGGGGGCTCCCATACAACAAAAGTGATTTTTTGCTCGTGTTTGCTCGATATTGATAACGGCAACAGGTAGACGCTTGAAATATTCACAGAATATTGAGTTATATTATTCAATTTAAAAATAAATAATTAAATTAAAATAAAATTCATATTTAAGGGGGCTCTCGTACAACAAACATGATTTTTTTGCCGTTTTTATAGATAATGGTACGGAACTCTTCGTGCGCGAGTCCGATTCGCACTTGGCCGGTTTTATTTAATATATGTATTACATTTAAGTATATTATCAATCAAAAATATCAATTAAAATTAATTTTTGTTTAAGTTTCGAATACGTAGACAAATAAATCAAAATCAGTTTTAAGTAAATTAATGTTGCTTTCAAGGTTCATCCAACGACCGGCCCGGGCGTGCAGCACCGCCTAGCCGTTTGACTAACGGGCAGATTTATCTATCCGGCGGCGTCATCCATATAACTACAAATTCATCTATGTTATATAATTTGCAGGAACCACTAAGTATATTAATAAGCTGTTATTAGTTATTGCATTATTGGTAATTAGCAAGAATATTAGAGATGGAATAATGTTATGGCATGAAAATTATCAGTAATTAGGACAGATCGCGTGACGCATGCATTTGTATGGAATTCTCTACTCTATTCTTCCTGGTTAAGAGCTCACTACTTTTCCTGTTTTTTTTTTTATTATTTATACTAAGGACATTTTAAATAAATACTAATGTAAAATAAATATTAATATTTATACTAAGGAGTCCATAACCACAGACGAATTAGATAACTAGACATAGCAACCCACAATTCTTCCTAGATACTCTCTGTCTGTAAAAGTTGCAGCCGAATATGTCGCAAAAAACGCATATTTTAACACTCGCAAGGGAATCAAAACCTATGGGGTACTTCCCGTTGACCTATAACTGTGAAATTTAGCAAGAAACATTGTCATATAGTACACATAAAGGAAAAAATCCGAAAACTATACATGTTTAATTTAATCACAAAAAAATAGCCTTTATGCAAGGCAGGAGCGTCCAAATTTTATAGTGCTTTAACCGTATCATGTGGGGTATCATACGAAAGAGCTTCATTAGCACAAGCTAAAACAGGTTTGTAAATATTTTACGATGTATATTTTTCGGTTTAAGAAAGAAAATAAAAAAAATATAATTTTCCCCTTTTATCTACTAGTTTGTACGGAACCCTCGGTGTTAAGTCTGACTCGCACTTGTTCGATTTTTTTTTTAAGAATTTTACCTTGGGAATTGCCCTGGTTAGACTAAATAGACAAAGATGATCCATCTGACAGCTTTATCAGCTTACATTCGTCAATGGATTGCATTACTGTTAGCGAAAGCGGCCATATGTCGAGAGCGGGATTTGTTTTCTACACGTATGAAGTCGAAGCCTAGTTGATAGATCAGCGTCGGCGCCAGTAATGACTGACGGACTGGAAATGTCATATATCCATATAGCAGTTGATATAACACACCTGCACCACATGCAGACTTTGGGGGCTTTACTTGGAAGAATTCAGTGCAATGTGAATCATTAACAAAAACAAATTTATCAGAATTCTTAGTAGAAATAGAATGCATAAGATGAGTAATTTGACGTTCTATAAATAAACAGGAAAATGTGTTAATGTGTTCTTAATATCACAGAATCGATAATATGAATGATGTATGCACTATTTTTTACACAAGATATATCAACGATTGACCACCAACTCGCCTGATGTTAAGCGACGGTGTGGCCGAGGATGGAGCTCGTCGATCTAGAAGATATTGTCAAATATATATATATATTTATAATACTTGCTTTTTTCATTTCTAGATACTAATTAGGCAGCTTTTTAGCAAGGCGCAGAGTTGCATGGTGTACCTGTCTCCCTCATACTCATCACCATTTTTCTTGGTATAAAATTGTTGAATCTACTTTTGATAAATATACGAATGTAGGCTTCATGAAAACAGTACTTCAGAATATACAAAACTATTTTTTATTCCGTCAGCTATGATAAATACATAAATAAACAAACTCAGAAAAATTTGTAAATTAGTTAGTAGAAAAATATAATAAATATCTGTTGCACTGTAATAGTTCTAATGAAGTTGATGTTTGCCTTTTTATTTTGTCTTCTTTATAAAAAAACACATTCAATACATCTTTAAATAAGGTATAGTGTGTGAGCGAAACAGCAGCGCCATTCAACTCTGTGCCTTAATAATATAAAGAATTACTGAAACATTAGAAAATTGCGAGTAGAAGTACAGAAAACTATTAACCGTAACAGCTACTGAGTCAATCAAGAAAATCAAGTCATTTATATAACAACTGACTGACCTATCAACCGTGAGAATGCAAGTTCCATTTCTACCATTCTCATTGCTCATTGACGCATCACTGATGTGTTTCCAATGCACCAACAGCGGTCTCTGTGTGTGTGAGATGAGCACTCCATTGGTGGTAATGCTGACAATGCTGTCAGCACCGCTGAGGCCACATTTACGGGACAGCTCGGTGGCTGTTACTGTTACAGAGTATGAATCTTTGATGGAACCCTCTGATTCTGGAAAGATGATGATAATGCATGATCCAAAAGCAATTTCATATTAAAAACAATAGGTTTCATTGCAGCATTCAGATAAATGATTTTAAAAATGCGATGCAATTTTCAGTTTATTGATTTTTAGGGCAGTGCAGAACATGTAAGATTAGGAAAAATATAGCCAATGCAAAACCAGCCTTTAAAAAAAGGTGAAACAAACTGTCATATACTATGTGTAACACCGACAGACAATACTTCAAGAGGGTCATTGTATTAGCATTTAGCATTAGCAAAAAAGGCTATTTTATGTTGTATAGTCATTAAGATGTTTAAACAGAACAGTTAATTTTTTCATATTCAAACACTTAAGTATTCGCTCAACACTCGCACATGCTATCTCTCTCACGCATCACATTTTTAAACATATAAAATCATTAAGTGGGGTTATTAGAAAAGTGTGAAACGGATTTGTTTATTGTAATAGGAGAAATATTATAAAACGAGTTTTTCTTTGATATCTATTAAATTGACTGAAATGTAGGAAAATAATTTCACTACTCAGTCGCCAGTATGAATAAAACTATATATATTTGAATAAAACTTTTTTTAAATATTTCTTCTATCTAAATAAACAAATTCAATTCTATGGAAGCTAATATGGTTTTCACACATTTTAAATAAAAGACCACCGAATTAGAATTTAGACATTTATAACAATAGATACAATGACCTTCCATTGTTTACTGTTACAGTCCATAAGAATAAAACTCAAACCAAGTCTGTAACCAGTACAAAATACAACTTTTAATGCAAACTATCACAAAAAACTTAAATTTGTATCTTTTTTTTAATTATCATAAACAGTATTTTTCATTTAATTACTCTTATTTCTGATTGGTTGTAAACGTATTCTGCAGCACCCAGTATGCAGCATATGTTACTTTCCTAAACTGTTACTCATTTATTTGTCAACAATAGAACATTTAAATAAATTAAGTCCCGTTTGAGCCTTGTATTTGCATTGAATGCAGTGATGTCAATGCATTGGCACTAATAATGGGGAGCCAATATTCTATAATGGCCTTTGGATGATGCACCCAGGGGTTAGAATGATGTGGGTAGTGGATTATTATGGAGGGAAAAGAATTGACTTTAATTTAGGATCAATCAAGTTACAGCTTGAATTTAGTTTCACACACCAAGGCCCTCTTTCATAGCAAGGTTATCAATAGAAAAATAGTTTTTTTTTTCATCATTTTATCCACCTTTCAGAGGAAATAAATAATGTGCTGACATTGATAATTGACATAGCAATGTGGGTAAAAATGGTTAATCTACCTACCAAGCTAGGCCAACACAAGAATTGATTTCCTTCCTCCCCTTCTCCTTCACCTCCTACTATCCATTAAATTCCTTGGTCCCAAAATAAAGGAAAAACCAGGACAAACTTTGTGGTGAGAAATAATGAAAAAGTTAGAAAAATGATAAATGGCTGTAGTAACGATATGATAAAAATATTATAAATAATTTCTACTTTTTCAGTTATGTTATTATATTCAAATGAAAAGGAAACCTTACAAAAAAAAGTTTACAAAGTGAAAGTTTAATTATTTTTTTAAAGTTTACTTCTGCACCTGGAATAATAAATCCAATTTCTCAACTGTTTTTTAAAGAAATTTGCTTAGTGTAGCGCCTAAATAATAAAAGTTAAAAGTAGAATATGAAGGTAGGTACCTAATAAATCACTTCCATTGATCAAAGTCTTGATTTTCTCAATCCACACGTGAGCATCATGAGCAGTGCTTGCAGCGAGAAGTACTCGAGGTTTCCGCGGCTCATCTATCGGGAAAATCGCGAATGCATGCGGCCGCGTTCGAGATTTCGTCTGCCGTACAACAAAACCAGCTGGTAACTCGATGGTTCCCGCAGCCGCTCCTGCCTCGCTGCAGTAAGCAGCCAAAACACCGCCCGAGAACGTCGGGCTCGGTCGAAGTATGCACCACTGCCTCTTCCACGACTATAATAAATTATAGGTATGAGTAAGCCAGCGGTGAGATGATAAATGTTGAAGTAGCTAATACTTACTTTGAATGGGTTCAGACCGAGATTTGACTTGAACGGATACTTCACCTCCAAGTATCCGGACATCGTTACGAAATTTCCCTGTTTTCACCAGGCAAGTAATACGCCTTTTTTAATTTAGGACAAACATGTTTATCTACTTTGAAAACCAAAGGAAAACAGAAAGAAAACAATAAATTGTTTACAAAAACCATAGATACCGTAGACGAAATAGAGTTCGTTATGTCTTGGTTAGGTCGTGTTTAAAATCGATAAATCAAGTTTTTCCGGTTTTTCACTATTTTGATTTCTACTTGTCTATGTCCATGCTATGTTTCCAATCAAAGACAATCAAAAACAGCTGACTGAGGGTACGTTCCGAATCATAGCCATGATACATACTCAGAACATGATATTACGTTCACCTATCACATTTTTCTTTTACCTATTGATGTCAATTATTACTCTGCAATAATCGTATTAAAATATTACGTCTAAAATCCTAAATCCTTCTTCTAGAATATTCACATGCTTTTGAGGCGCCTAGGCGCCTGCCTTACGTAGAAGCTACAATAGTACCTAAATGGTGTCTCGGCATGATTCGAAAAAGTCTTGATGTCAATATTTTTTTATTTATTTCATTGTCAAATGTCAATAACAATCATGTCAGTGATGTGACTCTTCTAATTTCAGATTTTTCAGTATTTTTCTCCTATTAGTTTTTCTCGTATTACTGAAGTATTATTGAGGAATTTTGCGATTTCTTCTAGCCTCTAAGCTCTTTTATTTGGTTAAAATAGAAGAAAACATAGACACAATGAAATTAGTGATTTTCACTCTCTTGTCCTTGTTTGGATTAGGGTACGTCGCATCGATAAATCCCGAGGAAGAAGTTGGAAATGGTAGATATCTGATAGAAGGAAAAGTGTTCCCACCCGACGACCAGTATACCACTCCATGGCAGGTGGAGATGAGAATTCATATAAACGGCGGAGAGTTTATTGGCTTCGTGCGTGAAGATGGCACATTTGTTATTCACAACGTGCCCTCAGGCTCTTATGTGGTGGAAGTTGTTCATCCAGACTACATGTACGAGCCAGTTCGTGTCGAAATCAATTCCAAAGGCAAGTACAGAGCCAGGAAAGTCAACTTCATACAGACGTCACAAGTGATTCAGGTCCCATACCCACTCAGAATGAAGGCTTTGTCGAAATTCAGATATTTCCAAGTTCGAGAGCAGTGGAGGCTGACAGACTTTCTCTTTAACCCCATGGTGATTATGATGGTTTTGCCGCTACTCCTCATCATGGTCCTGCCTAAGATGATGAATGACCCCGAGACAAAGGAGGACTTGAAGCAAATCAGTAACCTCACGAAAATGACAGAGATGCCTGAAATGTCAGAGATGTTTACTTCACTCTTTGGTGGAGGTGGCACTGCTAAACCTTCCTCGTCTAAAGCAAAGCAAGTCAAGAAGAGGCAGTAGTGACTTTTGTAGAGACTATTTATTGTATTGGTATTGATTCTTTACTACTACTTCTACTAAATGTGGCTTGAGACCTTCCAGTGGTTTAGTAACTCTGCCAGCAGAGCAGGCCACTCACTCGATATGATCTTACTAAACATGGCTTATCTAAACATTTATTCATCAAGTTTGATTTAGAGGATGGTACAAAAGAATCAACATCATATTAGCTAACTAGGCAATAAAGTTTTATTTGGTCTTTAAATCACTTTTTTATTTATTTTATATTTTTAGGAAAACTTACAGCTAAAATACATAAATATACTATTTATATGAATTACAAGGCTAATTAATTTTTTTTGCCAATAGATTAGAAAAATATGAAATAAAGCTTGAAGCTGTGAAAAATACTATTTTAAAAATTTTGGTGATTTTTTCCATTATAGGTAGAGTTGAATCACAAGAATCCAATATGTAGATCTGATGGACGGAGTCCTTCACAGTTATAATTGAAATAGGACATACATATGCAATATGGCACCGTATTGCATAATGGATGTAAGCAACATTAGTTGATGGTGCAATATTGCACCATCTAATGGTGCATGCAGAAATGCAGAACGTTTTAGCTTAAAAACAAAAGCCCTGTTTTACAATAATTTTGTTTTTGCAATAAATTTGTACACAATTAATTTTTTTTACACGATTCATAAAAATATGAATAAATAAAAAACAAAGCATGATTAAAAATACGATAGTTATTGTACAAAATTCAACCCTGTAGGCCGGCACTATTGCAGCTTCTGCTTTCCACTTCTTATGCAAGAGCGTTGCAAGTGTCAATCCAGGGTAATTTTTTTTTATTGTGCTTCACTATGCAACATTTCGCCATAGACACGCTTTTGCATCTTTCTGTAGCCCTAGATACCAATTGATAATTTGTTATCCTCATTGCATTACATTTCTGCGATACATGCCTTTGATGCCCATGCTGCATTAAATACACCATTCTTAATTTTACCAAGAATGATACAATAGTTAAAATAATATAATTTCGGTCTGTATTATCGTTACCTCCCCACCTGTAGTGCGTCCTCAGGTCGCGCTAGACGTCGGTCGAGCGAGCATGGGTTCTAGCTCCAAGGCAGGAAGGGGCGGGGTGCCGCGGGGCGGAGAGGACGCGGCCCGCGGCCTCGGCAGCGCCACCGCCAGCTTGTCCCAGAACCAGGGCTCGCCCCAGCGTACGTAAGTGTGCGAGTCGACGTACCGACGCAGCTGGTCGTCCATGCGGAGCGCCGCCGGCTCCTCCAACAAGACGACGAGGAGCCGAGGCCGCGCGTCCAACATGGAGGCGGCGTGCGCCTCCCGGAACTCCGCGTACGCCCACTTGCTCGCCAGGAAGTGGTTCGAGACGAGCGCCAGCGTGCGCCGCGACTCCCGCACCGACCGCACCACCTGCGAGCAGATGGAGAGGCCCGGGATCCAATCGCGGTGATGCACGCACAGCCGGTAGACGGGCTCGAGCCGCGTCATCACCTGGCGGGCCACCTCCTCGTCCCGGTGAGAGAAGGTGAGGAACGCGTCGTAGGGTCGGTCGGCATCCTCCGGCGGGTCGGCGGCGTGCCACGCCACGCCGTACCGGTGCAGCACCGCCAGCGCGAAAAACCGCCGCTCGCGAGACGCCAGGAACGAAGTGACAGCGAGCGCGAGCGCGAGCACCGCCGCGAGACCGCTCGCGAGCCACACGCCGAGAGAACTTGAAGACTCCACGTAGCAATCTAGGTCGGGCACGGCTTCCAGCGGGGTTCCGTCACTGCACGTGGTGTTAGTGAGGTCGGTGGTCGCCGCACTCCCCGCGCGGGCCCGCGCCCGCAGCGCGCGCAGCAGCGGCGCGGCGCGGCAAGAGCACTCTAACAAGTTGTCAGCGAGATTCAGCATGCCTTCGATATTTCCGAGTCTTTTTGCTGTTTCCTTGTCTACTTCTCTCAGAGGATTATTTCGCAGGTCGAGTCCCTGAAAGAGAATATAACTTTTAAACGGTCACTGGTACGTACTTTGCAGTCCAGGTTACCCAACCGTCACAGGTCCAGGTTACGACCACCCGGTCGTCCTAACCGTTGATTTGTTGCCATCCTAACCAAATCCTAAAGACGTCGGTTAGCAATACCCTCTGCACTTTACGTTACTTGACTCTGAGCCTATAAGAAAATATAATGCACCAACCGATTTATGATAGTGCCAGCACAATGCCCTTGATGACGGAATGTTCAATTAAACAAGTAAGATAGCAGTAAAAAAAGAATACAATTACATACTTTTATGTTATCCTGCAGATCGTCAGGGCGCAGGTGTGCGATGCGGTTGTGAGCCAGCCGCAGCACGTAGAGCCGCGAGCGGTTGAGCGGTCGCGGCCGCGGCACCCTGTCGAGTCCGGCGCGCTCGCACTGCACCTCCACCAGCCTGGAGTCGTGGTCGGGCTCGTCTGCAGCCCGCACGGTGCAGGCGCACGCGGCGGGCAGCCCGGCCGCCCTGCACTCTGCGGGCTCCGAGCACACCAGCTCTTCAAGCGCCATGTCGCGCAGCCGCTTCCGGATTCCGGGGCACCTCTGCTGCTCGACGTATCTGAGCGCAGGTAGCGACAGGTTGAGCGCCTGCCGGGTCCAGTACAAGTGGCAGTCGCATGTAGGCATGTTGTAGAAGTGTAAGGAGGCGTTGCTGACGAGCCCGCGCGCTGCGGCCTCGTAGTCCGCGCGGCTCAGCTGCACGGCGGTCAGGCACGCGTCTGGTAGGAATACATTCGCCTCCACTGTCCGTTTGAACTGTAACTCTTTGAACTGCGGAGAAACAAGTATTATAAGAAAAACAAAATGCGGCTTATTTATAAGAGAAAGACGAACCCAAAACAACACTCACCAAAATCGTTCAAGCCGTTTATTGTGTTATATACGATGCGGCATATATTGTGATGTACATACTTACACCCGAATATAATACCCTCCCTCTGAGGTAGTCAGGTAGAAAGATCAAGTTATATTTAATTTAGGTTATTGACGTGACAACGTCTAATAGGTAAATCGATGAACACCGGCTGCACGCACGAAAAAGTAAGACACATTGTCCCGTTACGTTACGCTCATTGTCCCGTTACATCATCATCAATAATAGAATAAAAGAGTTCGTATATTTTGATATCGATCTTTTCTTCTATTTATATTTATTTTTCTACATGTCTTTATTATCCTGTCATGAGTTGTCTGTTGAGAAAAATATATTTCGGAAAAAATTAAAGTCGAATTGTTAAACGAATTAAAATATCTTTTAGTTCTACTGCCCACCACCTTCATCAGTTTTGTTATGACGTTGGCACGTTAAACTATCGTCCGTAAACCGACTTTACAGACAACCATTTTTAAAAAAAATGTAACTTTCGATTGGTACGGTACTGCATGGGTAATATAGATATTTTAATTCCTATCAGTAACAATTCCATTGGGAAACGATTTTCCATCTCAGTCATTCTATATAGAAAAACAGAGATGAAGATATCGTTTCTGAGTGGAATCGCTATTGAATGGAATTAGAATACCCCTACTGATGCAGATGGCAAAATAAAAGAAAAGCGTATGCCCAGCAGTGGGATAAAGACGGCTCTGAATGATGATAAAAGTAGCTGTTATATTCATCACTTCGTATTCTTACATAATGAAAAATCTTGTTCTCTCTTTCGCGATGGTTCCTTATCTGACGAGTACTCACCGAGAGCTTAGCCACCTTGGTGAAGCTCAGGTCCAGGGTGTGTAACTGCGTCATGTCTTCCTGCCAGTCTCGGCAGATCTGGCTTACTGATGTGAAACTCAATACAAGCTTCTTGAGGCGAGTCGAATTGCGTATCGGCGAGAAACCTGCGAAACAAACAAATCACTGACGATATAAGGAATACCCAGTATAGAGCAATGATGTGTTATACGTAGATAGGTTGTCCCTGGCTCTGCAGTCTGCATGGTAAGCCTCAAGTAAGGTAGACTGGTCTTCAAGAAATGTCGGGTAACGCTGTTACACGCATGTCGTGTGACAATACCATCCTGTGCGTTTAGAAAGTGCAACACCAAGATATATAAGTCCAAGATACTAAAAAGCTTTGAGATGTGTTCTTATCCTCAAAAGTGCTGCAAACTGAGATTTGCCATGGCATCGGTCGTTTTCTTATCGTACCGTCAGTTCCGCAGATGTTGCGCAGGCCTCGGTTGGCGCTGAGGTGGAGCTCGATGAGCCGATCCAGAGGCGCGAGCGCTACCATCGATCGGCTGACCAGCTTGTTTGAAGAAAGATCCAGTTCTTCCACCCGTCGCGCCACCTCAAACGTGCCGCTGCAAGTAAGTATTGTGCCAATGATAGCCCAGCCTCCTTATACAAGTGGCAAACGCTTCTGTTTCTACAAACGCTTTGCAATGTAAGATAAAAGTAATTTACAAAAATTAAACAGACTTCAAAACAATCTAATTAACTAAAAATGGAGAAAAAACACGAACAAAATCTAAACTGAGCGACTACCTATGTACTCGTAGGTACGCACACCAACTATTTTTTTAAGTCGGTGTTCGGCCCTAAAGTATTACCAATTAAGCCCTATACAGACACCGACTCAAAAAATAGTTGGTACGGTTGGTCGGTAAATTTTTTGCAAATTAATTTTATTTCTTAATTTTTAATAGTATTTACTCGTTTTGCTTGAAACTATTTATATTCACAAAACTTCACTGGGTAAGTTCGTTTAATATTCAAACACACTTCACTACTATTGTAACGCCAAATTTTTCGTTAGTCCTTTTACATAGTATGAGTGATAAACCTACCAAATTTCATTCAAATCCGTCCAGTAGTTTGAATAGCGTAGTTGAAACGTTAATGTTTTAAAATTAATAAAGGTAATTTAAAAAAAATAAACCGACATCATAACAATCTACTTACCTAACTGAAAAAGGAAAAATAACACGAAAAAATCAAAAATGGGCGTCTACCTAAGTAGGTACGAAAACCAACTATTTTTTCAGGTCGGTGTCAGGACCTAAACTATCATCAACTAAGTCCTTTATAGATACAACCACAACTAATAGTTGGTACGTACATTTAGGTAGAAGCCCAGTTTTGATTTTTTCGTGTTATTTCTCCCTTTTCAGTTAATTAGATTGTTTTGAAGTCGGTTTAATTTATTTTAATTACTTTTGTGTATTAATTTTTAATAGTATTATTTACTCGTTGTTTGAAACTAAAAATTGTATTCACAAAACTTCACTGGGTAGTTCGTTTAATTTTCAAATACACTTCACTACTTTTGTAACGCCAAATTTTTGCGTTATAAAGTATGCCAGATCCTTTTACATAGTATGAGTGATAAGCCTACCGAATTTCGTTCAAATCCGCCCAGTAGTTTGTACAGCGTCGTTGAAACGCTCATATTTTAAAATTTAATAAGTCCATATATCTTGAAAACTACTTAACCGATTTTGATAAAACATACAGTGACTGAAAGATACTTTATTCAATAAAAAAATATTTCGCAATACGACTTCTAGTTTCTGCGTAATACGTGGACAAATATACAAACATACTGACATACAAATAAATATACACTTATGAAATTCGGCACACATGTTTAGAAACTGGTATAGACAAAAACTGTACAGTTTTGACAATAATACATACATTCAGGTCGAATTGATAACCTCCTTTTTTGAGGTCGGTTAAAAATATGACAAGATGTCACGTGACATTTTGTTAGCTACTGACTGTCCGATATATTTACTTTTCTATTTTACTGGCGTTCAGGAAATTGAAAGCCACTTGTGTAACTTCCCCCACAGTTCTTGCAGTGTTCATGTGTGCACGTGGCTACTGCACTTCGCACAACACCTATATGAGCTGATTCCATCATCAGATTCCCGCCGTAGGGCATCAAGGAAATCGAAAATCTTTAGACCTTACATTGTAATCGAAGCGATCGAATGCACGAAGCGATATCGAGACTTTTTTATAAGAATGTTAAAGAGTGGAACACACTTCCAGACTTGTTGTTTCGTAGTAAAGAAGTAAATACTGGCTACTTATCTTCGAGAAAAGAGCTAATGGGCATACAAGCGTGCTACATCATCGACCACGTCGTTGTTCTCCAACAGTGTTGTGGTCAAACGTTGGCGCATTTAATTATATAAAAGAAACCGAAAGATGTGGGTACTGGGTTCAAATCCCGGCGTTAAACTTACCTTCCAAGCGTCACTAATTTGTTGCTGGTCAATTGAAGCTTGCGAAGATCAGGCGTATATTCCAACAGATTCGGTGGAAACGATTCGAGCGCTCCTTGCGTTAGAGTGAGACGCTTGAGCGCGCGCGCTCCTAACAGCAACTTCGGCCGGAGAACTTTCAAACGAGTCGCGAAGTTAAAATCAATCACTTCCAAGCGGGAGCAATTCCGCACCCAACCGTCCGGCAAAGCGTCTAACTTTGGTGCAACCAATTCCAGAACGCGCAGCGAGTCACAGCGAATCAGTGGCTTCGGCTGCCGCTCCTTCCAGCTGTACAGCAAAAGTGATTCGAGAGTAGGGGTCACAAACGATTCGCCGGCGGGAAAAATTGTGTCCCGTATCTTTAATGAGCGCAGATTTTGCAATGGCGCCAGGAAGCCGTGATCGAGGCGAGGTTGGGCCGTCTCTTCACCCATTATGTTTAAATGGTTGAGATGCTCAAGGCCGCTAAAATGTTTGGCTTGGAGCGTGGTAGATAGCCCGTAGAGCGTCAAGTTGTGTTGGAGGGTCACGTTGATTGCAGCCAGCGTCTCCGCTAGCGGTGAATTAGGCAATGGACAGAACTCCAAAAACAATTGCGATACACGCTGCAAGAGAGAGAAACGAGGCATGGCGGTCGACTCCAGCACGTTGGCCTTGAAGCAGTTAATCGTTAAGCCAACACTGCTAAGTATCTTTACCTTTTTACCTGTTGAGGAAAATGTTATTTTAATCAATGCATGGAAAATTTTAGTACTTCATTTAAACGTAAAAAAGTAAAACATAAATCTTTCAAACTTCGTCAACAAGCGACTTCAAAATACGCAATTTAGTTTTGTTGGATGACATTTTTCCAGTTATTTTGTTACAAATACTTAAAACAACTTTTTGAGTTAAACGGTTTTATTGTAATCAAGTCTAAAGGTGAATACCAAATTTCAGATCGATCCGTCAACTGCAAGGGGGTAAAATTTCAATGACTAAATTTGACCCTAATAAACAAATAAGCTAAAGAAAACCGTTTAAAAAATTATATGGGATCACTTTTGAGGTATCACCTACCAAACGAAAAAAGAATCATCAAAAACAATTCGTAATTGGTGGAGTAATCGCTAAACAAACATACAAAAAAATAAATGATATTCCATCCGTAAAAGTATCTATTTAATTCAGACAAAACAAGAGGTAAAATGGCTAGACGTACCATCAACTTGGTACTCAGGCCAGAATTTGTTGTCTTCATTGTACCAGCAGCGTGGATGCTGGCAGCGCAGCTCAGCCTCCTGGCCCGCAGTTGGCATTGCTAGCACTGCTAGCGTCAGCATGCATCGCGCCCCATACATTACACCAAGATATTAGCAGGAATGAGCGCACAAATCTAAGCACTAACTGAACATTTCCGAATCAAGTACAGGAAAACCATTTTTATCATCAAACACACGTAACATATTCAAACTAATTGACTAACAAAAGAACTTGGATATATTAATTTATTACGTACTTTATTTATTATTCAACTGATGCATTTCTTTCCTGTTAAATATTAGGTACCTTCATAATATACAATGTATGCGTTAACAATAATATGCGTATACAACTTCATTATTTAGGTGTTTACGATGACTAAAACGAACACCAACTCTTAGCCGTTTTCAGGTTCCAGTCTTTACATCTCAGTTCCATCATAAGCTCAGCTCAATCAGATATCAGGAAATGCGTCAAATTAATCTGCAAGATTTGACAGGCACCGGGATAGGACAAATAAAAGTTAGTACATCATTTATATTAAAAAGATAACAAAAAAAAAAACAATTAAAACAAAACGCAAATCCACTGTAAAAATTATTTAAAGAGGCATTTTTTTGAATAATTCCTGTTAAGTCGGTTATTTATCACAATTGTGTCGTTATCGTGCCTTTTTATTCGAACTTACAGATAACCTCAGATATTTCATAGCATCATTGACAGAGTGAGCGAAGCTAACAAACGCCTTTGTATCAATTGGCAAAATTCATCATTTGATCACAATAACCCAGCGGGGCAGTGGCGTAACTATAGGGTGGCAGGGCTGGCAAAATGCCACGGGCCCCGACCCGAGAACCGGGCCTTGGGCCGGGGGCCCGTCTGAGCACAAGCTCAATAAATAACCTAACATTTTTAACGTATGTACCAAAGTACTTTAAAATTATAATTCCATAATTGCTACA
The DNA here is from genome assembly GCA_947563715.1 of Lycia hirtaria. Taxonomy (NCBI): domain Eukaryota; kingdom Metazoa; phylum Arthropoda; class Insecta; order Lepidoptera; family Geometridae; genus Lycia; species Lycia hirtaria. Next base: position 16,476,881 of record OX387384.1, read on the forward strand.
TGGCAAGCTATCTTTACGAAACTTGTTATACTTGATTGTCAAATGTCGGTTAATAATTACAGTTCAAAAAACTGAAGCAACCGACTTCAAAATACGTTACTTACATGACTATTTTTCCAGTTATTTTATTTCAAAAACTAATATACTGAACCGATTTTGATAAAATTTACATGGGACCACGTCTGAGGTCTACCAAACAAAAAACATCAAAATCAATTTATAATTAGCAAAGTAGTCGGCGAACAAACAAAAAAAAAACATACAGTCGAATTGAGAAACTCCTTTTTTTGCAAGTCGGTTAAAAAGAGAAGTTTACTGTGAGGCCGTTTATCGGCCCATTTTGATCAATATTCGATTCTTAATCCCGAATAAGAATTTCAAATATAAGCAGTAGACCCCGCGAGCGCAGATTTTGTCGCAAGATTGTTGCAAAAATGTATGCTCGCGAGGTCTAATATTCATAGAACTACTAGTACCTTAGTAAGATTGAAAAAAAGACCGTATATTTTCAAAAGTTTTTATTTAGAAATAAATCTATGAAGAGTCAATAATGAAATACCGCTCTCCTACGCTACTTACATACAAGTTTTTAACAACTTATGACAAAATAATACACACTGCAGTAAATACACATACATCGTTATAAATATAAAAGGTAAAATAAAATCAGTCATTGGTAATTTGGACGGAAACTAATTAAGTAACATGCAAATGGCATCTAAATGAGATTCATTTTAAAGCATATAATATTTTATAAACTCTATGGATAATATTCTGGACGGGGATTTTTGTACCAATAACTTGTATAAGTTTTTTTTTTCGAATCTAAATATTTGTAAACACTAAATAGAAATCATATTTATTAGGTACATATATCTTATAGACTGGTATACAATAAATGTTTTTTTTTGTCTCGTTATGCTTATAAAATATAATTCAATACAAAATTTTAAAAATCAGGGGCCCTAGTCTTGACAAAACTAACCAAATTATTTTCCTCCGAATTCGGCGTGTGTGTGAGCCGGAAGTATCAATTTAACTTAGTCTCTACTCTTATAGTTACGTGAATTTTCCTTCATTAGAGAATAAGTTACATTTTAAGTCAGTATATATATAGTTACTTTAAAAGTAGACATTTGCCTTTAAAGTTACAAACGTTATAACAATCAATTTCTTTTTATTCAGTCATTTGTGTTCAGACTAGGGCCCCAAATAAAAAATCTATTTACATATCTGTATTTGGTCAAAAATTTAATAGGCATAATTGTCAATTTCAAGGCAAGTATGCATTGGATGCTAAAGTAATATTATTTAAATTTTTTATTGATATAATATATTGAGTTATCAATTATATTTATAATATAAATGTAGTTATTGTATTTATCAAAATATAGACAAAAGGATTAAAATATTGCAATAGCATAGTGATTGTTGAAAGAAATTATTGCACTAAAAAAGAACAGATTGTAAGATAAATCATAGAAAATAAAATGGGAACAGCACCACGAAAAGAAAATCAAAAAGTCTAAGATTATATAAATACAAAAATTGAATGATTATTAAAAATAAAAAATTGAAAAAAGGGCATTGAATTATTTTTTAGAATAGTTTATAGTTTCGAATAAAAGTAGAAAACGATTATTTACTTTTACAAAACAATTAAATTACAAAATGTTAGTTTTATTTAACTATACACAATTATAATGTCATTTTAGCTCAAATAAAACATATACAGGAAAAAAGACATGAAACTACACAATACATTCCATTATATTGAAAATGGTAGATAACCAAAATGCAATCAATGGCTTCAGGCAACATTGGACATTTTACACAACTATATAAATGTTACATTATTTTTATACAGAAATCGGAAGTTCAGAAGGAAAATCTAATTCAAAGAAAATTAATACTCTCTAATCTAATCTAAAATGAACACTTCCTAAAACTACAACCTAACGTGGAATGGAACATTTCAGCTGCCATAGTAAATAAAATTGGAATGAAATCAGAAGAAGTAAAACCAGAAAAGGTAAGTTATAACATATACGGTCTTACAGAAAAACATTACTTAATTTTAATCAACGTCTCAAATTCTCTGTCTTAATTCCACAAGTGTCAGGGAGAAGTTGACAAAATAATAATATATTGAGCATTGATCAAATTTGAGTAACGGTTCTCGGTAAGACCCCTAAATCCTAACGGTGGTTAAAAATACGCAAAAATACTGTCTATAGAAACTATACTCAAGATTAATGAAATGCACGCACCAGTTTTGTCTTCGTATCCATTTCAGGTGGAAAAAAATCATTTCTATGCTTTGATAAAGTTTCTGTGCATTTAGTTTGTGGCTAGATGGCTCATAGCGCGTTCGCACAAACACGTGGCACAGACAAAACGCCACCACTTGAAGCTGGAAAGTAGCGGAAGCGCGCTCCAGCCCTTTAATTTTTAGCTCATTCCAGACAGTATCGTAATAAATAATCAGTATTATAATGGAGTCCGACGAAGTAGGTTTATTGTACTGCTATAAAAAAAGTAACAACGACTCAGAAGATGAAAATATCGTCATTATTGGATACACTAAACTTTAAACAATGTAAAAAAAACGTAAAGAGCAGTATAATAACCTTTTTAACTATCCAAAAAAGTTTTTCCAACATTTTCTAGGCTTCCATACCAAAGAGTGCGGGAAGGTGGCGACGTTTTGTAGTAGTGTAAGGCACGTGTCCCGTGTGTGAGAGCACTTAAGGACTGGCTCTTTATAGCATAGTGTCATATAAACGTTTGTATGACATTGAGAAATCCGCTAATGAAAATATCAACTGTACAAAAAGATGATTAACAATGGGTAATATGTATAAATAATAAATAAACAAAATAAAAATACAATAGAAGAACTTTGTTCAATTATTATTATGTATGACGTATTTTAATTATCATTATCCTTGACATGTACCTAGTATGTGGGACGATTCAGTATGTATTTTGCAACAAATGTAATTTGCCGCCAATAAAGACGGAGAAGTATCTTACTCGTATATTTATTTAAATAAATATTAGTAGACATTTTCACACAGCATCATCTAGCCCCAAACTACGCAAACCTTGTACTATAGGAATTAGTTAGCTGATAGAATACCGATAGTAAAGAGCAGCTGTTTTTTTGTGGAATTTCCATGGTCTTGGAACAAAACTCGTTCGTTATGCTGAAGAGACGTATCTAGCTACTAAAAAGTAAAATTTCGATTATGTTGTGTACGTTTTTGTTTTTAGGTATAAGAACAGATAGATCGAGCGTCTTCCATACGTTCACTCGCAAAGCGACTTCGTCAGTCACATACTAAGCATAGCAATATATAATAGCATACATCGATGTGTCACAAAAACAAATAAAAACCAAGATAGACAAGAATTGAATTGAGTTAGTGCGTTAGTATCTAGACAGATATCTCACAATATAATACCTATAGATAGTAATCTATGAAACAATAACGGGCCCAACGCAAAGAGTTCTCGGTTAGAGTTCCTCGGTCAGCGTTCTCTTTGAAGTATGGAATCGTATGAACACAGTGCGTAATGCGACTTTCTAGTGAACGCGGATCTTAGTCGGAGTTCTTTTTTATTTTGGTGGGATTATAGTATCGCAAGTTTTGTGCATTTGTTGATATCAAGTATTCATTATTTTCAAGTTTTGACAGTTTTTATTTATATTGATAGACAATTGACCATCAATTCTCCTGATATTAAGCGACGTTGTGGCTGAGGATGGAGCTCGTCGAAATAGAAGATATCTATTCACTCTAGCCTTGAAAATTACAAGATTGTAGTTCTCAGGAAATTTCTTTCAAAAATGGCGGCAAAAAAATCCATTATTTTACAGTACGCGTCAAGAAAGTGGAGTATGGATTTTTAGCATTTCTATGAGAAAAAGGTGGTAATGCGCCGACTTTTTGAAAATAATTTCTAGGTGAAAAATTTGCCGTTAACGTTGCGTTGATAGATCGTGACCGTTCCCAGTGTATAGTGACCTCTAACCGGAGAATTTTCTGTGGATGCAGGTCCATAATAACACGTTCAGACACGAACTACTTTGCCTACAAATTCATATAAAAAATTGACACTCGCTTTTTTAATCCATGGTTTTTTTGCTGCCATTATACGAGCGATATTAAAATATGCTCGATTGTTCGCCACTTTGTAGCATTTAAGTATTGTAAGTTCATATATAAATTTTATCTATGTTAAAATAAGGCTCAGATTTCATTTACCATATTGAGTAATTGATATTTCTTTGTTTTTAATTATACATAATCGTATCGATATAAAAATATAAAATTAATATATGTACACATATTAATAAGTACGATTAGTGTAATATTACAAAAACATACAAAAATCGTAGGGTTTTTCTTTACATTTTAGATATATAATGTTAACAGCATTAGTATTTATGTGCAATGAATACAAATACTTGTAATGATAATTAATTTCATTGTCATGGTTTGTAATATTTTTGGTAAGCCATTTTTTTGTTTTAAATTGTTTTTTTTTTCAATACTTCAATGTATCGATAATATTACAGACAATTCACATGTTTCGACGCCCGACGTTGCGTCTGTGGCTATTTCGTCATAGCATCCTTGGAAGGGAAAATATTGCAGTGTTTGTCTATAATATTAACCTTATTTTTAATTTCTTGACACATTTTCGATACATATTTTTTTGTAATCATTTAAATTCACAACCTACGTATTTTTGTGAAATCGTGAAACAACATTCAATTCTAATATACTTACCTAACTACATTTTTAATGAAAAAAATCCTCATCTCACAAAATTGTTATCTGGTTAGAAAAATGCTCGCTTGTCACAAGAAACATTGTTAGCTAGACCGTTCTTTTACATCTTGGCCTATGTCTAGTTTATATATAGTTTTGTTACTAATAATCCAACATGCGCCAGCCAAATGTCATATGTGTAAATTTTCAAATTTTCGTATATATTATTTCGTACAGAAAATATACATGAACGAACGAACGGTTGATCAAAACCTACATCTTTCTTATTCTTTTGTAGAGCACTGTCTCTGTTTTCACAACTTGGAATATGGCTTGCGTAAATACGACATGTTGGACTGTTATTAAAACGAAAACAGTAACAACGACTGTTCATAGTACTAAACAACGGGCCTGGACAAGTGGCAAAAGTTTCGAAACCTATTTTATACCTATTTCTAAAAACGCAGATGCTTTGAGTTCATCTCGTGACATTTGGTTAGCTTATGTCAATGCCATACATTCCGTTCTCTATTCCACTAGTATTAGCGATAAATAGAGCGCCACTTAACAAGGGCTTCAAGGAGGTTACCACAATCTTATTTCAATATTACTTTGACCTTTGTCTTGCTCTCTCAACTGTAGAAAGAGCGAGGCAAGAGTCAAAATAATATTGAAATAAGACTGCTACAACGCTTGTGGTACAGCCCTAGGTCACTAAACGTTTTTGCGACAAACAAAACGTATCATAGTCGTCACTATTAAATTGTTAATTTTAAACTAGGCCTTTTCAAGATCATGGGAACTGAAAACTTAGCGCATCACGAGTACAGTGTATCAATATTTTCATGGTATCATCTGAAAGTTTGATGAATTACGTACAGTGTCTCGTCCAAGTGAGTGCCGGTAGTAGGACAGCCGCCAGTAGTGCCACCGCAGTGACTACCGGTAGTGCTGCAGAGTTGTAGATCGCGCAGTACGGACACTGCGAGGAGCCGCACACTTCGCAGATGTTGAGGAGGTAGGTCGGGAGGGCGTCGAATATACTCTCGTTGAAACGCTCTGGAATAATAAAAAATCGTACGTAGGATTTAGGATGTCAAGAAAATGTTATTTTGAAAAGATTACGAAAAAATCATATGGGTATGTTCTATTTCGACTGCGTAAGAAGGAGGGTTATGTTTTTCGAGTGTATGTGTGTTTGTATGTGAGTGAGTATGTACATATGTATGATCTATATTACCTTCTACATCTTAACCGATTTTGATGTGTGAGGTATTGTTAGATTCGTCTTGTCCATAGGTGTTTTTTTTTTATTTTTATAATAATCCAATTTCCAATTGTCTTTTTGGAAATCCAGCAGTGGACTTCTTATGGCTGAGATGATGATGATGATGATGGAAACAATTTTGGCAAAAATGCAAATTTTTGTAAACTCTAACGAACTTTTTGTAAGAAATACGACTAAGTAGTTTTACAAAAACTATTATTTTTAGGCGCGCGGCGTCTGCTTCATTTCATCATTTTCTATCAGTTGTCACATTTCCATAGTATTATTGTACGTAGGTGGTAGGTAGGACGTGACGGTGACGGTGTAGTTATTCTGCGTATTGTATGAAGAGTAGTACTGACCGGGTGCGTAGTAGTCGTACACTCGTACGGGCAGGTAGCGCGACATGTTCGCCACCGGGAACCATCGCTCGATCGTGAAGTTCACGCACGTCGCCTCCGCCGATAACTGTACACACACACATACACACGCAAATTTATACACACTTCGAAAATTTCACACTCGCAGTTTTGGCGGGAACGTCATTCAAACATGTTGTTGCTAAGTTTTATATTTGTCTAAACTTGGGTTATTTTGAATATTAATGCGATAAAATTGTAGTATTTTATTCAATAAGCATTCGATCAAGTGCGTAAGTGTGGGAAAGTAAAATAAAGCAGTGAAACGTGTCATTTTACGTTGTCGGCAAAACTCCATAGAAGCTTCTAGTAAAGTCGCCATCACTTTACTGAAGCAAGAGTCAAAGTTGAAAATGACTATTTACGTGACTTGACTGTGACTGCAACACTTATATAACTTATGTTATTCGGGAAACATGGAAGATATCTCAATACTTGACCCTGGCAAATCGCTAATAGCGTAGTCCAATACAAAAAAAAGAAGAAGAAGAAATTTCACACTCAACAGGACTTGAACCCGCATATCCCATTCTGAATTTGGGAGGAGTGTAACACTCCTGTGGCCAAAATGGTAAAGGCCTCCAAGTTTCTGGCTCATAAATTGGTTAAAATTTCTTCAGGTATGGAATTTTTGAACTGTCTATAAATTTGTAGATACTTAAGTGTGGAAAAACACATCAAAAATGTAATGCATACAAACACAGCCATCAATACAATACATATTTTTATTAAATTTTTATTACCTGATACAAATCAAATTAATTAGAAAATATTTAGAATTTAAATATCTCTTGTAATTTATTTTATTGAAAATAGGCTTGTGCTTGACCGCTAACTCGCCTGATGTGAAGCGACTGTTTTCTCATAAAGGACTCTCTCCCTTACTTCCAAGTCTGCCTATTGGCTGTTATTGCGAGCCAGTGTCGAGCTTACCTCTCTATTTCATTCTAGTGTATTTTTTGACCGAGAGAGCCAAGCAAATGAAAGTCTCTGCATCTACTAACAAGATTTTCGCTCTTCTGTCCGGATGTTTGCTAGGTCTCGCGTACAGGTCGTATTTTTCAACCGATCTTGACGAAATTGTCTAAATTTTACCGATTTTTTAATCAATGTGTAAATATTAAAACATAAGAGTTTCGTACATATTACTACATAGTCTGGTTCTGTATGTTGTGTAGTGTGGTAGTGTGTGTGCGTGTGTGTGTGTGTATGTGAAGGCGACTCACGTAGTCGAAGTAGAAGAGCATCTTGGTGGGTAGGTACTTGGCGCGCTGCAGCGTGGGCACGCGCCGCGACAGCACGTACTCGTCGAGCGCCTGCTGCTGGATCATGTACCCGGTGGGCACGCCCACCTCCAGCACCGCCAGCCCCGACCGCGCCGACTCGGACACCAGCGTCCATCTGCCATCACGGACACGCATCATAATAGTATTACGTACAGAACGGACACTCTCCGCCTCCCGCCAATCCCGGGCTCCTCGCCCGCTCCCCACGCTCGCCCTGGCGTTTGTTAATAGTATTACGTACAGAACGGACACTCTCCGCCTCCCGCCAATCTCGGGCGAGGAGCTATTTTTAGTGTAATTTACAATTTCATTACGCTTTATACGTGTGTGGATTGTACGTTTTTTATGAGAAACTACGGGTAAAAGCGCTGTAAAAGGTTGTAAATGCGCATAATTTAAAATAATTCTAGCAAAATTATTGATTTTTACGAAAATGTTCGTTGGAAGTTAAAAAAAATAGCTTTCTTGATTTTTCCGATAGTTGTATTATTAGATTATGATTCTTATTTTAGTGAATCGTTATTCCATGATTAAATTAATTATTATTGTTTGAAATAGAACATTTAATGTAATAAATGACGCATGCAAGAACAATGCTAATTATGTCTACAGACAAAATAAAGATTGAATTGAACATCAAAATCGATCAAGTTAGGCTGTAGGAGGTAATATAGATACATAACCTCGAAAAAAATAACCTTCTTTCCTGCGCAGTCGGGTAAAACGCTAAAGAAGAGCATTATGTTTACTCACGCAGCACACCCCTGGAAGTCGATGTGCGACTGGTTCCTGCCGTAGTAGTACTGCGAGTGTTGCAGCGCGAACGCGCGCTCGGGCGGGTCGGTCTGGAAGCGCGGGATGTCCACGTTGTACTGCACCGACATCTGCAGGATGGCGTAGCCCGCGCCCTTCGCGGTCACCTTCACCGTGCCCCACGCCTCGGGGATCTAACGTGACCAGACAACAGACCGTACAATAAGTAACATCGTATTGACTGAGTGGCCTGCCCTAGTGTCGGAGTTACTAAGCCGCCGGAAGGCCACTGACCTCGGGCTGTACCACAAGCATTTAAGCAGTCTTATTTCAATATTACTTTGACTTTTGCTCGCTCTTTCGACAGTTGAGAGAGCAAGACAAATGTCAAAGTAATATTGAAATACGATAAGATTGCTTTTACGATTCCGATTCGTTATTTTGTCAACTAGTTACTAGCGTACAAGCTCGCGGTTGCATTGGGTTGAATAGATTTCGCTAGGATGAAACATTCCATCACAAAATCATTTATGTGACGTCACAGTCAGTACCAAAAATGTGGCACGCAAGGTTTTCATATAAATGAAGTCGCATGCTCCATCTACTATGACTGTGGGTTTACTCACATCGATGTACTGCATCACGGCGATGTTATCGTTAGCGACGTGCAGGACTCGCGTCGCGCCCGACAGCGCCACGGCGTCCACCGTCACGGTGAGCGCGCTGACGTCACGCAACCGCTTACGATTCGTGTATTCAATAAGAGCTCGCAGGGCGATGTACGTGTCCTGCAAACATAACACAATATCAACAAAATATCCTAGTCATATAATGGTGCCTTGCAAGTTGGAAGAAAGGTGTAAAGTAAGTTTAGAAAACTAAAAAAAAAAAACAACAAAAAGAAACTGCTGAACAGTTTTTGATGAAACTTAGCAAAGAACACTCTCGATGAAGTCTTCTTTCAAACAAAAACTAGATCAAAATCGGTCAAATCGTTTTGAGAGCTACAATGCCACCAACAGATATGTAGATATACAGATACATACGTCAAACAAACACCCCTCTTTGGTTAATAATATTTTACGAAAAAAATTTAGTCACATATGATTCACGGAGGAATCATATATTACTCATAAAAGAAAAAAAAAACAACTCTACACAATTAATTCTGTATTAGTTTATTAAGCAAATATTTAAATATTTATCTCAATCTTTAGGTAATATTTTGGGGTACAAAACACCTGGGCATAGTGATATTTAATATCACTCGTTATCACTCGCTGATACGATTTTTCGACTTTTTTGGGAAATTGCTAGTCTTCACACTATAATAGACTTTCAATTTATAAAAATAGTCTACAAAGTGGCGACTATTTCTCAAAATAGCGACTATTTAGACAAATTGCTAAGCTACAAAATGTAATAGACTTTCTCAAAATACCTAAATATTTAATTTTTATTAAATTTTATTTTAAATCTTAAAATAGAATTTCTCTAATTTGTCATTGAACACTGCCGACTAATTCACCTTTCAAACAAAAAAAAAACAAAAACAACATCGGTTCATCCGTTCGGGATCTACGATGCCACAGACAGACACACACACACACACGTTAAACTTATAACACCCCGTCGTTTTTGCGTCGGGGGTTAAAAATAGGTGGTTAATATTTGACCCAATTATCCTGAGCAAACAACAAATACGTTGACTCAACTCACGCGCGCCGAGAGTACATGCCAGTCGTTGGATTACTGCGCAACCTACCTACGTAGGTAGATATCGATGGCTCCTAAGTAAACAATCGTATGTTTGCCAACTTTACAAGAGAGTGTTTAAAAGATGTTTTCTTACACAGCATCGTTGAATATAAGCTTTTTGTATTGAAACAATGATTCTATTCATGGTGTAAATTTCAAAACAAAAAGTAAGTATTCAATGTAAGAAAACATTTAAAACGCTCTCCTGTTAAGTTGGCTTTTCAAACATACAATTGTTTACTTAGGAGCCATCGATAAATATGAATTGCGCCCGCTCGGTGCGTGAGGCTGCGCCGCGTCCATAACTTCCGGAATCTTGGGAAACAGTTTTTAACACAACCGAGGTTTTCTTAGTTATTATTTTTTAGAATTCGCTTCGTTTTTGTTACTTTATACGTTTCATATGAGCACTAATTAACACGCCCTTGAATATAGCTAATGTTGAATCTTGTCAGCCTGTATGTATAGTCTCGTTCTGAGGGTACCTGCGTGGAGGCCCAGCCGCCGTCGCGCAGCCGCTGCGCGTTGAGCCACATGACGATGGGTTCGTTATTGTCCTGGTGGTCCATGCAGGTGAGCAGCGCGTACGCAGTCGCTCCGATGTTGTTCGAGTCGTACTTGTACGGCAGCCGCGGCAGCAGGAACGGCTTCTGGTTCTCGATCTTGGTGGGCGGTGCCGGCACGCGCTCCTTGCCCCAGTACACCAGACCTCCTGACGAACAAATATATCTGTGCTCTAAAAGCTAACCCCTAATCGATTCGATAATGTTGTAATCATCATTCTGATTCGATCGCGAAGGGAGGGGCTATGACTAGGTTCTATTGAGAGGAGAATACATATGGGCGTAGCTACAACTTTTTAATAGGGTATGTAAAGATTTTTTTCGGTATTTTTTAAAATATTATTATTAATTGGTAGATTGGGTCATATAAAAGAACTAATTTCAATATTTTTTAATTCTGATCAGTAGTTATTTATATTTTTTTAAAGAAAAAGTCGTGATGACGTCACAAAACCGTCTGAATATAATAACACCATGATTGCCTACTAAAAAAATCGTACTAACATTAATAGTGACATTTTTTGTTGGTTTTGTGCTTTGTGAAATTTTGAAATATTTTTATTTTACCTTTTTTTCATTCTATTTGGTACAGATAAAAAAGGCGGTTCTGTGACGTCATTTCGACGATCCATATTGCCCAATAAGAAGCGAGTGTGTAACTTTCAGTTTTTTTAATCTAACTATGTATTACATATTACTATCCAAATAATTTTGGGTTGTAATATAATGCGTTAACTAGCCAATGGTCATAGGAAATAGCCTCAGATTAGTCAGCAAGTGACATAACGACACATTATTGAAGTTATTATTACGAGAATAGGTAGTCAAGATTATGGGCGCTTCCGGAGGATGGTGTTTTACTTAAAACTAATGATTAAATAAAAACCGAAATATAGGTCTGCTCAGAAGGACATAAGCTTATTTAATGCGGAGAAAGTTCCTTAAAATATTTTACAAGAGTCTGTCGGCCGATGTCACCTAAGTGGTGTTAAGCAAAGAATACGGAATGTGAGAAATGGCTGCGGAGCGGAGGTGTGAATAACATAAGTAGGTACATATTTATTGGTTTTCCTCTAGCCGTACTAACCTTCATTCCTCTGCCGTCGCAGCAGTAACCGGTAGGCATGCTCCGAGCTGGGCGCCTTCGCGAATGTGAGAGCGTATGCGACGACAGCGAGCGCGTACGGATCGCCGAAATCTTCAAGCAGCTTCAAGTGACGCTCGAGCCAGCTGATGGCGCGCTGTTGGGCTTGGACCACGCGAGAGGACAAGCCCTGACCACGGACGATAAATAGATAGATAACACCTTATTCAAATACCACAATACAGAAACATTAAATACAGAGAGAATAATATTATATCTAGGTGTTTTAACTGGCGGCCTTATCGCTTCCAGGCAACCTTACATGGATAGGACAGATGGTAACAGATAGTGGCCTTAAAGCAAACTTAACTAAAAACGGGCATACATAAAACAACAGTAGTTAATTATAGTATAGGTACCTAGTTACGTCAAGTTACAATAGTTTCATTAAAAAATCCCCATTAACCGCCGTGACGCCACCAACGCTTGGTTGATTTAAGCAAAAAAGACTGTTCGAAAGATTGGACTGACCCTGTTAAACCTCCGTGGCTAAAACTTTAAGGCACAGATCGGGATAATGCGGGTTCAAGTCCAGTCGGATGTGTGTAATTTTTGACTGTATCTAAATTTGTTGAAAATTCAGTGTGTAAAACACTCAAAATTACGAATCATAGTTTACATGTGTTCTATAACGTAATAAATATTATTCTACTTCTGTAATAAATCTCAGAAGTTTGTTTTATTATATCTGAGTATAAGATACAAGATATTTTTTTTATTTTCTTTTTTATGTGAAATATTTATTAGCACACGGTGACAGTACGTTCCGTTCCGTACGTTTCCGTCACGGCATACGAGTTCCTTTTAGAACTCTTGTGAAAATGTCATGACGCTCTTTCACGCACCACTACTTTACCGCTATCGATTCCCTTGTGTGCGTGCGCGTACTACACACTACGTTACATTATGCATGAGTTGTATACTGAGTTCATACTATATTTGACGCGTTCACCGCTTTGTACACGCAATTTGTATTTCTGACAATATTACCTTTTGTTTCACATCCGCTGGTTGTCCCGTGACGGCCAACATTTTTGTACGAAACATGTAAAAATACGTTTGACCACCGACTCGCCGGATGGTTATTGTGTTTATTTTAATTGTAATTTTTAAAAAGCGTCAATTACCTCTCTCACTCCGATATCCTTGAGGTTCTTGACGGTCTCCAATGTGATCACAACTTGTGCCGTCAGCGTTATGTTTCGCTGCATTATTATCGAGTCGTTGGTCTGTAACAAGCACAAAGATCATGACACGGCCTATTCTACCGTGTATGTACAGCCTAGTTGGTTATCCAGGCGGATTTATATTTAGCCATGATTTATTTAACTGTAAAAGGTATCAGAAATAGTATTAACACAATAACTGCCGAAAACTTACACCTTGTATTTTTTTACTCACACGCAGAGGTGCGGCTGCAATCGCCGGTGTCCACTGGCCCGAGTTTCTTTACAACGGTGCGAAAAAACACGCAGTGATTTGCGAGATTTTAAAAAATAACTCAGCAATTATTGTGTTAATAAGCAATAATTCCTGTCAGTTTAAACAAATAGTAGTAATAAACAATAAGTCCTGTAAGTTTCAAACACTAGCACTATTAATAAGCAACAAGTACTGTCAGTTTCAAAAACTAGTAGTAATAAGTTTCAAAGTTGAACGTACGAGGGTGGATGTCGGGTCGTTGACCCCTATCCGTCGGGCGGGGTCGACGGCCCCGCGCACCGTGTCCCGGTAGAGCGAGCTGTCGCTCGGCACCACGATGCTGGAGTTCTGGTTGCGGTCCGGCAGCCAGGTCACCTCCCAGAATGCACCTTCCGGCTTCTGGTGTTCTAGCACCCACGATACTGCCATCGATATCACCTGACAACCGTTCAAACTATTTACACATCTTCATCACAATTTTTTTTTTCTTCGTTACATTGAATACCTTTAAGTCCTTAGTTCGACCATCGTCCGTCTCGCGAGACATGGTGCATGAGGCGAGATATGGTGTATGAGGGTTCATACACCGCCAGAAAATTTAATTTGATCCAATTTAATTTTCATACATAAAATCATTTTTAAAAATTATTAACGCAAAAATGATTTTTATGTATGAAAATTAACTTGGATCAAATTGTTTTTTTTTTTTTGTAAGTTCATTCAATTTATAACTTCAAAAATGTGGGTACGCGCGAACGAGACGGACGACGATAGAACTACGGATCTTAACATATTTTTACAGATTTGAAAAAGAAGTAAGTTATTTATGTTTTCTACCACGTGATTCCGTATTTTTTTTTTTGTTTGAAAGGATATATTTTCAGATTGATCTCATAAAAATTTCATCAAAATCGACTCAGTATTTTGGTTTTTAAATCAAAATTGCGCATTTTAGTCAGTTTTACACCTTTTTGGACCCCTCGACTTCTACAGGTCAAACCATAGAGAAAAATAGCTTTTGTCTAAGCATCAGGCAAATGTAATTTGATTAAAAAATGTGACTCACGTCAGGATCGATGTAAATGAAGTTTTCCCATTCGTTGAATGATGCATCTTGAAAGATCTTGGCACAGAATGACGTCAGCCACACGCTCGACGCTGATTGGTTCCTGGATTAAACGAAACGTAAGGATCACACTCGTATAGGTGAAATATGTCTTGTTGTCTTGTACGCAGATAATTGGTAGTTATTTTATAATAATATCCACACAAAAGTAGGTTGAGACGGTTAGCCGTACATATCAATATTTAATTGCGCTTGTATTGCCCAACCATCCATCCATATTTGTTACGAACATTTCTATATAAGTGGCTGTATCTCACCCACCTACGCTGTGCACTGCAGCGGCTGGGCGGTATACGCACTATATACATAGTTATTTATATCCTATCAAATGCCTGTACGTGCGTTTGCGCTTCGAATACTCGCTGTATTGATTTATCATTGATGCCGAAATGTACATGTTAGGGTGGGTGCATATACATCTCGGCATCAATGATAAATCGCGTCATCGATTGATCAATCGTCACAGGCCTGTAAGGAAGAGGAGGAGTCCATGAAGCACATGATGTGTGGCTGCGACTCAATGGCAAGTAAGCGACTGGACCTCCATAACCGGAACTGGAGGAATATAGGCACTTATAAACTGTAGAATACACTACAAGAACTGGTTTTCGCCTATAAATATTACTTGGGGTGTCTTAAAACCACGAGTGAATAGGTTTCTTCTAGGCAAACGTGCTCCATCATGATAGATCAGACAAGCTGGCGGTCAAACGTAAGCCTATCAATAAATAAATAAAACATAATTTAAGTGTATTGTGTAGTCGTCTCACCAGTCGCTGCGGAACAGGCTGAACGATCCATCCGGCTTCATGAAGGAGAGCTGCCGCTGGTAGAGCACGTTCATGTGATGGAAGGCGTCGCGCTCAAGCGTGCGGTTCCGCTGGTTGATCAGGCGCATGTACAGCGTCAGGTACATGTTAGCAGCGAAACTGAACATGTTCTGTTCCGCAGAGTCCTGCGCACATATGTACATACCACTTATATACACGTTACACCATACTGACTCAACGGAAATATTGCAAAATTTATTATTTAAATTTAAAAACATTTAAATTGTATCACTCGCAAAAAATATTAAAGCTTAACACCCACGGAGTCGGGAGCCGCGAGAAAGCGGTCGAGATTTCGAGATTTTTTATGCAATACTTCAATAAACAGTCAAACATGATAAATAATAAAATTATAACACACTACAAAAACATTTCAAGAAGTCAAAGAAAGAAAATAAACTATTACATTTAGTTATGACCATCTGATTCTGTTAAAATTCGATAATATGAAGTGTGGCAGCCGATTCCAACAATAAACTCACCATAGGCAGATCCAGCAAGCTGGTTGCGTTAACAGGCATTGTGGGGAAGAGCGGTCCGACGACGTCCCCTACTACGGAGACTCGCGCCTTATTCGATCCGAACACGTAATAGCGGTCCACCTCGTACGGGATGATGGGTGTCTCGGTTACATTCACGTGCATGTATTGGAACACGTAGGCGCGGTTAGACAGGTCCAGTAGCACGGACTGGTGACGGTACTGAGGGAGGCCGTCGGCCTGGGAAAATATAACATTGAGTCTGTAACCACACGTCGGACACTCCGTACTTCGACGCGCTAATCACTGTACTGACACATGTCACTGTTGACGTCTGTATATAACACACATATACATGTATGAAGATATGAAGAAGAGAATCACATACATCAATCAATCAATTATCATGTATCAATTTCAGTTAATAAAATAAATGTACTGACGAATAGCAGTAGGACATCAATAATATTCATGCATCGTATTGTTGACGAACATAGTTTTGAAATTCGAATGTGGTACCTCTACGTGCAGCGTCTTGGTGTATTGCGCGCGTCCCATGAGCGTGGCGGCGTGCATGCGCACGCGCACGGTGCCGAGGCGCACCGGCACCACGGGTATGTGCACGGTGGCGGCGCCTCCCGCCATGATGTATACGAAGAACTGGTGCTCGCCGAACGACGTGCGCGGGTTGTACGACCGAACCTGACACACGCACGAACGACCAAATCAAATCGTATATTTAGGACCCAAATAAAAGTAACACATTATTATTGCGAACCCAAAGGCTCCTAAACTAGTTAATAACTGTGGTACAGGAGCCAATGGCCTCTCCCAAGCAAAAGAGACACTTGACATGTAGTTTTATCAGATTTTAATTTGAATATAAATTACAACGCTATTTATATACCACAAATGTTAACGAGTTACGTTTATAGTGGTTCCATTTATACCATACAAAAGTATTTTTAACAGACTTCCAAAAAAAAGAGGGTCTCAATTCGACTGTATGTTTTTTTCGTATGTTTGTTCAGCGATTGCTACGCCAATTATGCATTGTTTTTGAAGATTATTTTTTTGTTTGGGAGGTCATATTTCATATAAATTTTATCAAAATCAGTTGAGTACTTTGGTTTTTATAACAAAATAAATGGAAAATATGTCAGCCATGTAAACGAATTGCGTATTTTGAAGTAGTATTTTTTAGTTTTTTAAACAATAATGATTAAGCATCCGTATTAAGGGTGCAGGAGTCTATTCGTTGTCTGTGGCAACGGTGTCTGTGTCTGTCTATTTTAAACTTAAGAAGACCTTTTACTTTTTACAAGTCCGTTAAAAAGGTAAAATAGCTGTTTTTTCTGTAGTTTTGTATAAGGCCCCTTGACTGTGTCGACCCTGATAAGGGCAGGTAAAAGATAAAATTCCAGCTTATATATTTAATATACTCACGATGCCGTTAGGCTCAACGTGCACGAACTTGTAGTCCGGCGAGGCCTCCAGCACCACCACCGCCTCGATGTTCTGCGGCGTGTAGTTGAAGACGACCACCCGCAGCCCCACCTGCTCGCCCTGCCGGCACTGCTCCGGACCCTCCACCTTGATAAAGAACGGCAGCACGCCCACGTACTGCAACAAACGTTTATCATCAACATCAAAAACTATTTAATTGAATTGAATTACTTCTTCAGGAAACTACTAATACAGGCACTAAATTTAAATAATATTATCTTTTGTATTGCTTTATTGTTGTTGTTGTTAGCCTGTAGTGTCCCACTGCTGGACAAAGGCCTCCCCCCGACATTTCCAGACAGAACGAAGGTTACAGATGTATTGCTTTAATCTTATATATTGTTTAACTGTCCGCCTAGCTTAAGTACATCAACATGGATAAACTTAATTTGTGAATAACGTTGGTGGCTACATTTTTATTGTTATCACAACTAAGATTCATATTTGTACAAAATACGTAGTTGTTTGTTATTCTTTAATATGTGAAAAAAAAACTTCGACACAACTTCACTGCTGGACATTCTTAATGCGTAGTGCACAGGAACGGAATCTGAGAGCTACAATCTAGAAATTTTAAAGGCTAGAAGTGAATAGATATCTTCTAGATTGAAGAGTTCCATCCTCGGCCACACCGTCGCTTAACATCACGTAAATTGGTAGATCTATTTTACATTAAAAAATACTTCCCCCATAGATTTATAAAGACTGGTTGGAAGCAGCTTGGATCTAGCCTCTACTTGCCACTTGTCTGTTTTGTTGTGCTCTTCTATCCACTTTGTGGCTTGTCTTCTACTCTGCACTTGCCGGTGTGTGGTTTCTACCCGAGAAATTTTCTACCTCACCGGCCATCAGTTATACGTGTTATGTGCCCTGCCCTACTTGAACTTACTAATCCGTTACGCTATGTCGGAGTGGTCTACGGATTACTCACTATGGGCCTTAAAAGGAAGTTCAAAGTCACGCAACGAGCAACGAGACGGCTATGTTCGGAGTCTCTAAGCGATTTCATATCAGTAACAAATCGTTTATACATACATACATACAATCACGCCTTTATCTCATTGTAGTAGGCAGCGACTACTTCTTTCTACTTGCTAAGATCCTGAGATAGGACTTTCGCTTCTACCTTAAAGTCTTAATACATGCATGCCAGTTGCGGATACCTTTCTTCAAAACGTTTTCGTTTTGGTCATAATAGGATTGCATATGTCGACCCCTACCTTCATACCCATTCATACTCGCCATATGTGTAGTCAACCTCTTTTCATACAAACCACCACCTCACTCCCCACCTCCAATAAACGAGAAAGTGGTTTGACGGGCGATACTCACGCGAATCGGTTCTTTGAGCATTCCCACACCGAGCGAAGCGGACATACTGAACGCGGAGAGTGTCCAGTGAGCCGGCGCCTGCGAGAATAACTTACATTCATATTCACATACACAGAAATTAAAGCTAAACAACACTTAACATTTTGATAGTTTTTTTTTGTCGTCAAGACGTCTTTAAATTTGCTTCCATAGCGGGAGGCATTAAGATAACCTTTAAAAAAAATTGAGGGATACAGTTTGGTGTTGCAACTACATATGTATATATATCTTGTGAGAATCATCCAAGAGTGAGGACTGTGACATGTTGCGCGCAGCGGAGGAGGATACGCCACAATTTTGAGTCGATTAAACGTACGTTACGTAAACGTATTTAGGTAAAACTAACTGCAAATGAACATCTGTACATATATTTCGTGGTTGTAAAATAAAGTCACTATAGCTTCTAGGCGAACATTAAGTAATTATTAATGTTGTTGCTTCACGTTGTACTGTAAGGCCGGTGTATACTCGCCTGCGGCACATCCACTGTGAACACGAACCGGCCGTGCGGGCCGATGTTGACATCACGCCACAGCCACACGTTGTCGTACTGCCGCTGCACTCGATTGAAACGGAACTTACGGAAGTGGCTCAATTCGAATGTCGTGTCATGATCACCTGTAAAAAAATCGCGAAACGTCTATCAAAAATTTTGTATAGTACAGTCCAAAAACACGGATTCAAAGTTGCAATTAATTCTAAATTAAAAGTATTGTTCTGGTAGCTAGGAAGGTAAAGGTATGTTTTGTGTGACACCGAGGTTCGTTGGGACTGTTCTGAAAACTGGCGTAGAAAATGTGGACAGCAAGATTGCTTCTGACTAAAGTCATATAAAACGGGTCACATCTAACATAATACATCTAAAAAAAAAGATAGGTAATCTTTTGAAAACGGACATGGACCCCTAAGAATGCCTAGTCATATACATGTGTGTGTGTGTGTGTGTGTAACGTACAGTTGGCCTCGTCAGTGTGGTCGGCACAGTCGGAGACGAAGTCGCAGCGCTTGCTCAGCAGGTAGCAGCCGCCCTCGAGGCACTCGCCGTACCCAAGCGACTGGTTGCAGAGCGAGGGCCGCCTGGTCACTGCCACGTCGCTGAATACAAGCAGCCCGGCGTATCTGCACAAAAATATATCTGTATAGAACACGATTTTGTTACCTAAATAGAGGCAACACTACTAGTACAGCAGTGAAGCTCATGCTCACATGAGATATTTGATTTCTGCGTATCTTAAACGTTGCACACTAGGAGATCTCTATTATATTCTTTTGGATGAATATTACAAAGTTTTTGAGGTTTTATTTTTGCCTGTTTACGAAACCGCTTCCCGATTACGGTGAGTGACGTCGGAACGTGACAGCACACTCACACTGTGTGAGTAGGTACGTGTATATGAGCACAGGATGAACGAGCGAGAGTATGACTACGTCACAAATTCACAATCACAACCTTGTCGTCTCTTTTCACCTCATTCGCGCTCTCGTATGGTATACTGAAATCGCTGTATCTTCGTCATTTTTATTTTTAATATTTTTTCACAGAAATTACGGAATTATCAATTACCTACCACAAATCAACAAAAAAGTGCATTAACTCCATTGTCAACAAAAACATATAGGTGTCGGTTTTAGTAGTCTGGTGATAAGTGAAAACAAAAAAACAGACAAAATAGTATTTATTGCTTTCTGTATAAAAAAATATACATTTGGGACGGCTGATGGTCCTATCTACTAGAGGTTGTCCTTATCGTATCCTTATCCCGTATCATGTACGATTTGAACTTCTACTATTATTTCTAGATATCCAAGCCCCCGTGTGCTATTACACCACCAAAAAAAATGGGGGTCTTGCTTCATTATCATCATCATCTCAGCTCTGGACATAGGCCTTCCCCTTTGGATTTTCAAAAAGACCGGTTGGAAGTGACCCGCATCTACCAAAGGGCAGGGTAGGGGTTTTGCTTCACCATAGAATAAATAAATACTCACTCAAAAGTCCTATTCGCATCGATGCCAAAAGTAGAAGAGGGGAAGTAGACGAGCTCATCAGCGTCTCCGAAGTGCGAGCGCCACGTATACGCAAAAGTACCATTCGTTGACTCGTCGAAGTACGCCATTTTTGATATTACCTGCAAAAAATCATATTTTTTTTAACATCAAACAAGAAGGGTGGCAATTAGACTATATTTTTTCATCCAACACCAGGCCAAGCACTAGTGTTTAGTTGCGCTGTATAGCAAGAAACGCTATTAATTAAATGTGTTTGCCAAGTGAGTTTTCTGTGCCTGTACTATTGAGCGTCCTATGCCAAAAGCCCAATGAGAATTTTAATCCACAGTAACTTTTTTAAACTACTTTTATCCAATTTACCTTGGCGTAAGTGAGTTCATTCCCGGCCTGCATGGTGTAGAACGCGTTGTCTATGGCCGAGAGGCCGACATATGCACCCGGCTCGCCGTATATCGCCACTTCCACCCTCTCGCCGGTGCGGTGCTTGCGGTTGTTTATAAATACCGTGAACTGAAACAAGCAAATATTGTTAATATGGCTCCAAAAGTAAAACATTGCGCATTACATGAATATTTATCTACTTGTCAGTGTATAATGAGGTTGCGTGTGAGAGCTGAAACTGTTCATTCATCATGTACGTTCGTTGTGTAGGTTTTTTAGGGTTCCGTTGTAAAATATGAACCTTTATAGTTTTGCCTTGTTCGTCTGTCCGCTCGCGGTTTAGCTCAAAGACAAATTTGGCATGGGTACACATACATATTAATCATGTTAAGAAAGTGGAAGAATAAAATCAGGAAACCATTTTTTTTTTGGTAACTATCATATATGGGATTCATCTCCACTTTCGGGGGACACGTAAAGTGGAGATGAAGTATTTTTTCTCATCTACCATCACAAGGTGAGACCTCCATCACAATGACAATGACGTTGCATTGTTTATAGTTTTGTAAAGCACCACAACCAGAGTAAACAGAATAGTTTTATCTAAGGTTTTCACGATTGCTACTCATTGAAATTTAAAAAAAAAAAACAGATTTCTCTCGTGTAACTGACATAATTTTATGATCTGTTTATAATTTTTTTAAATCATTTTTATGTATGAAAATTTACTTAAATCAAAATGTTTTTTTTTTTTTATATCTCCAACAAGAATCTATATTAAAAGAAAATTCCCATCTGCAGAAAAGCGGTTTTTACAGTCTAACTTACGATTTCGTTACGTAAAGTGTTGAGTGCACTTTTTTGTGAAAAAGTATGCGTGTATTAATATTATAAAAGAAGACTATGACAGGGAGTGAAGACAAACGACATCTCGCACATCAAAATCGGTCAACCCGTTTAGACTGTAAGCGATCATATCGAAACATACATTTCCACATACAAACATACATACACTCGAAGAACATAACCTTACGCAGTCGGGTAAAAATGTAAGTATGGGCGAGCGAGACGGACGATGCGATGGTCGAAGCACAGATTGTTAGTCCGAGTATATGCACTTACGTTGTTCCTGGAGATGCCGTTGACCGGGTAGGTGAGCGAGTCCGCGAGCACGTGCCCGTGCTGCTCCGCGTTCCACACCACGATGGTGGCCACCGGCGCCATCTCCGCCGACACCGTCACAGAGAAAGTGCGCACACCCTCCTGAGTACACATATCACTTAATATAATTCGATACTTGGGGGAAGAAAGGTCGTAAGAGTCACTTTTTTTTTAATGACACAGTTTTATTCTGAATTCGGCGCTCTATCCATCTGTATATTTATATTATATTTTGGGTATGACCTTTTTTCCCCGAAGTATCGGATTATAGTTTATAAATCTGAAAAAAACAGACCTCAAAATACGCAATTGGTTTACTTGGATATATTTTTCCTTTTTTTTTTTTTATAAAATAGGTGAAGCAAAAAGGCAGACGTCTCGCCTGATGGTAAGCGATAACCGTCGCCTATGGACAACTGCAACATCACTGACATTACTGTTGCTTTGCTAACCCGGAAAGGTGCTTGTACACAGGTCCTGTTATATATTTTGTTATAATAACCAAATTACTGAATCGATTTCGATAAAATTTATATGGGACCACCTCTGAAGTTTTGTTTGTATGTTGTTTTCATTACATACCTGCATAATCTCCTGCCCGCTGGTAAGTATGATGCCTTTCGACAACACCACGTAGTTAAACGACTCCATGTAGAAGTTGCTCGACACGTGGAATATCACGTACTCGCCCACCTGCAAACACACTCGAGTCATACAAATGGTTCATGAAGAAGACCGACTAAATAAGTCGAAACTATATTAGTGGGAATACATTTTTATTATGTTCTATTGAAGCTGGTGTTTGCATAGTTATGAAAACTACATTAGTTAATTTTAGATATAAATAATAAATATTTGTGGACATTTCACACAACACCATCTAGCCCAAACTAAGCAAAGCTTGTACTATAGAACTAGATGGCTGATAGAATACATATATACTTTTTTTTTTTGTAAATATATACATATGATACATAGAAACACCTAGACACAGAACAAACATCCATGCTCATCACACAAATGTTTGCCCTGGGTGGGGAAACATTTGTGTGTTGAACCCACGACCTTTCAGTTCAGCAGGTAGACGTACACACACTACCAACTGAGCCACAAGGCCAGTCGAATATCTAGTAATAAAGCCAGCCAGATCTAGTAATAAAATGTCTCATTCGAGCAGAACAGTTGCGGCACCTACTAAAGCGAATGGGGAATGTAAATAAATTTTTTATGTATCTATGTATGTTTATATTTCAGTACCTCCTGTGCAAAACGGTACAAGTCGATAATCGCAACTTTTCAGGAGAGTAAAAACAGTTAAAAATATCATATTTCACAAATAAGCGCCATTTTACAACGTAAATCATTGTTTTTGTTTATCTAAGTAATACACTTTGTGAAATATGACTTTTTAAAGTTGTTTTATGCTCTCCTGTAAAGTTGTGACTTTCGACTAGTACCGTTTTGCACAGGAGGCACAGATTTATAATTTGAACTAAGTATATTAAGAAACTAATTTGCGAGTGGTGTAGTTTTTATATTTTCATTTTGTTCTGTATTGAGGACCGCCGTGACGTCACAAGTTTCATCTAGTCCTTTCGCTGATGACCCCGCCTGTCACCCCACGCCGTCCTGCAGTTCATGAGGACATACCCTGGGATGCGTGGTGCTGGTAGAGATCCGTATGTGCTGCTTGCTGCCGCTGTAGTGCGCTATGAAGTGCATCTCTGCGTGCGCCTGACTCCCCACGGCGTCCTGCAGTTGTGCGGACAGACGGACCCCGGTTATGGAGTTCAGGGCCTCGCGGTAGTTTGGATCGTTCTGGAGTTCTGTGGATAAATCATGTGTGTGAGCACGGGATATTGCGATTAAGGAACAAATAAGAACGAAAAGTGACTTTTTTAAGATATCCTGAAACCTGTAACCTTTTATACCGCCATTTTTTTTTAAAAACACGATAATGTGAAAGGCGCACAAAGTGGAATATAAGTTTTAAAACGTCTATCTGTAGAATGCTGGCAAATTCTGCATTTGTAAATTTTGCTATGATGTCATGTGTGTTATCTCAAAATATAACTATATTTACAAATTTTAACTTATCTAAACTTATATTTACACTTGTATACAAAAAAAAAAAAATTGATAGCTAATAGTTATATATATTCTAGGTGATAGTGCATTATATAGAATTATCCGCTTACCCTAATCTGGCATTAAATTATATCTAAATTTGAAATATGTATGCTTGATTTTTATAATTGATTTAATATAATAAACGGGTAAATAAAAGAGTATTTATGTGTAGGTATATCTATTTACAAAAATTTACTATTTACTAAGCGTTTCTAGAATTCATTATTGCGAGTATGTATTAGTCATATTATGTAGTATTTATCATCGTGTGAATTAAGCAATCATAGAATTTGGCATTTGTAGAATTACATAGGTAGTTCTTTTAAGATTAATATGCCATTTTTAACCAACGTCCACAAAGTAGGAATTTCTCAATTCGTCGGAATCTTTTTATTATTTATTTTTATGTATGTTCCCCGATTACTCGAAGACACCTAGACTGATTTGAAAAAATCTTTTTTGTTTGAAAGGCTTCCCAGGTGGGCCAATAGAAATTTTATCTAAATCGGTTCAGTATTTTGGTTTTTATAACAGAATAACTGGGAAAATATGTCATCCAAGTAAAGAATTGTGTATTTTGCAGTCGTTTTTTTTTAGTTTTAAGAATCAGGGATATTAGACTTTCTGCGCCTAAGCCCCGGTAAAAAATATACGCTTAGCAATTGAAAACTTAAAATCTTCAACATCCACAATAGACAAAATTAGAAAGATAATTGATCGGTTGGGAGTATATGAGACCTTAATACGAGCCTTTTTTTAAAGAAACTCAAAGCTTTATTGACTGCTAAATAGAGCTACTAGAGATGACTTCCTACAGGATAAATTTGATTTCAACAATAATTAATATTAACTATTGACATTAGAATCTATAAAATTAAATATATTGTAACTAATTAAATTGATGTTGTAACTAATAAAATTGATATTGTAACAATGAAATTACTTAAGCATGTAAATGTAAGCTACTCAACTCTCATATTTGTACACCTTATGTGTGTGGTAGCTTGTTTAACCGATATTAACGCTTTGACATCTGCACCAGTACATGTTTTGACAAATAAATATATCTTTATCGGTTGGTACAGCTGGGCACCGGTATATTTTTTTAAAATCATGATTTTCCCATTGTAAACTTAAGACAGGAAAAGTATAGGTCTAGAAATTTTTACAAATTGTTGGTTTAAACAAATTTAAATATCATATAGAACACAATATATGTAAATGCGCTTCTTGTCGTATTAATCCATTTCTAGTATGTTCTTGTAAACGGTGTTGTACACTCACTGAGCAGCTTGTAGAGGTCGAGCTTGAGATGCCAGACGTCGTTGTGTCCGGGCACGAGCGTGGGGTACTGGGGCTCCACGCCTCCTCCGCGCCCCTCCACGTTCACGGAGACCTGCAGCGACACGCCGGCCGCCTGCCAGGGCGGCAGCGGCGACCCGTCGTGGTATGACACTACCATCTGACAGATAACACACATTTTGCTGAAACCTCTGAACACCACTATGAATATGTATGAAATACAATCAAATATTTATTACATGTAAGTTGTTCATTTAATACACAATATGTATTGAATAGTTTGTATATAACAATTTCATATGAGAATAGTTTCTTGTTTCATACTTTACAGAGCATGATTTTTCAGTAGTCGAGTTTTCGTTTTTGAATTTATTTTTTATTTAAAGTATTTTGGGGCTTTTGCAGAGCCACATCATTTTTTTAGTCAAATTATGTTTAGTAGTTTAGAAGTTATGAGGGAACAAATGAACATAAACACATATATGCATACATACATACATACCGATTAACAAACATATAACCCTCCCTTTTACTTCTTTGCGATGCCGTAGTCAAGTACAAAATTAGTTTTCATGAATTTAACGAGTTATATCTTGCAAAGAGTACGCTTGACTAAAATATGATGTAACAAACTCTACCTTCATTTTAAAATCCCTGTTCAATGATACCATACATTATGGGATGGAATTATTTTTTAGTTCTTGACTTCGAGCCCCCTAGAGGGCGCCATATTCAATTTAATGTGACGTCACATAGCCTATAACCAGCGCTCAAATAAGACGCTTCCATTGTCAAATTATAACAAGTAGTTTAGAAGTTATGAGGGAAGAGATGAACATAAATACATACATACCGGTCAAAAATATAACCCTCCCTTTTGATTCGCCGAGTCGGATAAAAAATAATATGCACATAATTACGTTCCCAAAGTGCAGCCCAGTACAACAGTTAGAATAGAGATACTCACATAAACATCAAACGGCATGGAAGGCTTGAAGACCTGCGGCGTGCCTCCGAGAAACTTGACCAAGAGCGAAGAGTTGAAGATTCTCGCGATGGAGTAGCCCTCGATGACGTCGTCCAGGAAGGGGTCCCCCACCGCCGCCGTGATGATCACCTCCACCCCGTCCAGCGTGGGTACTAGCTGACTGAGTTCCGACATCGGGTACTTGAACTCGTAGGTGCCGTTGAACTGGGGATGTCAACATTGTAATAATAATTATTGGAGGACATTATTCACACAACATCGGTTGAATGGCCTCGTAGCTCAGCCGGTAGTATATCTGCCTGCTAAGCTGTAGGTCGTGGATTCGATCCCCGGCCAAGGCAAACTTTTGTATGGATGTTTTTTATGTGTCTGGGTGTTTCATGTACCATAAGAATGTGTTTAAAAACTTTATATAGATAATAATAAATAAATGTTGGAGGACATTTCACGAAACACCATCTATCCCAAACTAAGCAAAGCTTGTACTAGGGTAACCAAATGGCTGAATACATATATGTTTTTTGTAAATACATATATGATTTATACAAACTCTCAGACACACAACAAACATCCATGGTAAGCAGAAACATCTGCCTTGGGTGGGGATCGAACCCACGACCTACAACTTAGAATGCAGACGAACCACCACTGAGCTATGAGTCTCTCTGAGGTTAAGGATAAGGATTCTTTATATATTCTTTATTCTTAAGCTTAGAACGAGAGTATGAGAATGCGAGCCTCTAAGCTAAGTCACGCAACTTTAACAGAATACACGACAGAGAAGTAAAATTTGGCACAACTTGAAACATCTTTCGAATGCACATGGGCATGTCAAAGTGAGTAAATAAGTGATGGTCATAAGTTATCTAATGAAACAGTACTATTACCATGATAAAGTGTTATTATCCAATGTTTCTTCTTTGTTAAAGGATTTTTATAACAACAATAACAAAACTAATATTGTAACGGCCTTACCGAAAAACGATACTTAACTCTAATCAACATCTCAAATTCTGTCTTTTTTCCGCAAGTGTCATTACAGCGAGTGTCAGCGAGAAATTGACAAAATATGTTGAGTATTGTTCAAATTTGAGTAAATTTTCACCCTAAAAGTGAAAGTAACTCTGTCTCTATCAGACCTGGAATGAGACATAGGCTACATTTCATCATCTCTTTCACCACCGTTTTCCATGTCGCGCGAGTGAAGTCGCGGGGCACGGCTAGTATTCTAGAATACTCACGAATCTGAGATACGGCAGCTGCTGGTCGTAGTAATTCTGCGAGTTGTAGTAGGTAGTGGTTCCGTACGTGTTGTAGTTAGGGTTGTTGGGACTGTTGATGTTGTTGTACAGGCTGTACTCGGTCGCGTCCGGCTTCGACATCCAGAACGGGTACTTCTCATCCTACAAAAGGTAATATGACACTTGTTAAGACAGAAGACCAAAAAATCGTTAACTAATTGATTTGTTGATGTTGACAAGACACCTGTTTTTTTTTACCTGCGAACTTTACAAACTTTTTTAAACTACAACTACATGTTCTCCGTGATCTAAGCAAAAAGAAATAAACAGTCACCACCAGTCAAGGTTTTGGCGAGCCACCATTTTTGTTAGTCTAGTTGGTCGGGTCATGGCAGAGTCGATGGAAGAGCTCAGTACGATGCTCGAAGACCTCAATAGAGTTTCCCAACGGGTGGCCCTCAAAATGAACATGGACAAAACGAAGGTTATGTCGAACGCCCATGTAGTGCCCACCCCAATATCTGTGGGGAACTTCACTCTTGAAGTTGTTGACGAATACGTCTACCTAGGACAAACGGTCCGATTAGGCAGGTCCAACTTTGCGAGGGAGGTCAATCGTCGTATCCAACTCGGCTGGGCAGCGTTCGGGAAACTTAAAAGCGTCTTCTCGTCCAATATACCCCAGTCCCTCAAGTCGAAAGTTTATAACCAGTGTGTGTTACCAGTGATGACATACGGCACTGAAACTTGGTCCCTAAGTATGGGCCCTATAAGGAAGCTCAAGGTCACGCAACAAGCTATAGAGAGGGCTATGCTCGGAGTCTCTCTACGAGATCGAATCAGAAATGAAGAGATACGTAGACGAAGAAAAGCCGATATAGCGCAGCGGATTAGAAACTTGAAGTGGCAGTGGGCAGGGCACATAGCACGTAGAACTGATGGCCGATGGGGCCGAAAGGTTCTCGAATGAAGACCACGTACCGGCAAGCGCAGCGTAGGAAGACCAGCCACGAGATGGACAGATAACCTCATACAAGTGGCGGGAAGACGCTGGATGCAAGCCGCTTCCAATCGGTCTTTTTAGAAATCCATGGGGGAGGCCTATGTCCAGCAGTGGACTTCTTATGGCTGAGATGATGATGATGATGAGTTGGTCGGGTTGGCAAAATCTTTATCTTAGGGCACTGGTGACTCCATTCCTCATACTCGTCACTTAAGAATTACGAAGTTGAATATCTTAGCTATGACGTTCTACAGGTTGTATCAACTAATCCTCTTGATTTATTTAGATTGATTGCATTTTTTATGTGGGTCACCGGTGACCCACGTCATTATACTAGAATCTTTAAACGAATTATTGTAGATTAGAACTTACGAAGTTAAACATCCTAGTGACGACCTTCTGCGGGTCGTACCACCAGTCCTGTTGGTCCACTTGGTTGGGTTGTCCGGGTCTGTGGCGCGCGTCGCTGTGACCCCACTCCTCGCCGTACTCCGGGTTCTGGTACCCAGACTCGTTGTACAAGTACGGGTTGTAGTTTGGACGCACTGTACGGAATAAATGGTGTAACAATAATGAAGTCATTCCACAAAGTGGCCTATTCTATAAACAGACGACGAGAAAACGATGTAGTGAACTTTATTATGAAAATTAACGTGGTTGTTACATATTTATATTTGAACAAACGGGTTACTCACGTCTATTTTTAGCCGAAATCACAGACTATACTTTTAACCGCATACGGCGGTCTTTTTCAAAAGGAGCAGCGCAGACGTAACTCCCGAAGGACGCTCGTCTGATATTTCAAGCACTGCGCTTGACGTCATCAGTTGCATGAGGGTGGAGGTGGTTAGTTGATAGTCCTGCGCCGGTTCCACTGACAGGTCTTCCTCGCTGGAATCCTTTTGGGTGACGGGACAATTCCAGCACACGGTACTCACAAAGTCACCACCAGACTCCCAATCATCCTCCCGACTATACTATAGTCCGAGATTTCAGCTCAAAAATAGACGTGAGTAACCCGTTTGTTCAAATAAAATAAGTAGTGATTTTTAAACGAGCGCTGACTTAGTTAATAGATGTGACAACTTCACCAGTATTCATAATCCATAGTATTCTGATTCGATTTGAAATGTATATATTCCAGTTCGTCATGTATATCCAGAATAAAAGATAATATTTGATTCCGAATAGAACCCGATCCGGATATATAACGGCATAGATACAGAGACTTACCTCTGGTGTATTGGTTATTCCCATAGCCGCCAGCGCCAAATTGACCTCTATTATTGAACTGACCCTGTAGTAGAAGAAAATATTATGATTTTATAGTAAAATTATAAGATTTATATGTGAGAATTGCTTGCTATTTAAATTAAGAATTTGATATCAATGTCTATGGCAATAATGTTTAAAATTCTTTGACAGAAGTTATTGAATAGTGGAAAGTTACCTCTCTATAGTACCTCGGCCGGTACTGCGGTATGGGCCGTATGGTGGCTCTAAGAGTGAGGTTCCCTTGCACCGGAGCGCCAGACGTGTAGTTCGCCATTATTTTTCCATGAATGTAGGGCTCCGTATTGAAAAAGAACGCAGGCATCGTCACGTTCACCTAAAGACAAGAAAAAATATACTTTATTGGCAATTATTTAAATATATATTAGTTTGTATAAAGTTTATCACTGTACTGAATTTCATAACGATTGGTTCAGCTGTTTGATTATGATAAGGTAATAAAACATTACAATATGCTATACGCGTCAAGTCGCTTCTATCAGGTCTTTTTTGAAATCCACGAGGAAGGCCTATGTTCAGCAGTGGACTTCTTAAGGTTGAGATGATGATGATGCTACCAATTGATGAAGAAGTTTTAAATAAGCCTTTGAGGTTAGAAAAAACTTCTCATCTTTCCATATTTGTACCGCTAGGATTAATTATTTGATGTACACTGGCGTTGTATTAAATTGTATGCTTTATGACAAATAAAGATATTTTGAAATTGAAATTGAATTGATGCTACCAATGGTGGCACCACCAGGTGACGACCAAACCAGCAGTCTTAGACAAGTGGTAAGCATTTCTATTTCTACAAACGCTTACGGTTCGTATATGCTATGAAACTGTGACGTGCCGTCACGTGATATTTTGTTAGCTAAAATTCAATCCCAACATTTACTTTTCTATTCTACTGCCGTTCACGAAATGGGGTAGGTAAAGTAATTTCTTAGGTATTTATTTTGTTTTTATTCGAAACTTTGAACTATAAGACAAAATATCAATATTTTGTGATCAATGCTGTTTTTATTTTTTAATCATTATTCAAAATTATGTAATGGAGGGCGCTGTGACGTGTAAAAGTTGGCCTAGTAGTTTTGACTAATTATTCCATGAAATTGAAAAATTAGTCTAAAGTACTATAATACCCTTTTAATTCAGATTCCATTGCCCGAAAAAGTATACTTAGACCGCTTTTAACGTCACATCCTATAATAAATGAAAAGCTTCACTGTATACCTATATAAAGGAGGTGTTGTTATTTTATAAGCTAAATGGGAAGATATTTCACTACAAAACTTTAAATAATGATTATAAAAATATAAAAACAACATATCACAAAAATATTGTACATATTATAATAAGAGATAGGCAATATAATTTATTGTGATAAAAACTTCTAATTACCATAATAAATAATTACATAATAAGATAGGTATATAATATACCTGCTCAGCATGGTGCCGGTTGTTTCCAACCGACGCTGGTCTTCCGCCGAGTCCGGCCAGTGACGTCACGGAATGCACAGTACGCATCAGACGTTACTGAGGTTTATGATTATAAATATTATATCAAATAACATCACCAACACTCCATCCGTCCGTCCGTCGCTTAACATCAGACGAGTTGGTGGTCAATCGTAGATCTATAATGTATAAAAAAAAACACCTAAAATTTGACTTTCTAATGGGATTCTATTGGGGTATATAACCCCATTAGAATGCAACTTGTGTATCCGGCCTGGTGTTTCAGAGAGTGAGAGCAACTGACCTCGTATCTGGTCTGGTAGTACTCCTCGACCAAGAACTGCGTCTCCTCAAGCTGGCCCAGGGCTTCCACCCTGATCGTCCACTCGCCGAACAACGGCTGGTCTGACATCGGGTACTGGAGGCTCACCGTGCCGAAGTTACTCTGAAAATGGAACAATTATCACTCCATTCCATGGTTGCCTGGAAGAGGAACGTACGAAAACTGTACAAAAGCGATAAGGCCGCCCGTTGTACCCTATTGGTAATTTATTTCCTTTTGTACTTTTTTTGTTAATTTTAAGGTGTGTCAATAAAGAGTTTATCTATATATCATCATGAATACAGAACTGAACAAAGAACTTGTGAACTTTTGTAAATTATAAAGGTATATATGGAGGTTTCTAATGCTGGACAGACAATATCTAATTTTCACCAAAGGAGACAATTTGGCTATTGTTTTATTTCTTTTATGTTTGTTACCGTGCATGACTCCGACATTTATAAACAGATTTCAATAATTCTTTTTTTTTTTTGCTACAATTTGGCTATTGTTTTATTTCTTTTATGTTTGTTACCGTGCATGACTCCGACATTTATAAACAGATTTCAATAATTCTTTTTTTTTTTGCTTGAAAGGATATATTTGCTTTCAGATTAGTTCCAAGAATTTTAAAAAATCTGTTCAGTAGTTAGGTTTTTAATCAAAATTGCGCGTTTTGAAATCAGGATCAAGGGGGGGGGTGGAGGGGGGGGGGGGGGTTATGATTTTCGAGTGTATGTATGTTTCTATATGATCGCCTACAGCCTAAGCGGCTTGACCGAATATAAGTCGCGCAAAAATAAATAAATGCGTATTTTCGTAACCTCTAACGGAACCTTTTCGCAATAAATACATAAGTAAGTTTACTAGATTTATTCTAAATAATACGCATTTATAAAGTTTTACAGCAATTTTGCGCATACTTTCTCAGTAACGAAGTTGTAAGTTCCATCATCAACTTTCCAGGTGCATTATCAGATCAAGTCCACGATAATATTATTTTTATTTGACAATATATATATATATGCATTATATGAACTAAATAAAACTAGTAAAGACCTAGTAAGTAGTAATTTAGATTGTAAAAACATAACCCTCCTTCTTACGCATTCGGGTAAAAGCCGTTTTTCCACAATCGAGTATTTTGTTTTTCTTTACTATAGATACTCGTTAAACTTTAGATAATTATGTTTTAAGCCACTTGAGTGATGTTACGCTGACAGAACTCCCAGAAGGCTAAGTTCAAACACGACTTCAGTGCGATTATTTTACAAACACGTCTTGAATATTAATAACAAATCGTGGTTAAATATAATTATAATGAGAAACAGGTCGATGCGCCAGCCGTTTTTAGGTCGGTTGAAAAACGTAAATAGAAAAATAACCAGTGTCATTATTAGGTGTCTGATTTCACCGGTTTTATAGAGTACGCAAAGACAATACGTTTTAACCCACGGCTCGAGTACCACAATAGGTTATAGGATGCTAGTCTTTTGTTACACCACGCTTTATGGAAATGTTTGGCATAAATTAATAACGACGACGCATGTGATCGTGACTGAAAATATAGCCGTTTTGTTTCTACTACGCATATGTGACTGCCCAAGAAGAGGGGTTATTATATTATACATATAGAAATGTATTCGGATATCATATATACTGACGACGAAGTAGTGAAAAAACATATATTTACCTACAATTTAAAAGATATTGAAGAAAAACTTTTTTTTAATATTTCTCCTATTTATCAAATTCGTCTCTCACTTTTCTAATAACTCAGAAACAAAATACTAGACAACTAAAAGAAAAACAAAATACTCGACTCGACTGCAGAACAGCTGTTTTTGCAGTCTAACCTACGATTTCGTTATTCTTGATACACTGTTGAGTGTACATTTTTTGTAAGAAAATATGCGTAAAATCACTGTAAAATCAAAAGATTCTTAAACAACAAAACGCACATTCTTTAGAATAATTCTAGTAAAATAACTTGTTTATTTCGAAAAAGTTTGTTAGAGGTTTCGAAAAAACGCATTATATTAATTTTGCGAGAGTTGCACTAGTATTATTACAAAAAATATAGCCTAGCTATGACACTCAGGAACTGAAGACGAATCTGACGACACCTCGCATATCAAAATCATTTAAGCCGTTTATGGTGTAGGCGATCATCAAACATACATACACTCTAAAACATAACCCACCTTCTTACGCAGTCGGGTAATAAAGCTAGTAAGCAAGGCTCACCTGTCTCGAGAGCCATCGCTTCATGATGCGTCGGTTGGGGTCCAGGATGAACACGTCGATGGCGCGCCCGAACGCCTTCAGCTCCGTGTTGATGGGGATCACGCGGAAACGGACTGAAAAAATATTTATTTATTTAACACTTTATTGCACACAAGTACAAAGTAACAAGCTGTACAATAGGAGGGCTTAATGCTAATGTAGCATTTTCTGCCAGTCATCCTCATAGTGAAAGACAGACAGGATAAACATCAACCTACTTTAACAACTACAACTATATAGCTGCATAGATAGTCTAAATTAGCAAACTATTGCATGAGGAACAAAACATCAATAATGTTGTACTAATCAAATAGAATGAACGCAGTCTCGGACAAAATCGTAACTAATATTATAATAAAACCGGACAAGTGCGAGTCAGACTCGCCCACCGAGGGTTCCGTACAAACTAGATAAAACAACTACCGGGCGAAGCTAGTCATTGATGAAAGGTGGAAATTATATATTTTTATTTTTTTTGTTATAATCCGAAAATTACACATCGTAAAAATAATTAAAATGATATGGTTAACTCACTTTAAATTATGGACACTCATTCCTTGTGTAAAGACCATATTTTTTTCCACTTGTTCCCGAGATAAAAAGGTCTTGATAGACGGATAAAAAACAAAGTGATCCGATAAGTGTTCCGTTTTTTTTTCCTTTTGAAGTATTGAACCTTAATTAACTGATTGCCGATGGGGCCGAAGACGCTAGATGCTGTACTCGTGAGACCACCTCTGAGGTATCCTTTGGCTTTCTCATTCATAAAAAATCCAGTTGAAAATTTTCTTTTGAAGTCTCCTAAAAATATAAAACTCACCCGTCTGTCCCTGCATATAGACGGGCTTGTCCATCTGTATGAAAATGGTCATGAACCTCTTTGAGAATGTGAGCTGCGTCTCGTTGGAGAACGCTCGCCCTCCGAACGGCGTATCGAGGTACAGACCCTCCAGCCGCAGCTTGTAGTCGCCGGGCACTGTTGTTGTTGGTATCTGAAGAACAAACAAACTAATAATTGTTGTCATTGAAATGAAACAAATTTTAGCGAATTTGTCGCGTATATTTTATATAATTTTATGACCATGATGAAATTATGTAAACTGTAAAGTATACGCGATAAATCTGTTCAAATTTGTTTCATTGCAATGTGTAACAATTGCGAAAACTTTAGAAAACATTAATAAGTGTTGTTTTGATAATCTTGAAAGATGTTTCCAGTCGCGTTATCAGCTACAATCCACACTCTGGGCTTTAATACTATTTTAAATTCTGAAAATCATAATTCAGTAAGATCCTAACTAAAGATCAGCCACAAGTTGGACCAACAACCTCACACAAGGACACTGGATGCAAGCCGCTTACATCAGTTCTTTTGAGAAACCTATTCAGTCTTTATTTTCTCCGTAGACGAGCTCCATTCTCGACCACACCGTCGCTTAACATTAGGCGAGTTGGTGGTAAATCGTAGATCTATAATGTATTAAAAAAAAAGTCTAGCAGTGGACTTGTGACTGAGACGATAATCCCGTTTGTTACCTTTTTCATCAAAATAGATGAGTGAATTGTTATAAAATCAGGTAAATAGACAGCTACGAACCTGGAGATGGACATAGGCAACTTGTCATCATCATCACCATTTCTCAACATTACGCAAGTGAAGTAAAACTGCGGGGCTATAGTATTTGACATACTTTTAATGCGAAAGTGAGCTGTTCAAAATATTAGTGGATATGTACTTGAAAATAATAAAATAAATTATCAAGTTTAGTGAAGTTGGTTGGTTGGTGGTTGGACTCACCTTCGGTTTGCCGACGATATAGTAGTCATGGCAAAGTCGATGGAAGAGCTCAGTACGATGCTCGAAGACCTCAATAGAGTTTCCCAACGGGTGGGCCTCAAAATGAACATGGACAAAACGAAGGTTATGTCGAACGCCCATGTAGTGCCCACCCCAATATCTGTGGGGAACTTCACTCTTGAAGTTGTTGACGAATACGTCTACTTAGGACAGACGGTCCGATTAGGCAGGTCCAACTTTACGAGGGAGGTCAATCGTCGTATCCAACTCGGCTGGGCAGCGTTCGGTAAACTTAAAAGCGTCTTCTCGTCCAATATTCCCCAGTCCCTCAAGTCGAAAGTTTACAACCAGTGTGTGTTACCAGTGATGACATACGGCACTGAAACGTGGTCCCTAACTATGGGCCTTATAAGGAAGCTCAAGGTCACGCAACGAGCTATGGAGAGGGCTATGCTCGGAGTCTCTCTACGAGATCGAATCAGAAATGAAGAGATACGTAGACGTACAAAAGTCACCGATATAGCACAGCGGATTAGCAAGTTGAAGTGGCAGTGGGCAGGGCACATAGCACGCAGAACTGATGGCCGATGGGGCCGAAAGGTTCTCGAGTGGAGACCACGTACCGGCAAGCGCAGCGTAGGAAGACCAGCCACGAGATGGACAGACGACCTCATACAAGTGGCGGGAAGACGCTGGATGCAAGCCGCTTCCAATCGGTCTTTTTGGAAATCCATGGGGGAGGCCTATGTCCAACAGTGGACTTCTTATGGCTGAGATGATGAGTGAAGTTGGATGAATCAGGTTATTAGGTTCATGCACTAATAAATTTACAGGTGCAACTAGTATGAAAATAGATAACTGTGTAAATATACAAAATACAAACTCAGTACTAATACGTAATATGTATACAAATACAAACTCAAAACTCAAACTTATATACAAAATCAGCTAAGTTAGCTTTAGGAAATGAAAATTACCCTCATATTCAATATTTCTGGCACTCCCTGCTTGACAGCCTGCATCACATCAGCTATTTCCACTCCATTGCAAGATATTGAAGCTCTGACAGTCATCTGCAGCCGCGCTCGCAATATATTAGCGGATATTTTGTAAATCTGTCCGGGACGGACCATGCGAGAGGCAACTATGAAGTATGTTCTGAAATAAGTACAGAAATATTAACTAGTCATTCTTAATTTATTAATTATTATGTTACTCTATGGCTTATTAGTCAAATCTACAGTTTTTAGTATTACATTTACTTTCTCATAATTTGCATGCCCCATCTAATTTCGCTTCATTCCATGGTTCCCTGGAAGAGATCGCTTTGCAGCGATAATGACGCCCGTTGTTACACTAGTGTTATTTTATTTCCTTTTGTACTTTTTTGTTAATTTTATGGTGTGTCAATAAAGAGTTTATCTTCTATCTACATATCTCTCATGAAAATCTTCTAATAGGTATAATAGGTGTAATTCTGAAAGGTCTATAATGAGAAAAAATGAGGAGGAAGTTGGTGAGAGATCTCATTTATAGCCAACTTTAAAAAGAAGCAAGTGCTATGTATGTTCAATTGTATAATTTTTTTTCTATGCATGTTCATCTAAATCACTTCAAAAGGAGGAGGTCCTCAATTCAACTTTTTTTTTGTATGTTTGTTGTGCGATTACTACTCCAATTATGAGTTGATTTTGTTGATTCTTTTTTGTTTGGTAGGTCATACTTCAAAGATATAAATTATTTTTTACCATATAAATTTTTATATAACCAGTTCAGTACTATTTTGAAGTTGTTTTTTTTTCAGTTGTTTAATTTTAAAATTCTCTTTATTCCACATAGCTTCCAGGTCCCATAGAATTTTATCAATCTTGTATCAGTGGTTTAGTAACCATTTCTAGTTATATTGTTAGAGAAAACTGAATGAAGTGTTTTATTTCAATTATTTTTAATGTGATACTTGTTTTAGGTTTGTATCAGTTGAAACTTTTTTTTTATACAAAATAGGCTTGCGCTTGACCGCCAACTCACCTGATGTTAAGCAATGTTGCGGTCTACGATGAAGCGCACTTACCTAGAAGAAACCGATTCACTCACGATTTTCTTATTAGTGTGACATTGTGTTACTTTTGCAACACAACTATACATATAATTATGTATAACATTGGAAATACATGTTTTATGACATAAAAGATTAATATAAAGTGACACTGTAGCAATAAGCCACAATGCAAGGTGCATCACATCAAGATGTTTACATTCTATTAAACAGTGATTTTTGCTGGTTTTTTGTATATAATTTTTTCATTATTCAATTAATTATGACACAACAAAGAAAATAGTTGTATTTGACTCTAAGTTTTTCCAAATTTTAAAGAAAAAAGTTACAATGAGAATTGACAAAGCCAAAAAAATAAGACAGCGTTTGAAATTGGTTAATGTTTTAGGATAGAATACTGCTTTTTCTTGTTGCATGGAGATATATGAATTGGCCCATACAACAGGTATACTCAACAATACTTTTAAAAGCATAAAGATAATTGGTACACTCATATCATCACACAACAGAAATTTTACTATGAAAACTAAGATGGTTTTTACACATTTTTAACAGGTATATGGTTGAAACTATAGTCGGAGAATTCGGCTCAAAAATAGACGTGAGAAACCTGTTAGAAATACAACAGAAGTTATACTTACGCTTCATTTATGATCACACTTTCAGTTTCCAGAGCTCCTCCAGTGTATGATGTTGTGAAAGCCTTGCCACTCTCCCATGTTGGTTTTGGATAGTTATCTATACTGTTGTAAGGACTTTGATATGTTGGATCATTCCTGTTCTGATACAGTGGATCATTTCTGTTTTGATATGGATCATTTCTGTTTTGATATGTTGGGTCTCGATTCTCATACTGATACCTTGAATCAGGATCATATGGATTCCTACTCACATCATATTGACTTCCAGATTGGTCTGTTTTTCTTGGATCATATGGATTACTAGGATTATAGTAGTCATTTGTTGGACTAGGCTGCCTTGGGTCAGGGTTGTAGGTAGGAGGATAGGAAGCATAGTCCTGACCCGAACTTAAACGTAATACTGAAATTGTTAGTATATACACTAACAATAAGAGATTCATTTTTCAGTCTTGTAATAAATACCTGCAATAAAACACTGTGAGTTAAGCTAGGCAGAAATGTTATCGCATAATCAAAGCCCGAGATGAGCAAATAGGTCAGCAGCATCTAATTTTAAACAGAAAATTCTGTTGTTTAGTGCCAGCTACCTGCATACTTTCAATGCATAAAACTCTGTCAGTATCTTGATTGTGTTCTAATGAACTAGTTGTAATTGTTGTATAAACGGTGTTCTCAAATTTAAAGTCCATAAACATGTAGAATAAACATGTATTACCCTTAATTTTAATTTAATAAAAACTTAACAATTCACTTAACCTGATGTTAACGCCCATGGAAAAACGTAATTTTTCTTCAAATTCACGCACGAAACTTATTGTTATGGAAACAAGATTAAACGACACAACCGTTCATTGTGAAATGCTATTGGTTTTGAGGATAATTCATAGAAAAATAAGTTTTAATTGAAATAAACAAACAAGTACGTTAACAACGGCCCATTACTCACTTCATTCAGAAAAAGCGATTTGTCGCGCAACCGCACTTTACCACGCCCGGCTAGTGAGTTACAAAAACCGGTAAATTCCGTTGCAAATCCCAGTAATATATCCGTTTCCGATTAACGCAATTTATTTGGGCGCGGCTATTTCAAAACAGTATCACACAATAGATTGGAGGCGGAATTTTGGCAGGAATTAGTGTTAAATCTTAGCTAAATCGAAGATAGTGGGCGGGAAATCGGGAATGTAGAAATATTATGCCGCTTTACACTACCATTACATTATATTATACATTACTTCATACAAGTGGCGGGAAGACGCTGGATGCAAGCCGCTTCCAATCGGTCTTTTTGGAAATCCATGGGGGAGGCCTATGTCCAGCAGTGGACTTCTTGTGGTTGAGATGATGATACATTACTTCTATGAAAGCCTAGGAGGGTATAAAATGCTAGTTTTACTAATCAACGGTCTTACTTACAAACGCTGAATAAAGGCATTTTAGTTAAACTGTTTTGTTCATCGAGATCTTTCGAGATATCTATCTCGATGGTTTTGTTCCGTTTCTTTGCGCGCGACAGTTCCAGTCTGCCAGAAAGTGACAAGTCCTTATTTACTGAATAAGATTTTAACATGCGTTTAAACGAGATCGAAACAGCAATGAAGAGATTCACCGACATAGCACAGTGGATTATCCTAATTAGCATATTGAAGTGGCAGTGGGCAAGGCACATAGCACGCAGAACTGATGACCGATAATGGCCATGGGGGAGGCCTATGCCCAGCAGTGGAATTCTTATAGCTGAGATGATGATTATGCGTGTATAAGTAAGACGAAACGTGTTTAATCAACCACGTGCACAAGGGCTATGGAAATTGGAATTGTGTTTATTTATGTTATCGGCAAATATAAAGAAGCTTCCAGTAATTTACACCACTTTACTGAGGTTTAAATATACTTATAATACGGGGCCGTACCACAATCGCTCTAGCAGTCTTATTTCAATATTACTTTGACTTTTGTCTCGTTCTTTTTACAATTGCAAGACAAAGGTCTAAGTAATATTGAAATAAGATTGCTATTAAGACTGTGGTAACCCCCTAGGTGCCCTTTATATTACGGCCTCGAATTTTATATGAATATGGCAACAGTCCAATAGAGGTTAATGTAAAGGCACATTTGTAGCCTTATTTAATTCAGACCTCAGACCCCGTCTTTGTGTAAAGGGTTAGGGTTAGAGTTAGTACCTGTAGAGGAAGGGCTCATGGCACAGTAATAGCACGTCTGCCTTCTGAGCTGTAGTTCGTGGGTTCCATCCAAGGGCGTCGCCTAGGGGGGCATATATTAACTTGAACCTGGGCTGGCGACGCCCTTGGTTCCATCTCAATCCAATGAGCACCCGTGTCTAGGTGTTTAATGTTTTTATAAAAAAAGTATATACCTATGTACCTACGTTTTTTTTTTTTTTTTTTTTTTTTTTATCAGCCCTGTTTGTACAAACTGTCCCACTGCTGGGAACGGGCCATCTTCTCATTGTGAGAAGGGTTAGGCCATAGTCTGCCACGCTGGCCAAGTGCGGGTTGGCAGACTTCACACATCTTCAAGATTGAGAACTTTCAGACATATAGGTTTCCTCACGATGTTTTCCTTCACCATTTGAAGTTGGCGGCAATCAATAATACGCACATAACTTCGAAAAGACAGAGGTGCGTGCCGTGGGATTCGAACCCAGGACCTGCGGATCGCAAGTCAGACGGTCTCACCACTAGGCTGCCGGAAACTTAATGTACCTACGTATGTTCATGAAACCGTAACTACAACTTATCTGAAATAAGTTGTAGTTACGGTTTCATCGCTACTTACGGGCACGCTACGAACGTAGAACGTGTACTTATTATTTACTGCGCTTGACCTATCATTATTTTTATTTCCAAAAAGAAGGAGGTTGTTTACCAATTACTCCGCGTATTGTCCATTGATTTTGAAGATTCTTTTTTTATTTGGTTGCTCGTACTTCAGAGGTGGTTCCATATAAATTTAATCAAAATCGGTTCAGTACTTTGGGTTTTATAACAAAATAACTGGTAAAATATCATCCAAGTGCCTGTAGAAAAGTGAACATCAAGTCGCGTATAGTTATCACCGTTAGCTAGTTACGAGTGTATAGGCGAGCTTTACATTATATAAATTCAACACTTGCGACCTAACCGTGTTACCGAACGCATTAATGTAATATTTTTAATTTTCAACAAGACAAGCAATTACTGAAATTTTGAGTTTGATTGACACCAGTACATACTCTAACGATGTAACACCAAGTAAATAAATTGCGTAGTTTGAGTCGGTTTTTTAAACGTTTTTTCAGACGTGGTCCACACGACCTAGAGCTCAGCCTATGGATCAGAGGTAATATATAAATATTATTATAGTTTAATTTACCACTTAAACCTACACTCTAATCAAGATAGTAAAATATCTAAAGCAAAAGATAAATAGGTCTGTTTAGTGCAGCCTATAAGGTAAGGATGTAAAAGTTCAATAATAAGGCAAGATTTTTATTAATCATCTCCCACTGAAGGCTGAATAACTTTAATTATAATTAAGTATTACAGAGGCACATTGACAAGGATAACAAAATAAAAAATGGTTCAGATTGATGAAATACTAAATAAACCACTGGAATATCCACGAGGGTGCAGGATCTCATAAACAAAGGAGTTGAGCTAGTAAAATAACGATGATAAGTGCAAGTGTAGTCAAGTCAGTATCAGACTAGTAGTCGGCAGAGGCACAGACTATAACTAGTACATCCTCTAGGACGGGGGCCTCCACTCTTCATTTAAAACTCAAAGTACGCCAGCATCCAATTTATCTCACGACAAAAACATCTGTACAAAATATATTAAATACATTATTATTTTGAAAATGCTAATCCATATGTAAGTTCGCTACCTCATCAACAGCGAATACAATTATTAAATGATTTAAAACACAATAACTCGTCCACATCGTGCGCTAGAACAAACATTAAACTATATCCGAGCTCGCTTGCTGGAGACCTATATACAAGTCAACATTAAAACCTCGTCCGTTTCTCATCACTCGTCTTACTTTAGTTTTCGTTACTGCTTCGCTGCTTCTAATTTGTAATTCCTTTGCATCATATATCCGTGTGGTGTTACGATCTAGTGTCGCATAGAGCGTCCTTTGCTTATCATCCGTGCGTGGCATCGTAGTATATGTATTGTATAGATATAGTGTGTTGTGCGAGGCGCTCGCCGTGTGTTAGTTCCGCTCCTCGTCGCAGTCGCGCGAGATGTGGCCCGGCTTGCCACACACGTAGCACGTCTTGGTGCCGTCGGGGCAGTTGCGCGAGATGTGGCCAGACTTGTTGCAGTTGTAGCACGTCTGGTTGGAGTTGTCGCGTCCGCCCTCTGGGCAGTTCCGCGCGATGTGCCCAGTCTTGTTGCAGTTGTAGCACGACGGCTCGTCGGGACTTTGCGCGCACTCGCGCGCTATGTGTCCCGTGCCATTACATCTGAAACATAACAAAATCATTATTGTAAACGTCGTCGCTAAAATAAAACTACTTAAAAAACAGAAATAGGGTATTGTATGTAAAACCCACCATATAACCATATGACGTAAGTGGACAGTCTTCAACCCATTATTTATAGATTTTGAGCAAATCCGTGAATGTGGGTGGAACTTACAATTACAATCTCAATAAGGGCATGTGGCGGTCGAAGTTACTAGTGGCCATCAGTCACAGAAATTGAAAATATTTTAATGGTTTTTTTTTAAATTAACTTATTGAGTTTAGTTTCGTTACGCCAAGATCAGCCTATGAATACAATATTACAAAATATTCATTTTGAACATTTTTAATTTCAGTATCTATGATAAAAAAAATGTCCAAACACGAAAAGAACAATGGCCAAATTGCATACAAGTGTGGACCTGACTTCCAATGTCTTTGTCTAAGATTTTTTTGAGGTGTTTGGTAGTTTTAAGTATGTTTTATGTCATCACATT
The DNA here is from genome assembly GCA_947563715.1 of Lycia hirtaria. Classification (NCBI taxonomy): domain Eukaryota; kingdom Metazoa; phylum Arthropoda; class Insecta; order Lepidoptera; family Geometridae; genus Lycia; species Lycia hirtaria. The sequence continues at coordinate 16,520,614 of OX387384.1, forward strand.
AATATATTTTATAGACAAAGCCACAAATAAAGAATATTGTTAAAAATGCTTTTGAAGAGTTTTGGCGGGAACGTGCGTGAGGACGTGTCACTGCTGTTTTATTTTTCAAAAACTGTGTTTTTTCGGATGTTGGTGGTATTTTGTTCATTATTCACGAACTCGCACAATTCGTAATACTGGTAAATACGCTCGTTGCGCGGGTGCAATTGTAAAAAGAAGAAACTATTTTCAAATCTTTTATCATTGTCTATTATTTTACTCTTCGGATGTAAAAATCATAAGTACTTATAGCAATATATGAATCGTAAATATCTTTTTAACATGGCTTTTTAGTATTACTATTTGCACTATCTAAATTATATTTTTATTTTATTTTCTAGTTTTCGCATTAGTCCCTATTACAATATTATTAAATAAAAATAATTTTGTAATATCCCTTTACAATCTTTTCAAAGCCTAATAGTGGCCTATGTAGGGTGTAACGGAGCCTCCCAAAAGTACATCAGTCAATTTTTAATTACACTTTCACTCAAATGACACACCTAACCTTGACGTCGGGGTCAATGGCAGCGTGAGGTCGCAGCTACGCCCAACATGCATAAATTTCAATAAAATTTGATCAGAAATCTAGTTTATCGAGTTTTAGAATAAATTTCGTGGCACCTACTGACTACTGATCGCGTGTTGAAAGTGAAAGGTCAAAACTGTAAGAAGTTTTGTTCGCAAGGCGACAGACCGTGAAGAGAAAAGGACGATGAAAGTAGCGAGATGAAAATGGTATCATTATTAAGAGCGATTGGCCTTGAATAAAAGCTGAGGGTGACGATTCAAAAGGTTAATGTTTGTTGGGTTAAGGGTCTGTTGAATTAATGCCACCTGCGGATCTTTTCACGCATACTCTAGTGGAAAACCTGTTTTATTTTTTCATTTGAACTAAACATTTTTATATTAAATGGAAAGGTATGAGGAAAATTGCTTTTAGAAACTTAACTATAGATAGGCCATGCTTACTCTGTAGTTTAGGCACTAATGGTACAATGCCGTAAGAACATAATGACCTGTCACCTCGACCGGAAACTTCGGCACTTTTGCCATGTACGAGAAGAGATACGAATTACAAGATAGAACGAGATGCACTCTATAAATGTCTGCATGCACTTAGCGTTAATTGTCTCGTATCTAAAGTCGCTACTTAATTAATAGTGTTTGCGCAAGGACTGTTCTGTAACCTGTGCTCTTCCACAGGTGAGTTGGTGTTCAAAAGTAGATTGAACGCAACGCAATAACGCAGATGTTCATACTCGCGTTAAGTAAAGGGTTCTTCTACTAATCCTATGGATGTTTATGTAAGTATATAGTAGCACCTGTAGCAACGGTCAGCCTCTTCCTTGCAGTCCCTGGCGAAGTGTCCGGTGCGGTTGCATTTGAAGCACTTTTCCCGCTGGCGGCTGAAGCCAGAATCGCGGGGCGCGCCGCCCTGCGTGCACTCCCGGGCGAAGTGCCCCGTCCGGTTGCACTTGTAGCATACGCTTGCACTCATTGCTGGAACATCATACAAATAAAAACATAAATATCATCATTTACCACACGAGTCAATGTGTGTTTGGGTCCTGTCCTACTCATTGAAAGATTACGTACCGACGCTATGATAAACGTAATACATTACGAGCAATTCCGAGTGTTCTGATCATAGTCTAGTAAAAATAAGATTTGTGACAACATAAAAGGCAACTAAGTATATTGTTATTTAAATGAATGTACTGGTGTTTTGAAATACATTTGACACAATTTCATAATGATATTATAAAAGCAAATTTTGTTACCTTTACACGCTCAAACGGCTGAACCGATCGTTATGAAAAATAGTATAGAGATAGCTTTGGACCTGGAGACGGACATAAGCTACTTATCATCACTGTTTTTCATAACTACGCGAGTGAAACCGCGGAACGCAGCTAGTCTATAAATCGGGGATTATTGTTGATTTATGATTTTTAGTTATTTTCCTATCATAATTTCAAAGAATCCCCCCAGTTGCAAATACTGTGATCTGCTCCATACAAACGGATTTATTTTTACTAGTCTATCAATGCCGAATGAGTGTTCGCCGACTCATGGGTCGACGTGACACGTGCGACATCATTGTCGTTGTTTATTTGGTAAAGTAAGAGTCTAATCAGACGAGTTAGCGATCAAGTGCAAGCCTAGAGATAATAAAATTCAAAAATACAAGTTTAGAAAACTTAAAAACCCACAACAACAAAAATACGGCTGAACCGATTTTGATGAAACATAGCTAAGAACACTCGATTAAATCCTGTATCATTGAGAGCTACGGTAATACAGACAGATATACGTTAAACGTATAACATCCCTCGTTTTGTTCTGGGGTTAAAAATATATCTCATTTATACTAAGACATTAAACAACGATACAGTCGCTCGTGTCAATCTTGGGTACATGGTCCAAGCAGATGTTTGTGTTTCATTTGTACCATGTCGCACGTTTTCGAGTAAGTACTATAATATTCTAACGACCGGCATTTAGACACTTTTCGAAACTAAATAAATAGTTCACAAATTTAAAACGTTACACTAAATCGCTATTTGATAAAACGCAACAAGTCATTGTCACAGAAAAATTGTTGTTCAGTTGAATTTGATCATAATCTACCAATTTTTATTGATTTCATGTATTTTTTATACTGGAAAAAGTATCCAGATTAATTACATTGCTGCATACCGACATGTTGAAAAGTGCAACAAAATTTGTATCCAAATGACGCAACTAAAACTCTATTCTCTAAGGTTTTCGCGATTAATACTCATTGAAATGAAACTAATTTTAACGGACCACGTAAGCTGCAAAGTGTTCGAAATGTCAGCTCATAAAATTATGTATAATATAAGCGATAATTCCGTTAAAATGTGTTACATTTCAATAAAAAAATTATATTATTCTTGTCGATATTCGTTAACAAAACCTACATTTTATAATTCATAATTATTTATTGCGTATATGGGTAAGTACAAGGTGGAACATTTGGTACCCCGAATTAAATCTACGAAGTTTATCGAGACGAAATGGGCACGCAAGTCCCAGTGACCAAATAATAACGACTTTCACGAATGCATTTTTTCTTCTATAGCCACATGCCCGCAACTTGCACAAAAGCATACTAGCAAAGATTTGCATGCTTGCTTGCAAATTGCGTAAATTTTTTGGCATGGCATTTTTGACATTCGGCGAGAAGAAACCTAATTTATAATCGACATAAAATACAAATATCAGTAATAACTACGACATTGCAAAAAGCTGAGTGAAAACTCTGAATCATGAGAAATTTTGCTTTGAGGTAAGATTGTAACATATTTTCAATAAGATATTGAGAATGCTCTCAATAGGCATTGGAGTCCTGAATCAATATTATTTCTAGTTATAAACTGTAGATTAAAGTAATATATTTGCCTTGCACTTATACAAAAATTATGACTAAAATTGAACCAATTCAGTATTATAAAATATGTTTCATGACTACATTTGCAGTGTGATCTTGATTCAGCAGAATACCAGTATTTTTTAAATCAGTTAGATCCCACTGCTGAGCAAATGTCTCACAATTTCCTTCCAATCCTCAAGCTCCAATGCTATTTACTAGGTTCTTACACATTGGCCTCAAGAAGGGCGTAGATCTACAGGAAGTCGCCGAAAACATTAACTGTACGAATTGAATGCATTTTGTCGTGACTGGCCCCAATATATGGAGGCGTGAGGAATACTGATAAAATCATATTTACAATGCTGTTATGCAGCAGGTGGTGGCATTCTTATATTGAGCCAAGCAATGCACAAAACACTAATTTTTTTACTGGCAAACGAATGTTATGTGTCAGCTACTAACATATAACATTCAAGAGGTGTAAGCTAGTGTTCCAATTAGATGACACGTGTTTTCTCAGCTTAACAAAGAGCCAAACACTGCCCACGATTGACGACGAAATCCGCGTAGTTTTACCCTTGACCTTGTGACGCGGTCGTTCCCCTGCACTATCTCGCTCGCACCAATAACCGGCGCGATAACGCCGAGAGAGATAACAATCTGTTTCACGTTACAGTTACAATATGTTAGGTATATCCACGTGTGTATAACTCGTGTTCTTGGCACGGGTGAAGGACGCCTTTTGCAAAGGGCGGTGTGGCTATGATACTGTAATTACAAATATGGCTAGTTTTGGTAACGAAGTTATTTTTAAAGGCATATTGGAGAAAGAACCTCTCACTTGCAACACCTGTATAGCATCAAACGAGACTTCTAGCAATCTAGCAGCACTGACAGCAGTAGACCTCGTGACAACGGGTACTTCGGCGTTTCGCACCGCATGTGATTCGAACCGCGGTGCGAATCGCCCATGTACTGTTTCTGAATGGGCCGATTCGCACCGCAGTGGTTGGTGCGGTGCGAATGGCCCAAGACATATTTTGGAATAGGTCGATTCGGACCATAAAGAAACGCCCCGATGCTCTTTTCGTAGGTCCGATTTGAACTCATATCAAAAACTTAAGGATTTCAATTATTTATTTGTATAGATGAGTGGCAAAGTGGTTAGTGAAAAAAATTTCTATATTATACGTAAAAATAATGTATTACATTATACATTTTATTTACAATTTAAACGTGGCATAATCACTTTATAATTTTAACACTAACTCTTGCTAATCACAGGTTATGATGTAGGTACATTACAAAGGGAATATAACTGTATTTAAGAGTGGGATTTTTCATAGAAAATAAAATATATGAAGATATTTCAAATTAAATAACTATTATCAACTAAGGCCTCCATAGACACCGACCTCAAAAATAGTTGGTTTACGTACCTACTTAGGTAGACGCCCAGTTTTTTTTTTTTTTCGTGTTATTTCTTTATTTCATACATTTTGTTAGTTTCCATGGAGTATCGCTAGGCTAGAATTTATCCCGTCACCACTCTCAAAGTAGATAAACACTGTAATCTTAGCAATAACTCAAGTGCAATAAAAATGACACTATAGAAGCATCTACCAATCAAATGTGCGCGTGTATTAGCGACATTTTGCATCTATTTAATATCTTTTTACATAATCAATATTTTTTTAAACTTATGTAAAAAACAATAATTTTAATTATTTTGTTTTTCCTGTTATTTTGTGCCTGGTTGTACTGTAAGGTATTACGTATGTAACCAAACTACATAATCTTCTTTGCTCGAACCCACTCACCCAAAAAGAGAACTGTTTTATTCCTCACTGCGGTCCGAATCGACCTATTCCAAAATGATATTGTTCGATTCGCACCGCGGTGCGAAATGACCTATTCAAAAAGAGCTCTTGGGTGATTCGCACCGCGGTTCGAACCACTTGCGGTGCGAAACGCCGAAGTACCCGTGACAACAGACAGGCACATGTCATGTTCAAATAGTTTAATGAACGCTGACTAGATGGCGGGTAAAGCTCTGATGTCAACCCACACACAAGAATAACATTCATTGTCGGTTTCATACGTCATCTTATAAACGCTCGCTTCGCTCACTCGGTCAATAACGTGAGAAGCATGAGATCGAGTTTTGCTTACTGCCTTGGAAACTGATCTCTTTCTCCTCTCTCTCTTCCAATTTATAAGTCAGTGGGAAAATCACAAACATTAACCTATATACACATAGCTCACTGCTTTTAGCCTCTGTTGGGAAAAACACTTAAAAAATCTTGATACCTATTTGGCAAGACTGTGGAAGTGGAAGTACATTACATTTAGCAAATACAAACGACGGTTGTGATAAAAGACGCGGGAAGATCTCGAGACAAATTGCCCACGATTGCCACCAATTGAACGATATTACACAAGTCATAATATAAGTCAACAGGACGCGGAATGATGCAAATATATTTACAACACGAGATCCTACTGAACCTAAAAATATATTTATACACATGAGATTCTGAATCTAAAAATACATCAAATTGTAATGAGGTGCAAGCTATTATTGGAGTGAGGAAAAGAAGACAATGGATTTATGTATGAAGACAAACAATTAATTGGATTGTTGGGAGCAAACGAATAGCTTGCTGTGTTAACTAATGCCAAACAAAGGTCTAGTATCACAGCAATCAGAGCAATAAAAGGTTCATGTCTTCCGATCAGTCTGGCAAATTGGAATTGCGTTTCCCTCGTAGTTCGATTAATCGAACATATAGGTAAATAGTTCACAATTTGTAGGTCCTCGCGCAACTCTGTTGCAAATCCCTAGTTACAACTCTGGATAAAAAGCTATTTGGTAGTATACTTTGACGACCCACAGAGTTCAGTGACATTGTGTCCGCCTAGAAGGTAGATCTACAAGACGCCCCAGGTTCCATTTCTGACAATACTATGCATTATAATATCTGCTTTGAGCAAGCCAGTCGCACTCTGTAGTTAAAGTACGACCTGCCAGCTCGAGCGGATACTTCGATACTGTGCAGCGCACCAAGAGATAAGAGCTAGATAATAGTACGAGATGTACCCTGCAACGGAGGTTGGAGCAAGATGGTTATATACTTATGGTGCGTGTCATAAGGCAACCTCGACAAAGGGAATCCAGAATTGATATACGCTGGTTACTACCAGCTCATGTACTCATAATGGTGCGTTTGATGACGAAATATGTGGAAAGGTGTAATGAAGATCGTTGTTTGACGTCATAAGCCTAGACAGTCGGCTCCCTGAGGTCTTTAGGTCATTAATTTACTGATAACAATACGTTCACAGAGCATATGTTTGCCTACGGACAGATAACAAGACTAGTTTTATATGTTTTGTAATAACCCAATGACGTAGATATTGAGATTTACATTGTTACAATAATATGTATAAAAGTAACTTAGTTATAATGACCACGATTATGCTAGAGCAGCTGGACAAATAAAGAAACAATACAACATAACGAATACAATATAACGCGATGAACATAAAACATACATACAATTACGCATTTCTCCTGTCGTCATAGGCAGAGTTCAGCAGTTATCAGACGTTTCTCAATCTTAACTTTGTCTATCAGTCACTCCAATTATAGTAGTAGCCAACTAGAACTAATCAGATCTCTCATTTCCACAGCATTTATCTTATTTTCAAGCTCCTTTCAAGCAACAAACTTTTGCTAACAGACCGGGGGAACCAGTACTCCTCAATATATGAACTGCCAGTGGTGTCTAGATGAACAGCCCAGACAATGACAACCATTGCTGGCTATGGGCCTCTGCTCAATTGTGAGTAGAGTAAAAGTCTTCCTACACTACGCTTACCAGATTCAGACGACTTCTCATAAGTGGCAGGAAGACGCTGGATGGAAGCAGTTTCCATCAAGTCTCTGAAAATCCATGGAGGACGCCTATGTCCAGCAGCGGACTTCTTGTGACTGAGATGATGATGATTGGCTAAGTACAAGAACGCGTCGGCAGACGAGATCATTAATAACACTAAAACGTGGACATTTGTTCACGATTTGAAGTTGGCGTTAATTCTTCGCGAGGTTTGAACTCTGCTGAGTTCAAATCTGCAGATCACAAGTCGGACGGGCTCCCGTCAAGACTGCCAGCGTTGTCTACTGACAATAACCTTCGCACATTAAGAAGAGGGCCTGCGCTCCGTAGTGGGACAGTTTCATATTGATTATAAGACTACGTTATATGATAGCTTTCGTATCACACCTACTGGATCTATTAGTGGACTACACTGATCGAGCTATTTAATCGACGTTTCGATAAAATGATGTTGTATAATGAAGTATCGAAAGTTATTGAAGCCATAAGAGTATATGCTTGAAGTAAGGGCGTCCCTACAGCCGCGGCGACGCCTCCCGGCCTCTAAACTATCGATTTAGAGCAATTGACGCATAGTGGATGGTTTAGTTGGCTAAACACACAAGGTTAGGCAGAAACAGTTTAAACCGAAACCAGGATGTTCAACTCATGATTTTCACACATTTGAAGACATTTTAGGCACTTTTAGACCAACAGTTGTTGTTTAAAACCTCATCATGTGTCAAAAGAATGATGATGAGAGATGACATGAGAGAAGGGTAAAAAGTTGCTAAAAATCAACACGTGATTAATGGACGACCCCTTGGATGTGTATAACAAAATGACATACCTACTACAACTTACATTTTGATTCCTGAGGTTATCTAACCTTTGGCCATCTCCACATTCTAAGTATAAAACCAAAATCTGTACCTTTTATAATGATCAGATGTCATTTGATTGTGAAAAGGTAACAAACCGAACTAGAACAAATAGAATCTATCTTTCTCTGTCTACCTAAGGTGACAGAAATAGACACAGAGACAGAGTTACTTTTATGTATAATATTAGTTAGGATTGTCTAGATGTTAATTTTAAATTGTTCACAGCATACAAATAAATTTCAATGTATGAGCTGATAATAATGCAGGTTATAAACAGTGGCAGTATTTAAGTATTATACATGGAAACTATTACACAATCTATAGCACTTGTTCAATGCACTGCAGGTCAATCACATTGCAGGAACAAAGAGTTAAACAAAATTACAATAACAATCACTCTCTCATAAGTGAAAGTGCTGAGAGTTTTTACAACCAATGATTACAGTAACCGGGGCAATTAACAGTACACAATAATATAAAAACAATCACACTAAAATTTTGAAAAATATTAATAAGTAATATATTATTACGGTGAGTGTGAACGGGCCAGCTCGTAAGGATAATTTCAAATTCTAATTAAAATTATCTAGTAACAGTATAAAAAAACTGAAAAATGCAAAAATTTGCTATTTAAACCAAACTACTGAACCAATTTTGATGAAATTTCTATGGCACTAAATTCTAATTTGAGTTGGGGGCGATGAGGCCTGCACTGACGTTCCGCTTGGGGTGTATTGTGTCTATGGGACTAATCTGAAAGTATATCTTTTCAAACATTTATTTTTTAAATCAGTTTAAAGATTGAGAATCTCACTTAACATCAGGTGAGTTGGTGGTCAAGTGCAACCTATTACAGCATATAAAAATAAACCGGACAAGTGCGAGTCCGACTCGCCCACCGAGGATTCCGTACAAACTAGTAGATAAAAGGGGGAAATCATTTATTTTTTTATATTTTTCTTCATAAACGAAAAAATATACATCGTAAAAATATTTAAAAACCTGTTTTAACTTATGCTAATTAAGCTCTTTCACATGATGGGGTATCATGATACGGTTAATTCACTTTAAAATTTGGACCCTCATTCCTTGCATGAAGACACTATTTTTTTGTGATTAAATTAAAAATGTCCAGTTTTCGGATTTTTTCCTATAATTATGTGTACCCTAACACAATGTTTCTTGCCAAATTTCATTGTTCTAGGTCAATGGGAAGTACCCCATTGGTTTTGATTCCCTTGTGAGTATCGAAATGTATGTTTTTTACGACTTATGAAGCTTATGTTATTATCATCACTGTTTTTATTCACTATGGGGGTGAAACTGTGGGGAACAGCTACTATTATATAAATAACAGATTATCTTCTCACCAGATGTATATAACCACAAAATTACTTTCAAAATGTAATATTACAATGGCAAAACTATGATAAAATATAATGTACAATTTGACATCATTCAGAAAGCAAACAAATTTTAAATCCAGATGGTCACAGCTGTATTCAGGTCTATTTGAATTAAGACTCTAAGCAATTCACAATAGAGATTTCATGTTATTATACCTACTTTATAGAATTGTTGAAATTCATTAGAACGATTATTCAGATAAGAATGGATCATTAACAGAAAATAAGTTGTCAAGCATAGATATTGATATAAAATAATAGGGTTCCTGATATTCCAAAATGATTGAATGATAAGTACCTGAAAAATTCATGATTTCTATTCAAATTGTAAAATTTTACTAAAATCAGTAATTTATTTAGCCTTCCAAAGATAATAAGCATATCTTTAAAATTGTATTGGATTGTGAGTGAAAGCATGGTGCAAAAGTAGCTAATAAACATAATGATGTCATGAAAAAGAACAGAAACAAAAATCTTAGTAGAGATTCCTTGTTATAACTACAGAACCCTAAATATGTGTACATAACTTTAATAAAATATGGTTACAAATTACATTTTTATCACTAAATATGAGTGTGGGTAACACAATTTGAATTTAAATGAGAACATTTCCAAGTAAGAAAGAAAATTTATGCAGTAGTTAGCATAAAATTATGAACTTTCCAACCGCTAACCAGCCTCTTAATTTATAGCATGAAGTTATGCTGTTACATGCAGGAACTTGAAGAATTCAAATGAATGAACAAAATATCTATTTATCACTTCCAAAAGTTTTTTTTATGCATTATAGATCTACGATTGACCACCAACTTGTCTGATGTTAAGCGACGGTGTGCCCAAGGATGGAGCTTGTCGATCTAGAAGATATCTATTCACTATAGCCTTGAAAATTCAAAGAATGTAGGTTTCAGGAAACAGAGATTGCAGCAAATACACAAGGTACATATCACACATTAGAATGTGTAATTTGAAGAACTATCCAATTCTAATTTGAAGTGCGGGTGATAAGAACTGCTCTGAAGTTATTATTTAGGACGTACTTATTACAGCCAAGTGTTCCAAGATATTCAAGGAATCCTTATCTTAAATTTGTCTCTTTTGTGGTCTTACAGTGCAATGTACCTGTTCCACGTCTCTGCACTAACAGATGATAAATTAAGGAGAGTTGGACCAATGAATGAGGAAGAAAGAAAAGAAGAAACTATTATTATTTATTATATAAAATAGCTCCATGTTTGACTACCTGCTAACCTAATGGAAAGCTATGCTTTGGCCGAAAATTAATTAGCATTGCAGTCCTTTTCTCTTTTTAATTTGATTATCTTCAAACTGTAGGCCAATCTGTAGTGGGTGTTACAAGCTGTCCAAATATACCATATCCATATCTTTTTTAACTTCTTTCATGACCGCTTTTGCATATGTTGAGCAAAAATTGCTACATCTCCATCGTTATTTATCTTATTTTAATATATCTTTCCACAGAATTTATTCATTACATTCACTACATATTTCTCGCAGAGAATGGAATCATATCATTCCTTTCTGTGCAAGAAATGTATAATTAATGTGAAAAATATATTAACATTATAGTAAGTGATGGTTAATTACTTTGTTTAGCATTTTTAAAGCTAAGTGAAGACAAAGTGAAAATATTATGGACTATTTGTATGAGCAAAGCTCATCACAACGTGAAATTGAAGAGAAAATAATATGGACTATTTGTATGATCAAGGGTTATCACGGGATCTAAAGTTGACAAAGATAGAGCTGTTTAGGCTTTTGCTAAACAGCAAGTAAAATCAAATGGTATGAGTTTATTATCTTAAGAAAGAAGGTAGTTTTTCGGGTGTTTTTAACCATGTTTTTATATTACCACCTAAACCATTTTACTGATTTGGATAACTTCCAGTTGTTATTACTACTTCATCTTTTCATGGCTATATAACCACGTAGCAGAGCAGTTGGTTGGACCTTTTGTTGGTTTGTATAATATTTAGTTCATAACCTTTCATGTACCATCTGACATACATATTTTACATTAATTTACAGTGCAAAATGTGATTAAATGGACGATAATGTATTATAGAAGTTTACAAATGAGTGTACAGATGCGTCATTGCCTTTATTTGAAGAAAAAAAAAGAAATCGTCAAGTCTACCTATCTGAGAAAAAATGATACTACAACAAAATATCTCGACTGTATGGATGAAATTGGACTTACGTGAGGTATAGTAGACCTGTGTGAGTAAAATAACACCAGGGAAAACACATTTCACATAATTTACCTCAAGAACGAATGTGTGTCAGCGACTCGAACTGCTTGTCAAGGCGACCACGTTCAATAAACAACCTAATCTCGGTGCAATGACTTGTCCGGAGTTTTATACTGTTTTTAAACCTTGGGGTAGTACGTTCCGATTAGATTTTAGACCACAAATACGTAAGATTGCAATCGTAACACCCAGTAAAATTAGACAACCTAAACCACGTGTAGGGGTACCGGTAGCGCGCGGTTTCACAGTCAATGTTGCACTTTGCACTTACCGATCGGTTATGAAACTTCTTGAGCACTTAGGTCACTAATTTAAAGATCGTTGTACGACCTAAAATACCGTAAGATTTACAAATTAGTTGTAATTTAGGACGCTTAGTTAGCAAGAAAGCCAGCCACCATCACTACGAATCCGTAAAAGACATTTAGGGCATAGACAACACAACAAATTAAAAAGTTTTAAATGCTGCAACGTGACTCAACAAACGTATTTAAAACTTTTGATTATATAATTTTACGTTATCACTACACAATTGTAAGTTTTTTTTTCAGTGTATACATATTTTTTACATGAAATACAATGCGTTTATTAGCAATAGCAGCATTTATTTCCTAAGGGCTTGAATTAAAATCATTTGAAAACAAAAACAAAACTAAATTGTCTCTGATAAGATACAAATTGACCAATAGACGCTCTCTAGCAACCATTTAAAAAAGAATGCCATTTTCAACCAATAGCAACCATTTATTTAAAAAATGTTCAGTACATTGCACCACAGAGTGTCCATTTCTCGATTTTACCGGTTATTCTTTGCGAACAGCACTACCCACATGAAAAAGAAAACAACCGATCAGTTTTAAATTGAAATTATCTCCTTTATTTGTGTGACAACTTATTCGACTAGTAGTTTTTACGAGCAAGAGATCACTCTCTTGCTTTTTTTCACAAGGGATTTTTTTATTAACTTGCCTACACTTTTGTACCTAATAATACAGTGGTGTTGCACTCAATGATGATTGCAATGAAACATGATTTTCGTGTTGTCTACAACACTCCACAGAAGGTTTCAAGAGAGTCAACAACGTAATCATTTAACTGAGGCATTTTATAGAACTTGAGAGTTACTTATATAAATAACTTTACTGTTCACAAAGTAAACACACAGTACTGGGAAAATGCCTTTATTAACATTAAACAGACTCAACTAATACTTGCCAATGTCAAGTATTGTGTGTTTGAACTCGTCTATAAAAATAATATAGGTAGCATAGACTTTTATGTCAAAAACATATGGGTTGTCATTAACAGTCAGAAAAGTGATAGCGTTTTACAAATTGAGTTTGATTGTTTGGTTCGTGTTTTCATTTTGGTTTTCATTTTTTTTTTAAATATTCCTGATATAAAAATGTCCACGGAAAAAAGGCCCAGGAATGAGGTTAATACAGAAGAAGAGCACGAGGAGGAAGATGATGGGTGGATAGGACCCATGCCTTCTGAGGCAGTAAAACCGAAATCTAAGAAACGCAAAGGTTATTATTACTTAAGCAAGCAATTCTGCATTATTTGGTAACAAATTTCTAGTCAAAATAGTATTATTATAGCTATTTCACGTCTGTGCATTTTAATTTATTGTCACTTAACAAAAAATTTCAGTGCTGGAATTTGAATCTCTGTACCTGGATAACTTACCGTCTTCAGAGACGTATGAATTCAGCTATATGCATCGTGACATTGTTACCCATATCGTAGTCACCAAGACAGACTTTGTTATCACTGCTAGTCAGGATGGACACTTAAAATTTTGGAAAAAACAGGTAAGATATTTTTATAGGTTATGTTTTTATTTTTACCCGACTTCAAAAACAAGGAGGTTATCAATACGACCTGTATGTTTGTAATATTGTCAGAATTGCACAGTTTTTGTATATGTTAGTCTATACCAGCTTTTAAATATGTGTGCCAAATTTCATAAGTGTATGTATGTTTGTCCACGTTTTACGCAAAAACTAGAAGTCGTATTCCAAAAATTCTTTCTATTTTGTATAAAGCATTTATCTCAACTTAGGAGTTACAGTAAGTTTTATCAAAATCGGTTCAGTAGTTTTTAAGATATGGACTTTTTAAAATTTTAAAATATGAGCGTTTCATCAACGCTATACAAATTACTGGGGTGATTTGAACAAAATTCGGTAATTTAAAAAAATTAAAACAACTTCAAAACAATCTAATTAACTGAAAATTGAGAAAAAACACGAAAATATCAAAACTGGGCGTCTACCTGAGTAGGTACATAAACCAACTATTTTTGAAGTCGGTGAATATAGATCTTAATAGGTGATACTTTAAGGCCTGACACCGACCTCAAAAATAGTTGGTTTACATACCTACTTATGTAGACGCCCAGTTTTGATATTTTCGTGTTTTTTCTCAATTTTCAGTTAATTAGATTGTTTTGAAGTTTAATTTTCTTAAATTACTTTAACTTTAACTTTACTTAATAAACTAGGTCATCATCGTCATCATAATCATCATCTCGGCCACAAGAAGTCCACTGCTGGACATAGGCCTCCTCCATGGATTTACAAAAAGACGGGTTGGAAGTGGCCTGCATCAGCGTCTTCCTGCCACTTGTATACATATCTTTTGTCCACCTTGTGGTTGGTTGGATTGACTAAATATCTCATTCTGTTTCACCATATATGCAATTGAAATTACCAATTATAAATAATATTGGATAATGTTTCACTTTAAGTTTCCGGCAGCGTAGTCGGGAGACCATTTGACTTGCAATCCGCAGGTCCTGGCTTCGAATACCACGGCACGCACGTCGTTTCGAAGTTATGTGCATATTGTTGATTGCCGCCAACTTCAAATGGTGAAGGAAAACATCGTGATGAAACCTACATGTCTGAGAGTTCTCAGTGTTCTTGAAGATGTGTGAAGTCTGCCATCCTGCACTTGGCCAGCGTGGTAGACTATGGCCTTACCCTTCTCACAATAAGAAGATGGCCCGCGCCCAGCAGTGGGACAGTTTGTACAAACAGGGCTGATAAAAATAAAAAAAACAAATAATTTTTTACTTAACTAAGAGTTATAATTTAAAAAAAAGTAATGATAAAAGGTTACAAAAATACTGAAATACAATTTAATCTAACCAATTTTATTAATTTCTAATATTGATAATTAAAGGATACTTGGGCCTTTCCTACAAAACATGCATTACGAGCTTTAGTATGGTGTTATGGCATATGTAATTGGTTCCTAAGTGGTAGTGGTTTGTATTGAAATATAACATTTAACCAATTTCAAAAATGAAGAGTTTCTTGTTAGGTTGTGTTATTTTTCTATGTTTGTTACTGCATAACTCCATTGTTTATAAACATATAAACCAATTTAGAATTACTTTTATTTGAAAGAGTATATACTATATTCTGTCTGAAATAGTCTGAAAATATTTTCAGATTGGTCCCCTTTAATTTTCATTAAAATCAATTTAGTAATTTGTTTTTAAAACAAAATAACTGAAAAATATGCCATACAAGTAAACAAAATTGCATACATATTTTGAAATCTGTTGTTTCAGTTTTAAACTATAATAAATATTTAAACTATTTTGATTTTATTTTTGATGATATATGTATTATGATAATATCCATATTTTGATATTTTATACGGGAATAAAGACACCCGTATACAGTACCATGAGATGCATTCTGTTTTTAGGAAGAAGGCATAGAGTTTGTGAAACACTACAGATGTCACCTCGCCCCGATCAGCCACATAGCCACCAACAGTACGGGTTCTTTACTCTGTACTGCGTCCACTGAGAAGACTATTAAAATATTTGATGTCATCAATTTTGGTAAGGAATATATAAAGACTATCCGTGCCCGTCATTTCATTTGTGTAGTGATGCAAAATGATGGTGATAGTGAGCGGTG
The DNA here is from genome assembly GCA_947563715.1 of Lycia hirtaria. NCBI lineage: Eukaryota > Metazoa > Arthropoda > Insecta > Lepidoptera > Geometridae > Lycia > Lycia hirtaria. The sequence goes on from OX387384.1 coordinate 16,536,435, forward strand.
ATGACGATGATAAATTGTAACATTTGTCTATCTTCAATTGCTGTTATACTACCAACTGAGCTGCAAGGCCAGTCCAGATAAACAAGATAATCAGAAACAACAAAGATAAAAATTTAAATGAGAAATCATCAGTTGCTGAATTTTGGAATGAAATATTGTTATTTTGGAATGAGACAACATCTCTTTACCAGCTCTTTTTTATTGGAACAAATGGGTTATCACGTGTATTTTTGAGTCGAACTCTCCAACTATAGTTCAGTAGCAGACGAGACGTCCTTCGGGAGTGACGTCTGAGCTGCTCCTTTTAAAAAAGACCCCCGTATGTGGTTAAAACTATAGTCGATAGTACTAATAGACGTGAATAACCCGTTTGTTCAAATAAAAATCACCAGCTCCGAAAATAATGTAGAACTAATATTTTACAGATATGATCAACATGATAACAATAGAGTTTGAACCTTACTGCACAGAGTGGGTTCATTCTGCAGGGGATCCTATATCTGCATTGGCCGTGTAAGTAATATCATAAATGTCATGTATCTAGCTAAAGATTATGAGGGCTTCAGAGACAATGGTGATTTTCTTAATAAGTAATTATTTATTTATTTATTATTAAATAAGAGACCGAAGTAGAGGTCCGCTCAGATGAGCATGAGCTTGTTTTATGATTCAAAATGCCTTACTTAATCCTATATAAAAAAAAAATGTACTAAGAGAACTGTTGTCATGCGATCTCGCATACAAGCAGGAGGATACTGTTTTTCTGTTTTAAACATTGACCGATTACGTAAATATTTTTTATGTGATTAAACGCAGAAATGTCTACGGCTCTACAGTTTGCTCTTTTTTTCAGATCTCGTTATAGTTCCGAAGTTCAAAAATTATAAGTGGAAATTTTGAAAAAAAAAACAAACCGTAGAGGCATAACTATTAGTGGTTCCAACCGTTTTTTTTAATCGAAATTGTATAACATTTAGGTGTAGAAAACAATTCTCTCTACAATAGTATGAAAAACGCTTAGTTTGCTGACAAAAGATCGCGCGGCAACAATTATCTTAAAACAATTAACGAAGGGCGGGGCGACGGCCGGCGCACCACTCAAGTGTTGTGGTACATAAAATACAGACCATAGGAATGCGACGTGTGGTTTCTAAGGCTGATAACATAAATGTCTATATTTTAAGAAAACCAAAATACAAAGCATAAGAACGTTTTTCATGGTGTAACTTATGTTGTAAGTTTTCAACATATCGTCGCCTCAATGCTTGTTTGAGCTATCTACCATTGGTAAAATTTTACTGGAGAAGTATTTAATGCTTTTTTTTAAAAGCTGTATTTGTAAGGCTTAAAAGTCTTTTTTATACACGAGTTTTTGAGTATAATACTCATATATAAAAAAGACTTTCAAGTCTTACAAATATGGTTTTACCAAAAATATATAGCATTAATGCTATATATTCTCTTATCCTGTAAAATTTTACCAATGGTAGATAGTTCAAACAAGCACTGAAGTGACTATATGTTAGTATTGCAATATTTGCAGTTCGGAACGTAACTCCAACAAGATCCACGTGTTTGACGGAACGCAGAGTTCGGGCACTCCGCTGCACACGTTCCAAACTCTGCACCAGAAGACTGTGGCCACCATCAAATACAACCCAGTGTTCGAAGTGGCCGTCTCTGTCGATAAAGCAGGTTTGTGTATGCTTTATCTATAAGCGTCGTATTGCTTTCATATTCTAAAAATAAAGAGAGTAATCAGAGTATAAGTTATCTCCATTCCAAATTTCATTTGAATCTATTTGACGGTTTTGCATGAAGGAATAACAAATATGACCACCATAAAGTCTCAAAGGGGATCTAAATAGAAGCTCGACTACTCAAAGCTCTACCGAGCTCTACCTATCACAGAGAACCGGTTCTACTTTACCGATAAGTCTTTTTGACACTTGACGTTGGCGAAATTGTGGTAATCCCACAGTAGAAGCCACAAATGAAGTTTAAATGTCTCGCTGCATGCGTGGCGTACCATTCTAGGACAAGTTCCGTATTTAGCCTGGACATTTGTACAAAGTCACAGAAAACATTAATAGTTTTACATACAGAACGGGTACTCTCCGCCTCCCACCAATCTCGTGTTCCTCACCCGCTCCCTGCGCTCGCCCGGTCGTTTGTCGAAGTTTGACGACGCGGTTATCGGTCGATACAAGCGTTGCGGGCTTCAAGCGCTCGAATCCCAATCGACATCACGATCTCGAGGGAGCGGCAATTGATTTAAATGGCTTTTACGAAGGTGTTACGTACCATACTTCATACATGTGCGTACGAGTATGTTATATACAGACGTTAACCTGCGTATGAGTCGGTGATTAGAGCGCCATTGTCTGGATTGTCCGACGTGTGACAAAGACTAAGTCTCCCGACTTGTTGACTTCACGATATATTATATTGTTATCAATATATATCGTGAAGTATGAGCAATAAAATTTGCTCGCGAAGTCTACTTTATTACATGTTTTTTTTTTCTTCACACAGGTATAATAGAATATTGGACGGGTCCGAAGCACGAGTTCGAATACCCGAAGTGCGTGAAGTTCGATTCCAAACTGGATACGGACCTGTTCGATTTCGTGAAGAACAAGACCTACCCGACGGCGCTCGATTTCTCGCCCGACGGGAAGAAGATGGCGGCTATCAGCCTCGATCGGAAGGTAAATCTGGAAGGGAGCGACTAGACTTATCGAACCATTATGATGAATTTTAGAAAAGTAATAAAGGGAAAAGTGCCATAATTTTTTTTACTTCTAAATCAGTAAATTACGTATTCGTTCAAAATTTAACAACCTTCTAGACCATACATTATGGTCTATAATAATGTTAATAGTCAATATAATTAAACGAATGATTATATAATATTTATTTTTTAAAACAATGTGTTAAGGTGATAAGGTATAAAGAGAAAAAATTTGTAAGACATAATTTTACACTTATCCTACCCGATACCTACCGAAAAATTTAGTAAATATAAAATATGCATGATCACTAAATTTCAGACAAAATATGCAATGATCGCTGTAAATGTGGTAAATATGCAAATGCATATAATCCGGTCTCTAGTCATTACTCTAGTTGCGTGTTGGTCATTACTCTAGTTGCGTGTTGGTCATTACTCTAGTTGCGTGTTGGTCATTACTCTAGTTGCGTGTTGGTCATTACTCTTGTTGCGTGTTGGTCATCATTACTCTAGTTGCGTGTTGGTCATTACTCTAGTTGCGTGTCGGTCATTACTCTAGTTGCGTGTTGGTCATTACTCTAGTTGCGTGTTGGTCATTACTCTAGTTGCGTGTTGGTCATCATTACTCTAGTTGCGTGTTGGTCATTACTCTAGTTGCGTGTTGGTCATTACTCTTGTTGCGTGTTGGTCATCATTACTCTAGTTGCGTGTTGGTCATTACTCTTGTTCCGTGTTGGTAATTACTCTTGTTGCGTGTGTAGGTGCGCGTGTTCCACTTTCTGAGCGGCAAGCTGGCGAAGGTGCTGGACGAGAGTCTGCAGCGGTTCCAGGAGCTGCAGCACCAGACGCAGCAGCTGCCCAACATGGAGTTCGGCAGGAGGTGAGAGGAAGTGCCGAGATGCTCATAAACAACCAGCCTCTCGTTCGAAATGAGCTTCAAAGTTTGCAACTTCCCTGCAAAGTCACTAGTTTATTAGATTTAGACATATAGATTTTTACCTTTTATTTATTATTTTTGTAATAGTAATACAGCTTTAATAGCAAACATTAAAAATTGTAGTTTTCCGTAATGCTCAGTTAAATTTATTTTACGACAGCTATGCGCATGCGTTTTCTCGAAAACGTACACTCAACATCATATCAAGCGTAATTCAAACGTAAGTTACACAGAGGTTAATGAGTGGTCAAGCCAGACAACAAAAACAAATTGTAAACATTTGTCAGGATGGCAGCGGAGCGCGACCTGGACAAGTCCGAGTCGGTTCACCTCGCGAACATCCTGTTCGACGCGAGCGGATACTTCGTGCTCTACTCCACGATGCTGGGGGTGAAGGTCACTCATTCAATTCAATTCTATTAATTCAATTAGTTTATTTTACAATGGGTACAACTCGGTATACTTATGAACGTCATTATAATATGGAACAATTAGAAAAGGGAACTAATTTTTTGTGCTGTTATTTAAATATTCGAGATGTTATTATGATCAGTTCAAAAACATATTGAGCAGTTATTTAATTTAATGGCGGTTGATTAATTATTGCGACAGTAAAACATGGACAGTAATAAAAAATCAATTAGTCGGTTATTTTATCATACAATGTCAATTCTAAAAATAATTGAGCATTCCAATAACTGAATGAGCTGTAAAAATGATGGAAAGTTATCTATGTATATAGGTATAAGCAATAATTTCTTCAGAGATTAGGTTATGGGTTTTTTTATACAAATTTATAGATAATAATTTTTACCGCCCATTTAATTATTTTCCTGCTCAATTATATATTCACTGATCCATTTCATTATTTTTATTACTCATTTTTGTTTACTTTACTGCTTAGTTTTAACTGCTGAACTATGTAGTTATTAAACGTGCCATTTATAATTTTTAACTTACCAAAACTGCTATCTGCTGTCTGAGAGTTCTCAATGATCTTGAAGATGTGTGAAGTCTGCCAACCCGCACTTGGCCAGCGTGGCAGACTATGGCCTAACCCTTCTCACAATGAGAAGATGGCCCGTTCCCAGCAGTGGGACAGTTTGTACAAACAGGGCTGTTAAAAAAAAAAAAAAAACTGCTATTTACAACTGCCTCTTTAAATCAGTGCCATTAGAAAACACATGAGACGGTACACAATAAAATTTTATTATTATGAGTCCTAATATGTCTTACAAACATACAATAAATTTTAGGATATATGAGGATAATTCAATTTTCTTATTATTTTACTGTACTTATACTAAAAGTCTTATCACAAACATCTGTTTATGTCAAGACGACAGATAACAGATGTTTGTGTTATTAGTTTAATAGGACCTTTTTAGTTAGTGTTCTGTCATCTTTTGTCAGACGGGAGCTGTCTCACGCGATGACGGAACTATATTGGTTTTATTATACGTTTATGAAATAGACTGCTAGTACTTTACGAGCTAATACGTTTAAAATTGTGTTCTTTAAGAGTCCGTAGTACGAACATCGTCCGTCTGGCTCGCGCATGCCCACATTTTTGAAGATATATAATTACTGAATGAACTTATAAAAATATCGTCGTTTGTAATACTAGAAAACAACATCACAGATATTCGACAAAAATTACAATTTGATCCAAGTTAATTTTCATACATAAAAATAATTTTGCGTTAATGCGGTATGATTTCTAAAAATGATTTAAATGTATGAAAATTAACTGGGATGTTGTTTTCTAGTTTTACAAACGACGTCCAGTCATATTATATCTTCAAAAATGTGGGTATGCGCGAGCGAGACGGACGATGGTGGAACTACGGACTCTTAAATCCTACAATGTATATGAGGTGTATGCACGTATTGTTAGATGGTGAACCTGCACACCAACCGCTGCGTCACGATGCTGGGCAAGCCGGAGAACCTGCGCCCGCTTCACCTCGCGCTCTTCCAGGTATGTTGGCCTTCGGGGAATCCACTGAACAGAATTTTGACCTAATTCGGCCCTGCTTCGGAGTTCGACCTTCGTACTTCACGACACCGCCAAAAAGATCATCCCAAAATTTTGCATAACTAGAAATCCCATACATTCAGATTCTTCCGATTTTTCCTCCCGTGGACAAGCAAAATTTGGAACGTCCTTCCTCGAGGTTTGCCTTTTTATAAACAGTAAAAATAGATAATACAAAACATCGAATAAAAAAAACATACATACATATATTTGTATGTGTGTGTGTGTGTATGTACGGAATGACATCTTGCACTTCCTAATCCAAAAGTGCACGCGCTACAACTGTGAGAAACATGACTACATGATGATGTTTACTTGATGTTGTGTCTTCCATAAATAAATATATGTCTATGTTTACACGCTATCACACGCTCCATGGTTTGTGTCCCCAGGGTCGGACGAACGCGTCCAAAGTGGCGAACACCATAGAGATGGAAGGCTCCGAGAACCCCACCCTGCTGAACGTGAAGACGGACCCCACGCTCTTCTGCACGGCGTATAAGAAAAATAGGTAGGTTCATAACTAGACCTCGCGACCACACCGAGACTCTCGGCACTCGGGTATTTTGTTAATTTATATATACTTGTTTCTTGTAAATATGTAGGGAATATGCATGATTTATTTTTATATGGTCATAAAAAAGCAAACCACCAATAGATCCATTCCAGAAAAACAACACGTAGCGGAAGCGGAAGATGGCGTCAAGCATCATGTTCGCCGTATAAATTCAATACAAACTGTTGTTTCGCGAGAGAGGGACAGAACATCCCTACCCTAAAACTTTAAATGTTTATATCTAGAAAGTTTATTGACTGATTGAAATATTTTTAGGGTTCCGTACCCAAAGGGTAAAACGGGACCCTATTACTGAAACTTCGCTGTCTGTCACCAGGCTCATGAACCGTGATAGTTAGAGAGCTGAAGTTTTCACAGATGATGTATTTCTGTTGCCGCTATAACAACAAATACTAAATAACAGAATAAAATAAATGTTTACGGGGGCTCCCATACAACAAACGTGATTTTGTTGCTCATTTTTGCTCGATATTGACAACGGCAACAGGTAGACGCTTGAAATATTCACAAAATATTGAATTATATTATTCACTTTAAAATAAATAATTAAATTAAAATAAAACTAATATTATTAATGGGGGCTCCCATACAGCAAACATGTTTTTTTTGCCGTTTTTATTTTTATAGATCATGGTACGGAACCCTTCGTGCGCGAGTCCGACTCGTACTTGACCGTTTTTTTTAGTATATGTGTTACATTTAAGTTATTTATTATTATTATCAGTTTAAATAATTCTTTGCATGTCCAAAATGCTGGCATTTACTTTGGACAAAAAGTAAGCATTGCCATTCAGAGAGGAAATGCGGCCAGCATTTTGGACACTGCCTGAAACTAGAGATTGTTTGAAATGTCCATAAGTTTTATTGCCTATGGATATTTTAAATAATCTCCAATCACTCAGCTTTTCAAATATTTATTAGTTTTAGTATAATTTATAATAGGTTATTTATGAATGTTTTTTTATAATCAATTAGATTAAACAAATAAACTGTTATTCCATCGAAATAAAATTCATACATATTATGTATTGAATGTGAACTCGTTAGGTTCTACATGTTCTCGCGGCGCAGCCCCGACGACATCAAGAGTCCGGACGCGGAGCGCGACATCTTCAACGAGAAGCCGAGCAAAGAAGACATCATCTCCGCCACAGAGGGGCAAGGTAACCGCGCCGCGCTATATACCTGCGCACGCGCATCCACAATAATAGACATAGACATACATTTATTGTAACAAAATATATACAACAGAGAATAATAAAAAATCAATCAATCAACCAACTGAGCGAAGCCCATTGAATGTATAGTACAGTCAAACACATGTAGGTATCATACGCGTTGTAAGATCACATCGATGTCACTTTGTAAATCGCAAAGAGAGAAACTGACTTGGTGGAGACCCTATTTGAAAGAAAGAAAGAAAATATTTTATTTTTATACACCATACACTACAACAAAAAGAGAGAACACAAGTACAAATAACAAAAGTAAGACTATTGAGCCTAAAAAATATGCAGTTATCGTTATTTCCTTTATTGGTATGACCATGTAGTTGGATTTTAGGCTTCTGTACTGAGGGTGTGGGAGCCTATTCGTGAGGCTATGGTGTCTGTCTGCTTGTCCTACACTGTTTGAACTGAATGATAATAGATACATGGCTCAAAATTGGCAAGATTGTAGAGTTTACTTAGATGTAAATCAACAAATACTAAAAACTGGTCAAGTGTGAGATAATAGTGCGTATATAATAAAAAAAAAAAGGGAAATCATTGTGCAAGAATTGCGAGATAAAATTTTATTGTTGATATTACAAAACAAGGAACGAAAAATTAAAAGTGAACGTTTCTTGGTGTCATATGACAAACTTAAAATAGATTAAATAATAGTAGTGTCAAAAATCTCTTTGGACTAATAAAATAGGTCTGTAAGTAACACTTACTTATTTGAACTTGATATTGTGTGTAAACGCCTAGCATTTCAGGCTATTCCTGCTGTAGAAAATATCTGAAATTACAAATATTAGATATAAAGCATATTTTGCCGAGTAATTAGCCCTGGTGTCAGAATTAATGTGACGTGGGTGCGCTGACAATCAAAATTAGCGTTTAAGTTTAAGAAGCCATAGTCTAATTTTCATTGTAGATGCACCCACGTCAAGTTCAATATGGGGCCTGGTTTGTTCACGTTACGAACAAACCAGCGTTCCTTTCACGTGAGGGGAACTATAGTCGTTTGTGACCGGGCGCAGGTGTTCAGCGCGTGTACGAGCAGGCCATCCTGCACACGTCGCTGGGCGACATCCACCTGCGCATCTTCGGCAAGGACGTGCCCCGGACCGCGGAGAACTTCAGCGTGCACGCGAGGAACGGATACTACAACGGACACGTGTTCCACCGCGTCATCAAGGGCTTCATGATACAGACCGGCGACCCCACCGGTACGTGTACCTACACATATACACATATAGCGGAACCGCCTCAGAATAATAGTTGGGGTACTTAGGTAGACGCCCAGTTTTGATTTAATTTGAAAATTTAAATTAAAATTAATTTAATTAATTAATTAATTAAATTTAAAATCGGTATTACGTAACAGTTGTTATTTCTGCATTTTCAATGAAATGTATTGTTTGAAAGTCGATTTAATAAAAAAAAATACTTTTATTTGAATGTAATGTTTTAAACATTTTAATTAATTACTTAAGTGGTACTTTAAATCGGTCTATTTGGAAGTCCATGGGGGAGGCCTATGTGCAGCAGTAGAATTTTTGTGGCTGAGATGATGATGAAGTGGTGCCATCAGAATAGTAATGTGATCCCTGGTAATCAGCCTTATGGCTGAGATGATGATGATGAAGTGGTGCAATAAATAAATAATAATAAATATTTGAAGACATTTCACACAACACCATCTAGCCCAAACTAAGCAAAGCTTGTACTATGGAACTAGATGGCTGGTAGAATACATATATACTTTTTTTTGTAAATATATACATATGATACATAGAAACACCCAGACACAGAACAAACATCCGTGTTCAACACACAAATGTTTGCCCTGGGTGGGGATTGAACTCCTACTTACTCAGTAGGTAGTATGTCTACTTAGCAAGTAGACATACTACCTACTGAGCCACAAGGCCAGTCGAAGCAAATCAGAATAGCAATATAATCCGTGGTAATCAGCCTTATGGCTGAGATCATGATGATGAAGTGGTGCCATAAGAATAGTAATGTGATCCGTGGTAAACAGCGTGCGTTGTTATCGTTGTTGCAGGTACGGGCACGGGCGGCGAGAGCATATGGGGCGGTGAATTCGGCGACGAGTTCCGGCCGCACCTGAAGCACGACCGCCCCTACACCGTCAGTATGGCCAACGCGGGCCCTGATACCAACGGCAGTCAGTTCTTCATCACGCTCGCGCCCACGGTACCCTTTTCATTATCTTTTCGTTTCTCTCCATCCTAATGTTGCCTGGAAGAGATCTCTAATATGAGAATTCGTCTCGTCTTGCCCACTGTCGCACTTGCGTAACTTTTCTAAGATGTTCGAGAAATCGGTAGCACGATGCCCACCTTTTAAATTCACCATACATATTCACAGAGCTTTGTCGCGCACTCTCCATACAAAAAGGACAAAACTGTTTTGCTATCTCTATTTTCAATAGCTATTATATGTCTCTGTGGTTTGCTTTTTACCGATTTCAAAAAGAAGGAGGTTAACAATTCAGTTGTTTTTATGTTTGCTACTGCATAACTCCGTCATTTATAAACCGATTTGAAAAAATATTTTTTGTTTGATAGGATATACTTTCAGATATAATTTTTATATATACATAGAGAAGTCGTTACACTAGTTCTTAATTATTTTTTTATTCAAAAATAAGCTTGCACTTAACCGCTAACTCACCTGTTGTTAAGCGACAGTTGCAGTCACGGTGGATCGCGCTTGCCTAGAAGGAACCTATTCACTCACGATTTGAAGACACCCAGATTATATCCATCCGGAAAGACCAATCCAGGAAGCGTGTTCCACACTCTAATAATATTTTTTCTTGCAGCCGTGGTTGGACAACAAGCACACTGTGTTTGGTCGCGTAGTGAAAGGTATGGAGGTGGTGCAGAACATCGGCAGCGTCAAGACCAACCCCAAGACTGACAAGCCCTACGATGACGTCAGGGTCATATCTGTCACTGTCAAATAACATGCGAGCCCTTAGACGACGTCAACATTATATCTGTCACTGTCAAAGATTGACATGACGAGCCTTACAATGTCAGGTTCATCACTATCAATTATCATGATAGTGGGCGTAGAAGTAATAGGCTTAGATAGCGGATCGCCTTTAGCTCATTGAAAAACTAAGCAATCCTTTTAAGGCTGAGTACGTCTCTCTGGCCGTTGCGACACATGACAGGTAAGCAACATTCCACACAATTTCACTTCCTAACTCCTTAACAAAAACGTGAAACCCACTTGAAACATCATTTGAATGCTCATGTGCATGTTGATGAGTACTGATGGAATATTATATAACATAAATGGATGAAGAATGGAATAAGATTAAAATAACGGTGTTTTTTTTTTTTTTTTTTTTTTTTTTTTTTAACAAATTTATTCTCCACAGACTCCAGGGTCCGTGCCTTTTATGAACTAATATATGCATTTATAACTACTTACATTTTTTTTTTTTAAGTTATGCAAGAGGAAGACAAAATTTTAATTTACACTTAACTAACATGCATGCGTGTATACGCCGAGCAGTCCAGCTCCCGCAAGCAGCACCCGTTCACGAGTTGACGCATGTGCCAGCCATCGCTCTCCTCAACCATGTTTGAGGGAAGAGGGCGACCCGCCACACGACGCCGCCGCAAGAAGAAGCTTTTTAGTGAGCGTGAGTGCTCTGAGTATACACGCTTTCTTATTATTATTAAAATAACACAACGGGGACAAATAATACATACAAGAATTTACAAAATTAGGGACAGACAACTAAAGAATAAAAATAACCTAACACCTAACACTTTTTTTTTTTTTTTTTTTTATAACAAACAGCGAAACTTTCCATTCAGGGCCTCCACTACCGCCGTGTTGCGATCTTTGATAGCCATTTTGAGGTTGTAGTCTAAAATGGTCCTTGGTGTAGCTGCCATTGCCCGCCGCACAAAACGGCTGATGGCATCTCCTTCATCATCGGTGTAGTAAGTGAAGGTCCCGGTGTGCCTCGAGACTGCCACGACTGCATGCGAGACGCTGTCATGTAGCTGCAGTTTGCCTTTGGTCTTAATGACGATGACCGACTCGTACGTCAAACCTTGAGCTTCATGGATGGTGAGGATTCGTGACCCTGTACCTCCCCCGTAACCCTGGTTGCTAAGGGTTAACTTTTCTTCTTGAGTGTGGACCAAGAAAAGAGTTTTAGGGGCGGCTTTGGGTATTTGGGAACCCGTGAACCTTCTCTGCTCTAGTGACTGGATGTGGGCGACTGAGGAATATATTCCTGAATATATTTCTCTCAGCGCATATGCGACGTCCATTGGATTGCGATGCGTGCATAACAATTCCTGGCTGATGTTGGTTACCAGATTTGGGCGATGGTACCTTAACTCAAAGAGATTTTCTCTGTCGATATAAGGCAACTGGTTGATATCTCCAATGAGAACAATCTCGCCGGCACCAGACAGCCGTGAAGCCATTACTATGGCTCCGAAATGGTTCATGAGTGCTTCATCTACCATAAGGCGGATGTAGCTCTCGTTTTTTCTGAAACCATTTACGAGAACAGAAGCCATGGTGCGCACTCTGGTCTTTACCAAGTTTCCTATCCGGTGCGCTAGCTTCTCTCTCAGATCTTTAGCTGCCTCTGTTGTTGTGGTGATAATGGCGTCCTTGTTCGCATCAAAGTTTCCAACTACCCAAGTTGTCTTGCCGCATCCTGGAACTCCATTGACCCACTGTATATTAGGCACCTCCCAGTTTTCCCACAATGCTTTAACTCCAGAACCCTCCTCGAGAAATTCCGCCATTTTGAGGATTTTGTCATCTAGCATTATTTTGGTGTGCCGGGTTGTGACTACAATAGGGTCATTCAGTGGTGTCGCATATTTTGGTCTTCCCGTCCGCTCCGTTTCACCCTCATCTAGGGCCACAAAACCATTCTTAGCGCTGTAAGCTGCCATATGATGACATGACATTTCTCCTCTTATGACCAGGGATGATTCGTTGTCATATATGGCTGCTTCTGCTTCATCTAGTCTCACCCTCAGAAAGCTTTCGGATCCAAGTCTAAATAACTCCAAGATATTTGCGCATATTTTGAAGTTGACTTGTCTCGTTGCCCTTGTGACGGCTAAAAACTCGATGAATGCATTTCTGGCATGTTCTGATGGTGTGTGTGCTGGGATATAACGGGGTGGACAGACCTGGCCCATGTCGGCTCTCGTCCGGGCAGCTCGCAGTGGTACCAGTTCCGGAGCCGCTTTTGCTACTTCTGGTGGTGATTTTGGTGTCGACCTGAGCAAGCTCTGCCCTGCAACACTGAAAGCCGTTAGAAAAGCCGAGACATGGCTCCTGCTATTTAAACAACTGACACGTTTTTGCGACGTGGTTCTTTCATCAGTTGCTTTTTGCTGCGCTCGCTCGGATCCGCTGAGATTGGTCGATGTCGGGATGGGGTGTCCCCAGCTATCTGTTGTAGAGGGGCCGTCGTGTCTCTGGGATTTTAAGTAAGACAAGTTCTCACCCCTATCTTCATACACGACCACCTCATGATGTTCTGAGGCTTTCAGGCTGCCTAGCCGATGCACCACTTCTCCTTTTTCGCTCTCGATCACCATTGCGTCGACGCTTATAACCCGGGGAGCACTGTCTAGATTTTCACCAAGTTTTGTTAGAAACGAACATACCTGCACGAAAGGTGATTGGGCCGTCCATTCGAACAGTAGAATTGTTTTATTTTTCGATCGTACTAGTCGACATCGGTAGCCAAGAACATCGGATACTGGCATGGCATCGTACGTTTTCCGCTTCATGGTGGTTTTAGTGGTACTCCCGTTTAAAAGACATGCTAACCCAGGTGACAAACACGCTTCTGACGGGACACGCTTCCTGTTACGAACCCGACAGAAGCCTACCCCAAGTCTTTCCTTGGCATTGTCCATGAAGAAAGCTACGCCACGTATACGAATTCCCGGCACTCCTTTGTCTGCGTTGGCAAACAGTTCTTCAATTGCTACGCTGTTAGGAGATATCTCCGGCCGAGGTATGATTATTGAGGCTGGTGTTATTTCAGTTGTGTTCGGTGTATGTGATGTGATGTTAGGGGGAGGATGTGGTGGTGCTAATGCTGTTGGCTGTGTTTGTGTTTCTTTATTTAGGGTGGAATTTCTATTGGCCGCTATGCGAAAAGACCTCTCAATAAAGGACAAGAAGTATGATCTATTCTGTGCATCCGATAGGATGTGATGAAGATCAGACTCCACAAGATTTCTATCCATCTGAATTTCAAGATCCTGTCGTGCGGCCAAAAAACGGGGACATTCCATGAGCACGTGACTTACAGTTTCATGGATGTTTGGGTCGCACTCACATCCGGGACTGTTTTTGAGCTTACATCTGTACAAATATTCAGCTATTCCTCCGTGTCCTGTTAGAGCCTGCACATGGAAAGGTGACAGTTTTGTAGCTCGTATCAACCGATATGCCTTAGCTACGTCCGGGAGGAACTTCTTTGTTACTGCACCAGTGCTGGAGGTATCATATCGGTCTTGCCATTTCCTAACTGATTCCTCGCGTATCTTCTTTCTACTATAGGACAAGGGGATCTGCTCATAATCCAGGCCAGCTTCTGTGAGTGCTGCTGATTTCGCGAGCTCATCGGCTCTTTCGTTTCCAGCAGTTCCCACATGCGCTCTTAGCCAGAAAAAATGGACAGATCTTCCTTCGGCTACAATCTTTCCAATGTTTTCCTTTATAGCCTTTGCCAGAGGGTGACTTGTCTTAGGATTTCGTAGCAGTTCGAGCGAGGATCTTGAGTCGCTTAAAATATTGACCACTGGGTCATTGCTCGATTTCACCATTTGGGTCGCTTGACATAGGGCAAAAAGTTCTGATTGGAAGACTGTGCACTCGGAATGGAGCTTGAATATTGAGAAGTTTGTCTCTTTACCGTTTTCCCACCAAGTGAGAGCAGCACCTACTTGACCCCCAATAACGGTGTGTTATGTTGTATAATATAAGAATACAACATAACACACCGGGACTACCATAACTATACACAATTGAGAATACATCGAGTATATTCTTAGTGATATAGTAAAAGGACGCTGTTAACGAAGCTATCGTGGATTTTGTCAATAGTTAATGAAGTAAATAGTTAGTGAAATGTTGTTAATTTAATACTGGCAGAATGCAGAAGATGTATGGTTGCCAATAGTAAAGAAAAAAAAGACGTAGGCGAAGTTGTGAAACATCTTTACAAGTTGAAGTAAAACTGCGGTTTAAATTGAGATGTTTATGAAACTAGTTTTTAAAAAGCTAGTTTCCTATACATCTCAATTGAATGAAAATAAAAAAAATAGAAAAATCAAATTCAATAAGAACGTCAAAATCCAATTTTTGTTACTTTTTTGTTAAACAATGTGAAAGGGCTCTTAGCGCTCAAAATCGTAATCTCCTGCGTAAAAAATTGAAAAGTTGTGTACTGCTACTGTTGTACTATGTTACCACAAAGATAATTTCGTATCGTATTGCCCACGGTGGAGTATAAGAAGGCAATGAGGGCAATTATAAACTAATTAAAATTCTTAAAACCACTAAATTAGAAAAGCGAACAAAATTCGTAATATAATTTTCTACTTTTTAATAGACTTTAAAAAATAAGAAGATTATCACTTTGATATGTTTGTATGTAATATTGTTAGGTTCCCGGCAGCGTAGTCGGGAGACCGTCTGACTTGCGATCCGCATGTCCTGGGTTCAAAACCCGCGGCTCGCACCTCTGTCTTTTCGGATTTATGTGCGTATTGTTTATTGCCGCCAACTTCAAAACGGTGAAGGAAAATATCGTGAGGAAACCTACATGTCTGAGAGTTCTCAATGATCTTGAATATGTGTGAAGTCTGCCAACCCGCACTTGGCCAGCGTGGTAGACTATGGCCTTACGCTTCTCATAATGAGAAGATGGCCCGCGCCCAGCAGTGGGACAGTTTGTACAAACAGGGCTGACATAAAATAAAAAAAAACAGCTTCTATACATGCGTGCCAAATTTGATAAGTGTATGTATATTTGTATGTCTGAAAAAGAATAAATCGGATTGCAATATTTTTTTGTTGGATTAAGTATAGTTTTATTTAGGGACCAGTGCAAATTTTATCAATATCAGTTCAGTACATTTCAAGATATGGACTTTTTAATTTGAAGATATAAACGTTTCAACTTCAACGACGCAAATCAAATTACTTGACGGATTTGAATGAAATTTCGTAGGTTTATTAATCAAACTATGTAAAAGGATCTGGTATACTTTTATCACAAAAAATATGTTTAACTATAGTAGTGAAGTGTGTTTGAAAATTAAACCAACTTGCTCAGTGAAGATTGGTAATAAAAAAATTATTTTCAAGTAAAACTTGTAAATACCGATAAAAATTTATAAATAAAAGTAATTAAAAAGAAATCGACTTCAAAACTATTCAATGAACTGAAAAGGGAGAAATAACAACAGTTGTTACATAATACCGAAAAATTAAATAAAACTGGGCGTCTACCTAAGTTAGTAGGTCGGTGTCTGTCTAATAGACTGAAAGTTGGTAACAATAACCTGACACTGACCTCAAAAAATAGTTGGGATACGTACAGACTTACTAAGGTAGACGCCCAGTTTTGATTTAATTTTTCGTCATGTAAGAGGAGTCGTTATTTCTCCCTTTTTCATAGAATAGTTTTGTAGTCGTTTTTTTTATTACATTTATTTGGTGATTTTAAGAATTATATCTAGTTTAGTGATGCTTTCAGAATTGCTCCTTTTGTATAAAATTAAGTTATAATAAATTAATAATAACTGTAAAAATTATAAGTTAAATAAATAGACTATGATTGTGATTTTTGTGTTTTAATGTATTAGAACATTTTCTGAATATGTATTATAGTTAAAAAACTGGAACAAACAGACTTTAATTTTACACTATTGAACAAAATAAATCATTGTAATTTTTTAAATTATAGAATTTTTATTTAAAATCATACATACAATCGCGCCTTTTTCTCATCAGGCAGAGATTACATCTTTCCACTTACTACGATTCTGACACATATAAACCACCTCTAAAAATTCATTAGTCCCACGATCTTATCAGCTATTTTACAGGTTTAACTATGATTACCGCGATTATAAAGAATACCTATTTTTGGTAGGATAAAGAGTATCATATCATAATGACAATACAACAATAGGACAAAAAAATAATTGTAAATACTATACACCAAGCAAACAAAAGGTGCAATCAAGAAAGGAATGCGATTGTGACGTTATGACCGCTACGTGGCTTAATTTTGTACTGAATAGAAATGATATTATGCGCCATCTATTGGCGGATAGAAGTACTACAAATGAGTGTTAGTCTATGGGTCTATGATTAGCTATCACACAAAAAAATCTACTCAACCATAGATGGCAGTAACGTACTTAATAACTCAAATGTGAAACGGTAAATAAAAAATACAAATTCAAAACTGTAATGGTGCCCATGTTTAATTGTTTATAATGTTTATATCCTACTCTAAAGAACTGGATGAACACGACCAGAGGAAAGAGCTATTATCGTATGAAGCTGTCTATTCGTACATTTCGTCTTATATTAAACATTTGTAAGGAAGGAACAAAAACAAAACGAAAAATAATAGGCAGGCAAGTACGTAATTATGTAGAGATAGCCGGCCTTACCGAAAAACTAAACTTTAACCATCGTCTTAAATCATCTGTCTTCTTTCCGCAAATGTAATTACGTGTCAGCGAGAAGTGGACAAAATATGTTAAGCAATGCTTAAAGTTAAGTAACGTTTTTCGGTAAGGCCGAGCGTTGTTTGACTTTTAACTTAAATTGACTTTGCAGCCAAGGCTTTATGTTTGTCCTTTTTTATAAAACAGAAGTTTTAAGCTGTTTGTTATTACATAAAACATATTCATACATTGTTCTCATTGTTGTTGTATTTGTTACGTTGTACCCAGGAGCAACCAGATACTTAGCAACATAAAAGTATTGGATCTTTTCTATCTTTTATCTAAACGCTTGAGGAACATTCAGTGTGTAATAAACAGATTGGTTTTTAAAATTTTTGTTTTCTTTGCTCGATTTAAAAGTCACTTAATGATTAGGTACAGTAATATTCGTCCCAATTTTTTGGGTTCTGTAGTAACTACGAGGAACCCTTGTAATTTCGCCATGTCCGTCTGTCCATATGTCACAGTCATTTTACTCAGAAACTATCAGCCCTTCATAAACGAAATTTTGCATGTAGATGTGTTCTGTAAATCTCTACAAAAGGCCGTAGTCAAATTAAAAAAAAATAATTAAATGGGTGGCTCTTCATACATACAAGCGTGCTCCATCGTAGACCGTAACTGTTGCTTAACACCAGGTAAGTTGACGGTCAAGCGCAAGCCTATTTTCGAATAAAAAATGGATGTTTTTTTTCAACCCCACCCCGTCGTTTGTGTTATCGTTGAATAAGTAAGAGACCTAAGATAAGACTAAAGTTCAATATATTATATTTTTCTCAGATGTGAAGTGCGCGAGATGTAGTCCGCTAAATGTGTTTTTTTTTGTCAGCCTGTATTTCTAGACTATTGGACCTAGAAATTCGTAGCTAACCATAATAGTAGACCATATTAAATACTTCCTATGGAAATTGTTTTGAACACTTTGTGATTACAACTTTTCGAGACACATATCGCTAAATATATAAAACACTTAAGTCATTATAGAACTGAGGTCATTGGCCTTTTTGCAAAGTAGTCTGAACAAAAATAGTCACCAAGTAGTTTTATTTTAAATTACAACATTAGCTACGGAACCCTACTAAACGTGTGTCTCGTCTCAACACAGTCTTGGCCACTTATTCTTTAATTTATAAAATAATACCGTTAAATAAAAAAATGTAGCTTTCAAAGTAGGAAAATTGATAATTCTTAAAATGACTAGTCGATATCGGTGACATTTATTCTTAAAATGACCAGTCGATATCGGTGACATTTATTCTTAAAATGACTAGTCGATATCGGTGACATTTATTCTTAAAATGACCAGTCGATATCGGTGACATTTATTCTTAAAATGACCAGTCGATATCGGTGACATTTAAATCATTAGAGATAAATATCTAATTATAATTAATTTATAACTTTAATACGTAAATATAACACAAATGTTATTGTTGTGATGTGGGACATGGCCCACATGCTTAATTAATATAATAGGAGACAATGTAACGTATTATACTTAAAGATTTCTTAAGTATGTTACGTAACTACCTATTATTAGTTTCAGTTGGCACTTGGAATAGATAAAATTTGCTATTAAATGTTGGGACATAGCTAAAAAAATCTAATCATTGTTTTAAATAAAGTTGACAACGTGTTCCTAAAATTAAAACATCAGAATACAGAAAAATATAATTTTTTTCTGTATTCTGAGATTAAAACTATAAATAAGTACTTACTTACATAATGAAATTAATAGTAAAAAATATAGATTATATCAAAGTTGTGTAAAACTAGGCGTTCCTTTACATAAAAATTACGACCTTATCGAAAAACGTTACTTAACTTTAAGCAATGCTTAAAATTATTTTGTCAACTTCTCGCTGACACGTAAGGACACTTGCGGAAAGAAGACAGAGAATTTAAGACGTTGGTTAAAGTTAAGTAACGTTTTTCAGTACGGCCGTAATTTTTAAAAGTAAGAGTACGCGTAAGAGTTCAAATCCTGCCCCCCTCTACCACCCTCTCACCCTACCTCGCAGATCTGCCCGGGCGTAGGCGTGACATAGTGGGGGGTAACTCAAGCTTTATAATACGACTGTCTTGGGCTTGTCAATGTAGGAAGTAATATTTTAGGCATTCATTTTATGCCTTTATTTGAAACTGAACTTTGAACTTTGAACTGAACTGAGCTTTGAACTATTTGAAGAAACGTATTTAATATTTTTGCGATTGGTGTAGTTTTTAACCCCCGACCAAAAAAGAGGTGTTTTAAGTGTGACGTGTATATCTGTATATTTGTGTATCTCTCTCTGTCTGTGTCTGTGGCATCGTAGCTCTCAAACGGATGGACCGAGTTTGATATGTTATTTTTGTTTGAAAGAGGATTTAATCGAGCGTGTTCTTGTTTCATCAAAATCAGTTTTGAGTTTTCTAAACTTATAGATACCTACTTGTTGTAAACGTTTTTTTCTACTAGGCAAATGGGATGTTACAGATTGCCTTTGGTTTTTTCCCGTATTAGAATTTTTGTTATCTAAAGCAAAATAAAAATTACTGCCAAATTAGTATGGAACTCAGTCCAATATACACGTAGAATTCACTGTTCTGAGGTAAATCGTTACATAAAATCAATTAAATTATAACTGAAGTCAGATAGCTGACATAAACGTAGGTCAGTTTGTTATTTGAATTTGATTGGTCACTACTCACTAGCTGTCGACCCTCGCGCTATCGACCGTAAAAAATATCTAGAAGCTGTAGAATAATCAACAGATATCAATGATTTTATCGCAACGCAGAATAGGTATATAAAAACGTCGACCCTTTGACTCCGTACACGGTGAACGAGCCCATCAAACCCACCTATCTTATGCATAACATTTTGGGCCCCCACAAGCCAAGGTCACCCCTACAACAACAAAAAACGAACAATACAATTCCTCATAAACGGAATTTTAGTTGCATTTATTTTCCTTTGGTTATCGTGGAGGGAGCGAGAAGCGGAGTGTTGTGTGTACCCGTCTCGCTCTGGCGTTGGTTCCCCGCGCCCCTCCCCCGCCCCGCTTATATTTTCTTGCATCGCGTTGCTCGGCTACCCCGCCTCCGCGCCTCGCCCTGTGCTCGTTTCCATTCGCCGAGCAATAAAACTTGCCACGATATTTTAATGAATTAAATATCGATTTTAAAGGTTTACTGAAAATATCACTTAAATTTTGTTTCAATAAATCTTTGTTAATAGATTTAAATTGATGGGATAATAATTTCTATCTAAGCAAACGTGCTACATCTTCGACCTCATAGTCACATGCTGTCAAGTGAGATAGTGGTGATACGCAAATCGTCCGTTAAAAAAAGTCTGTTTTTTTTTTTTAAATAAAATGTTGTTATTTAATTCGTATCACCATGTTATACACCTGAATAAATAATATGTCTTTCAGAAGTCTTCTGAATGGCATTGATTTATTCAGCACTAGGTCTCTCTTGTTCTGTAAAGATTAAACCTTAGGGTAATTTAAAAGAGCCGTTAACTCGCTAGCGCATTTCCAATTATTTTTAGATATGAAAAACTGAACATATAGAACATTTATGACAAACGTGTACTTAAAAAATCTCGACAAAAACTACAAATATTAAAAAAAAATGATCTAAACAAGGTCTCACGTGGCACTGTGAAGCCACTGAAACCACCAGGAGATCCACAGGATTGCAGGTGAAAGCTTCAGCTTCAGCTTTGAACTCAGCCTCAGCCTAATCATCGCTTTTGTCACCACCACAACGGCATGCTACTCCATCATCTTCATTATCATTATCTGCTCAAACATCCTCACCACTGGAGCAGTTGTGCCAGCAGCCCAGAGCCGTGCTCCGATATTTCAAGGAGCTGGGCTGGCTCGGGTGATGCTGGAAGGGGAAATCAAAGCCTGTATACACCAGGATAGCAAAAAGAAGATATGACGATACAAATAATAATCATCAAAATTGGTTCACCCACTTTATGAGGTAACAAACATAAAAAATACAGTCGAATTTAGAACTTCCTCCTTTTTTGAAATCGGTTGAAAAAGCAAAATAAAAACGAGCGCTGAGCGAACTTTGCATCGCTATAAAAGTTGAGAGTTCGGCTGCTGCGAAGAATGCGAGCTGCCTCTAGCAGCCAGTCTAGCTAAGTGAAGCATCATTATTTACTAGCCAGTAGCGCTCGTAGCGTAGCTTGACTAGGTGTTCCCGAACGATCACTAATGTTAAGCAACGGACGCAAAGTCTTCGGATGGGTGACCGTGAGAGGAATTTCTTTCTGAGCGCTACCGTGGCTCGGATGACACGTTAAATTGTTGGACCCGTTGTTCAGCAATCGTCAAGCCAAGTCAGAGGCCTTTCGGCGGCTTAATAACTCTGACAATAAGGCTGGCCACTCAGTCTATACGAACTTACTTATTTACTAGCCTTATATTGTCACTGTTCGTCGCTACATACGATAAGTAAATAGTATTTTATTAGTAGCAGACGATATTTTTTTGTTCTTACCATAAACGGTAACTAAAATTTTCCACCAGTTTCTGAGATATTAGTCAACTATAATTGACTCATAAAAATTGAGGTATACCATACAGAATTTATTTAAATATCCTACTTATTCATCTAATAACATTATGGACAAAATATTGATCGGATTGGAATAAACAGAGAATTTGACGTAGTGACAATGGAAAAAGTATACTCGATTCTCGGTAATCGCACCAAGTCGTAAACAGCCCTGCTGCGGCCTCGCGCTATGGCTACACAACGTTTCAAATGGCCAATCGCAACCACCCGTTCAACAATATCACGTCATTTTCAACCAATGAGAGTGCTCTCCCATCACGCCATTCCTAAAAATAGCTTATCTGAGTCACAGTTTATAAGCCGTGGTTGTTTCTTGACACTGTTTAGAAACAAGTGGAACGTCGAGTGTGTTGGACGTGCGTTGCCGCATGAGAAAGTTTTAAAGTTCGCGCAGTGAGTTCAGTGATACCGAAGCGTTCGGTGCAAACACATGGTTCGCCATTCCGGCCACGGCATGGAGACTACATTCTATGAGGATCAATATCCCCTGAGCGGCCCAGTGGAGAACCTAAAGCGGCCCCTCACCTTGGACGTGGGGCGAGGTCTCAAACGGGCACGATACGCCCCAGTTCTTTCCTCTCCCGACTTACAAATGTTGAAACTTGGATCCCCGGAACTGGAGAAGCTGATCATTCAGAACGGGATGATTACGACGGCGACGCCCACCCCTGGCGGGCCCGTGCTTTTCCCTGCAGCGGTCGTACAACCCACAGAGGAGCAGGAGCAATACGCCCGCCCCTTCGTTGAGGCGTTAGACAAGCTGCACCACGGCTACGGCGAACCCGCGCCCATGGGACGCCGAGTCTACGCCGATTTGGACCGTCCATTAGACCGATACCCTACTCCTATTGTAAAGGACGAACCTCAAACGGTCCCCAGCGCTTCCAGCTCACCCCCCCTTTCGCCCATAGACATGGATACCCAAGAAAGAATAAAACTAGAACGAAAAAGGCAAAGAAATCGAGTCGCAGCATCCAAATGTAGACGACGCAAGCTGGAGCGGATATCCAAGCTGGAGGATAAAGTGAAGATCTTGAAGGGTGAAAACGTGGAGCTAGCACAGATGGTGGTGAAACTGAAGGATCACGTGAGTCGATTGAAGGAGCAAGTCCTGGAGCACGCGAATGGTGGCTGCCACATCGAGTCACACTTCTGAACGCGTCGCAGCCACCGTCGCTCCTCCACATTCCATGCTAGTCGCGCCCACTAGGACGCAGCATACAAAGCAATTTGTGATCTTAATTTTACCATGTAAAATATTAGTTCGTATATATTAGTGATTAAGAAGTTAAAAGTCGCTTTGTCGAAAAAAGCTGTGGATGAATCGTTAAGTTTGAGAGATTAGGACGCCAGTGAATGTGAAGACACAGAACCTCCGCTCCGTGTGCGATATAGGATGATTGTTGTGAACAGGACTACTTAGGACGGAACGTACTTAGCACGAGTCACAACTTAGTAAGCTTTAGCTTCTATTTTAAGTTGTGGAAATGATTTGTTTTCCTTGTATCAGTATTGCGTTGTCTCATTTTAGAATAGTGTAGAAACTAGAAAGGATAATCTTGCAACGTTTGCAGTCTGACTGAACGAGGTTGATGCGGCGTTGCCAGTTGTGCGGCGAATTTCCCGTTTCAGCGGTGTTGCCGTACTTACACCGCCGCTGGCGGGATTTCCATTGTTCATTGTTTTATGAGGCACATTAGCATATTGTTATTATTACAAACGTATAGTAGTTATTTATAGTTATACATTACCCGAAGCGGATAACTTTCCAGGCAAATATGTACGGCCATGTTTTGACAGAATACGCGCTGTCCGTGCGAGAGAGATAGCTTATCGTAAAACTGGCAACGGCGCATCGTACCAAGTCACGAGCGGATGTTCTGCTAATTAAAATTCCGCCTGCGCCGCCCTCGCGGAATGGCGGCCATGTGTTCGATGGTCGGACGTTCCGAATCACGTTTTGTTGCACAAGGTTAGAGTTTTTCGGTGGTTTTTCGACGCCATCATGAACTGGAACGTCTTTGTTTGCTTGATACAAAAATTGGAAAGCTATGTGTGAAATACTGGTCGTGTGTGAGATTTCGTGTGCCTTGTATGAAAGAGAGCGTGCTTTACGCATAGTATTTTCCCAAATCGAAAGGATTATTTCTCAGAACTGACCCGGTGCTCTTTAATATAAGTGGACGTGACTTGTAATGTAAGACCGTCCTATAAAACTGTGAGAATGGTTAACACGTTAAATGCGACTGCGTGTTAAGAATGTGAGAATGAATGAGAGAAGTATTTATTTGTGAGAATGTTTATCTTTTAGGTGAAGTAGCAATCTCGAGTGCCTACGCTTTGTAAACTAAAGCCTATACCTATTTTTAAATTGTTTTTGTTACCATAAATATGCTACAGTGAATTGTTCTGTACCATTGTCTTCTATAGGTTATTTTGTAAGTAATTAAAATACCAATTAACAAGTTGAATTGTTATAGACTATATTGAAGGAAATCTGTCGCGTGATTCAAACTCATTGTGAATAGAACTTTTATTGTCTCGGCAACAGATACGCGACTGGTTTTCTTTTTGTATTATTTTTATATAAAAATTCGTCAGAATGTTAACAGTAATTTGTAAGTTTATGAAAGATAAAAGAACAGTTATACTACTAAAATAATATATTTCTATGAATTTAACAAAGAATATTGTTTTATACGGAATACATATTGTATGATAAAAAGAAAGAGAAAATAAATTATGAAGATTATACCATTTAAATATTTACTTTTATTTTCTAAATACCCAAAAAGAGTCAATGAGAGAAATATACAAACGTCTACTTACACCTAATACCTATTTCAATTATTTTTATATACATATAAGTAGGTACTATTACAAATAACATCTTGAATTAAAATTAAACCGACCCCATGAAAGACAAAATTAGTGTATTCCCATGAATATCGTAAGAAAATAAACTTTAAAACTCAATTACGTAAGAGAAGTAGCAAAAGTATGAAATAATATAACCAAAATTGAAGATTCAAATCACATTGAGGAAGGAGTACCTTTGACATTGACCTACAACTCCTACAAGCTTATAATTTTGATTATTTGAGTTCATTACATAATTTATGAACTTGGGTCACATGAAACTACTTTGGTACTAGTGATGTAATTATAATACCATAGCCAGAGAATAAGGATATAGAATAACTCCATGAGGATGAGATTATCATAGGTACCTTCTAAATATAGATCGATTATGAGAATTTTCCCACTTGTAAACATGCGATAAGGAATATCAAAATGATGCAATTTACCACTTAGAACTGACCTCGCATCCAGTTGAATTATTTCACATGAACATTACCGATTCTTCATAACATTAAAATAATATCCACGCCGTGCAACTCATTATAAGTGAAGGTCAAACCAGAGGCGTGTCAATACTTGTCGGATATGATAATAATAATCTGGGAGAATCAACATTATTCTGTGGTCTTGCGTTTCGTAATTGCAAGTGTGTTACCGTGCCACTTACTACCAACGTCAGTGATCTTCATAGCAGCACATTTCTTTCAAAACATTTCGCTCTTTAATAACAACCATGTTTATTAGTACAGTAGGTTCGTTATATAAACACTACATTATATTCTTACGGACCACATGTTTTGTTGACTTGTATCATTCATTCTTCGAAAGTATAATACGTTTTGCAGTAGCAGTTTTTATATCAATACTTTCATGTTTATTGTAAGAGAGCCTTTCAATTTGGACCAGTTCCAAAGAATAGCGTGGTGTGCGGTCGTTACCATCTACCAAGTAGCTACAATATAGGCTTGAGTCACGTTCATTAGAAAAAAAATCCTTGAGAACTAATAAAAGGAACGGAGAATAAGTGAAAAGATCTTTGAATTTGCTAACGAATGTACGCTTTTGTATTAGCTTTCTTTGTCCTAGATGTATAATAGAAGTATTAACAATAGTTTTATCGTTGACCATTTATCAGTTCTTACAGAACTTTCGATGGATTCTCGTTAGAGTAATTATGTTGAACTGATTGACGATAATTTAGATTCTTTTGTGCAAAGCCTAATTACTCTAACCATTATTCGAAACAGCTTTTTTGTGAATTAGAGGGATATTGCAAAGTGGGAAATGAAATCAGTGATTAGCTAAGAAGTTATAATAGATCTAGCAACACATAATGAGTTATAAAGCAACAACAATTTATTAAGTACTGGTTTTCATTAGGTAATCGGCAACTAACGGATAATATTAGCAAGAAATGTTTTAGGAGAATATACTTACATATTTTGATAAAGCTTAATAATAAGGTCAAAAAGTTAATAATATAAACGTTATTTAATTGAAACAGAACTAATAAGTAAAATTTTACATGAAGATAATAAAAATCATACTTCTCAATATAGTGACTACAGTAAAACATTATCTACACATTTGTATGTACGATTTTAATCTACAGACTCCGGATGTCAGGTTCCTTTCTGTTTGAATACTAATTCTTGCAAAACAACCTTATTAAAGAAATAAATGCTTTTTTTAACTTTAATTTATATGGCTGAAGATATTCTGCCTTGCTCATCTAGACCTAGAGTCTAGCAGGACTCTCACGATAGTTGTGTATGTTTTCTAAGCAAGCAATATTTCGTGGTAAAACTATGGAATGGTTCAGAAATGTTTATCATTGTACTCAATTATGTAATTCATTTATATTGTTACGATTTTTTTACATAATTAATATCATTATAATGATGTCAGAAACATTGGATTATTTTACCACGAAATTTTATAGATAAATAAATATTTGTGGACATTTCACACAACGCCATCTAGCCCAATCTAAGATGTAGATTGAAAGTGATTTCTGAAACATTCGACTATTTTACCAAGAATCTTTTTAGATATGTATTATATTCATTATCTTGATTTCTGAAATATCCGATTATCTTACCACGAAATTTTATGGATATACGACTATACTGATTTCTGAAACATTCGATTATTTTACCAAGAACCTTTATAGATATTATAATCATTCTCGCGATTTCTAAAATATCCGACTATTTTACAACGAAATTTTATAGATACTAGTGATTGCTGTTGATCGAAATTCAATTCTAAATAATTTAAACTATACTAAATCTCACACTCCACCGCACGCACAGAAATACGAAGTTTTCGCATCGAGCTTCAAATATAGATCATCATCACCATCATCGTCTCAGCCACAAGAAGTCCACCACTGGACATCATTTTGTAATTCTGAGGGGCTTTCCCCACGGATTTCCAAAAAAGCCGATTGTTATTTCTGAGTCTCCCTGCCACTTGCAGGAAGACACAGAATGAACAACACAACTGAGGTTATCCGTCCATCTCGTAGCCGGTCTCCACTTTACGCTTATCGGTGGGTGGCACAGGTGGGTGGTCTCCACTTTTCGGCCCCATCGTCCATCAGTTCTACGTGCTATGTGCCCTACCTACTACCACTACCACTTCAACTTGCTAATCCTCTCTGCTATATCGGTGACTCTCGTACAACGGAACTTTCGTACTTTCGTCGTGTTTTGTTCAAGTAAAAATATTACCATAAGCGCGCTCCATCGTAGACCGTAACTGTCGCTTAACACCAGGTGAGTTGACGGTCAAGTGCAAGCCTATCGACGAATTAAAAAATTGAAACATTTAATAAATTTTGTTATTTTTATTAGTGTTCACGATCTAAGGTGCCTACTGTAGAATATGCCATAATACAGCGCACCCATTTGGCGGTCACCTTCAGTCGGTCAGCTCATCGCCTGTCCTGTCACGGTAGATACATATATAACTCCGAATTGATCGCACGGCACAGGTGCGCTCTTGTTCGTTGCACTTTATATATACAGATAGCTACTGGTACATACGTTATCAGTTTTATACCGTATAATATGTGTATGTTTTAGCTTTTTATGATGCTGTAACTAGGCTACATTTTTTATTTACGATGACTTTCCATCACGCGGAAGTAAAGTCTAAAACAAAATTCACGAATATATAAGTAGTGTCCTGGGTTGACTGATACTCATATACCAACTATAACGAACGTAAAGATTTTGATATATAGACTCTATCTCGCCACGATAAAGACTAATTTAGATTGAGAAGTCTAGAGACGTCTATTTTGCCGCTTCGAATTATTTTGAAAATGGAAATAAGTTTAATCGTGTAAGGGGTCTAATTAGATCTCATTGAACTCGGACGTTTTTGAGGACTGACGCTACGTACTGTTGATACTTTATCAAAGTCGAATTTACCAGAGCCTAATAATATAAATTAAATGGATATTAGTATTGCCTACTAGGTAAATACTATAAATATATAGATTTGTAGATCTTTATAGTTTTAGTTTTCTATTATATTATGGTATGTTTGTTACAAATTGTGTGATTAACACATTATTTACGCTTAATAACTCTGACAATAGGGCTGGCCACTCAGTCTATACGAACTTACTTACTTTATTATTTAATATTACACATATATTTTAGTACACATAGTATAATATTTTATTTTTAAGATAAAATTGATTAATTTAATGATTTACTTTAACTTTAACTTTAAAAACATCTTCCGAATATAAAAAAAAAAAACTACTACTAACCTATACATAAAATAATACTAAATAAAATAAGGCAAAAAGTCTACTCTACAAAAATTGACAGATTAAATACAGAAAATATTAAAATAATCAATAAAAATAAACATAAAGCTCTTTTTCTTTTATTCTTTAGTAGTATTGAATACATAACTAATTAAATCAGTTTAATCTTGGTGTATTGTTCTAATTAAGATAGTTCATAAAAAAATAACAAGAACAAAAAACTACAACATTTATAAAACGATAAATTAGTAATGTTGTCCACCGTTTTGAGTATGTTGTTCACCAAAGTTTATCCAAAACCTAGCCATATCCCGAAGGGGCGAGGTTTGCCGCGCGCCCGCGACATTGGCTGGCTCGTCTCCAATCCAAGAGTCGGGCACAAACAATAAATAAAGCTAATTTCGTTGCATCTATTGTGCCTATCGATCTATTTTCGATCTCATTAGTTTCATTAACCGATAACAAAATAAAGTTGAACTCTTGTGGTTCTAAAATAACTGTTTGAACAATAACATGCATTTTAGTTTTCGATTTTTAAATCTTGTTAATTGTACTTGTTTACTTAAATATCCGCTATAGGTGGTTGTGAGTGCACAAATCAAGTTATTGTATTCTCTTTGGTATAAATGTGCGATGTTTTGGTCGGCGTGCAGCGTGCAAGGCGCGCCAACTTTCTACTGCTTGTTTCATAACCGATCTGATAAAGGATGGATCACACTGCAAAGTAAGCGTCAAAGAAACCAGTATCGTATTAAACAGTTAATAATGTTAACATTCGACAGGATTGGAACACATTCCCCGCCAGTACCAGGGATGCCTCTTGCTAATGAGGCCACGGATGCTGGTCTTATTTTATGGGGTTTCGAAGATTTCAAATATACTTATCAGTAAGTAAATTATATAGGCACTCGTATTTGGTTGTAAAGTAAAACTGCATTTAAATTACGAGTATTTAAATGCAAGTTACGATTTGTGAGTTATGTTACGCACTTATATAATATGTATATAGATGTATAACTTACTTAGATAGGTATATAAATGTGTAACTTACACAGATGTGTATTTAGTTACAATGTAAAACAAATAACTGTGGCTATAACTATCTACTACAATGATGATAGCTACTAGCCTACTCCTGAAAACTAGTGGTGTCGTTGACGCGTGCAAGCCCGTAGAGGTATTTGTCTTTTACCCGACTGCTCAAGAAGAAGAATAATGGTTTTCTATATTTCCCTCCTACAGTCTAAACAGCTTGACCGACTTTGATGTGCGTCGTTAGATTCGTCTTTATTTTCCGAGTTTTCATAGGCAACATGTTTTGTGATAAAAATAGAACTTGAAAGAAAAATACGTTTACGGGTGCACTGTGAAAAAGGGAGCAAACTTAACCCTAACCCTATTTATTTTTTCCTTATTTTTTTATATAACCCTAAACATCTAAGCTATCATCAGATACAACAAAAATCTTCGACATCGAATAATATTTAGTGACAAAAAACAGTCTTCTTATGTTGTATAGAAAAGTACGTTAGGTGAAAGAAAATGTTTGGAAAATATTATGATCTTAAAATATCTTTCGTTGGTTTTTATATACAAAAAGTCTGCACAATGCTTAAGAGTTCTGATCCTGGCACACTTTCCAATGTTATTAATGCGGTGAGCTGGGCCACATTTGTACAGCTTTGTTTGGCGACAGCCGACTGGCAAACAAATGTTGCCCCTAATTGGCTGAACACCGTTATCTTTCTAGATGGCTTTTATTGTTCTCTAGAGTTTTTGTTCTCTAATGAAAACACATCAGTGGTTTGCAAGACGCGTGGCGTAGATATTTTGCACGACTCTAAAATGAAATGAGGGTAGTGTTTTCCGGTCTATGTATGTAAGCATGACATGCATGTAAGTACATAATTTTGTATATAGGTATATCTATGA
This sequence comes from Lycia hirtaria, assembly GCA_947563715.1. NCBI lineage: Eukaryota > Metazoa > Arthropoda > Insecta > Lepidoptera > Geometridae > Lycia > Lycia hirtaria. The sequence continues at coordinate 16,566,885 of OX387384.1, forward strand.
TCTTCCATGCTAGACTGAGAGAATAAGAAAAACAGGTAGCAGCTGATTCTCTTCCCGGGCATAATGTAAGTCAGTAAAGGGGCTAGAGGGAAATGCCGGTTATGTAGGTGACCGTGACCCCCTGTCACCGCAAGCCAACATTTTGTACATAACCTTCAATAACAGACAAATGTCGCGTTAGACAGCCTCATAAATAAATAAATATTGGTGGACATTTCACACAACGCCATCTAGCCCAAACTAAGCATATCTTGTTATATGGGAATTAGATGGCTGATATATAATACATATATGTAATTTTTTGTATATGTGTACATACTTAAGATACATAGAAAGAACAGATACCAATGCTGATCACACATATGTTTGTCCTGGATGGGGATCGTACCCACGACCTACAGCTTAGCACTAACTAGCAAGCAGCCATACTACCAACTGAGCTGCGAGGCCATTCAAAATCATACTCTTTAATGCACTGCCTATTGATGGGAAAATAGGCGTGATCGTTGATATGTTTCATGAAAAAATATCAATAACGCTAAATATTAGGAAACGGTAACATAAAAAATGGTTTTCCCACACCCTCAATATTTTTGAATTATCTATCCAACGACACCTAACGAGGAAAAAAAAGTAATTAAAAAAATTAAAACTTCAAATCAATTTATACAACTGAAAAGGGAGAAATAACACGAAAAAAAAAAAAAAACTGGGCGTCTACCTAAGTAGATACGTAAACCAACTATTCTTTGAGGGTTGACTTCTAGTTTATGCGTAATGCGTGGACAAACATACAAATATACAAACATACTTAAACTTATTAAATTTGGCACACACTTTTAGAATCTGGTATAGACTAACATATACAAAAACTGTGCAGTTCTGACAATATTACATACTTACAGGTCGTTTTTCCGGTTTTTTTTTAGTTACCCAAAAAATGTTTGTTTCAAGACACAGAATTCGCCCTATTTACTTATGAACGTTTCAAGATTTTATTCTACTACTTTGTCGGCGTGATTAATATGTATCCGTAGCAATTAACGGCTTTCTAATCTTGTTTCTAATACTTCTAACTAATAGTCTTTTAGCTAGGCCACGGACGACCAGAAGAACAGATGGACGACCATGTTGAAATTGTAAGGGTTCCTAATTGACTACGGAACCCTAAAAAGGATTTCTCTATCGCGGGTGAAACCGCGTGATGCGACTAGTTGCATGACAAAGCTCTTGTATGTTTTCCAAGTATCTTTATTTTCCCAGGTTTTCAAGTATATGTACAATCGAACCGTAGCTACTCTAGTATCGCCGTATCTGATACAACTGCGCAAGCGCAGCTTTGTTCCTCGAGACAAAGGAGCGCGCACGCACACAGGCGCGGCACGTGCCTACTCACACGTGGACTCGCACACGTGTGCAACAAGCATGCGCAAAAGGTATCGAACAAGTAGATTACTTATGTGACGTCACTAAACCGTACTTTGGTAATTTTTTTGTTGAATAGACAGTTTTCTTATATGTAAATAAAGAGTTTCGAACATTTGTCTATGAAAGCTGGCATAATATTCAACTGCTTGCCGTTTCGATTTCTTTTTACCCGATTGCGTAAGAAGGAGGGTTATGTTTTTCGAGTGTTTGTATGTTTATATATGATCGCCACAGCCTAAACAGCTTGACCGATTTTGATGTGTGAAGTGTCGTTAGATACGTCTTCACTTCCGGAGTGTCATAGGCTAAATTTTTTCCAATAATAATAATACATCTGTCGCAAAAATAAAAAATTGCGTTTTTTTAGTAACCTCGAACGAACTTTTTCGTTATAAACTAGTGGTTTTACTAGGATTATTGTAAAGATTGCGCTTATAATCTTTTACAGCGATTTTACGCTTACTTTTTCCAAAAATAAGTAAATAAATAAAAAAACAGCATATCAAGCGTAATGAAATCGTAAGTTAGACTGCAAAAACTGCTTTTCTGCAGTCGGGTATTGATACGGATCTCTTTATATTCATGTATCGAACTCATTATTAGGGTTCCGTACCCAAAGGGTAAAAACGGGACCCTATTACTAAGACTTCGCTGTCTGTCTGTCTGTCTGTCTGTCTGTCTGTCTGTCTGTCTGTCTGTCTGTCTGTCTGTCTGTCTGTCTGTCTCCAGGCTGTATCTCATAAACCGTGATAGCTAGAAAGCTGAAATTTTCACAAATGATGTATTTCCGTTGCCGCTATAACAACAAATACTAAAAATTAAAAAAAATAAATATTAAGGGGGGTCCCCATACAATAAACGTGTTTTTTTCGTATTTTTTTGCTCAATATTAAAAACGGTAACAGGTAGACGCTTCAAATTTTCACAGAATACTTACTTGTATATTACCTTTCAAAATAAATAATTAAATAACTATAAAGTAAATATTAAAGGGGGGCTCCCATACAACAAACGTAATTTTTAAGCAATTTTTACTCGATCTTAATTAACAGGTAGAAACTTGAATATTTGTAAGTAAATATTTAGAAATATATTAACTATAAAAATTAATACCTAATCTAATACATAAAAACTCACAAAATGAAAATAATCCGTGCATCTAAACGCGGTGCGAGCGCCGCGCCGCGGTGTGGTGGTGGCGCGAACGCGCGGGTAGCGGGGGAGGTAACATCACGGAGCGAGCCATAACCGCGCGTATTCGCGCGAGCGTCGTCATGCTGCCCGGATGTGTATCGAAAACCTACCTATAAGTTTGCAATTTACTACTTGGAATTTCGTTGATTTCTCGTTATTTTATAAACAGAACTAAACTTTGTAGTATTATAGATGATAGTACGGAACCCTTCGTGCGCGAGTCCGACTCGCACTTGGCCGATTATATTTATTACTTTTGTTATCCTTAGACATTGTCAATATTGTCATTGCAATATCTAAAATGCAAAAATTAATGTTGAATAAAGCCATGGAAACTAACGTGGTTTTCACACATTTTTAAATAAAAACTACGGGTCACTCACGTCTGTTTAAAGCCGAAATATCCAACTATAGTTTCAACCGCATTCGGCGGTCTTTTCAAAGGAGCAGCGCACACGTCACTCTCGGTCGGTGACGCGCCTTGCACCAACTCGCGCTTTGCCTAAAACAGAGTGAGTGACCCGTAGTTTTTATTTAAAAATTGAATAAAGCCTTAATTTACGAATGGCTGTTTCAAGTATGTATCAGGTATTTTGTTTTTCTTTTAATATAGATACTTGTTTCAATGTTATTTAAGTTATTGCACTAATAAATATCAAGTCATGTGGTATCCTTTGTCACGTTCCCGATGTATGAATTTGGAAGTAATGGAAGCCTCTGAATGGATTAATGAAATACATTACAATACAGTATACACATTTGCAAGAAAAAACTGCTTATTAAACACCATCAAATCGCAAAGACGCTGGTCTGCTCGTGGTATACACAAAACAAAGGTAGTAAAAGTAAATAAAACCTGCCGAGTGCGAGTCGGACTCGCGCACGTAGACTTCTGTACCATTATCTATAAAAAAGCAAAAAAAAACTTTATTAAAGGGATTGTTGTATGGGATCCCCCATACAACAATCCCTTTAATATTTATTTTATTCTGTTTTTTAGTATTTGTTGTCATAGCGGCAACAGAAATACATCATCTGTGAAAATTTCAACTGTCTAACTATCACGGTTCATGAAATACAGCCTGGTGACAGACGGACAGACAGACAGCGGAGTCTTAGTAATAGGGTCCCGTTTTACCCTTTGGGTACGGAACCCTAAAAAGCCTTTATTGCTATTACCCCATAATCATGCATTTTGTAATAAATCTTAATTTTAAAGTAAGCAATATCTCAAATTAGATATACCTAAGTACCTTGTTTGTTTGTGAAGATTCTTAGGATAATGATACTCGTAGATATCCATATACTTAAACACAAACATGCATTAAATAAATTGTTATTTACTAGATAGGTAATTAAGTAGTTTCTACATAGTTTAGATAGATAATAAGGTACCCATCATACACATAGATAAATAACATAGTGATAAGGTAGATAAATTAAAATAAACTTGTAATCTTCTTGTAAAACTTTGTAAATCCGATAAAGGTCAAAGACCCCATCTGTGGAGCTGATAATTATTTTTTTTTAAAAACATCAGTCGAAAACATACCCTTCCTTCTAGAAAAGTTGGTTGAAACAAACTGGTATTAACTTCCGCGTTTAATGATCCATCTCAATATTTATCTCATCTGTTTTCTGTGGTTTAATGTTAAACAAACATCCAAACATCCGAAAATAAGGTGCGCTAATGAATCTATTTTTAAACAGACAAGACACGAACGTCACAGTTAATGTTTTAGTTATTGTTTAACTTACACATTGACATATATTAAGGACATAGATAGTGGGCCAATTCTGTTTCACTCTCACTAAAACTTAAACTAAATACATAGGGCCTTACCGAAAAACTTTACTTAACTTTAACCAACGTCTTAAAATTGTATGTCTTCTTTCAGCAAGTGTCATTAGGTACGTGTCAGCCAGAACTTGACAGAATATATTAAGCATTGCTTAAAGTCAAGTAACATTTTTCGGTAAGGCGGTTAAAGTCTTACATTCATACAGTCTATCACGCACGACCAAGTTGGAGATGTTTTGGAGAATGGTCAAAAGTACCCACAACCAACAAGCATCTATGAAGTAATGAAAGTGGAAGAAGCGAAAGATTTGTGTCAGGGTTTTAGCAAGTGGAAAGCAGCCCCGGATCTACGATTTTTTCGAACCGGGCAAAACCTTGATAGGGGCGCCCCCTCCCTTCAGTGTTTGAGAAAAACTGTTAAAACTGCCAATGAGTAGTTTTTGTGACCATTTGTTAAAATAATAATCCTTTAATAAATTTAAACTTTTTATTATCTAATAACTAATAACTTTCATTTGTGACATAAAACAGTAACACAGAAAAAAAAAATAACCAGGAAAGACTACATAGCACGGCGTGCTTTCTTTTCTGCGACGGACACTACGCACGCGTTCAAAAATTTACTTGATCTGTTACGATGCGTTCATAAATCACTTAGTATGTGTTCAAAACTAGGAAAAGAGGCCCCATAAAACTGCCGCACGGGCCCGGGGCCAGTGCTCCGGTTGCCCCCCCCCCCCCCCCCATTAGATCCGGGCTGGTGGAAAGATATCATCATCATCACTTTAGCCACAAGAAGTCCACTGCTGGACATAGGTCTGTCCCATGGATTTCGAAAAAGACCTATTGGAAGCGGCTTGCATCTAGAGCGTCTTCCTGCCACTTGTATGAGGTATCCTGTCCACCTTACCTCTGCCTACTCTACCTATATTGGTAAAAGGCCTATGTAAGTACCTACGTATAAATTGGGCAGGGTTACAACATGTAATTATGTATAAAAATTTATTGCGCATGATCTTCGGTGACTTACGATGTATTAAAGTTATTTCAAGCAATGGTTAGTGATATGATAGGAACTAGGAGTGAACTGCATTCGACAGAATATTGGGAAGTTGAAATACAAAGTTATTTTTGTTTTGTGAATATATCAAGACTCTAGTTTTTTTTAAATTATTTATGGACAGGCTTTTGCTTGGCCACTAACCGCGTTGCCTGCAATGAATATAATTATAGTTTAAAAACTAAAAAAAACGACTTATGACGTTTTTTCAGTTATTTTGTTATAAAACCAAAGTACTGAACCGATTTTGATAAAATTTATGTGAGACCACCTCTGTGGTCCTATTACCGAACCAAAAAAGAATCATCAAAAACAATTAATAATTGGCGGAGTAATCGCTGAACAAACATACAGTCGAGCTGAGAACTGTCTTTTTTTTTTGAAGTCTGAAATGTCACTTACCCCAAAACCTTCCCTTGCCAGACCTAATCCTGACATCTACATCAATGGCGTAACCTTATACAAGTGTCTAATTTTGAGTCACGGCTGGCAAGTTCCAATGTCGTGCCGTAATTGAAAATTATATACACAACACAGAACAGACTACATAATTTACAGTAGTTTTCTACTGTAGCTCAATATTCAATATTGAATATCGAATACTTCTCCCCAATATAATCAAAATCGACCGACAGACGGACCTCGTAGCAAATTTTCAAATTTTTTCAGTACTCTTTGTCACGAATTGCTCATATTTAAATAAAACCGGCCAAGTGCGAGTCAGACTCGTGCACGAAGGGTTCCGTACCATTATCTATAAAAACGGCAAAAAATCACGTTTGTTGTATGAAAGCCCCGCTTAAATATTAATTTTATTATAATTTAATTATTTAGTTTTAACGTGAATAATATACCTCAATATTCTGTGAATATTTCAAGCGTCTACCTGGTGCCGTTATTAATGCAAAAATCACGTTTGTTGTATGTTAATATATTTCTAAATATTTACTTACAAATATTCAAGTTTCTACCTGTTAATTAAGATCGAGTAAAAATTGCTTAAAAATTACGTTTGTTGTATGGGAGCCCCCCTTTAATATTTACTTTATAGTTATTTAATTATTTATTTTGAAAGGTAATATACAAGTAAGTATTCTGTGAAAATTTGAAGCGTCTACCTGTTACCGTTTTTAATATTGAGCAAAAAAATACGAAAAAAACACGTTTATTGTATGGGGACCCCCCTTAATATTTATTTTATTTTGTTTTTTAGTATTTGTTGTTATAGCGGCAACAGAAATACATCATCTGTGAAAATTTCAACTCTAACTATCACGGTTCATGAGATACAGCCTGGTGACAGACGGACGGACGGACAGACAGCGGAGTCTCAGTAATAGGGTCTCGTTTTTACCCTTTGGGTACTGAACCCTAAAAACTAGTACCTAGGTAAAACGTTTTTAGCGAAAATTATCAAAATAGGTCAGTGAATGTCGCCACAGGAAAATTCCCTTCTTTTTTGTGGAAATACCCCTGTAAATATCGTTTTTATTTATTTAAATTAAGATTCTTATTTAAATAATTCATAAAGAAGTAATCAATATGTAATATTATGAATATATATTATCATCAATATATAACTTAAATCTCGGGTCGCAGCCCGGTCCTTTGATGGGCATCAGTGGAGCCGAAGCCAACACTGAGAGACCCTTTACATAAAATAAATTAAAAAATACGGTTTAATGTATTATTATTATCAACACATTATAATGGTTCTCAGGGAACAGAGATCATTCCAAAGACTGGCCTTGTGGCTCAGTTGGTAGTGTGTCTACGTTTACCTGCTGAACTGAAAGGTCGTGGGTTCGATCCCCACCCAGGGAAAACATTTGTGTGATGAGCATGGATGTTTGTTCTGTGTCTGGGTGTTTCTATGTATCATATGTATATATTTACAAAAAAAAAAGTATATATGTATTCTATCAGCCATCTAGTTCCATAGTACAAGCTTTGCTTAGTTTGGGCTAGATGGTGTTGTGTGAAATGTTCACAAATATTTATTTATTTTATTTATTTAATTCTATTCCTGTGCAGTACACATCAAGAACGTGGACCGATATCGCTGAGTACGGTTTTTTGGCATATCAACGAGAAATGGGTGATAATTCACCGACTTTCTGCTAGTCCTGTAGTGAAATGGGGAGGGTGGAATTAGGTCGTCAAGCTCTTGCGCACACTCCCCGCAGCTCTTTTACCTACATCATTGCTTACGACACGTCGCACCTATTCAACAAGTAGGTAGGTATTACTACTTGCGAGGTCTCGAGCACTCGCTTGCGCACGTTCGCAATAGATACAGAACTTATCTGTTTACATTTTGTATAAAAATATTATGATTCGTTGGCCGCTGCTTATTGTTATCATTATCGAACACATTCTACGTTTGAACGATTAAAATTGCAGTGCAAGAGTGCTGGCCAATTATATTACCCACATGAATGTACTAAATCTAATGAATTTGAACCCTACCTTGGCCCAACACGTACTTGGACGGTAATTATTTTTTACATGACTTTGTCCTCGATAGACGCCATGTTGAATTAATTTTGACGTCACAGCCTACAACCAGCGGACGATCAGGACGCTTCTAAAAATAAAATAAAACTTAACAAATTTGTTAATTACTAAAAGACACGTATTTTTATCTCCATTTTCGACGTTGTCTCCGAAAAACATGGAAAACGTCTTTGTTTAAAAACGCCAAACCATTTAGACAAAGGAAAATGGCGTCGAGTCAACGACTCTGCGCGCCTAAAACTGTACGAAAGAATGGTTGTTATATTTCATTGTCACGAATGTAATCTACTAACGCCTACAGACAGATGTACAGTTAATTTATTATACGTAGTGAGTGATTATAGCGAGGCTTAGATACTGATTAGATGCGGCATTTGTAGAGATAAATCGGAATTAACTACGATATGACTATTAACTACGAATATGGCCAGTAAGTTTGTATAGACTGAGTGGCCAGCCCTAGTCTCAGAGTTATTAAGCCGCTGAAAGGACTCTGACCTGGATTGACATTTGCTGTTTTTAAGAACAAACAACCGGATCATCCGACCTAAGTACGGTAGCGCTCAGAAAGAAATGCCACTCACGTTCATAGTTCATAGTAGTTTATTGATACCTAAAAAGATACATGTCAAAGTACATTATTCATTATTAATAATTAGAAAATATATCAGTTATCATCATAAATTCAGTTAAACGCAAAATAATATAATATAATAACAAATAATAATTAAGTTAAAATACAAAAGAATAATAAAATCAAGTCAAATATTAATTAAAATAATAACAAAATGTCGAATGAAATAATGATTCGATAATACAGAAAATAATCACATTGTCAAAAAAAAATTGTAATGACACTTTCACTTCAATTCGCCCTCGCACTCATAGCGTTTACAGCTAGTTCCTCTCCCACTCCAACTTCGCTCCCACCGCACTTTCGTCTCGCTTTCATCCAACTCCTATTTCGCTCCCGTCTCTGTCCCATACCACTCATATCCCGTACCCGTTACGTTTCTGCCCCACACTCATTCTGATCCCACGTCGCACTTATTAAGCCAAAACCTGGCTACGCTCTTGAGATCTAGCAATTCGTAATTAGTAGTAAAAACATTAAATAAGAAATACTTTTCAAAGATACAGCGTGTTATACTCGAAACAACTTGAAAGTTTTGAAATATCCAAGATTGTAGTTCTCAGGTAACAGAGTCGGAGACAGGGGGCTACACTCTTGTGCAGTACGCATCAAGATTGTGGACCGAAAACGTGTACGTATAATATTAGTATAGATGTTGACTAAGACTGGCTTGGATTATTTTTGCGTAAATTCCAAGTATGGCGTTCGAGAGCAGGACACGATTAACAACTAAAGTTGATATTAATACAATAAATGAATCTAACCTCACCATAATAAAACGATAATCATTATCATCACGTACGTCGATCCATTTGAAAGCGTCAAGAGTGTTGACCGAGGACAGTTCATTACCCCTCACGTGGCGGGTGTAATGACTCTTATCGCCTCGTAATAAGGGTGATTTCTTCGCTATGGAGGTTTTTACGGCAGTAATGATGGTAATTCGGACAATAAAGCTTGGGTTCCCGGTATATGGGCCCGTACAGGCATCGGTAGTAGGGTAACCAAGGTTTCTGATGATTAGGGATGAGTAGGTGACAAGTTCTGGGTGGCAATGAACTGTTATATGGGTCGAGTAACTAAAATAAATTGTATACCGACATTAATACTTCTGGACAACAACATTTGAACTTTGTCGCGCCACACGGACTTGACTTATATTTTTTACTTGGATGAGTGACTGTTAGTGAATATAAATAATTTCTAAAAATCTATTGCCCGAGAATTTTTTAGTAATTAACTCATGTTTTCATAGGTTTCTTTCATATTAGCAGCATCGCACAGATATTACGCTTATCAACACATCACATAAATCTGAGGCCAATGTTGAAAAAAAAACTTAAAAAAACCAACTCCAAAATGCGCAATTTTATTTTAAAACCAAATTACTAAACCGATTTTGTAGAAATTTTTATGGTACCAATCTGAAAGTACATATACCTATCTGTCAAACAAAAAAGATTTTTTTTCAAATCAGCTCATAAATGACGGATTTATGCGGTAACAAACATAAAAAATGCAACCGAATTGTTAACCTACTTCTTTTTGAAATCGGTAAAAAGTACAGCGGCAAGTGTAGCGTAGGAAGACCAGCCACGAAATAGATATATTATGACCTCATACAAGTGGCGGGAAGACGCTGGATGCAAGCCGCTTCCATTTTTTTTTTGGAAATCCATGGGGAGGCCTATGTCAGTAGACATCTTATGGCTGAGATGATGATGAAAAAGTACACCGAATAGCATGCCTAGTGTACCAGTTGCATTACGAAATAGCCCTTATTTTGTATCGAATAAAAACGCTGGTAATTTATTGATGTTTAACCGACTTCCAAAAGGAAGGAGGTTCTCAATTCAATTGTGTTTTTGTATGCCAATTGTGATTTGATTTTGATGTTTTTTTTTGTATTTGGTAGGTCATAGGTACTTCAGAGGTAAATTTTATCGAAATAGGTTCAGTACTTTGGATTTTATAACAAAATTAGTGAAAAAATATGTCATCCAAATAAACGAATTGTGTATTTTGAAGTCGGTTTTTTTCAGTTTTTTAAACTATAAAAAATAATTTAATTACGTTATATATGGGTGCCGCGGCGCATTGAATGAAATAGACTGACACGACTATACCAGGTAGCTACAGCTACCAGTCTGGAACCAAGGGGACTCTCAACAAATATGGGATGGGACGTCCGGGGAAATGCGGGAGGGGTTGGTAACCCTCGCGTGTAATGAGGTCATACGGGCGCGAGGTTGGGGAATGTCGCACCATGGGAACTACGTCGGTTTGTTCTCTTTTACTACTTTAAATATTTCATTGTTCTGTCTAGTTAATTTTGATGCCAAAATAGTTCAAGGACATTGGTCAGCGATAAAGTGAAATTGAATGAGTGTAATTCCCGGCCTCGGTGACTAAATGGGGAAACATATTGTCTTTAGTACCTACTTATGTACTTACTACAGAAAACTTATGTTTGCAAGTAGTAGTGATCATAAAAGTACTGGCCTAACAAGTAGTATACGTTTAGTGAATTTAAAAACCCCCACATAAAAAGAGTGATTGATTTTTTTTTGTTCAGTCACTTTTTATTCATTCATTCTTCAGTCATCCGTGAACACGGCACGTGAAACTGCGCCGAAAGATCGGGAACACAATACAAACCACGGTAAACATCCCGTTTATAATGATTACAATGTAGTGAACAAATTCTGTTAAAACATAGCTAAAACACTCTTGATGAAGGCCTGAAGAAAGAAGTTCATCCGCTTGGTAGCTATATTAATATCACAATAATTATATTTTAAAAAACTGAAATGCGCAATTTTGTTTTAAGAACCAAACTGAACTAAACCAATTTTGATTAAATTTCTATGGGAACAATCTGAATCCTTTTAAACAATAAAATAATTTATGAAATCGGTTTATAAATGACGTAGGTAGTTATGCGGTAATAAACATACATTAAAAGTAATATAAATAAATTAAACATACTTCAAAACAATCTAATATATTGAAAAGGGAGAAATAACACGAAAAAAAACAAAACTGTGCGTCTACCTAAGTAGGTACGTACACCAACTATTTTTTGAGGTCGGTGTCAGGCCCTAAACTATCATCAACTTTAGAAGTCCTATACAGACACTATAAGTAGCGTATACAGACACCACAATTGGGCACACATGTTTAGAACCTGGTATATACTAACATATCCAAAAACTGTGCAATTCTGACAATATTACATACATACAGGTCAAATTGATAACCTCATTTTTTTTAAGTCGGTTAAAAAAACTATACCTACAGCCGAATCGAGAACTTTCGCCTTTTTGAAGCCGATTAAGAAGGTAAGAAACAGACATGCAAACATTATTACTTGTGTTCTCTCTTTTTGTTGTAGTGTATGGTGTATAAAAATAAAATATTTTCTTTCTTTCTTTCTTTCTTTATATAATTATAGTTTAAAAAACAGAAGCAACTGACTTCTCATGGATGCCATTGTCAGAACTGGACCAAATTTAAACGGGATCACACGGGAAGCATCAGCTTTCAAATAAAAAAAGAATCATCAAAATCGGTTCACCCAGTCGAAAGTTATGAGGTAACAAAAAAAATACAGTCATGTCAGTTATGAGGCAAAATACAGTCGAATTGAGAACCTCCTTCTTTTTTGAAGTCGGTTGAAAATAAATATTAGCAAGATAAGATCAGAATCACACCGTACCACATAATAATAACGCAGATGATCTTGAGGAAAACATTCGCGTATAATCTGGTCCGTCCGTACGTGACACGGTGCAAGTGTTTACGGAGACACTTGGCGCTGATAACGATAAGATAGAGTCGGTTCAGCTAGATAACTAATGTGGCATTGAGGGCGCTGTTGTTCTTATTCCATTATTTTGTTCAGTCGAGACCACAGAATGCCATAGTAGTGTATACTTCAAGACGTTAGTTCCTCTTTTTTGCCACGATAGAACTGTATACAGTCTCTAATATCGAGCAAACAACTGCAGCTTTGCACGACTTTATCTGGGACACTTCTTATAGCCATAGGTATAGGTGTAGAGTCTATTTCAAGTGAATAGTAGTATTATTCAAGGTGTTCTTAACTGACTTAAAAGGAGGAGGTTCTCAGTTTGACTATGTTTTTTGTATGTTTGTTACGCAATTATTTCGCCAATTATGAATTGATTTTGATGATTATTTTTTGTTTGGTAGGTAATAGGCTTCAGAGGTGGCCCCATGTACACACATTTTATCAAAATTTAATTACAATTATTAGCTCCCAACCCAAAAAGAGTTATGTCTGTGTATGCAGTGTATTTCTTTGTGGAATCATAGCTCTCAAACGGATGGAGTAATTTTGATCTAGTTTTTAATCCCACTACCAGTTGGCAGCATGCTGGGTATGCACCCAGCATGCTGCTTGCATTGTCACGTTGAATGGCAATGCTTATGCGTTGGGCAAATACGCGCCAGCATATTGGTAACGCGTCACGTCGATAGATTTTTAAAAATTTTATGGGCTCCCGATCTCCACAAACCCAGTCTCAACACTAAACCGCATAATAAATATGTAATTTCTAACGGAGATTAACATATTTGCGACATTCGTGATGCTTTGCCGAAGCAGCCGCAACGCCAGCCCTACTCCGTGTCACAGAACTCGAAAAGTTTTCTCGATTTTTGGGTGACCGTGACCACAACCTTTTTTGAGAGCTGGAGCCACACTTGGACATGAGCATCATACCATCAGGTCTTCTGCTATCGTCACGCGCAAGACCGCTCGGATCCAACACAGCTACAACATTGGCGGTGGCAAAAGCCCGGCGAATGTTATCATTCAGGCCCTCAAGGCTGCTAAGTGAACATCACTCGCTCGCCGTTCGCTGATACGATTCAAAGACAATTTTGACAAATTGTTAATCTATTTATATAGTAATAGACTAGCAATTCGTCAAAATTGTCTTTGAATCGTATCAGGGAGCGGCGAAAGAGTGATGTTCACTTAGCAGCCTTGAGGCCCTCGCCTCGCGTGACGACCAATTCCACCAGAGCTTCTCGAGCAGGAGAGACCAACCATTTTTTACAAAATTGATTGAAGGATATCAATAAAATTGTTAAACGCAGTTGTTTTTTATGAAGCATATAAATCTCGTTGCAGGTCACGTGTATCAGGATTCAATTACCATTTTATGGGATAATAACACTAAGATAATTAATTGTCGCCTGACTTTAATATGCATTAATATCCCTAGTCATGGATCGCAGGTTCCTGCAGAATGTTAATATGCCGTTAAATAAATGGCTATTATCGTCAGTGGCGATATTTTATTACTTCTCATTAACGACTATAGATCCTTCGAGAACTAAGTACCTGTACTAAATTCAAGTTCAGTCACGAATAAAAAGCGATCGGCCTCAGCCGAGTTGCCTGGATACTGGTAACTGAATATACTACTTTTACAACTCCGCTGCGCGAGTTTCCCATCGACAGACTCGAAAATAGACATTGCGCATTCAAGGTCAAACTCACGCACCGAGCTATGTGGTAGGGCTATGCTCGGAGTCTCTCTGTGAGATCGAATCAGGAGTGTATCCGTAGACGTATAAAACTCACCGACATAGCACAGCGGATTTTTATTATTTACAAGTTGAAATAGCAGTGGGTAGGGTATAGCACGTAGAACTGATGGCCGATGGAGCAGAAATGTGCTCAACTGGAGATCACTCACCGGTACGTGCAGCGTAAGATCTGACACAAGTGGCAGGAAGACGCTGGATGCAAGCCGCTACCAACCGGTCTCTTTGGAAATCCTTGAAGGAGGACTATGTCCAACAGTAGTTATTTTGGCGGAACAGCACAAGTGATAATATTATGTTAGTCTCGGTAAAAGTTACGTATTTGAGCCGTTTGGAGCGAGGATTTGGATCCGGGGAGTTTATCTAATTTTCATCTCGTTTACGTTTATTTTATAGTCACTCGTATTTCAGGGTAGAGGTAGGGTATGTGGCGTCTCCATTCTAGAACACATCTTCGCTATCTTTTGCCGGTGACTCTGGTTCTCCCAACCCCGCCGATCCGCCGACACAACCCAGCGGCCTATATTGCATTGCATAGGTTGGGCTATAAGTCGGCATAACACACAAACTCGGCGGTTTTGATGTGTAATACGCTTTATGTTATTGTATCCGATCGGATACAATCCTTCAAAGAAAATCCGACCATAGTTCTTTATCTTTCTATACAACGCTAAGCGATTTTGTGAAGGGTCCACGTTTTGGCACCATAGGTCATGACGGGTCAGCATCACTGGGGCTTAGCAATATTTACTTTAACTTGCTACTTACCTACAATTTGCCACTTATAAGGTAAATAATACAATGTACAAGTATTGCGTGGGCGTGCTTGCCGTACAAGGAAACTTGCTAACAGCGTTGTTTTCGAAGCTTTCTCCTGCAGAGCCAACTGCACCTTTTGCGGTCGCTATTAGCTGTTTTACAATCGTTTACCGCTTACTTACCTCTCTCTAAATTGCACAAAAATAGGAAACTTGGCGATATTTTAAAAGTATCGTTTCTTGAAACTGCCAGAATAGAAACACAAAATATTTTTATATTTTTAATATCAAACCATTGGTGCAATTTACTTTATGAAGCCCGCACTAAAAAGACCGGTATCGCAGGATTCACACGAGTCCTCTTTGACGATATTACCTACATCTAAAATAAATGTTTTTTTTTCTCCTTACAAAATGCACATGCAAATAAATTCATTTCAAACAGGAATGACTACAAGTTATAATGATGAGCACTAATCCTTGCTTCATTACTATTAATAATTTTATAAAAGCGAAAGTAGCTCTGTCTGTCAGTCTGTTACCTATTCACGGCCAAAGTCCTGCGGGTTGATCGATACTCATATTCCAAGAATGACGAACATAATATAAAGACTATCGCCGCGCTAAAGCCTAATTTAGATTGAGAAGTCTAGAGATGTCTATTTTGCCGCTTCGCATTATTTTGAAAATCTAAATTATTTTAATCGTGTAAGGGGATCTAATTAGAACCTCATTGAGCTCGGACGTTTTTTGAGGACTGACGCGGGCTTATCAAAGATTTAAGGAGTAAATTCAAATATGACGAATGATAGACACGAGTGGAGAAGAAATACATATAGGATAAGGGAAGGCAGATGATAATCATTGGAGACGGACATAGGCTACATTTCATTATCAGCGTTTTCATTACTACGCAGGTGAAACCACATAGTACAGCTAGTGACAAATAAATTGGGATGGTTGTGAGAGTGTGTTTATGTGAGCCCCTCTCCCCTGGGTTAGTGAGGAGAGGAGAAAATAAAACTGGCTCAGTGCTATAAGTACCTACTTTATTTAATATTGATGGTATTACTTGTTCAAAAGTCCACGAGGAAAATATGTTTCAACGACTACATCCTCTAAAGCCAATGATCGTTTCAGTTACAATCGTAAATGTAACATTGAAGTCTTACCTATCTTTTTCTTACTTTGATTACTTACCTATATTTTTCTTAGAACTGCAATCGCTGAAATACCAGCTGTAACTTTATCTGTAGGAGTAATCTTACTTATCATAATAATACCTAGTATTAAATTACATTATGTAGGATTCACAGCAATGGGTCAACGACGAAATTACATAATAACAGCATAATCTCGTCGTTGCGTATAACAAATGTTTGTAAATATTTCTTAGTTTTAATATCCAATTTACACCGACAGTTAAAAACTCATGAAGTTTTACATAACTGATTTTATTAAATTACTAATTTACTCGTTAAATTATTATTATTAAAATATTAAAAGTGGATGGGGGATCGAACCCACGACCTCGAGCTTAGCAGACAGACATAATATTACCAAATAAGCTGCGAGACCAGTCAAAGTTGTCGCGCTTCTGTGTCTATTGTCATAATTTCAACGTTATCGCGCGCTCTTCCATACAAAAAGGAGAAAACTATTATCAACTCACTAGTCAAATACTATTCCAATAGTAATTAACTATTTAACCATAGATTTAGTAAATTTATGTATTTGACTAAATTACTAGCACTCACTTCATTTAGTAAATAAATCTAAATTACTAGAATGACACGGAAAACACCAGCTTAACAAAGAAAATACCGGAAAGAATAATTATCAAACTGATAAAATATCAAGTGTTCCACAATTCGAAGAACTGTTTATCGTACAATGAGAAATTCAACGGAAATCAAACTAATTCGAGCAAGTGGTGTAGGTATTTCAGTTAATCGGCTGTTCAAATTACGCGGTACACATATGAGGATAAATATGTTGGAGAAATGGCATATGCAAATGTCTGGACGGGTTTCCCCATGATTGCTTTAGAATTTAGGATTTAGGGTAACGGTTAGCTCCATAGATAATATCACGCAAGTGAATAGGTTTCTTCTAGGCAAGCGCGCTCCATCGTAGACCGTAACTGTCGCTTAACACCAAGTGTGTTGACGGTCAAGCGCAAGCCTATTTTCGAATAAAAAAAGCAATAAAGTCCTCCATGCGTAGAGGACAGGACGGTCCATTCATATTGCCATATTCTATTCTAAATAGATAATGCAATATGAACTAAGTATTCATAGTTTATTTTTTGACATTTCTCGTTTTATTACTGTAAAACAAATTATCACGGCCTTCGAGTCACGCAGACCGTAGAGCCGCGTGGGTCAAAGGGCGAATCCGAGGTCGGCTTTAGATTTTATTAAAATACTAAATTAAAACGAGAAATCTCGCTGCGCTGGCCGCTTCGTGGTCGCCACTCGAGAACTTTATGAATGACCCCAGTCCCCATAGAGCCGATCAGTTCTCCTCGCTGCCACTTCTTGCTAATCCGCTAGCTGGCCTATGTCAATGACTTTTGTTCATCTTTTGATCTCGTTGAAAAAGAGTTGTAGGTTTGATGTGTTTATCTGTCTATTTGTATTTCTTTGAGTAGCATTGTATTCGTGCGTAGCTCTACTAGCTCTCAAGTGGATAGACTGTTTTAGGATTTGTTTGAGGATTTGATCGAGAGTGTTCATCTGTTCTGCCGTTTTTAGGGTTCCGTACCCAAAGGGTAAAAACGAGACCCTATTACTGAGACTTCGCTGCCTGCCCGTCCGTCCGTCTGTCACCAGGCTGTATCTCATGAACGGTGGTAGATAGAGAGTTGAAATTTTCACAGATGATGTATTACTGTTGCCGCTATAACAACAAATACTAAAAAATAGAATGAAATAAATATTTAAGGGGGCTCCCATACAATAAACGTGATTTCTTTGCTCGATATTGATAACGGCAACAGGTAGATGCTTGAAATATTCAGAGAATATTGAGTTATATTATTCACTTTAAAAATAAATAATTAAATTAAAATAAATTTTATATTTAAGGGGCCTCCCATACAACAAACGTGATTTTTTGCCGTTTTTATAGATAATGATACGGAACCCTTCGTGCGCGAGTCCGACTCGCACTTGGCCGGTTTTATTTTGTTGTCGGAAGGTTTAAAGTTGTCTAAGCTCACTTATAATTTTTTTATCTGATAAATCAAAGTTTACTTAAACTTTGAGTTGAAAATTTACTTAAACTAAGATTAATCACTTTCCGGCAGCGGTGCAGTCGTGATGCGACGATTCAAGAGATGTTGATACCTCTTATTTGAATTATCTCTTTCTAACTATCTCCTAGAGGCCAAGAAATATTATACATACCTAGGTAAATAAAGTGACCTCCTCAGTCGTTTAAATTAATAATAAATTAAATTAATATTACAGAACTTTAGCTGGCGGGTATAGACCCGGCCCGCCAGCTAACTACGTACCACCTGGACAAGTTTAAAAAAATGTATCTTCTAGAATCGAAGTAGATTTGCCTCGTGCGTGTTCTTGGAAGAGCACCAAACTGCTAGTTAAATGTAAGTAGGTATATATGTATAGTCGGCTCCACATTGTCCTGGCTCGGAAGTGGGTCAAGGCGCGCCGCTGTCTGCCGCGACCGGTTGTGCCCAGCGCGCCGGCTAGCTGCAACTACTGTTTTTGAACTAAAGTTACAAGTTTTACACCCGACTTCTTATGAAGGAGGGTCTTTAATTCGTGTGTATGTAAAGAGAGCAAATGCCTTAGTCTATACGAATAGAGCTTGATATTTCTTTCCCGCAGTAAATCAAACTAATTTGGGACTGTAGTCTGTACCACAAGCGCAGTTAATACAAATTAATCTGAGGCTGTACCAAAAGTGTTCAAGCAGTCTAATTTCAATATTATGTAGGTACCTATTTTGACTTTTTTCTCGCTCTTTTAGTTGAGAGGGCAAGATAGAGATCAAAGTAACATAGAAATAAGATTGCAATTAAGATTATGACGTACTGTACGTAGAGAATAACGACAATACCATTAACATATATCACACATATGTCCAATATGATACGTTTAAGTAAATCTTCACCGATAGATAATCGTAGACCAATGTCAATGTCGAATTTCGGCATTAGTCATTGGCGGTCAAGCGCAAGACTATGTAATAATAATAATATAGGTGGACATTTCACACAACACCATCTAGCCCAAACTAAGCAAAGCTTAGCTATGGAACTATAGCCATCTAGTTCCATATATACTTATATACTCCATATATACTTTTTTTTGTAAATATATACATATGATACATAAAACACCCAGACACAGAGCAAACATCCATACTCATCACACAAATGTTTGCCCTGGGTGGAGATCGAACCCACGACCTACAGCACAGGCAGACATAATACCAACTGAGACACAAGGTCAGTCAATGTATGCCTATTGCATATAAGGATTTGCCCTGAGCGACTGACTGAACCAAACAAGAGCCTAACTAAGCTATAAGCCTTAGAAGAAATGACATCCCATCACGTAAACGTAAAGTTAAAACAAAATTCATGAATATTGTGTCCTGAAGAGAATCGCGTCCAGAATTGAAAGGTTCATGACTACTGACAAGTAATTTTTTGCTTAAATTTTAGAATTACTTTCCCTAGGTGTCCCTGTCCAATAAGGATATTGCTTATTCGCTGGTTAAACCGTGGGATGACGCTAGTCATTGTTAAAAACAACAGAAAATAACAAATTAATATTGTAATGAGTAATATTGATTTACATTTTAATTAGATAGCCGACAGTACATCCACTCTAATGGAGAAGAATATTAGTGAATCACGCCATGCCTAAATAAACTCACTACTCGTCAAATAATACTGTGCCCTATCTGTTTAGAAATAAGGATGGATTTTGAATAGAAAGATAGAATTAGAGTTACTTAGAATAGTACTTAGTTATTATAACATGAGTACAATTTGTGTGTATTCTGTAGTTTTGTTACTTAGAGGTATACGTTCCCGGGTATCACAAGTTTTAACATTAACTATCTTAGAGTAACGAGCACAGTGCATTGCCATATAGGATTTTGAAATGAGCACACGAGAATGCGATAATATATGTTAGACTCCCCCACCAGATAAATGGTTTATATTATATACAGATCCCGTCACTGCACGTGGCTGCACTCGCACTTGGCCAATTTTGATATTCATTTTAATTTGATATCATCACCCGTTCCTAAGGAAAAGAGCTTTGGCAAACAGACAGATAGACAACGAAGTGATGATAATGATGATTCTAATAGCGGTTCCTAATGGTCCCGGACTCCTCCCCAATATCACATCCTTATCCAAGGGAAACAGTGTGTGAGTAAACCGATAGCCCCTCTGTATTCCTAACTCCCCTCCTCTTAAAAAAAAAGGTCCCGGAAGGAAAGAAGCTCCGTTTTTGAGTATAATCAGAATCAGAAGGATATTTTCCTTCTGATTAAGTAAATTCAAAAAATAATTATTACCTTTTATGTTGTCTACCACTGTGTTTTGAATCCATGTAGCGTAGAAGTCATAGATCTATTCGTATTGCAAATACTGTACCTATGTCATTCGTTTGATCCATTTGCCCCGTGACCTGGGTCCGTGCCCGAGTGCCCCCGGTGCATTCGTTCACAATGTCCGTTCCCCTCCCCTCCCGTCCGCGCCTCCGCCCCGCTCCGGTCGGTGGAGTGCTGCCAATTCATTTATTATAGTTATTTCGTTATATTATGATTTATGTTCGTAGAATATAATTTGTAATATTATACAGTGGCACACTGATCTTGTTGTCATAACAAGTTATATGAAAAGTAAAACAAAATGCCATACAGCGTGGTAATGCTACAGAATTATGGGCACCTTTTTACAAGGGTCGATGCAGGATGGGTTTCAATTGACGAAATTTTAATTTTAATTGAATTGATTTTGTTATTATGACTTGTGTATGACTTATGACATTTTATAATTAAATAAACAAAATACGTGATTAAATAACAATCATTTTCGCAGCGTAACTCTTTCTTACGCTTGAATAATTCTTGTAAAATTAATTATTTGTTTGAAGGGACAACAAACAATTTATTATTTATTTCATGCAAGAATACTGTAATGTGCATCATTATTTCAACAAAAGTAGCCCATTGACTCTCAGGAAATAGAGATGAATCTAAGGACACATCGCTGTCACAATAGATCTGGAAAGGTCGCAGTGACCAGCCAGGGCTGCCAGAGCCCATTTGGTCCACTAATGATCGAATAAAAAAAAGGACACATCGCACATCAAAATCAGTCAATCCGTTTGTGCTATATGAGAATACGAGGTAACACTAACGTACATAGCTGATAAACATTACCTTCCTTTTTGACAGTTGGGTGGATAAACGATAACTCCAACTGCATAAAGAATCGTCAGCTAGCTCTATTCTGACTAAGCTTACGGTAGGTCCCAGTGTAGGTATCTACTGATAGTAGTAAATTAAAATACCTAGATTACCTACCTAGACGATACATTGTAGCTAAGTATTGCAATGATGAGGCTTCGTGGAAATGGGAATGTCCTAGAATGATTACTTCGTATAAAGTACCTATTTGCGAAGCTCTCTTGAATGAATTGATTTTATTCTAGTTTTCCTGTTCTATTATTGTTAGCCTAGGTCGGCTTATTTCCTTGCTTCTTAGAATTACTTGACAAATAGATTAATAAATTACAGAATTATAATATTAGCGAGAAATCTGTTATTACTATTCAAGATTTATGAGAATGTTATTATAATACAAGTACGTATTATAAGCCTATTGTGATATTGATACAGCACACGTAATTATAGAGACGAATCTAACGACGCAATACTGCATAT
The DNA here is from genome assembly GCA_947563715.1 of Lycia hirtaria. Lineage (NCBI taxonomy): Eukaryota > Metazoa > Arthropoda > Insecta > Lepidoptera > Geometridae > Lycia > Lycia hirtaria. The sequence goes on from OX387384.1 coordinate 16,588,799, forward strand.
TTCTCAAGTATAAGTCTCGAAGTTATCATAGAAAAGTAAGATAAATATTTAAATACATATTACATAATTGAGCCGTGGGGACCGGGAGCTCATCTCATTTTCAAAAACTTATCTGAGCGCCTGATCGATGCGACGCGTGACCAAAATGCTGGCGCGTATCTGGCCCAACGCATAAGCTTTGCCATTCAACGTGGCAATGCGGGTACGCTGCCAACTGGTAGTGGGTTTGAGCATTTGGATTATTTTTAGACCTTTATCGGTCTGGGGTGATCGATGTGCTTTTTGTGTAGTAGTTTAGTTAGTTGAGTCTGTATATTGTTTGTAGTTAATAAAGGCGCTTGCCACAAAAAAAAACTGTGGTACTGCTATGAATAAAGGAGTCAAGCTATTCTGCATGAGGCGAAAACTTTGTATGAGAATCCCATATGGGAGCCTAGGGTATGGAGATGGTACGAAGCCACGGCTAGCACTAAGTTCACGCCAAAACCGGCCAAATACGTGTCGGGCTACACGCATTGTAGAGTTTCATATAGCTACGGTACTTGATAACTTGCCAAATGCGTGTAGGGCTACACGCATTGTAGTTTCATATAGGTACGGTACTCGATAACTTGCCAAATACGTGTCGGGCTACACGCATTGTAGAGTTTCATATAGGTACGGTACTTGATAACTTGCCAAATGCGTGTCGGGCTACACGCATTGTAGAGTTTCATATAGGTACGGCACTTAATAACTGGACTCTAACAAAAATTATCTATAACTCTGTTCAACGAAACGAGCTAATATGGCACCCTCTCTCTTGCACAATTGTATGAAAGTGAAAAGGATGCAGCGCCGACTTAAATTGTCAGGATTGGTCAGGGGGCGTAACTTATTGAAGAAAAGTTAGGCTGCGTTTATATTGCTGACCTAAATCGATCACTTACCTTATCATCTAAAAATAGATGGATAATAACACTTTATTAAAAACCACATGACAACAAAAATACAAAAAGATAACATTAAGTACTTAAGGCTAAGTTTTTAATACTTACTTTAATATAATCTGTATATGAAAGCAAAATGTAATGTTTTGTCTTTCTTTTCTAATATAATAATTTTATTATTTAATGTTGTGTACAAAAGAATATACTAAGATTTAAATAAATTAAACATAAGATATTTTCTTAAATATTTATTCGCTTTCTGAATCACTTGAGTCAAAATCATCTTCCAAGTTCATAAGAAGTCATTCCTGCGTAGATTCCATATTTCTATCCATGACGTCACACAACAGCATATCAAGCGTAACGAAATCGTAAGACTGCAAAAACTGCTTTTCTGCAGTCGGATATTTTGTTTTTCTTTTAACAAAATAGTAGTATCTGAAATCTCAAAAGTTTTTGGCTCTGGTGAAAACTGCATATTGTGGGTTGCAGCAGTACCACGTTTTACCGTCGATATTGAGATGCCTGACGCTCAATTCAAATAGAACATCCAAAAATATGTGTAGAACGTGTCATGTCTATTTATACTGCACCAAGTACATGGAATACTAAAATATACGGCAGTGCCGATATGCCATTAATCACACTGATAAAAATAGCGCAATATTTACTTCAAGGAGGCTGTGTGCCGTCATCTTGAGAACTGCCTTGCTGCGGTTTGTGATGGAGCGGCCATCGCATTTCCTTCGCTTATTTGTAGTGCTAACTCTTTAGCAGGGTTCGAAACTGGTGTCTTGAAATGGTATTTCCTTAGTCATCACTCGTCAAGCAGTAGTGCGTGCGTTATAGGGTAATGTTACCCATGAAATTTCCAGACACAACGATATTTAATTTCTATCTCAGTGCCCATAATATTCAAGTCCAATACAAAAGTGGTATATTTGTAGTCGGGAAAACATTACTGAAAAGCGGTCTTGCTTCTAAGATTTTTTTAGGGTAAGAATCTGGGAGGATAGGGAGGCCTTTGCCCAGCAGTGGGACAAAACAGGCTCAAAATAAATAAATAAATAATAAAGAATCTGGGTAAAAAAACAAGCACAAATTCTCGACCATGCAGTTTAATTTTAGGATGGGCTTAAAGCACGCAGCTGTCTATCTCGCACATCACATTTAAAATAATATAAAATCATTAAGGGATATATTAGAAAAAATAGAGAGGATTTTGTTTATTTAGATACCTATATAGAAGAAATACTTAAAAAAAAGTTTTTCTTCGATACATTTTAAATTGGCTTGGAAGAGTAAGTAATTACTACATGTTTATTTCACTATTCCATCGCCAGTATAAATTATATCTGAATAAAACTTTTTTTAAATATTTCTCCTATCTAGCCTAGTACGGCAACAGCAACCGTTAATACTGGATCAGTAAATCTAGCCAATTAACATGTATCTGTACTTTTATGAAAACTTTAAATAAATGAATTTGAAACTAAATAAACATATTCAAGTCTCAATTTTCTAAAATCCTTAGTCAATGATTTTATTATGTTTTAAAATGTTGTGATGCGCGAGAGAGATAGCTGCGCGCTTTGTAGATATTATCAAGACGAGATTCCCATTGTAATAAGTAGTTCAACCATTTGGCCACCTTCAGACACAACTTGAGCGTTACCTACGTTTCGATGTACGACACAGATTAGCCAACAGTTGCGGAAACGCTGTAGCCTTGTACTGTGTTGCTACGTAAACACGGAAGAGAAACAGAAGGAAGACTAGCATTAACAACAACCACTCGAAATAAACATCTAAAGTTCCGATTGATCAGGGTTCCAAACTCTAGGGAGTCGCAGTAATTCAAACTCCCAGCTTGATGCCTGATGGTAGGCCATTGTTTTCAGAAAAAAAATCAGGTATACATAGAGGGTACATTACCCTCATCAAAAAATACCTTCTTATGCAGGCCCAGGTCTTGTTCAATAGAGATAGAGGTCAAATTCATACAAAGTGTAAAGCTGGCTCGAGACTCCAAATTTAGATGATTTAATATGTGGAATAGTAGTTGAATCACTATCTAGTATCCTAAGTAAGACTAAGCTGTGACCTATTGCTCCAAGGCAAAGCATAAAGTTTTTTTTCATCGGCCATGACACGGAGTATAAAACTTTACGTTTATTTACACTCGAGACTACAGAGTAGATTAAAGTAGCCGTACTAACAAAGCGTCAATGTATTTTGACGTGCTAATGGTTTGGCTAACTTCCGCAGTTCGGCATGACCGTGAAAAATAATATTTTTGTTTTTTTGGAATGGGTAATTGAGGAGTGAGGTCGTGGCACGGCGCGCGGCGGAAGCGGTGCATGTTTTTGTGTGTTTTAATAATATTCTGGCAACATTTTAATCATCAAGTTTATGCTTGCTGTTTGAAGTTTGTTTGTAAAGGCAATCATAGATGTATATCATTACAGTTAGTTTAAATGCTCGAAGTTTGTTTGTAAAGGCATGCATAGACATCAATCATGACAGTTTTGCGGAGAGATGTATATGGGCCGGTTCATTCTCTGAGATCCTGATGCTCTCTGTGAAACGTAGGAAACATGTTAATACCCAGGGGATAAAAAAATTAAACAATTACAATATTTCCTTTACGTACAGAACTTATTTCTTGCCAAATTGTATAACTTTAGGTCAATCTGTATATGTGTCAATCTGTATCTAGGTTCTGAAGTAGGTCTCTTTATAAGGACCTTGATGTCCTGCTGCTATAACTATAACCTGTTTGACGTCACAATAAATTCAACATAGCGTCAAAAGACAGTCATTAATGAAAATTATTTTATGTAGTTGAGAGGAGTCGTGTCGTGTATAAAAAAATTGAAATTGGTTATATTTTGGCAAATTCAAAACTAATTTCGTAAGAAAAGATGCAAAGTATAAGGACTTATTCGGGTTAACCTTTCGACCTTTAGTTTGTTAGCTCGTTTTATTGTAATCGCAAAACAACAGACAACTGTACATTTCTCTATCAAGCTAGACAGATAGCTTGCATACAATCCTGAAAGCTGTACGTTGCGAAATGTGTCTACGGTCTGTCCACAACGCGGCGTTGGAGCCGTGGCGCCACCTCGTCGGGTTTGGAAACTGGTGCTAATTCGCCCACCGACCGTGTTCCAGCTACGAGCCATGTCTGCGGAGCTATGGATACATATTATATAGTTCGATACATTTGGATGTATGGTTGTCAGAGTTATTAAGCCACCTGAAGGCGTCTGATCTGACATGGTTTGACGATTGCTGTTTTTAAGAATAAACAACCGGGACCAAAGAGATTTTATCTATAGAGAAGTTATACTGATTGAATACGTGGTTTCCTTTTAGATGGGATTTAGAGGGCATTAGTTACGGAACCCTACCATAATAATATACATGTCTCGACACGATGTTGCCCACTTATTCTATTTTTGGCTCACACACCAAAACCGGTCAAGCCGTTTAGGCTATAGGAGATAAAATATAGCGTAAATACCCACATCACATACATACATACATACACTCGAAAAACATAACCATCCTTCTTACTTAGTCCTTATTCGCGTTAAAAAACGCAGTAGTTACAACAGTTTCATGAATGATGCGACGCACGCAACAGATACGTACAACAGAGCTGAGTCACCTTCCTAGAAGTCACGCGCGAGAATTCTGAATTCACTCTCGTTTCCACATCCGGCCTGCCGAGTGCCAGCAGGTTGTTTTCACTGTGACTGTTACTGAATGAATTAAATGTTCAATTCATTTGTTACGTACCTTGAACACCAAATTAAGGACGCAGAAAAACTCCTTTCACGCGAGGAGCGAGCATATCATTGCGATTTGCGAATGACTGTACTTGCAACTTAAGTACCTACATTATTGGTTGCGTTAAGAATCAATTAGATAACGTAAGTACAAACTCACTCCGCCAACGATATTGTGATAATAAGGTCATGGCTCCGCAAACACTTTTTTTTTTATATAAGTAGAAATAGGTTTGTGCTTGACCGCCAACTCGCTTGATGTTAAGCGACGTTGCGGTCTACGATGGAGCGCGCTTATCTAGAAGAAACCAATTCACTCGCGATTTAAAGATACCCAGATTATATCTATCGGGAAAGACCCACTCAGGAAGCGTATTTCACAATCTAGCAGTCCGCACGATGAAAGTGGAATTAATTTTCGTGTTTCTGACTGTCCGATAGTAAAAAAGGCCAAGGGGCTAATTCCCCCTATGCAGATGATGCAGCCTAGATTCACAGTCTCCAAAATGAATCCGATAAGCTAGTAACTTTGTGGCGGTTAACATTTATTGTTCTGAGCGAAGCGAGCAAAAAGGTCTCACTATCTGGCAACATTTTCATTCTTTCTTTTGTTGGTGGTACCAAGGCCGTAGGCAGGTGGTTTGGGGGGGTTCAACCCCTCGAAATCCTTCCTGCTCCTCACAGTGCTCACTGAACCAGTTACCAGCCACACGTGCACATTACTCTGTGTGATGCAATACATAAATACTTTACGTGTTGTTTCCTTCATTGTACCTATTGTGTATATAAAGGGCACATTATGCAGATTTATGTAAATAATATCTATATCCAATATTGCCCTGTATTATGTAAAATAGACTAAAATGAACTTTAGTGCGATGCAAATTAGACGTTTCTAATATAAACAAGTTTAGAAAACTTAAAAACACACAACACAAAAACGGCTGGACCGATTTTGATAAAACATAGCTAATAACACTCCCAATAAAATTCTCTTTCAAACAAAAAAGACTAGATCAAAATAGGTCCATCCGTTTGAGAGCAACGATGCAACAAACAGACAGAGATACACACGTCAAACATATAACAGCCCTCTTTTTAAGTCGGGGGGTTTAAAAGGGTACAGAAACCATATATTATTTAGTAGTAGTAAATTCAGTTGTAAAATTCGTCTCTGGAAATGCGATGAGGTTGGATCTTTGAAGTTGTGACCTGATACGGGAAAACAAAGATCGTAACGCAATGCTTGCATTTTTATACGGAGAGTAGGTATGTAACTCGTATAGCACTGGAAGTAGAGTCCGCGCCACCACTGAAGTCCGACGGCGAAATATTGAAACTAAATTGGACAGGCTCGCTATAATTGTCCACCGGACCACAGAATACCTTAAGATGCTATCTGGTAATAAAAAAAAAATTTTATTTTAAGAATACTTGCTTGAATAATAAAAAAAAATTATATGTGTTTGTTGACTATATTACCTCCATTAATATGAAGACAGAAACATAAAACAAGTAACTTTCCTCGATAGAAAAAAAATCAGAACTTACCTTTTAAAAATAACATTTTATGAATTTTATGTCGTAGTCATGTACTTTCTGTCACATTAAAATAATGAAGAATGTAGATAATATCTTATTGAACATTAATTAGAAATCAGTTTTTAAAGAAACATAAAATTGAATTTTTAATTAATTTTTTATTTAGTATGGCCCTTACGTTATTTTTTTCGAGCAGGTTGCATGTTTCATCTCTCTATCTATTTAAGTTGCTATCGCATAGTTCTATCACTCTCAACCATTTACCCAGTTCGCCCGTGAACATAGTGCGAGTTATCGTCTTAATAGTACGTATGGCCGAAATGCGATTGAAGCGCCACGTTTAATGGACTTAGTGGTGACGAAGTTGCTGCAGATCCCTCGCTGCACTCCGAATTCTAGCCATAAATCCTTCGCTTCTCTCGCAATAAGCTTGGTACGCTCGAGATATTCTTCGTTATCTCTCGAGATTTAATATAGCGTTCTTGAATCTTGTTATATAATAATATATATAAACACAACTTTGTCCCTTTCATACATAATCTATCATATACCCAATTTATTATACCGTTATTATAAGTAGCCATTGACATTATCTAAAAAAATATTGTGTAGTCTTAGAATTGTAAAGCAGATAAGTCATTATCATTTTAAGTTCTTAATCGTAATAATATTATTGACATATTACTTTCTGCCGGTAATTACCTACTTTTTCGTTCACCAATCACAGACGAGAAATATCGCGTGATACCTATTAGGTATTTTGAATACAATCAAAGTCGTCATTACCTACTTAGTTACATAGAAATTACGCGATGTTTGATACCTGGTACCTATCTAAGTATCTAAATAACATAACAAAAATGTTCAAAGTTCTAATCTCGGCTTATCTTTTATCAAATAAATGAGTTAATAATATTCTAACAGTACCTACCCGGACTGCGTACCTACCGGGACTGCGTACCTACCCGGACTGCGTATGCTTGGGAAAAATTGTCTCTGTACCAACTGGGAAATTGTTTTTATCTGTTTAGATTTAGTATATATTTAGTTTATATTGATTTCACTTAGGCTATATTTTTTTGTAATAATAATAATACAGGTCTCACAAAAATAAATGGGTTTTTTCGTAACCTCCAACAAAGATTTCGTAATAAACAGTGATTTTAGTACAATTATTCTAAAGAATCCGCATTTATATTCTTTTACAGCGATTTAACGCATACTTTCTCATAAAAAACGTACACTCAACAGCGTATCAAGCGTAACGAAACCATAAGTTAGGCTAAGGCCGCACTACGGTTAAACCGCTGCGGTTTTTAACCGCGAGAGTTTATGAAACAGGAAAACGAATACAAGCGGCCGCACTTGCGGTTTTTCCCCGGGACTGATTTAGTACCGTCTCGAGCGGTTTCGCGGTTTATAGCGGTTACCGCTCGCGGGAAAAAACCGTAATGGGGCCTAGGCCTTAGACTGCAAAAACTGGTTTTCTGTAGTCTGGTATTTTGTTTTTCTTTTAACATAGATACTTATTTATATACTTAATTTATCATCATTAACATCACGAAGGTTTTATCCTCTTTGCGTTATTTGCAACGATTTGCGGGATTAAAATTAGTTGGTAATTTTTATTATCCATGTAATTATCAATAAACCACAATTTTATGCACACAGTTTGCAGTTGATACTTGGCATGAAAGAATGTTTTCCTAGAACGCAGCCCCGGCCTGCCAGATAAGATGTTTGATTTGGCCGAGCAAATATTTGCGTCTTCGCAAGTCTATAAACGATAAGATTGGTAGGTAAACAACGCGGACCACATCCTTGTCTTTAGAATTTCAGATAACACGATCTTTGTCTGAAATATTTTGTATAATCTTTGAAATATTTATATCGTTGGAATACTTGAATTTCCTTTGATAACGGCGTGGTTTGGCTTGGAATGTGTTTATTTAATGTTTCTATTTTTTTGTGGAAGATACGACTTTATCGGCTAGATTAGGAAATTTACTATGGCGTGGTTTTTATGATGTCAGCATATATCATAAAAACAAATCCCAAAACATCAAAAACAAACATCAAACGAAATCAAAAACATCATCATCAAAAACATTAATGTGAAATGAGAGCCAAGTTCAATATTATGATAGATGTCTTGGTTGTTGACCTCAACGATAAAAGAAGTGAGATCTAAATGGGTGCCAAGTTCTATGGTCAGTCCTGAAATTAATTTATAACAACGTAAAATATTCTATAACTATGTACTTCAAATGTCATTTCTTCTTATAACTTAAGATAATATATTGAAACCTAAGGTCTGACTTGGCTACAGAAAATAAAAGGACATTATAGACTGACACTCAGTCTATAATGCAAGATGAAGCGACTGTTAATAATATCACAATTCTAAGTAGCCTCATTTGAACCTTTGTCTCACACTCTTAGTTATAGTTCCCGTCACGTAAAAAGAACGCTGGTTTGTTCGCGCTTACGAACAAACCAGCGTTCTTTTTACGTGACGGGAACTATACAGAAAAAGCAAGATAAAAACGAGCACGAGCCAACTTTTGCATCACTATAAAAGATGAGCGTAACCCCGATAGTTGAACTTGTTACAAACTATATACTTTCCATCATTATATTATCATCCACAAGAAGCCCAATGTCGGTCTTGGTCTCAGAATCTGGTTGTCACGCGTCCTGCATCCGGAATCTTCCCCCCACTTGTGTGAAGTATTCTGTCCACCTTGTGGCTGGTCTTCCTACGCTGCGCTTGCCGGTGCGTGCTCTGATCTCCACTCGAAAACTTTTGGCCTTGGTAAATGGATGACCCCATCGGCCATCAATCGGAGTGTTAATGTGCCCACTGCATTCCACAGTAAGTTGAATGCAGTGGGCACATTTTTTATCTTGTTTTTTTCTGTAAATAAGAGAAAAAGGTTCAAATGAGCCTACTTTGAATTGTGCCTACTTAAAAACGGGTGCGATCCAACTTTGCATCGCTGAATTTAGAGGTCAAATGACAATAACACCAACAAAGTATAAAAATACATTAAAGAAAATGATTACAAAATAACATTTTATTATTTTACCGACACAATAGAACAGGAAGTGTGTGTGTGTGTGGAGGCGTGGCTACATTTCAAGGATGTTCGTTTACTCGCAACCACTCCTAGCGCGTGCGTGCGATAATGGACAAAACGGTGTATTTAATACTTACTTATTGTAATGAAATAAACATATATCGTTTAGGTTGAGCACATAAATATAAAATAGTAGATTATAGGGGATACCAAGGGGATAAAGTAGTGTTTCACGTTGTCACGTCACGAGACACGAGCTACAATTTGAATCCCATGTGTAACGTAGAATTCTCCCGAGCGCAGCGAGGTTGTTAGTTAAAAGCCTGTGTAGCAGAAGTATTAATTTAAATTAGTTGAGACTCAAACAATCTAGTAGACTTAAGTTCCAAATTTAAATGACATTATATCGCAGTATGATATAATAACATCCAATACAATATAATAGTACATCATTGAGAAGGCGATGTAAAAGAAATATTTTAAATAAGATATAGAAAACAGATACAGAAAATTAATGTTTTCCTCTAAAAGCCCACTGGTGATGGGAAAAGTAGCCAAAATGTTGGCAGCATTGCCAGCAATTTGGCAATAATAAGTACTTAAAAAACTTTTTAAGTTAAACGGTTTTATTGTCAACGGGAAGGGGGTCAAATTTCGATTATTAAATTAGACCCAATAACATAAATAAATTGTATTGTCATCAGGACTAAAGGTGTAGGTATACCAAATTTCAGATCGATCCGTCAACTGCAAGGGGGTAAAATTTCAATTACTAAATTTGACCCAAACAAACAAGTAAACAGGTCAAGCGAAATAAAACCACTTAAAAATAAAATGTGAAAATTGAGAAAATTTTAGCGAATAATTATAGTTTAAAAAACTGAAAAAACCGACTTCAAAATACGCAATATCATACATAGATATGTATCTACGGGTTGCTGTTTACTTTTCTAAAAGCGCTTGGATGATATTTTTACCACTTATTTGGTTATAAAAACCAAAGTACTACATCGATTTTAATAAAATTTATATGGGGCCACCTCTGAAGTATGGCCTGCCAAATACAAAAATAACCATCAAATTCAATACACAATTGGCTGAGTAATCGGTGCACAAATATACAAAAAAAAAAAAAACAGACCGAATTGATAACCTCCTTCTTTTTGGAAGTCGGTAAAAAATAACAGCCTTTCAACAGAAAACTGAAAATACAATAGTCCATAAAGACAAGTAATAGCTTAAAAACCAAAAAAAAAAAACAACTTCAAAATATGCAATTCGTTTATTACTTGGATGACATATTTTTCCAGTTATTTTGTTATAAAAACCAAAACACTGAACCGATTTTGATAAAATTTCTATGGGACCACCTGGGAAGACCATCTGACCCTTTCAAACAAAAAATATTTTTCAAATCAGTCCAGGTGTCTTCGAGTAATCGGGGAACAAATAAAAAAAAAAGATTCCGAATTGAGAACCTCCTCCTTTTTGGAAGTCTGTTATAGGCAGGCCTTTTTGTAACATCTTTTTTGGGGGCACGCTAATTCTCGAAAGTTGTAAGTCAAGATAGTATGATGATCAAGTTGCATATTAAATATTTTGACCTATTAAAAAAAAACATTTTTTTTAAAGGTTACCAAAAAAAAATCATTCTTTTTTTTCAAATTCTTTCATTTTTTATGTTTTAAGGCAATTTTTCGATATTTTCTAAATTTCTTTTGGGGGCACTGCGTGTCCCCCATTTGCTCCCAAAAAAAGCCCTGATTAAAGGAGTACTAAAATGTGTTCTAGAAGTAGAACATATTTACTATCTACGAAAATGATGTTCTAGAGGTTGATAGAAATCGAAAACAAATCGCCCATCTTATTTTTACTAGCTGAATATACCGTCTGGGATTGAAGCCGAGGTCAACGGCGCTGTCTAGATGTAATCGTGAGTTAGTAATCCTAGAGATATAGATATCTACCTAGATTTATTATAGATTCGTGCTTCCGGATTTTATATGGGATTAAAATTTATCGTGGAAATTTTACATTGTCCCTACCTCACAGTTTTACTTTTAACTAAAGACATAATATTATATGTAAAAGACATACAAATTACTGGCCACCTATACCACCAATATAATTTTACATTGTAAACAAAAACGTATCAAATTAAAAGGAAATCTAAGTGTTATATGTAAATGTAAACACTGCAGTTTTTACCTGACTGCGTAAGAAGGATGGTTATGTTTTTTCGAGTATATGTATGTATATAAAGTATATGTATGTATATATATATGTATGTATATATATATGTATGTTTCTATATGATCGCTTACAGCCTAAAAGGCTTGACCGATTTTGATGTGCGAGGTGTCATTATATTCGTCTTCACTTCCTGAGTGTCATAAACAAAGTTGTTGAGACAAAAGGTTGTCAGATGTCGGGTATACAGTGAAGTGTACTACGAGGTATTCGTTGGCCGTTTTTGACAATATTTGGTATAAACATTTTGATACCTACTGAATTTTGAAAGATAATTTTGAAAGTGAGCAATAAGACCTCGCGAGCACAGATTTTTTTCCAACAAATATTTTTGCTTGCTCTATATCAATTGGTAAAATTTGTTTTCATATGACCGGATGTTTATTTCTACCTAAAATTACTAATTGGTCACACTGATTCAGAATATATTCTCCTTTAGCATTTACAACAATCATATTATGTCTAGGCATTTCCTGTACAATATACAAAGGGTTCCTGATAACAGAGCTAGTTAACCTACATGGCTTTGTTTCATACCGTTGTGCAATATGAAATATGTTGCCAAGACCGTGTCGAGACATGGTAGGATTCCATAGCAAATGTTATAATCGAAAAGAAGATCACTTGGCGAATACTTTGCAAAAAGGATAATAACTTCTTTTATCTTTTACCTGTTTTATATAGGTGTTAGGCGCAAAGTGAGATAAACTGTGTGGTGTGTTCAGGGACCCATTTAGAAATTAAATAAGTATGTGTATATTAAAAAAATATGTAAAAAAATACCCGACTGCAGAAAAGCTGTTTTGCAGTCTAACTTATGATTTCGTTACGCTTAATACTTTGTTCAATGCATAGAAAAAAGGAAACTTTTTTCCATGGTTGAATGTACGTTTTCAGGGTTCCGTACCTCAAAAGGAAAAAAACGGAACCCTTATAGGATCACTTTGTTGTCCGTCTGTCCGTCTGTCCGGGTGTCAAGACCTTTATCTCGGGAACGCGTGAAGGTATCGAGTTGAAATTAAAACCATATACGCAGATCCATAGTATCTTGCTGCAAAAAGAAAAATAAAATTTCTAAGAGTTCGTAAAAATAAGTTATAGCCGAATATGTCGTAAACAACGCACATTTCGACACTCAAAAGGGATTCAAAACCTATGGGGTACTTCCCGTTGACCTAGAACTATGAAATTTGGCAAGAAGCATTGTGTTAGAGTAAAAGGAAAGTAAAACACATATAGGAAAAAGTCTGAAAACTGGTAATTTTTTATTTAATCACAAAAAAGTAGTGTCTCTATGGAAGGAATGAGGGCCCAAATTTTAAAGTGAATTAACTGTATCATGTGGGGTATCATATGAAAGAGCTTCATTAGCATTAGCATAATAAATATTTTTACGATGTATAGTTTTCCGTTTATGAAGGAAAATATAAAAAAAAATATGATTTCCCCCTTTTATTTAGTTTGTACGGTGGGCGAGTCTGACTTGCACTTGTCCGGTTTTTTTCTACGTAAAATCTCTGTAAAAGGTTATAAATGCGCATTCTATAGAATAATTCTAGTAAAATTACTTGTTTATTGCAAAAAAGTCTGTTGGAGGTTTATTATTATTACAAAAAAAAAGCATATGGAACTCAGGGAGTGAAGACGAATCTATCAAAATCGGTCAAGCCACTTAGGCTGTAAGCGGTCATATAGTAACATACATACATACATACTTTCATACACATATTCATATATACAAACATACATAAACTCGAAAAACTTAACCCGGGGGGGTTCTTACTCAGTCGGCTAAAAAACAATGCCATTCGAACAGACAGACAGACGGCTACGGCAAATTTATAAAGGCTTCTCGTAGTTACTAGGGAACCCTAACATAAATACTGTTTACCTTCATTTGTTTCAACTAACAATAGAATATTATTTATTTAAACATCAGGTACACAACACAAAACACTCAATAACAAATAATAAAACACCGATTATTATTATTAATTACAAAGTTTGAGCCAGTCTTGGAATTTCAAGGCTAGAGTGAATAGATATCTTCTAGAGCGACGAGCTCCATCCGCGGCCCATCAGGCGAGTTGGTGGTCAAGTTGGTGATCTATATTGTATAAAAATATAAAAGTAATCAAAATACTTTAAGAGAGATACTAATCCAATAGATAGAGGGTTTTACCTCTTTTATACGATTAATTAATAATAAAATCAATAGACTTTTTTTATAGTGAAATATGATTTTTATTTATGACCAACAGGCTAGGCATATGACCACACCACAACCCACTTGATAATTAAGTGGTGGCTTGTTCCAATGTGGTAAGTATACCCTGTCTAGAATGGGAACTGGCTCTCAAGAGAAGCTATAGGACCACAGTAACGTGTTTCCTGACAAGAAACATGCTGTCTCTAGTTTTTTTTTTCAAGCTCAGCCAATATCGCTCCATCCAAATCTTTTTAGGGCAACGTTAAAATCTTAATCCCAATAACAAGTGCATCTAACAAAAAAAACGTTCACTGAATAGTCAACTCTCACAGGTTGTAATAGAACCCATTTTGCGACAGCTGTGCTACACAGCGACCACTTTATTAACCGTTGGTGGTAAAAATCAGAACTGAATAATTTAAAGGAATCGTAGTTACTTTTAGTTGATCTTACTAAGGTGGCGCCATCACTCACTTTAAAATTTAAATTGGTTTCTTGGTGCATTCCATGTATAGCTGAATGAATACATTTTTTTACTTGGCTCATATATCATATATCACAAGCAAAAGAAAAAGTGGTGCATTCTTCGAATATTCCTGGCAAGGTAAGTGATTTGATATTTTTAAAATATTTTTGACAGCGATAATAGTGGCGCTGCCATCTTGACAGTTTTTATGTTGATTTATGTGTTTGGCTGTTTTCGTTTAAAGGGGAAGTCTATTTCAAAACATTAAAAAAACCGGTCAAATGAGTGTCTGGCCAAGCGTAGTGTTGGGTTTCGTAGTTCCACAGACATTTTTATACTCATATTTTATTTATATTTAATTATGCTATTGCCAATATGAGTTGACGGTCAAGTGCTAGCCTATTTTCGAATAAAAAAAAGTTTTAAATTTTGGTAAAAATATTTTTATTATATACTTAGTCTGGCCATAAATACTGTTACAGTTAAAAATAAGAAAGATATTACATTTGAATTTGGAATCTGTCATTTTTATACGATTGTTCATTGAGTTTTCTAATTTTGGCGCCAATACATTGTACAATATTTTGCGATATTAAAATGGAGTGGGGTGATAAAGAGAACCGAATCGCTGTGATTGCATTACACAAAGTTGGTATGGAGCCAAATGCAATTTTTAAAACTCTCCATACGCTTGGTATTAGTCAAATGTTTGTGTACCGGGCTATTAATAGGTACAATGAGACCTCCTCTGTTTGTGACAGAAAAAGATCTGGCCGTCCACGTAGTGTTCGTACGAAAAAGGTGGTCAAAGCAGTAAGGGAAAGAATTCGAAGAAATCCTGTCCGAAAGCAAAAGATTTTATCTCGGGAGATGAAGATAGCACCCAGAACCATGTCGCGTATTTTAAAAGATGACTTAGGACTTGCAGCCTATAAGAGACGCACTGGTAATTTTTTAACTGATAATTTAAAAAAGAATAGGGTGGTAAAATCGAAACAACTACTGAAGCGGTACGCAAAGGGAGGTCACAGAAAAATTTTGTTTACGGTTTAAATCTTTACAATTGAGCAACATTTTAACAAACAAAATGACCGTATTTATGCTCAAAGCTCTAAGGAAGCTTCCCAATTAGTCGACAGAGTACAACGTGGGCATTATCCGACTTCAGTGATGGTTTGGTGGGGTGATAGCTATGAAGGAGTGACTGAGCCATATTTTTGTGAAAAAGGTATCAAAACATCGGCACAAGTGTATCAAAATACCATTCTTGAGAAGGTAGTTAAGCCCCTTAACAACACCATGTTCAATAACCAAGTATGGTCCTTCCAACAAGACTCGGCGCCAGGTCATAAAGCTCGGTCCACGCAGTCTTGGTTGGAAGTGAACGTTTCGGACTTCATCAGAGCTGAAGACTGGCCGTCGTCTAGTCCTGATCTTAATCCGCTGGATTATGATTTATGGTCAGTTTTAGAGAGTATGGCTTGCTCTAAACGCCATGATAATTTGGAGTCCCTAAAACAATCCATACGATTGGCAGTGAAGAATTTTCCCATGGAAAGAGTGCGTGCTTCTATTGATAACTGGCCTCAACGTTTAAAGGACTGTATTGCAGCCAATGGAGACCACTTCGAATAAGCTTTCATATTTTAAATTGTTTTATATTTATGTATTAAACTAACACACTGTAAAAGTAATAAATATTATTTGCAATAAAAACATATTTTTTTTCTTCGTGACAATATTTATGGCAAGACTAGGTATATGTATTCATTAATACTTTTGCCTTTATAAAAAAACAATTAAAATAAAAATCGGCCAAGTGCGAGTCGGACTCGCGCACGAAGGGTTCCGTACTATCATCTATAATAGAAAATCGTATAAAATAACGAGAAATCAACGAAATTCCAAGTAGTAAATTGCAAACTTATAGGTAGGTTTTCGATACACATCCGGGCAGCATGACGACGCTCGCGTGAATACGCGCGGCTATGGCTCGCTCCGTGATGTTACCTCCCCCGCTACCCGCGCGGCCGTTGCTTAGCAACCGCCTCGCGCTCGCGCCACCACCACACCGCGGCGCGGCGCTCGCACCGCGTTTAGATGCACGGATTACTTTCATTTTGTGAGTTTTTATGTATTAGATTAGGTATTTATTTTTATAGTTAATATATTTCTAAATATTTACTTACAAATATTCAAGTTTCTACCTGTTAATTAAGATCGAGTAAAAATTGCTTAAAAATTACGTTTGTTGTATGGGAGCCCCCCTTTAATATTTACTTTCTTGTTATTTAATTATTTATTTTGAACGGTAATATACAAGTAAATATTCTGTGAAAATTTGAAGAGTCTACCTGTTACCGTTTTTAATATTGAGCAAAAAAATACGAAAAAAACACGTTTATTGTATGGGGACCCCCCTTAATATTTTTTTTTTTAATTTTTAGTATTTGTTGTTATAGCGGCAACGGAAATACATCATTTGTGAAAATTTCAGCTTTCTAGCTACCACGGTTTATGAGATACAGCCTGGAGACAGACAGACAGACAGCGAAGTCTTAGTAATAGGGTCCCGTTTTTACCCTTTGGGTACGGAACCCTAAAAAGTAATCAATTTAAATTAAAATTTCGTCAATTGAAACCCATCTTGCCTCGACCTTGGTGGAAAGGTGCCCACAACGCAAGCAGCATAATATTAATTTAATAATATTATTAATTTAACATCAATATTCATTATAATAATAATGAATATTGATGTTTGATGTTTAGATTGAAATGACGATGACAAAATAATGTATAAAACTGTAAAACCTGTATATAGTTTCGTCAAGATTAGTTGGAAAATTTGGCTTGCCTATAAACATCTGCATTCCAGACAAAGAAAGAAAATTTTGGCCAGTTCATGCGTTTGACGTTGTCAGGTCAAAAAAATTGGTTGTCTGTAAAGTCGGTTTACCTTTACGGATGATAGTTTAACGTGACAACGTCATAACAAAACATTGATGAAATGATGATGTAACGGGACAATGAGCGTAACGGGTCAATGAGTCATACTTTTTCGTGCGTGCAGCCGGCGTTCATCGATTTATTACTTCATTAGACGTTGTCACGTCAATAATGATATTCTGTTAAATATCTAGGTAGCTAGGTACAATCAAACGCTAAAAAACTACATTTGCTCAGTAAACAATGTTTGTGAGGCAAGCTTGCCTTGACACGGGTGAGGTAGAGGCACACTCTGCCTCTGAGCCAACCTTTAACTTAAACTGTTTACCTATGGAATAATGTTACTTTTTTATGGTCGATAGTTTATGTTTTAGACTGCAGTTCACCCGTTTTTAAGTAACATTTGTTCAACCGACTTCAAAAAATGAGGAGGTTCTCAATTCGACTGAATTTTTTTTTGTTTGTTACCTCATAACTTTCGACTGGGTGAACCGATTTTGATGATTCTATTTTTATTTGAAAGATGGTGCTTCCCGTGTGGTCCCATTTCCCAATTTGGTCCAGTTCTGACAATGGCATCCATGAGAAGTCAGTAATTTTTCGTAATAAACAAGTGATTTTACTGGAATTATTCTAATTAATGCGCATTTATAATCTTTTACGGCGATTTTACGCATACTTTCTCATAAAAAACGTATACTCCACAGCGTAACGGAATCGTAATTTAGACTGTAAAAACTGCTTTTCTGCAGTCAGTTATTTTGTTTATCTTTTAATATGGATACTTGTAACTTGACCCTTACGTAGGTACTTAGAGGAATACTTGTCTTTCTAGGTAGATTTGCTGAGTCCGATACATCGACGCAAAGTTACACAAGTACAAAATATCCGACCGTATATGAGCGAGCTTTGTACGCAATATGCATGCATACGTTTGATATGCTGTTGAGTGTACGTTTTCGCGATAAACTTTGCGTAAGGGCGCAGTAAAGTGCATGTATTATTTAGAATAATAGTTCTTGTAAAACCACTTATTTATTATCAAAAACTCACACTAGCATAAAAATTCCAAGATTAAAGATTTCAGGAAACAATGGATGCGGCAAAGAATTCCAAGCCTGTGCAAGTACGCATTACATTATACATATAAGAACGTAGAGTGCGTATTTTTGGCATTTTAATTAGAAATGGCAATACTTATTAATGATTTCAACACTTGTTCCTTTTGAGGCACGGAACCCTAAAACTATCGAAATCTGATAATATTAAAGTTTATGATTTAGAATAGATGTAGAAACAGTTCCGCGTTTTGTATAGCCACAGATAACAAAAACAAGTGTGTGAAGTTGAACGCTTGTAGTAAGGCCCCTGTACTGTAGTACAGGGGCCTTACTACAAGCGTTCAAGTTATCTTATTTCAATATTACTTTGACTTTTGTCTCATTCTTCCTACAGTTGTGAGAGCAAGACAGAGGTTAAAGTAATATTTAAATAAGATTACTTTTAGGATTGTGGTAACCCCCCAGATCATAAAATGTTATGATCAGGAGGGTTACGCTAGACTCTTATAGCGATGCAAACTTGTCTCGCACCCGTCCTTAGGGTTCCGTACCCAAAGGGTAAAAACAGGACCCTATTACTAAGACTTTGCTGTCTGTCAGTCCGTCCATCCGTCTGTCACCAGGCTGTATCTCATGAACCGTGAGAGTTGAAATTTTCACAGATGATGTATTTCTGTTGCCGCTATAACAACAAAAACAGAATAAAATAAATATTTAAGGGGGCTCCCATACAACAAACGTTATTTTTTTTCCGTTTTTATAGATAATGGTACGGAACCCTTCGTACGCGAGGGCGACTCGCACTTGGCCGGTTTTATTTTATCTCGATTTTTCTGTAATTAAGAGAGTGACACCAAAATTAAACAGACTGTTAACAAGTATATATTTTAAAAGAAAAACAAAATAAGTACCTGTCTGCAGAAAAGGAGTTATCACAATCTAATTTACGATTACGTACGCTTGATATGCTGTTGAGTGTACGTATTTTGTGAGTAGGTATAGATTATAAATACGCATTCTTTACAATAATTCTCGTTAAACCACATGTTTATTATAAAAAAGTTCGTTAGAGATGTCGAAAAAACGCTTTTTTTATTCCAGATATGTATTATCTTAGTGTATTATTATTAAAAATATACCCTGAAAGTGAAGACGAATCGAATGTCACCAAAATCGGTCAAGCCTTTTAGGCTGTAGGTGATCATATAGAAACATACATACAAACATACATACACTCGAAAAACATAGCCCTCCTTCTTACGCAGTCGGGTAAAAAAACACAATAGCCGTAGACTGTTCAAAAGTTTCGACCATGACACGTGACACCTCCGTGGGCAAAATGGTAAAGGCTCCCAAGTACAGATCGGGATAATGCGGGTTCAAGTCCCGTCTGATGTGTGTAACTTTTGAACTGTCTATAAATTTGTAGTACTATGCTTGATTCCTAACTCACATTCAAGCAAATACAGAAGTACTGTAATTATAAACACAGGATTTTTTTTAATTCGAAAAATGTGCTTGACCGCAACTGTTGCGGTCTACGGTGGAGCACGGTTGCCTAGAACGAAACTATTCACTCCCGATTTGAAGACACCCAGATTATGTCAAACCTCAATTTCCTACTACATAAGTATATAAACTGGGGACTTAATAGAATTACAAATTTTACCTCTTAACCTTTGGACAGTCAGGACTACTTAGGTAACCTATTTGTCATCAACTATGAACTGTGGTTTTCCTGACGAAGTGAAAAGTTAGAATCCTCCACCTTTTTTAAATATTGTTAAAAACTACGTACTACGAAGCTGAATTTTAATATGTAAGTACGATATAGGGTAATCTCATACAAAACAACCCTTCTTGCGCAGTCGGATAATAAAAATGAATGGACTGTATGTTGTACTGTATGTAAAGGCAAAACGTAGGTATGTAAAGAAGACGTGATCCAAGGCACGTACCGACCGACTGGGATTATTTTATGTTAATACCTAACGAATGGTACGCCATTCGATAGGTACTAACATACAATATAATATTTTATGAGTGATTTGTAGGGTTGCCATATATTCATACGACCATCGGGACGTCGGGACGTTGATCAACTCAACACTGACGCTTTACCGACACCACAAAAGTTACAAGTGCTAAGAGTTTCACGACCTAATTCCACCCTTCCCATTTCACTACAGGACTAGCAGAAAGTCGCCGAATTACCAACCATTTCTCGTTGAAATGCCAAAAATCCGTACTCAGCGATATCGATCCACATTCCTGTTGCGTACTGCATAAGAAGTGATCTATTTCAGACTACTTTACGATAATTTTATGATGAATGATGAAAACAATGTTGATTTTTTTATATACTTGGCAGAAATAAATCAAAAGCTAAAATACAATTTAGGAAATATTTATTCAATAGCCTAAATCTAACTTATATATCTAGCGTGTACTCTTGCCTACTTCGAAGTCTTCAAGCTGGTACTCTTCTGCTTCGGTGTCTTCTAGCTGGTACAAGAGCACGGCTTAGTAATTTAAATTTTCTAAAAATATTTATTATTATTTAGTGAACTTGAAATATATATTTTTTGGTTGATTTACACGTCGCCATATATATAGTATCGCGATTAGCCGTTATGTGTATTCTGTCCTAGTCGGATTGACTAGTATTATTAATCGGCTCATTTAATAAGTCGTCGGGACATCGGTACACCATTGATAACAATGGTGAAATGTCCCGACGACTTATCGGGACGAATGTCAAGTGGCAACCCTAAGTGTAGTGTAACCACAATTAGGTATTTCTCCTGAAGGTGTTTGTAACTAACAGATGCACATGTGAAGGAAGTAAAGAGGAGGCTCATTCATACCGTTTACAAGCTTTTATTTAATTCATTTGTTCCTGTGTCTGTTCGGAAACTGGGAAGTTTTCTGATTGAGCTGAAATTTTGTATGCGTTATGTAAATCAGATGTGAATGCAATTTTGGAGCTAATCTGGTAATGAAGTCGGAATGTAGTTTTAGAAACTATTTTTCCTAGATGAGACGATTTTGTCTATGGTGTCTGTATTGATATTATAAAAAAATATTATCTACAATAATGAGTTGATCTTTAACCGACTTCCAAAACTGAGAAGGTTCTCAATTCGACTGTATATTTTATTTGTGTATCTTTGTTCAGCGATTACTTCGCCAATACTTTGTTATCTTGAGCACCTTCCAAGGCACTGGATAACGATGGTGTCAACATCGACCCGGTGATCGCCATTGAAGATACCTGACTTGTTTGTGCGAATTCTTATACTCACCGTAACTACTTTTCATTGCATTAATAAGTTTGTGCCTATGTTTTTTCGGGTTCCGTAGTAAACAAGGAATCTATCTATCTGTCTGTCTGTCCGTCCGTAAAGATTATAAGTACTAGAAATCTGTAATTTGGCATGGGTGCCAAAAAAGACGTAGAAAAAAACATATTTTTTTGGGGTAGGCACCTCCCTCCCTAGTATGGGAAACTATTTTTTTCTTATCTACCCTATGCTATGAGGTATTTTAGATAGGTAATTAAAAAACATTGGGGGTTACGCGAAAAATATTTTTCAATTTGGGAATTCGTTTGCGAAATAAATCGAAATAATCGAAATATTTAATATATATTTAAAGTGATAATTTTTGTTAGTCAAGTAGTGCCAGTCTCGTTAGATTCGTCTGCACTCCTTGAGTGTCATAGCATAGGCTATATTTTTTGTAATAATAATAATACGACTCTCTTAAAAATATTTTTGACATTTCCTTGAGAAAATTTAATGACAAAGTGCCGACTGAAGTGAAGAAGTGGCGAAAGGAAACGTGTATGGAACCGATGATTCTCGTTGTCCCTCACGTCCGTGTCCACCACTGGTGGACATCGACACCTGTTTCAAAAGAAGTGCTGATGTCCCCCATTGGGGGATAACGCGACAACTTTTTACATTGTTCCCGTTGTCCACCACTGGTGGACACTGACACGCGTTTTTATAAACCATTCCTACCACCTAATATGACAAAAACATTATTTTGTGACCTATTTTGTGTGTATGATTTTTTATTTTCTGTGTGTTTTTGTTACAATAAATTTATGTCTTTATGTCTATGTCTAATAGGATAAGGACAAGGCAATGATTAATCTGACTCGGGGTAAAAACATTGTGTAATAACATCATATATGGAGTAAAACAAATGAAACTCGATTCTCTCATTACTAATTATATTTATTAGGGGAATTATGAGACATTCATGTTTTCGTTTATATAATAAATTAAATACGTGCAATTTTAACAATTAAGACACGAATCCGTTTATTTAATTATGCATTTGTAATTTTGTATAATTAAATTTTAATGCACTTACTCTTCTTTAATCAAATAATTCAGGTATTACAAAAGTCTTAAATTTTAAACAATCGTCACTTATAATATATACATGTCAATAATAAACAGAAAATATGTCAATTTAATCGAACAAAGTTCCCCTTATGGAGCCCTGCCGAAAAGTCCCCAACATACTGGCTGCGTTACTGCGTTGTATCGAATTTTAATTGAAATTAAACAACTTTTAATGGATTTATGATGTTTTTTTTATCCTCCAATGCAAAAATATTAAAAATAAATTGAAATAGTTGAAATTGCCTGTAATCACTTTTAAATAACAACGAACGCGGAAAGTATTTATGGATACAAATCAGTTTTAATAAGTATGTACTACCGACTGAATTCGGAATATTTGGAACATAGGTACCACGTAACTGCAAAAGGTGCAAAATTGATATTTTGCGGTAAAATTCCAGTAAAAATTTAAAAATGTAGATACGTGATGTTTACGGGCTGCTTTCCGCTTTATAAAAGGCACGGACCCCGGAGTCTGTGGAGATTAATTATGTCAAATAAAACAAGTATCTGTGTTAAAAGAAAACCAAAATACCCGTCTGCAGAATAGTAGATTGAAATGACACATTGTAACGAGGTAGATTTTTACTCCTGAGCTTTAGCGAGGGAGTAAATAGAAGCCGAGTTACAATGGGTTTTTAGCACCGTGTGTTACACTCTACTTTTCACTACGAGTGCGAGAAAATAAAATAATCCAATACAATAATTCAAAGTTTATTTTATTAAAAATGATATGTACAATTTGTACAATTCTGGATATCTAACGAGATGTTTGCAAAGAGAATATTCCAAAAAGATTATTCTACTTTTGAATAAAGACTGTTTCGTGTATGTAGGCTCTTTGGTAACATAAAAATAAAAATAAAAAATACTTTATCCCCTAGAGCTTAAAATGCTACTTTATCCCCGCTTTAGTACGCTACAATGACGGACTTTTTGAGCAAGAGAAGTGAAAAAGCAGTTTTTTTAGTCTTACTTAGTTACAATTTTCTTACGCTTGATGAGTGTAAATTTTTTGTGAGAAAATATGCGTAAAATCGCTGTAAATAATTATAAATCTGGATCTCTCGTTGGAGGTTACGAAAAAACGCTTACTTCTTCAACGCTTGAGCGCCTTGTTTAATTATTATCCTTACATATATTACAAGTAAACGAAATAACCTACTTTGAAGTCGGGTCTTTCAGTTTTTTTAACTATAAAATTATTTATTTTTGCGAAAGATGTATTATTATTATTACAAAATATATAGCCACATTATTATAAAAAATATACACACTGGAAGTGAAGACGAATATAACGATACCTCGCACATCAAAATCGGTCAAGCAGTTTAGGCTGTAGGCGATCATATAGAAACATACATATATACACTCGAAAAACATAACTCTACTTACGCAGTCGGGTAATAAAATATGTATAAATAAAACTGAATTCTGGGACTAGTAAATAAATAATTATTGGCCACCTTACATTGACCTCGAGACAGATCTTAACCCATCTACGGCTTACCGCAAGCACCATAACCGCTGCACTTGGTGGTTACTACAAGTACTCACGCGCGGGTTAACGCGGCGACCACAAAGACGTCGCTTACTGTTGCTGTCATACTAAGCAGTTAGGAAACTGTCTGCCGAACACAGGTGGCGAATTTTAATTGCGCTTGCGAAATCTGAACCGTCTAGACTTTACGTGTTGCTGGTGTCAATAATGGAGGAGTACATAGTGCTGTGTTAATATGATACGTGTGTCACAGTATGTAGCCCGCTGGGTGATTATCTACTGCTGATGCTTCACTTTACAATCTTTTAAAGTGAAGCTCATAAGATGGCAACTCGAGCATTCTTTTTATAATATTAATGATTTTTTTAATGCTAATATTTGTCATTTTTTACGTGACAACGTCTAATAAATCGATGAACGTCGGCTACATACACGAAAAAGTATGACTCATTGTCCCATTACGCGCGCGCCCACTTGCGGTGGCTGAGGAAGCGGGCGGGTGTGCGCCGCGCTTGACCGTCCGTGCGTGACTCCGCGACTCCGCGTCGCTTCAATTATCATTCCTCGGTGCTCGCGCGCGGACTATCGTCCGTAAACCGACTTTACAGACAACCAATTTTTTTTATTATTGACATTATTTTTTTATCAGCCCTGTTTGTACAAACTGTCCCACTGCTGGGAAAGGGCCATCTTCTCATTGTGAGAAGGGTTAGGCCATAGTCTGCCACGCTGGCCAAGTGCGGGTTGGCAGACAATTGGGTTGACATTATTATTATTATAATTTAATATATTTAAGTACTTACATCGTATTCTTTGTTTTGTTAGTATGCTTACCAATGATTGTAAGTTTATACATAATGTTGTACCTATTATTAACTGTAAAAACTTGACGTGTAAAATAATATTTTATCAATAAATATTATGAATATGATACATAATTATGTGATGTCGCTAGTCGCTACGCCATACATTGAGTTTGAATGGCATAGTTGCTTATTTATGGTGTTTGTGGTACTTAATAGAATTACTTTTAAAAAGCGGTTTGCGATACTGTATTTCATGTACGTTTTTTATAGTAAGAAGTATTATATAAAAAGAAGAAAAAAACGAAGAATAAAGTATACGAACTTAGTATACGAAGTAGAAGTATATTTTAGAAAGTTCTGTAATACTACAAGGAAACCTGAGCAAATTCATTCTGTCCGTTCTAATTTTTGGTTTAATATAAAACTATAAAACGCTTAAGAATTATATTTTTAATTATATTTGCAACAATTTTTTTTTACATATTGGTACACATTAAAATTAACAAAAAGTACAAAAAGGAATAAGTATATACAGTATAGCTAGATAATTAATTGACTTAAGCTAGAGATATAAAATTATTACATTATTACTATTAAAAAATCCCCCGCGTGGCTCCCCCCCGACCGAACGTCCCCAGCATGCTCGCTGCGTTACCATGCTGTATTGCCAGGGAAATTTGTTTCAATAATCTATGTATTATAGTTGAATTTAAAACCGGCGAATTGCATGTCATGTGCAATGAATGGATTCCGTAGTGGCACATCAGAATATGTGAAGTGAAAACAAGGCTTATTGTTTGACACCATGAACATAATCGTAGTTGAGGAAACGGTTAAAATGAAATCCTAATTTTTTACTTCTCTAAGTACAATTTTTATGTTGACAAACTTTTACTTGTATGTATAGCCCTTTTAGCTGTTATATAATTTGCCTTATGTTCCTATCATGATTTTTTCACATGTTAAATGCCACCCTTTTAACTGGCAAGGGGTGAGAGACTGGGGATACGACTCTTGCAAAAATTATCACTTTTAAGCTTATAATTTTGCAAACGAATCCCGAATAGTTTTTACACACCTCCAATATTTTCAAATGACTTACCCAACGGAAACCCAATTTTTTTTTTTTTTTTACCTCTTTTTCGGCGTACACTAATACATAATAACAGCTTTCTATTACTAAGAATTTTTGAGCTAAGTCGTGGACGGACAGACGGACAACGGATATAGGAAAACCATAAATCAACTATTTTAATAGGCCTATTCCTATTAGGCAAGCTCAATCCCTCGTTACGTTTAAGGAACAAGTTTG
The DNA here is from genome assembly GCA_947563715.1 of Lycia hirtaria. Lineage (NCBI taxonomy): Eukaryota > Metazoa > Arthropoda > Insecta > Lepidoptera > Geometridae > Lycia > Lycia hirtaria. The sequence goes on from OX387384.1 coordinate 16,615,113, forward strand.
GTAGTATTAACCTTTCAATTTAATTATATAACCTCTCATCTGTGTTTATTCAAAATTGTCTTTGTCTTTCGTTTTTTTTTATATTTATAGTTGTTTTTGTTATTCTTTCGCTTTCCCTGGTTTTTGTGAGTAATTTATTTTATATTTATGATATTTATTAGTATATTTATAGTATTTGTATCGTAAGTATTAGTGTGTAGCTTAAATAGAATGTATGTCTATTCTTTAAATATAATTTTTAAATATTATACGTAAAAGATATACTTTATTTTTATTTTATTTTTGTCTCCCCTCTCTATTACTGCACGCCCCGTCATTTTACTTTCTTTTCGTTCCTCTCCATCCTAAGGTTGCCTGGAAGAGATCGCTATTAGCGATAAGGCCGCCAGTTGTTACACTAGGTTTTTAATTATTATGTTTTTGATTGTACATTTTAAGGTGTGTACAATAAAGAGTTTATCTATCTATCTTTTTATTCATTTCAACTGTGGTAGGTTGTTTTTTTTTTTTCAATTCGAAACAATCGCTCTTTATTTCTTATCTTTATAATCTTCTCGCTGCTAATGACAAAAATCTTTCCTATAGTACCTAATGAATCGATCACAATTAAATCACTCCCCCACGAAAAAATAAAGCAGAGTGTGGCGACAAATGGACTCCACAGGGTTACTAGATGCCCTTTTATTTCTCCATAATATTTTACATACAAAATCATTTTGATTGAATAACCATAAAGGTATCTAATTAATCTAATTATTAATTATTTAATCAGAATGGTTTTGTTTGAAATATAAAGAGAGACAATCATGACATGATAGGTATAATAACTTTAATTTGTAATAACCTCTATGGAATTCAACTATGTAAAATCCTGCGGGCAATGCATTGCGATCGCCACTTCAAAATATTACGTTGATATTTCTAGAAATTTCGCTAGAAACATTATTATTATTCAATGTGAAACACATCATTCTTGCACACGACTGCTTGCCAGTATAATAACTGCCAAAGGTGTTATACCTTGCTCAGATGGACGTTGCAAAGAGTCCTTGTCACTTCAAAAGTTCTTTCTTCTTCTCACATAAGATAGGTATATCGTTTTCGAAATTAGGTTTGTTTTACTTCACGTGTCTGATGATCGTTGTGCAGAAAATATTTTCCCTAAATTAGCGCTAATATCCCAAGTTGGCAATGTGGTCGTGAAAGCGGGGGCGAAGGCGCCGGGCGGTCGGGCGCCGCGGCGCGCCGGTGCCGGCTCCCGGGGTGCCGCCCGCCGACAGGAAGGGTGCTAGGGGCTTTAAACTTAATGTATGACCTTGTTATTGCTAAGCTGTAAGGACTGTCTATTGTGTTCTGCGAAGTGTAGATGTTTCGCGAGACTTTTAGTTGGTAGGTTATATTTCATTCTTGCAGGGATTGCAAATTTGAAATGATTGTTATTGATGTGTACTACACAGGAATGGAATATCAGCACTCTATAAATATGTGATTTATTTTACAATTTGAAGTAGATCTAAATTTTAAATTAAAATCGACTAATATTACCAACGGTTACAATAAAATATAATATCCGCAAAATATCCGAACTTGGGGTAAGTTCGGATTTATTGACGTTTGATTAATTATTTATTAGCAATATGTTAGCTGGTATTCACTGCAATAGCTATTCCGATTACAATCGATTTGGCAGAAAACTAATTATTTGACGAATAGGTAATAGTTATGTTACTCGTATAGGGATAATTTAGCGGACAAGATTGAGTGATAAAAGTCTATAATCAAGTAGCAAAATTTTGTTTCGTCTATCTAAATGTTTATCTCAACCAACTAATCTTTACGAAACTTGGTATACCGATTTTACGATTCTATAGATTTTTGTGTCGTTGGTGATATTTGATTAAGTAATTTCCTCCAAAAAGAGGAGTTTGCTGTGGCACTATTCAATGACAGATTTTGATTATATTTGACAGAAATGTGTAGGGCTGATAGTCTCTGAGTAAAATGACTATGACATACGGACAGACATCTAGACAGACAGACGGACATGGCGAAATGATAAGGGTCCCTCGTAGTTATCTTATCTTATAAATGGGGTCCGATTCTCGGATGCATTTCGAGCTATTAGGCCCTTTTGTGCTTACCCCTTTCTTTATTCATTCGCATCAGGATTTCCGACGAAAGACTGCATTACCTTCAGAATATCATCTGGTGCGAAATGCCTATATTCCTCCAGTTCCGAGTATGCAGTTCCTAGGAGATCCAGTCGCTTACAGTTGAGTCGCAGCCACACATGATGTGCTTCATGGACTCCTCCTCTCCCTTACAAGCCCTATATATCCCATCCCTCGTAGTTACCATGGAACCCTAAACAAGGAGTTTTCTACAATACGAGGCCATTTTGTAGGCAAATTTTTATAAATATTTGGTAAAAATGTTTGATACCTAAGTACTCAATTTGGACAAGAATTTCAAATAAGAGCACAAGAGGTCTACTAAAGGGCTAAAAAAGTTTTAACAGCTCTATAACATCACAGTTCTATAGAACTAATAGAACTATTGAATAACATTTTGTACTAATTAAACAAAACATATTTTCCATTTTACAATAATCAGGTAAAAGATAGGTTTTGATTTATGTACGTGAAGGAAAAGGAAAATTTCAGCACAATTCAAAACAGGACAAATCATAATTAACTATTGTTCGCTTATCATCTCTAATGAGGGGGAAATCATCACGGTATGCAGAGAATTGGGAGGAAAATGCCTGAACAAGGAGTTAACATGCAGTTTCCTCTTGATAAAGTTTTCCTGAATCAAATATAGCCCGATAAACAATGTACATTGTGTATATTGTTTGGAATTTAAGCTTTATAATATGTTTGTTATCCAATTTAGATGAATCCTTGGTTTAATTATGATAGAACTTGGGGGAAAATTAAATTCGAAATAATACTCAACACAAAATGCGCATTGTGAAGTCGGTTTTTCAGTTTTATAAACTATAATTACTTGTATAATTTAAGACTTCGTTGTGCGCACATTTTTTTTGCGAATTTCGATGATCCTCTGTTATGAAAGGGAACTATGAATGAATTCAATTTTTTTCTGCAATTCATAAGTATTTAACGTCGAAGTCATAAGCCTGCGCTTGACGGTCAACTCGCCTGGAATGAATGGAGCCGGAAACTGTACTAGAACTCCCTGACCCTTTTTTTTTTTTTTTTTTTTTTTTTTTTTCGTGAGGAAATGCATTTACGCATACCCTCCGCCCCGGGGGGAGCGGCGGGTTATGTCGGGCTCGACACCAGAATCGTGCCACTACCGACTAAAACCTCACGGTGTTCCTCCTTTGCGCTTACGGCCGGACAGTGGGCACTCTCCCAGACTCTACCACTGACCAGCCACGCTGGTCCCAAATGACCCCTCTCTCGGGGAGTTTTTACTCCACCCGTCTGACGACGATGTGTCGGAACACTAGATACATCGTTCATCCTCGGGGAACTCTTTAGCTGGGCGGCAGACTCCCCCCGAATCTACCACCCAGAGTTCCCTAGTTTACGGAGGCAGCTGGCGCTCATGCGCCAGCCGCCTACGTCCAACGCGTTTGCGGCGTATGGGTTGCGACGACGGATCGTCTTCGCGCACACGCTCCACCAACTCTTTTGAGGCTACTACCTCCTCACAGAAGTCACGCATCGCCTCCCATGATCTCTCGCTGCCGGCCATTGCTGCTGCAGTGACAGGCAGTGAGAGATCATGGGCGCCCGCCCCTACAATCGCGACAAGTCACGCCCTCTGATTGGCCCACTCTGGGCATTCGTTCAGCGTGTGTTGCGCTGAATCGAGGCTTGAACCACAATGGTGGCATGCTGGGGTGGGCTCTCTTCCGGCTATCCTGAACAGGTAATCGCCAAAGCAGCCATGACCTGTCAGGACTTGAGTGAGCCTGAAAGAGAGCACCCCATGCTTCCGCACGACCCAATCTCTTAGAATGGGTCGGAAAGCCTCCACTGTGCGGAGTCCCGCGGTTGGTGCCGCCAATCTTCGCTCCCACTCCTCCATTGCCGAATTCCGGCCTCGTCTTCGCCAACGTCTTATCACCTCAGGGGGAGGAAACTCACCCCTGGACCGTGCATTAGACTGTTGGCGGTAAATTCTCGCGAGCACCTGTGCCTCCAGGTCCCACGGTGGGGTGCCGGCCAGGACACACGCCGCCTCACAGGAGACGGTCCGATAAGCTCTGATCGCTCTGAGTGCCATGGCTCGCTGCGGCTTCCGCAGTTGAGCCAGATTACGGGCACCCAGAGCGTCCGCCCAGATTGGGGCACCGTAGAGCGCCATCGATCGAACCGCGCCCGTGTATAGGCGGCGGCAGGTCAAATTCGGCCCTCCCACATTAGGAAGCAATCCTCCCAGCGCAGCTGCAGCTCTAGTGAGCCGAGGGGCCAAACGCTTGAAGTGCTCCTCAAAGTCCCACCTGCTGTCGAGGACGAGTCCAAGGTACTTCATCGTCGACTCGACAGCGATGGGAGCACCTCCTACAAAGTACTCCCTGACCCTGACCCAACCTGAGGCCTATACTTGGTAGATACTATTACGTGAAGTAAATTTGTTGAATTATCTCAAGTACTTTAAGTGCAATATGCGAAGATGAGTCCTGAAGAAGCCTAAATGAGATATAAATTTCACTTCCATCATATTATTCATATTTTCATCTCTTTCGTGATCGTTTTTGCGAATAGTGCACTTAAATCTTTATACTGCACTGTATCTACTTATATATTCGTTATGTTTCTTCTGATTTTAATATTTTTTTCACTGAAATTATTACATCATAAAAAAACGTGATCATTTTTTATTTGCAGGTCCTATGTAATAGGGTGAATTCTGTGGCATGAAGTTCGCCTTTTTTAGCCGACTGCGCGTCGTAAAGGAGGGTAATGGAGGTATCAGTTTATGTATGTATGTTTTTTACATTATGTTAGTAATTTCTAAAAAAACTTGGTTCATGATGCCAAAATATATCGTGAGTCGAAGATATTTTTAGGGTTCCGTACCTCAATAGAAAAAAACGGAACCCTTATAGGATCACTTTGTTGTCCGTCTGTCCGTCCGTCGGGTGTCAAGACCTTTATCTCGGGAACGCGTGAAGGTATCGAGTTGAAATTAAAACCATATACGTAGAACCATATTCTCTTGCTGCAGAAAGAAAAATAAAGTTTCTAAGTCTTCGTAAAAAAAAGTTACAGCCGAATATATCGTAAAAAACGCACATTTCGACACTCACAAGGGAATCAAAACCTATGGGGTACTTCCCGTTGACCTAGAACAATAAAATTTGGCAAGAAGCATTGTGTTAGAGTACACATATAGAAAAAAATCCGAAAACTGGTCATTTTTAATTTAATCACAAAAAATAGTGTCTTTTTACAAGGAATGAAGGTCCAAATTTTAAAGTGAATTAACCGTATCATGTGGGGAATCATATGAAAAAGCTTCAGTAGCTTAAGCTAAAACAGGTTCTTAAATATTTTTACGATGTATATTTTTCGGTTTATGAAGGAAAATATAAAAAAACATGATTTCCCCCTTTTATCTACTAGTTTGTACGGAACCCTCGGTGGGCGAGTCTGACTCGCACTTGTCCGGTTTTTTTTTTATAAAAAAAGCAATATCCGGTAATATCCAGACGATTTGTAACACTCTCAATTTGCACCATTTCTGCACCTAGACCCACTCGAACGGTCGACATCTGAAAATAGACATAATACTGAAAAAAGTTGTAACGATGCGCTTGCGTCGCCGTCGCGGTCGGTGCTGACTCACGCAACGGTGGCGCCAGGATATTTATGGCGGACACTTGCGAAACTAAAGGGATTAGGATTGAGCGATAAAATTTGTAATTACCTACTGTATCAGGACAACAGTTAGAAGATCTAGACAGGACAAAATTTGTCCTGAACATTTGTAAACCCCTAAACTTATTAAATATACTAAAAAGTTTGTTCCACTGCTTCATTTGTATACGTCCAACAGCGTGTAACGACCTACTTCCTAATTTATAACTTGAACTTAATATAGTCTAGATTTTGATAAACCTAAGCAGATATATGATAAAGAAGATAGTCGTATAATAATATGCCTAATTTAGTTCATTTACTCATATTATAACCTCAAAGATGTTAGAATAACCCTAAATAATAAAATATATAATAATTTAATATATAAAATTTGGCTCGTGATAATCTAATATAGGACCCTTAGTTGTGCTATAATAACCTAGGTTATGTGTAAGAGCTGTTATAAATTATGAATAAACCTACAAAAAACTTATTTTTATATTTTACTCTCTCCTATCCTTTCAGTAAAATTAAGTATTTATGGAAATATAGTGTAAAATTGTAGCTGAAAAGAAAGATTAGAAAATTTTGAAAAGTGGCGTGGGGAATATGCCCCGACTCTCGCATATTCCTATGCCCATCATCCGTTCAACAGGTCAGAGCTCTACCATAGGGAAGTGAGCTTCGACTCACTGAATTACTTCTACTTCAACTTATAAATGAAGTTGAAACTTGGAAGAAGCAACTGCAAAAGACAAAGGGGTCCGCGGCCCTATCAGGTAGAAAAGGTTCAGTATGTCTGTAGTACTAATACAAGCTTTTGTCCTTTTAGAAATCAATATAATCTGTTTGTCTGTTTAGACTATTGTCCCTAATAGGCCGAAAAGCGAGCTTCTCAATCCCGGGAAGGAGATAACCCTTGGAGCTATCTACTATTAAAGAAACTAAATGATATCATACTTGAATGATCTTTAGATAACCCTGTTCGGCAATATAATTCTATAAATGTAATAATTCGAAAACGTAATAATTTCTAGAGATTTTCTATAAAAGAAAGGGTTTGTCCTCTATTAGTTAGACGCTTCCTTTCGGCACTGCTTTGCTTCGCCAAATACAGAAAACCCAGAAACAAGACACTATGTCTTTATTAATTTGGAAATGATACAAAGTCTAGACTTTCTTTAGTCAAAGAACATGGTAAATATAAGACTCAATAATTATTGGAATGTTGTTTGTAATAAAATTTTATTAATTACCGAACAACTTTATCTAAATTTTATGGAAATGAATGTTGTAATTTATACCAACCTCCAGAAGAACCTGAAACAATATCTGAAAGAAAAAAACCTCTCTATCCCTACAGCATATCTCCATGAACAGAAGTATTCTCATTCTTTGAACACATCCGAACATTTTGATACTCCTAAAACCTATCCTAATTGAATCCTACACCTGAGAAGTCCCTAAGTTCCCTACTCTAAGCTAAAAGTAAACAAGAGACACGCGGATCTCATTTAACTATCCCCACCCAACTACTAAGGGTTTTGAGTGCTGTGAGGTGATTCACTACCCTTACTAATCTCAATTAAACCTGTCCCTACGGAATGTCCAATTCAAAGCCTAAAGGACCCTATCCCACCCTAAGGGAGGTGTCCCAAAGCCAGCAAAGGCAAGGATAAGAACACTTTCCACCTAACCGAAAGACAGTGAACGAGGAGTTTAGTTGCGGTCTGAGTTATGATATACATCAAACCGCTGCCCGCTAAGCTGCAACCACCTTTTTATATAGCGGAGCTAGAGGCGCTACCCTGACCGCACACTACCTTCCTCGCACAAAGGAAACTCAGTTGATCTCCGTTCTAGGAGCAAAATCAACCCCTGGATAGCTTCAGTAAAGTCCAGGCTTAAGCTGTAAATAACTTTACTCACAACCTTTGAACAAAGTATGTATACACACTAAGTTCTCCAGCCACAAGCTCACAACCGTGTGTGATAGTGCTATCGTCTGTTCCTGTTTCTCCGCAGTATATTAACACCAACACTCAACTCAAAAGTCTAGGTTGCGAGAATACCAATCAATATCATGGTAAAAACGCTTCTTAGACTGAGTTTAAACGATCCTTATAAAATGTAATCAATACATTTTTTCACTTATAACCTTTATTATTTTGTATTTTAGGTTTATTTGATCGTTTATATTTCAAAATAATTACCTTTAGGAAACAGGTCAGTTTCAAACACCCTAGCTAACTGCGAAAATGACCCCTGGATATCTTTTGACAGCCCTTTTAAAGACTTCCCTCTTCCACAACTTTGACACCATCAGATTTGATTTACATTTTTGATTTAATCTAGAATAATATTTATTTTTAAAACCCCAAAATTTCCAGCTCGCGTTTTCTCAATCTGCATAAAGGCCAAGAACTTTTCAGATTCAAACGCAGGTCTATTCTGTAAAATCAAATCTCTATCAAGTCTTCGTCCCATCTCTCTCGAACTTTCATTATTAGACAAGATACGAAAAGACAAACCATCTCGATCAAAACAAAACCTCCACAATTACCCTCGAACTTGATTTTCGATCTCAAAGATTTTAAAATAAATAGATTTTTAGAACAAAATTTGCTTTTAAAACTTAATTCTGACAAGCGTTTTCTTGCCTGTACTTGCTATGCTAATATGCAAAAAGGCAAAGAACAAGAGATTATTTAATAAGTTTCAAAAAGTATTTAATTTATATAAAATACACTGTCCAAACCACTCAATTGATATTTCAGCTAATTTAAAATCCATATTATCATTTCTTTACAAATATTCAAAATAAGGATCATTATTTGTTGAATGCAAGCGAAAACTTATATTCGATTGCTAACAGGACAGTTGGTCCGTTACAAGCGGATGTTCGGATTTAGCCGGAATTGCTAGTCAAGCTAGTCAGTGCGAAACTAACCTTTTGACCGCAGTTAACTAAATACAAAAGTACTTAAAAGAACTTTTTAATTTAAATGGTTTTGTTGAAAAGAAAGATAATGGTGTATTTACCGTATTCTACTTGATGTTAATGATATTAAATATATTTCATTGTACTGTTAACTAAACTAAAAGCATGTACCATTTATCAAATCAATCGGTCGACGGGAGATCAAATTTCGATTACTAAATTTGACCTAAAAACAACAATATCAACAACAAAGAGCAAGCTAAATTAAACCGTTTAATTAAATAATAAATAGAAAAAAGTAATACACGTTACTATATAGGTAATTCTGTACAAATTAACAATTTTCATGTTTTTGGGTAATGGAAACCATTGCAATTTTTAGTTCTTAGTCATCATTGGATCGGACATCTTTTCTATAATGTAGGTATATTTTTAATCATGATGTAACCTATAATTTAGTTGCGTTTTTTTACACTGTGATGCATGAAATGTAATGTCACGTAGGTCAGGAACGGTGCACAATCAATGAACAACTTGAGGTAGACAGATAGGTATTTTAGAATTGGAATACACGAAAATAAGTATTATTTCAGGGGGCTGATGAAAATACCAAAATAATGTTGGCAAAGGCCTTTGGACGGAGCAATTTATAGGACAAATCTCAGGTAATTTTACATCGTGAATCAGACGCTTTCGGAATATATTTATTTAGTCGTCATTTTGTTTTAAAGGTATTTATGTAATTAATAAAATCAAGATTAATTTAAATAGTAGGCAAAATTATGATTATTTGTGTGTGCGAGTATTTCATGCTATAGATATAATTTAATAATTTAGGTATATAAATATAATTACTTATTTGAGAGTTAATATCTGTTTATCTGTTTGCTTGGGTGGTGTCGAACCCACGACCTACAGCTCAGATACGCTGTTGAGTGCACGTTTTTACATGTTTCATACATACATACATACATACAATCACGCCTGTTTACGGGGTAGGCAGAGCATCAAAGACCATGAGGCCGTTTGACGCCACTTTTTTATACTGTTTTTTGTTCTTACTCACGTTTTTTGTGAGAAAGTATGCGTAAAAACGCTGTAGAAGGTTATAAGTGCGCTTTCTTTAGAATAATTCTAGTGAAATCACTTATATATTACAAAAAAGGTCGTTCGAAAATGCGCATTATTATTTTTGCGAGAGCCGTATTATTATTATTACAAAAAAATACAGCCTATGTCAGTCAGGCAGTGAAGACAAATCTAACGATACTTCGCACGCACATCAGAATCGGTCAAGCCGGTTAGGATGAAGATCATATATAAACATACATTCACATACATTCACTCGAAAGACGTAGCCCTCCTATTTTGAGTCGGTTTAAAAAGTATACCTAAGGATTCCTATCCCTACCTCTCAATATAGAGTCTCTTTATTCTCGTACCTACTTGGTAAGTATAATATATCGTAAGTAACTATCAACACTCATTATAATTACATTACAGTCAATAAATATATTTCATTACGCAAATCCTAAAAGACTTCAAGACTTCAAGGTTAATTAAAATAATTAATAATAAATTAAATTATGGATAATGAGACAAAATAGGCAGGTGCCAATATCTCATTCTGATGCTCCCACACAGAAGTACCTTATCTTACTCACTGTGTGGGAGCATCAGCCAATAAACTAGTTTTATAAATCATAACCATTTCATTTCAATAGCCCCGATTTGTCAAATTCCATATTGTACAATAGTTCCATCATCCATCCACATACCAAAATGTGGATGGATGATGGAACTATTGTACAATATGGAATTTGACAAATCGGGGCTATTGAAATGAATGCACTGTATTTTACTTTTTATTTTTTGTAAAGGGCCTCTCAGTGTTGGCTTCGGCTCCACTGATGCCCATCAAAGGTCCGGGCTGCGACCCGAGATTTATATGAATTAAATTAATTGTATGGTTTATTGTAATTGTATTTGTATGACTGTGGGTCCGTGGGGACCAGGAGCTCTTCTTATTTAAAAAAAAAACTGAACGTCTGATCGATGCGACGCGTGACCAAAATGCTGGTGCGTATCTGGCACAACGCATAAGCATTGCCATTCAACGTGGCAATGCGCACAGCATGCTGGGTACTCTGCCAGTTGGTAGTGGATTGGAGCATTTGGATTATTTTTAGACCTTTATCGATCTGGGGTAATCGATTTGCTTTTTGTGTATTAGTTGAGTTTGTATATTGTTTTGTTGTAATTAATAAAGGCAAGTGCATGTGAAAAAAAATTGTAAGTCATATTATTTAATTGTAAGTAATATTATTTAATTATAAGTCGTATTATTTAATTGAAAATCGTTATTATTTAATTGAAAGTAGTATTATTTAATTGTAAGTCGTATTATTTAATTGTAAGTCGTATTATTTAATTGTAAGTCGTATTATTTAATTGTAAGTCATATTATTTAATTTGTGGTTTTCAGCCAGCTCTAGTACGGCACCGGTCTGCGATACGCAAGGATGACACCGCGCCGTGCCACCGAGCGGAGCGTACGACACGCTACTGTGTCTCAAAATAAACGGAATAAGCAGAAAACAAGTCCTGACGCCAGATGTGGCGACCGTACGCTGTAGGTACTAATCCTGATGGCCATTTGGTTTTATTTATCTCGTCTATTCATTTTGTTCTGTACTGAGCATGGGAAGCCTCTCTAGAACTAAACAAGTAATCGTTTAAAAATATTAAAAAAACAGACTTCAAAATACGCAATTAATTTATTTTGATGACATATTTTTCCAGTAATTTTCTTATAAAAAACAAAATACTGAACAGATTTTGATAAAATTTCTATTGGTACCATAGAAATTTTAAACAAAAAAAAGAATTTTTCGAAAATTTTCCTGAGAAACCAAAAAATAATTTTTCAAATCGGAGCATGTGTCTTCGAGTCGTGAACATACATAAAAAAATAAAAAAGTAAGTATTTTAAGGAAGTCGGCTAAAAAACAATCTAACGGTGCCTTGCATATGAAAATCGTTCAAGTCATAGGCATTAGAAGGTTATATGGAAACATCACACAAATAATACATATACTCATAGGTATACATACAACAACATACACCCTCATTTCTGCGTAGTTGGGTAACAAATATTTCACTCCAAGACAATTCCTAAGAAGCACTGAGGCTGTCAAATCAATAACGCGGGTGAAGCCACTGGCAGAAGCTAGTAGATTGTATTAATAACCGTCATACTATACTTTATTGAAGGTAGGTAAATAAGTAATTTCTCATGTTCCATAAGGCTATCAGAGAGGTCGACCACTTGTAAAGAAGGCCAAGGATTTTGTTACTTGAGTTACGACTTACTGTGAATCCATGGAGATAAGACACACAAAGCCCTACATACTTTACTAGCTTTACCCAGTTTTTAACCGACTGCGCAAGAGGATAATGTTTTTTGGGTCTATGGGCTTGGCCGATTTTGATGTGCGAGGTGTCATTGGATTTGTGTGCACGTCTCGAATGTCATAAGCCGCCATTTTCAATCGGCTTTGAAATTGAAATTGAAATTTATTTGATTACAACAAACTTCACAAGAAAACTGTATATAAGAGGATAGAATCAAATTACACAATCTTAGTAAAAGTGCATTAGTACCCAAACTAGGAGAACCTGTGAGATGGCATATCTTCCGCCCAAAGTAAAATTTTTCAATCTTTATGTTTAAAAATACACAATATTAGCAAATTAATATGGAATACAATAAAATCAATTAAAATAAGGTTTATTGATTAAAATATATATGAAACTACCACGCAGTGTAGCCCTAGAACAATAGAGCTAAACTGCCTGGAATATGGGAATAATAATAAATTAAATTAAATTAAAAAGGAGGTTTTCAATTCTGTTGTATTTTTACAGTAACTACAAGGAACCCTTATAAATTCGCCATGTCCTCCTGTCTAACCATAATATGTCACAGCCATTTTATTCAGACACTGTCCGCCCTATGTAAACGAAATTTGACAGATAGAAGTTTTCCCTAAACCGCTACAAAATGCCGTAGTCAAATTTAAAAAAAAAACCGGACACTTGCGAGTCAGACTCGCCCACGGAGGGTTCCGTACAAACTAAATAAAAGGGGGAAATCATATTTTTTTTTAATATTTTCCTTCATAAACCAAAAAATATTCATCGTAAAAATATTTAACACATTCCTTGCTCACCACTCAGATCCGAACGAGCATTCCGTTCATTTTGTAGCAGCTGAAGTGAAGGGTCTGCAGGGGGCGAAGAATGTGTTAAAAACCTGTTTTAGCTTATGCTAATGAGGCTCTTTCATATGATACCCCACATGATACGGTTAATTCACTTTAAAATTTGGGCCTTCATTCCTTGCCTATTCATTAAAAATGTCCAGTTTTCGAATTTTTTCTCTCTAACACAATGCTTCTTGCCAAATTTCATAGTTCTAGGTCAACGGGAAGTACCCCATAGGTTTTGATTCCCTTGTGAGTGTCGAAATGTGCGTTTTTTTACGACATAGGTATTGGGCTATAACTTTTTTTTACGAAAACTGAGAAATTTTATTTTTCTTTCTGCAGCAAGATACTATGGATTTGCATATATGGTTTTAATTTCAACTCGATACCTTCACGCATTCCCGAGATAAAGGTATTGACACCCGGACAGACGGACAGACGGACAACAAAGTGATCCTATAAGGGTTCAGTTTTTTTCCTATTGAGGTACGGAACCCTAAAAATGAAAATATCTGGACTTGTCCCTGTGAGTTGTCCATACATATAAAGAAGGGATGAAATTTTGTTTCAGTGTGGGTATCGTTGAATTTAGCTCTTAGAATAAGACAAAGTTTTTATTACATAAATAATTTTCTTCCCAGTGTGCGAGATATTGCCCGCCAAAACACAAGTGAAAAAATCTGTGTCCGCAATTTCAACAAAACTAGAAATTCATGATTTTATTCAATGTAATATTTAGCGCCATGGGCCATGCGCCATGGTATATAAGGGGGGGGGGGGGTCTAGGGGGTCCGGACCCTCCCTCCTTAAACACTTGATGTGCGGTAATGTGTGTGCCTAACGACAGCTTAGCTACAGAGATGCAGTATGATCCATGACCGTCTTTCGCCCGCACATACTACAAACGCGTATATCAAAATGGAAACTATATATTTTTACTCGATTGCGTAAGAAGGAGGGTAATGTTTTTCGAGTGTATGTATGTATGCGGGTATGTATGTATGTTTCTATAATTATTTATTTATTTTATTTATTATTGATAATAATTCTATATGACATCCTGCAGCCTGAACGGCTTGACCGATTTTGATGTGCGAGGTTGATGTGTCATTAGAGTCGTCTTCGTTTCCAAAGTGTCATAGGCTATATTTTTTGTAATAATAATACATTTCTTTCAAAAATAAAAATAATACTTTTTTCGTAATCTCTAACGCACTATTTCGTAATAAACAAGTATTTTTTTAGAATTATTGTAAACGCGTTTGTAATCTTTTACAGCAATTTTACTCATACTTTCTCACAATAAACGTACACTCAACAGCATATTAAAAGTATGTGATCTAAACAAACAAACTAGCCAAGTAGTTTCCTCTTTAACCGACTTCCAAAAAGGAGGAGGTTCTCAATTCGTGTGAATCATTTTGATATGTATGTTCTCCGATTACTCGAAGACGCCTATAACGATTTGAAAAATTCTCTTTTCGTTTGTAAAGGTATACTTCCCATGGTGGTCCCATCAAATTTTATCAAAATCGGTTCAGTATTTTGGTTTTCATCAAATAACTGGAAAAATATGACATTCAAATAAACGAATTGCATTAATATTTTATCAAAGGTCAAAGTACTTCTTTCATTAAAACTTTATTTCCATGTCGTGCCTTTCCCAGAAATTAACTAAATTTTTCAACGGCGTACGAGTTCTCCGAAGACACAAGTTCGAGAACTTTCCTTGTTGCATCACGCTTATTTATTTACTTACCTACCGATATTATTTTCCGTCCATTTTGCCGAAGTACTGGCACAATCCCAATGCTTGCTAGAAATTAACGTTAGGGCTGGTTGAATATCGACTTTATTGTATTGAAGTTGAGTTGAAATTCTAGTGCTAATTGTTTTTAGAGTTCCTTACATTGTAATTTGTTTGTTTGTGAACGCGTGTCATTTTTCGTGTCGATTTCTCGTAAGAAGAAAGTTGTGGTTTGTTGAATGTATTAACTATAATCTAAGGTATTGACATTTAATTTTTACACAATAATAAATTTATAATTGTGTAAAAATTAAATGTCAATACCTTAGATTATAGTTAATACATACGAAAAAAATAACGTTCGTTAAAATTCGTCCGAAACGATTTATAATATTTATTTTTTTATAAATAAAATTGTTTGGTTTGTTTAACGTTTTAACGAACGTTATTTTTTTCGAACACATACAGGACACATATAACTGTGTGTATATAAGAGATATACACACAGGTATATCTCTTATATACACATCACAGAAAGAGATATACCTGTGTGTATATAAGAGATATACACACAGGTATATCTCTTTCTGTGATGTGCAGATCCATTTAATTGTATAGTAGTTTATTCAATTAATTGTACGGTTAGCTTAAATGATAATTTATTAGTATGCATATTTCTTGTAAAATCAATAATTTCTCACATGACGCTACGACCATTAGCTTTGTCTTGGGTGAATTCTTTGGTAGGTACTTTCTAGTAAACATAATAACGAGGATTTTGTGCCAGGGTCTGAGATTTTACTTAGTGCCTGGGTCTGAAGATGGAAGTTAGAGCTGTGAACGTGGAGACATACATAGGTTACATTTCATCATCATCACCATCGTTTTTCATCACTACGAGAGTGAAACCGCGGGACATAGCTAGTTTTTAAGTAAAGACGATTGAACTATTTCTACGGAACCCCGAACCGAACAATAAGTCCAACTCGTACTTGTCCATTATATTTCTGATATGTGTGACAAATAGCGACAATTCGGATGTTATGCAATGCTACTAGGAACTAGAAGCGCTTCGGCGTCACACCGAAGATCTTCATTCATCACCGCACAGACAGACACCGGGATGCTGCTGAGTAGAACTGCTGTCAAAATGGGACGGGCGACGTTGATGGATGGATTATGACATGACTATCTGGGTGGCACAATTGTGGAGCTGGTTTGGCGCTTACTATTAGGCGAATTACCTGTTCATATATTTATTGTTTTCAAAAAAGTCTTTATTTATCGTAAATAAATTTCACATACAAAATAAACGCAGTCTATAAATTGTAAAAACATAACATTTTATGTTAACTATCAGACTAAAAACGCCTATATTAGTATTTTAAAAAAACTATGTTTAAAAAATAATACATTTTAAAACCTGTGGTACTTAGATTGCCTATGATACGGATATACATATTTATTAAATATATACGAAGATGTTCTTGTGACTGCTCTAAGACTTCGCTCCGCACACATTCCATCTAATAAGTTTGCGTATCTTATGAAGAAAACTTCTACTCCCAACTGCATTGAGTGTGGCGTTGTTGAAGATGCCTTACATATTTTGATGGAGTGTGTGCGGAACGATGCGTTAAGAAGACAATGGCTAAAAGGTAATCAAACTAGAGATGTAGGATTTTGTAATGTTATACTAGCGTGTCCGGATTCGAACGAGGCAAAGATTTTATATAAGTTAGCTGAATTAGGTTTAAAGAAATAGTTTTATCATTTGTTTTGTAATTTTGTTATTTTTTGTTATTTGCTCAATTCAATATTTTTTGTAATGCTTTGAATTACAGGGTGATGTGGTCGCGTAGCGACAAAGCCCTTAAAATAAATTAAAAAAAAAAAAAAAAAAAAACACAAGCTAATCACAGCATGCTGGGTATGCTACCAACTGGTAGTGGGTTTTAGTTAGACCTTCATCGGTCTGGGATAATCTATCTATATAGTATAGGTATATTCTGGGTCTGCATGCTTCATATTCATCTTCAACCGATTCGCAATAAAAAAAATCTAATGATACATTATATTATCCTCGTACATCAAAATCGGTCAAGCTATGTATTATAGGCTGTATAGGGACATAGAACCATAACACCTGAAAAACATTACCTTCCTTCTAGCGCAGTCGTGTAAAAAACATTAGTATTTCTTCGAATAATAAAAACACAGTAGGTAAGCAAGAAAAAAGATAATTTGCGTTGCAATAAATTCATTTTCATGGTTCTATAAATTCCATAACCACTTAAATGATAAAACAGCGTCCTATAAAATTGTCCAAGGACTCGCAAGGCTTGATAATTTGCCAAGAAACTTCTTTTTATGCGACTGCGTAAGAAGAAGGGCTATGTTTTTCGGGTGTATGTATGTTTGTATGTGTCGTCTATGTACTCATGTGTACAAAAATTTATAAAAATATACTACTATTTGCCTCTTTATTTGCGCAGACTATACGCAGACGAGTACTAGTTTCTAAACGTCAATGTTTATATAATTATAATTATAATCTTTATATAATTATAAGTTATAAACATTTAAATACACGAAAATTAAATTACGGAAATAAAGTGTAAAAGTAACGTCGGAACAATATTAATTCATATTAAACTAGAGGTACCCTATGACTTCACCCGTTTTAACGAGCGCTCAGCATTTGCATGACTCAAGTAAACAAAAACATAGATAATAAGCATACGCGAGCGAAGCTAGCGTGAACATTTTAGTAGTGTATTTATAGTAATATGATTTATTTCTCGTATTAGTGAGCCCACAGTATTTCCATGACAAAATAATACTCAATAATGCGCGAGCGAAGCGAGCGCGAATTTTTTAAAGGTTTTTTAATCTTGGAAATAATTTAATTCATTGATCGTGTTAGAAAGTGGCCCAGATGAACCAAACAAGTATTTAAAAGTGTTTAAAAAAATGAAATATCCCACTGGATGAGTAAGACTGACTTACGCTATCAAAAAATATAAATAGGTATAACCATTTGAATGCTTTGATTTCAAATTTAAGAACGGAACTTAAGAGTCTTGTTCGATCTTTTCGAAATTATTAACGCAAAAATTTTTTTTTTGTTAAATTGGCTTGGATCGAATTGAATTTTTCATGGAATATTTATGATTTTTTTACGTAAGATAGATCTACGACTGATCTCCAACTCGCCTGATATTAAGCGATGTTATTTTCTAGTTTTACGAACGAAGATCTTTTTATAAGTTCATTCAGTCGTTTTATATCTTCAAAAAAATGGGCGTGCGCGAGCGATCGCTTCGCTATGGCGCGCGACAAATATTGAAGCAAATTAAGTAAACTTTAAAAAAGAGCAAGGTTTTTTCATAATTGCCAGGATATTTTCGATTTCGATACTTTTCATACGCTGTTGAGTGTACGTTTTTTGTGAGACAGTATGCGTAAAATTGCTGTAAAAGATTATAAACGCGCATTCTTTAGAATAATTCTAAAAAAACACTTGTTTATTACGAAATAGTGCGTTAATGATTATGAAAAAACGTTTTATTTTTATTTTTGAAAGAGATGTATTATTTTTACAAAAAATATAGCCTACTTATAACACTTTGGAAACGAAGACGACTGTAATGACACATCAACCTCGCACATCAAAATCCGTCAAGCCGTTCAGGCTGTCATATAGAAACATACATGGGTATGTATGTATGTTACATACATACATACACTCGAAAAACATTACCCTCCTTCTTACGCAATCGGGTAAAAATATATAGTTTCCATTTGATATACGCGTTTGTAGTATGCGCGGGCGAAAAACGAACATGGGTCATACTGCATCTCTTTAGCTAAGCTCTAGTTATGCACACACATTACCGCACATATCAGGTTTGTATATATATTTTGTAACATGCGTACCATCCGCGATACCTATTCCGGAATTTTGACGGCACTTAATCGGCCAATGCCATGGACCCCCTGGACCCCCCCCCCCCCCCCCCCCCTTATATACGCCCATGCATGTACCAAGTATACCAGCCCCCGTATTCTGAACCCATTCGGTTTCGGAATCGATTCGATTTGTATATCTCCGTCTCTGTCATTCTCTATGGAAATGACAGAGGCAGAGATATACAAATCGAATCGATTCCGAAACCGAATGGGTTCAGAATACGGGGGCTGGTTCGTCTAACTTGATTTTATCCAAATTCTTACGGAGACTAAAATGCGTTGAAAAGAACTTTGCAAAACTTCCAGCTATTCAGCCATTTGATCCATTGTCCGTGTCGTCTGCTAATCAAGAGATGTAAGAAATAACTACTTGTATTATTTATGTATGTTTAAAAATAAACACCTGGACACTGAGATCAATTAATCTTTTCTTATGCATAGAACTATTATAGTGTGATTAGGCATATTAAAAGCGTGATAAAATCAAAATCTATTTGTAGGGGTTGCCAGTTCACAAATATTACATTGCACTATTCTAACACTAAGCACCTATGTTGGTATACCTAATTCTCCTCAATTTCCCATATTAGTCAGTGACTGTAACCTATATTTTTGCCTCAAAGCTCTTAGCACCTTTAATTGCAAACATATATTCTAGTAAGTTACCATACCAATAGTATATGTACATATAACTCAAAGATACTAAATCAACTATCTTATGAGATCACTATTACACATATAAAGTTATGACATTACTTTTATAAATATAAGAAAATAAAAAACAAACAACTTAATACTTTAGTTTTTTTTTTGTAATTATGAGATCAGTTTAGTACCTAACTAGAAAGTTATATGATCACTTTTTTAACTCTGAGATTATGAGAAACCAAAAATAAATTCTAATTGGATGATTATTTTAGTAAAGTAGCTTAATTACTGCGTAAATAAATGCAGAAAAAATTAGAGGAACTTGCAAAATTACTAATCATAATTGAAAGTGAAAGTGAGAAAATAAAGATCCGTATCCGTGTCCGTATCCGAGGATCTTAACACTAAATATCCGTATCCGGATCCGTGTCCGTGGATATATATATTTGACGATCCGGCACATCACCAGTTTCTACGAAGAAGACCGCCGAATGCGATTGAAACTATAATCGGATATTTCAACTCAAAACAGACGCCATGTCCCGTATCCGTACCCATACAGTGATAAGCATTTACAGTTATTAAAAAAATATACTCAATATAAAACTCAAAACTCAAAATAACGCAAGCTTAGGAAAATAAAACAGCGGTGACATTTTATTCTCATATTCTATTTTATGTAGGTAGTCTGCCTACGACGCATACAATAACATTATACCTAATTGCAGATCATCATTCAAGTTGTCATAAAAACATTTGTTTCGGCACTTTTGTTTTGGTAACCCTGAGCCCTGGCGGACTTCGCAAGGGGAGCTTCAAGGGCATTGGATCATACAACTATGTATTTGACACCTATTACCATGTCTGTTAAATACAAATACCTATAATTATGTATCCTCCAAGCATACAAAGTTAGGTAGGCACGTGGCTCCAATAAACTAATAATAATAACTATGTAATTGAAATTTAGTATACTAAACTAGCTGCGGCCCGCAGTTTCACCCGCGTAGTGATGAAAAACGGTGATGATGATGATCAAATGTATCCTATGTCCGTCGCCAGGTTCTCAGCTGTCTTTATAAAATATCAGTATAATCGATTCAGCCAACCAGCTGTCAAAGGTCGTGAATAGGTAACAAATAGACAGAGACAGAGTTACTTACGCTTTTATAATATTATTTAGGATTGGGATAGTAGCTACGAATAATGGATAGTAGAATAATAGGCTAGATATAGATAGATAGATAAACTCTTTATTGCTTACACCACTATACTAAAACACTAATTAACAAGAGAGAGCTTACACGCTAGCGAAAACAACAGGCGGCCTTATCGCTGAAAGCGATCCCTTCCAGCTATTTTCCAGTAATCTTTCCTATAGCTCAGTCTGTCACATGAAAAGACGAAAGTAAATATCTATACTTATTAAATAAATAAAAGGTCGACTCTATAGGAGCAATTTTCATAGTCTAACTTCGCTTTTGTGTCGAGTTTACGTTTTTCAGAAAGTGTGTAAAGAGCCAAGAGTCATTGTACAATTTAAAGGATTATTTTGAAAAAATATTTTTTCATAGAGCATTCTTTAATCTTTGTAAAAGCCAGTTGCCATCAGGAGAGTTGATGGTAAAACGTAAATTTATTTCTTTAAAAAAAAAAGTCCTAGTCCTACTTGTGCTATATATATTTATACTAGGACTCTATATAACGATCTTATTTCTAGCAATTCGATTGTTTATCGACTCAGACTATTTTTTATCGAACAAAATAGGTCGAAAGTCACGTCCGAAAGCAATAGAGATAATGTATTACAAACAAAGCGTATGCCAATGCTGAATGAGTCAACGCCTCTAGCAACAGAGTTAAAAAAATATGTAAAGCATAAATTCTAAATTTTAGTATAAAACGAAAGCGGCCATTTTGGATTGAAGCCAAAAGGTGACACAGAGAAGCGGATATACATGTGAATTTGCTTCCTGTCCTATGAAACGCGATGTGGAAGTATGAAAACACACGTGTTGTTTACTATTATTCATTAACTGCGCCCCCGCGTGTTTACCCGCCCGCTGTCAAACAAACTCCTGATAAATAAGTTTTGAGGCAAAAATGTAGGTTACAGTCACTGACTAATATGGGAAATTGAGGAGAATTAGGTATATACCAACATAGGTGCTTAGTGTTAGAATAGTGCAATGTAATATTTGTGAACTGGCAACCCCTACAAATAGATTTTGATTTTATCACGCTTTTAATATGCCTAATCACACTATAATAGTTCTATGCATAAGAAAAGATTAATTGATCTCAGTGTCCAGGTGTTTATTTTTAAACATACATAAATAATACAAGTAGTTATTTCTTACATCTCTTGATTAGCAGACGACACGGACAATGGATCAAATGGCTGAATAGCTGGAAGTTTTGCAAAGTTCTTTTCAACGCATTTTAGTCTCCGTAAGAATTTGGATAAAATCAAGTTAGACGAACCAGCCCCCGTATTCTGAACCCATTCGGTTTCGGAATCGATTCGATTTATATATCTCTGCCTCTGTCATTTCCATAGAGAATGACAGAGACGGAGATATACAAATCGAATATATATATCCACGGACACGGATCCGGATACGGATATTTAGTGTTAAGATCCTCGGATACGGACACGGATACGGATCTTTATTTTCTCACTTTCACTTTCAATTATGATTAGTAATTTTGCAAGTTCCTCTAATTTTTTCTGCATTTATTTACGCAGTAATTAAGCTACTTTACTAAAATAATCATCCAATTAGAATTTATTTTTGGTTTCTCATAATCTCAGAGTTAAAAAAGTGATCATATAACTTTCTAGTTAGGTACTAAACTGATCTCATAGTTACAAAAAAAAAAACTAAAGATTTAAGTTGTTTGTTTTTTATTTTCTTATATTTATAAAAGTAATGTCATAACTTTATATGTGTAATAGTGATCTCATAAGATAGTTGATTTAGTATCTTTGAGTTATATGTACATATACTATTGGTATGGTAACTTACTAGAATATATGTTTGCAATTAAAGGTGCTAAATATTTGATTTTAAGAAATAAAAAATACTCTGAATGGATTTTCTTAAATTATATTATTTAATCACATAAACTAAGTTATTATGCAATATTTTATCCTGTCAATTGGATTTGAGAATTAATAAAAGATCCGTAAAAGATCCGCGAGAATAGTGACGGATACGGATACGGACACGGACCCGCGGATATCCGCGGATACGGATACGGATATCTGGAACATCACTAGTAGAAACGGCGCAAAGCGATTAGTGTGACTTTACGAGAATAATAACATCTAGTATACCTATACAAATATACAAATTTCTGTTTTGAATAATATTTTTCGATACAGGTGTGAAGAAAAATCACATTTATGAGGAAACATTATTTATACACATAATCGATCATACCGAAAAACGTTACTTAACTTTAGGCAATGCTTAACATTATATTTTGTTAACTTCTCGCTGACACGTAATAATACTTGCGGAAAGAAGACAGAGAATTCAATTCCATAATATGTTTGTACCATTGCATTAAATCCTAATGACAATTAAATTGTTACTATGCCACCTATCGTCGAGTAGCAAGACTAAAATTGTCTTACTTGTGTACACTGCCATCTTGTACCGAAGATTAGCAACTTTAAGCTGACATCATTTCCAGGTTACATTTTATTATAATGGCAAGCTCAATGTTTGTCTATGGATAGAGCAGATGTTCAAGTGACATTGACAGTTTGCTGCGTTTAACATCCGGCGGACGGACCCGTCCTTTTTCAAGCGTACGCCATTGCTGGCGTATGGTGGTTTATTTTAGTAGCCGAAGAATCATAAACCATCCAAAATGGTGAGTATCCAACTGCATAAAAGTGGAAAGACAAGTGTCACCATGTGTTCGTACCATCATTTCGCGTTAATATTTTGGAGTTTATGAGTCCAAAAGACTCAAAAGATAAACACTTTCCTGCTGACGGTCTTTGTAGTCCGATGACGTCTTCGAAGTGTTCCAGTGCTTATCAGAAGTGTCCTTGTGAATTAAAAATAGTTCAAACCGTATAAATAATCTATTAAATCCAAGTTTAACGTGAATATATAGTGATAATAATGAGACGTGCGTATGACAACTGTCCGACCATCTGTGTTGTGTTGTGCATCATGTTCACGAGCTGTTTTCTAATTTGTGCAGGTGAATTTCACCGTAGACGAGATCCGTGGGATGATGGACAAGAAGCGGAACATCCGCAACATGTCCGTCATCGCCCACGTCGACCACGGCAAGTCTACTCTGACCGACTCGCTGGTCTCCAAAGCCGGTATCATCGCCGGAGCTCGTGCGGGCGAGACTCGTTTCACCGATACCCGTAAGGACGAACAGGACAGATGCATCACCATCAAATCTACGTGAGTACTCTTTACATTTACCACATGGTGTAATAACCTTTTGTTGTTAATTTGAGCTATTATTATTACTCTCTCGATCGATTTAATGTCATTGAACTTGACCCCGTATTAATTTTGCTCATAATTTCATGCAAACTTGTTGGGGTTCAAGGAAAATTGTTGTGCAATTTGATAATAATATGTTGCACAAAAATAATATTGCCCATGAAAAGGTAGAGTTGTGACAGTAGTCGCGCAGAAGTCATTAAATCAAACCCATAATGAAATCTATCCAATTTCCAGTCATAATTATTGTAAGTTCTAGGTTAAATGTATGTTAAAAATGTACATAATGGAAAACAATTTTATTTCACATAATTATGGAAATATAAGCTCAGTGTGTGACTGGTACATTTTTCAAGAGTTTACAACTAAGTGTTCTCTGGCAAACAATATGGCAAGTGAGTCATCACCCAAGTCATGGATGAGATTAACTTGAAATGTTGAAGTAGCATAAAGGTTTATACTTAGCAATGGGTTGTCACACGCCAATATCAATTATTATTCTTCTGTTGTAATTTCCAAACATGATGAATGTTCTATACCTTTTAAATCTGAATATTGTTGAAGATTTTTAAGAACGGCCATCTGATGCCAAAACATCTATAACATAACCTAAAATACTTTTCAAAACAACTCTAAACAAAATATTTTCTTTTCATGCTTTTACAGTGCGATATCCATGTACTTCGAGCTCGATGAAAAAGACTTGGTGTTCATCACCAACCCTGACCAGCGTGAGAAGAGCGAGAAGGGATTCTTGATCAATCTGATCGACTCTCCCGGGCACGTTGACTTCTCTTCTGAGGTGACAGCTGCTCTCCGTGTCACTGATGGAGCCCTTGTGGTGGTTGACTGTGTTTCTGGTGAGTATATCATAGAATTTAAAAAGTAAGGTAGGAGGACCAGCCATGAAATGGACAGATGACCGCAACAAGTGGTGGGAAGATGCTGTTTTCAATCAGTCTTTTTGGAAATCCATAGGGGGGCTTGTGTCCAGCAGTAGACTTCTTTTGGCTGGGAGGATGATGATGATGATGAAGGTGAATTGCTTGACAATAGTATCACAATAATCAGTTTAGTTAAGTTTACTCAATATTTAAGAGTTTAACTCTTGTTTGTTGAATAATATCCATATTTGTTAGGCCTCCGTTAATGCTTTTAACTTGTATAATATTTGCTTTTTCCTCTCTTTGATCCATGAAAATTTATCTTGGTCTTCCTGATCATCTCCTTATTTCAATGTTGTCGACTATGGTGGTTCTTATGAATTTGTATTGTTGCACAATGTGACAAAACATTGTGTCCTTTATACCTAGTTGGATAAATTTTAATAGCTTTCTCATCGAAGTCTATATCTATGCTCATATGCAACCTTAATATTAAGAAATTAGTGTTTAGGAAAATATTAATTTCTATAACCTTTTTTTTGTAATACAGACAGGTTGCATACACAACATTTTGTGATGATTCATGCAAATCAAGAATTTTCTTAGTCCTAAAGTTATTTTTGGTTGTCACGCCAATATCAATTATTATTCTTCTGTTGTAATTTCCAAACATGATGAATGTTCTATACCTTTTAAATCTGAATATTGTTGAAGATTTTTAAGAACGGCCATCTGATGCCAAGAATTTTCTTAGTCCCAAAGTTATTTTTCACTGAAATTTGACTTACTTGATTATTATTACATAGCAATGTGTCTCCTACAGGTGTGTGTGTACAAACCGAGACTGTACTCCGTCAAGCTATCGCTGAGCGCATCAAGCCCATCCTGTTCATGAACAAGATGGACCGCGCCCTCCTTGAGCTGCAGCTCGAAGCCGAGGAACTTTACCAGACCTTCCAGCGTATTGTTGAGAACGTGAATGTCATCATCGCCACTTATAACGATGATGGTGGCCCCATGGGTAAGTGACCAACAAGTTATTGATCTGAAACACCCTTTCCATCAAGCAGGGTCTTTGATTACTTGTAAATATATTATATAAACAGTCTAACAGCTACCGCTGGAACCACATCCTAACACATAACCATCTAGATAAAAACATGTGTGAGATTTGTATGCAATTGAATGGAGTATGCAAAATTTATTATAGGCATGTACTTGCATGTTAAATCAGTGTCCTAATCTAAATAGATTATAAAAAATAATGTAATTACATTGTTCATGTAAATACAATAACAATGTAATAATATTATTTTTTTCTGTAAAAAATAATATATGTATCTAAAAATCAGCTGCATGCTTTTGTCTTACTTTGTTGTGTCAATTTTTTCTCAATTTTCTGGGAACAATGATTATATCTTGTAATAAACTACTACTTTGCTAGATTTCATTTGGTTACACATATCACCATTTTTTTATACATGATAGGTTTAAAATAAAATAAAAAATAAATAAATATTTGTGGACATTTCACACAACACCATCTAGCCCAAACTAAGCAAAGCTTGTACTATGGAACTAGATGGCTGATAGAATACATATATACTTTTTTTTTGTAAATATATACATATGATACATAGAAACACCCAGACACAGAACAAACATCCATGCTCATCACACAAAATGTTTGCTCTGGGTGGGGATCGAACCCACGACCTTCAGTTCAGCAGGTAGACGTAAACACACTACCAACTGAGCCACAAGGCCGACAAACAAGGTTTGTGCTTGACTGCCAACTTATCTAATGTTAGGCAATACTACGTACCACCATTAAATGCTCTTATTTAGAGGAAAGACCAAAGAAAGATAAATTCTTTAGCAATTCTTTAGCAGTCTACACAATGAAAGTGGAATTAAGCATTTACTTTCACTTTTCCAATCACTTGAAATCAAAGGTGAAAGGAGTTTTTTTTTATATTGATTGAAGCATTTTTATTAAGTATGCATTGGTTTTTTTGGTAATACTTTTTTATGCATTCTATGAAATCATCATGTCATGATTTATTTAGCGAATATAACAAAGAATCAACAAAATTCTGCATGATTATGTTTTTATCATCATTAATTTTACAATCAACATGAAATGCTCACGTGTAGGTCGTGCGATCGCGATAACTGGCTGCCAAGGTCAAATGGCTGCTGGATTAGGTGGAAAAAGTCATACTTTCATATGAAACTATTTACAATCCCGTTTTCGGTTTAGTATTTAAATTATTTACTTAGAAGTTGCAGATTAATTCTGTAATCTGCCTTTTTTAACCTCCAATCAAAACAAGTATAAGTTGCTATAAGTTTGATGTATCTGTCTGTGGCATTATAGCTCAAACAGATGGATGTATTTTGATCTAGTTTTTTTTATAGAGATTTTGATCCAATGTTTTAGCTATGACAGGCCTCATGGCTCAGTGGTAGTATGTCTGCCTTCTGAGCTGTAAGTTGTGGGTTCAATCCACCCAGGGATGTTTGTTCTGTGTCTGGGTGTTTATATGTATTCTATCAACCGTCTCTCATAGTATAAGCTTTACTTAGATTGGGCCTAGAGAGTGATGTGTGAAAATGTACTCCAATACATGTTCAAAAAATATGTTTTATCAAAATTGGTAAAGCCATTTTTCATATTGGGGGTTTTAGTTTTCTAAACTAACTTGTTTCACATAAACCCAGAACTTACAAAAGTAAATACATTATTACTAATGAGAGGTTATTTTAAGTTCCATCATGAAAGTTGTTTCAGAATTTCTCACTTTGCCTTTCAACTAATGTCTGTTAAATCACACATTCTTTAGTTACTTAAACATTACTCCGAATGAAGATTGAATAAGTATTTATGTGCAATTGCACTCCACCTTAGACTTTGCCTTCATTCTGGTGAGAAACATGAGCCCATTCCACATAAAAAATGTGTGGAGATAATGCACTTTCATGGACGTTTTTGAAATTCTCCAGCATGTCACTAACAGTTTCAGAGTAGTTACTTGACTTGTGATTTCCCAGAAAGTTTTTATTAACTACAATAAACGAATTCCACTCAAGTTCCAAACTGGGCATTGAACTTATCAATATTCTTATCTGTGGGCCATCAAAAATACCCGTTTTTATAAAGATAAAAACAAAAACAAAAAGTTGTTTGACTAATTTGGTTAAATGAGTGATGGGAACTAAACCATATTGGTTGCCATTGTGTAAAAGAACATACTTAAGGCTTCGTTTAGAGCTGTCCATGAAGAGATGCCATTCATTTGGTTGGTATTCTAAAAGACCCATTTGAGGAGGCCTTGCACATCCGAACAAAAAACAAGATCATTTTCCGAATCAAAAAATAGCAAGTCTTGCTCTCTTGTACGATAGAAAGTCACTTTTGTACCTGATGCCAACAAGTTTTTTTTCTTTTAATCTAGAAGCCAAGCCAACACCTCTGCAGATTCTTTAGGTAGTTCAAGATCCCTTATTAAATCGTTTAATTCTACTTGGGTAAAAGGTTTTGGCTCTGTAGACGCAATTTGTTCGATATCACTATCTCTAGACACTTTACTATAATAAGTTTCTTCAAATGTTGGTTCACGGGTAGAACTAAATGTTGAAACTGGTACTTCCGAATGTGGTAAAGGTCTTCTAGCCCATTGTAAGTCTGGATAAATCATTTTTTGAACATTAACACCATGCAAATCGACACAGCAGAAGTAACAGTCATTAAAGTGATTTTTTGTTCTCCATTGCATAGGCACCCTGAACCTCAAATGGCTTCTTTTTCCACTGACCCACTGTCTCAAGTGTTCATAGCATATTTTGCAAACAATTTGAGGTATCCACGGCTTGTTTTCGTCTATAATTTTCGACTTAAAGTACGAAAAATAAGTACTTTTTATAAAATCTGTTATAGGTTTCCTGAACTTTTTGACTGTGTATTCCCCACAAAAGTAACAAAACACATTTGGATCATTGAGACAACTTTGCGATGAATACATGATATCAAAATTGTTTTATTTATTGAAAGGTACTAATAAGACTTGAAACCAAAAAATAATTTTAGTGTTGCCAATGCATACCTAATACAAAATCACTAACGAGATTTCGGCACCAAAAATATTTTTTCTTTTGTTGACCTGTGTAATTTCTATAAATTATTTTTATCTATTAAAATTAACTTGGATCAAATTGATATTTTTTGTCAAATATTTGTGATTATATAATTTTTTTAATTTTACAAACAAAGATTTTATTTTAAGTTCAGTCAGTCATTTTATATCTTCAAAAACGTGGCGAGCGAGACAGACGATGGTCGAACTACAGACTTAACAAATAGGTCGAGTCCCAAGTGTTGCCGGTTGCTTCTACTGTAGGCTTCTGGGTGTCAAAGTGGACTTTACATTATATTTCTTTCCGGAATTGGCTGCATATTTATATAATGTGTAACCCCATAAATGATTGATACATATTTATCACCTAAATATCATGTATGTTCAAATATTTATGAGTTAAAAATATTATGATTATGAGTTATTGAATTAGTTTGTTAGAATCAAGCTTAGATTTCAGTCAAAAAAAAATCTGAATGATTAAATCACTAATTATGATTACATTTGATTTATTTCCCTTAATATAAATTCCCTTAGACTTAGACAATCACCAGCAAAGGGGATTGTAGAACCTTCCTCTTTTTTATTATTTATGGTTTTATAAATAGTATTTATTGGTTTGGGATTAAAAGTGGCGTTAAAAAGTGGATTAAAATTATTAGAGCTTGATGAAAGTCAACTCAAATTCACTTGAATCAACACACATCATAAGGATCAATATCACTTAAACAATGTGAAGTGTGATATTTATATGTCACATTTGTCTGATAGGTGAGGTGCGTGTGGACCCCAGCAAGGGTTCCGTAGGTTTCGGGTCTGGTCTCCACGGCTGGGCGTTCACCCTCAAGCAGTTCTCTGAGATGTACGCGGACAAGTTCAAGATCGACCTCGTCAAGCTCATGAACAGGCATGTACCATCAAAGATTTTTCTTTTTGTGATTTTTACCCGACTACATAAGAAGAAAGGTTGGAGGGGAAAACACAAGTGACTGAACCAGAATTATTCTAAAGAATGCGCATTTATTATCTTTAAAGCGATTTCACGCATACTTTCTCACAAAAAAACATACACTCAACAGTATACACTCAATATTTATAATGGTCAATTAGATTGAATAACTATAGTTGCAACTGACAAATATGGTTTATTTCGATTGTTTTTTTGGAATACTTATTATTTAGTAGATAATTAAAGATCAAGCGTAACAAAATCGTAAGTATTACGATTTTCGAATTATATCGCTTTAATTATGATATTTAAAAGAAACTGATGCTACTATCAATATACAGAATTTTGTTGTTTTTCAAGGAAAATAAACTTATGTCGCTGCCTTAAGTTGTTCGAGTTGGCATTTTAAAGTTAGGTCACAGTCTTAGTATTGTAACTAGGACGCCTACGGGCGCCGCCGCCGCGTGACGTCAATGCTGCACAACACTCAACCTTATGTACTTAGGTATTCCTTCACCCACGAACTTTTCACTTTAGCGTGGGAGAATCAATATTATCGAAATAGACTACTTTCTTGGAATACAAACTTGACTTATGGCAAACAAATTAAAAACTTTTACTTTCACACATATCTATATGTCTGAACACACAATTGTAGTATAAAAATATAGTTAAAAACTGAAAATATTACTTCGGTCAGGAAATGTCTAAAATATTTACTGAAATTATGGGGCCAGCCCTTCTTTTCTAACAAAGATTAATCATCGAAATCTGAAAGTTTATGAAATAAATATATGTATAAAATTAGCAACGACAAATAATAAAATGTTGTATATATTCACTTAGTAATCAAAATTAAATCTGATCCACAAGTTGCATGAAAAGAAAAATCTGTTTCATAAGTGTTATTGAACATCCATAACTCCAAGAGTACCAAATATGTAGTAGTAAATTGGTCAGTCAGAAATAATTTTCGCTTAGTCCGAAATAATTTAGTTTTTTCCGCTTTGGAACTTAATCTTACAGGGGCTGCTTGATGCAAGTAGGGATTTCGTGTGATTACATTTTTGTTTTTAACCCAAAAGTAGGGTGCGTATTTGTGTCTGTCTGTGGCATCATGAATAGATGGACAGATTTTAATCTAATATTTTCTTTGAAAGAAGATTTGATGGAGTGTTTTTAGCTATATATTTCCTAAAGTTCGATTTAGCCGTTTATTATGTTGGAAGGGTTTTTAAATTTTCGAAACATGCTTACTATATTTCGTCCCATTGATACTGGTTAGAGCTCTCGGTACTCTAAATCAGCGGCAGACCGGGACGGACAATGAATTCTCAGCCTGGATTGACGAGTTGTTTTTTATAGAGCTTCTCATAACGAAAGTTGAGATACAACGTCATTTTCGATATATCATACAGAGATGCATCCATATTATTGAGTAAAGCAATTCTCGCGCAAAATTGTTAATTCGTTATAACTGGCCATCAGGCTGTGGGGAGAGAACTTCTTCAATCCCAAGACAAAGAAGTGGGCCAAACAGAGGGATGCGGAGAACAAGCGCTCCTTCTGCATGTACGTGCTGGACCCCATTTACAAGGTGTTCGACGCCATCATGAACTTCAAGAAAGAAGAGATCGACGACCTCCTCAAGAAAATTGGTGTCACCCTCAAGCACGAGGACTCTGACAAGGACGGCAAGGCTCTTCTTAAGGTGAGGATCTACTTACCAAAACTTATAAACTATTTAAATATAAATATTGGAGCACATTTTTCAAACACCATCTAACCCCAAACTAAGTAAAGCTTGGACGATGGTAACCAGATGGCTGATAATATACATATATGTATACTTTTTGTTGTAGTATATTGGTCGGTTTATGTGATATGTCCTAATAACCGATGTCGTAAAAAGCAGTGTTTTTATAGAGTAAGTTTATATTAGAATTCTACCGGGACTTACAATTTCGGTTAATATAACAGATATGTCGGTCTACGCGATGTCGTTTCAGAAGGTTTTGACTGTAATGCAGAACTTGAAAGTAGATGCTCCAGCTAAGGGATGATAAAGATACTCTGACGCGAAGATTTCGACGTCTTTCTAGCAGCCAGTTCAGAGTATGATGTCATGATTACACATCTGTAAAGAGATGTGGGAGTTTTGATGTATGTTCACATTAAAATCACAACCCAGCTTGACAGAAGAATGTGTTGTGTTGTTTTAGGAATTACTGTTACAATTAACTTTGGACTTTTAGGATTTTTTTAACTTATAGTATAGATATAGCTTTAAGACTACGTGATTTGATTTAAATTACTTTTGAGCTCCAAATCCAGGGGTCATGGGGGTCATGACCCCTGGGATAGGTCCAGGACCTAGGTGGACCACTAATTAAAATTGTTAAACTTAATGTTTTTATATATTTTTTGTCACAATATAGATTTTATGTAAGTACCTTCAATATTTAATTAATTTAATATAATACTTTTTTAGATGGCATCCGCATTATTCGGGAACTAACGCATCGAAAATTTGAATTTTACCGCGCCACCGCCACCTTTCATCTGATATCACATTTCGTCTTGCACGCGCTTTGTTTCGAATAACGTCTAGCTAGACGATATTGAGATGTATCCTAAAGTTTTTTTTTTATGTATTATGGCTACACAAGCTGTTAATGTAGCGACAGCGGAAAGATCTTTCTCTACGTTTCGAAAAATCAAATCGTGGCTAAGAGCTTCAATGGTTGAAGAACGTCTAACCGGACTGGCACTTCTCCACGTCCATAAAAACGTATCCATTGAAGTAGATGAAGTGATAACGCGTTTCGGGAGAAGATGTAAAAGAAAAATTGATTTTGTTATTATAGGTATTTTTAAGTACAGTACTTATATACATAAATAAAATACCTACATTTTATCTGTATCTATTATTATCAAAATTAAATTATAACTTCTTGTGACTTGACCACGACTATGTGACCCCCCCTGGTGCCAAAGCTGGATCCGTCCTAGTGTACACAAGTCTTAATATTTTGACAAAATATTTTTTTTAAAATCTACAACTAATGTCCAAAATACATTACTGCAATAAATGTATTTTGGACGATTAGGACTTAGTACATTACAGGTAGGCAGGCCCACTAAAATCATCTCAGTGGCCAGATTCTAGCATTGTCATCCTTAATAAATTCACTCTACATTCCCTGGGCTTGCTTTTATATTTTCTCCAATCCCTTGGCCATAGGAGCTCAAAAGTAATTTTGTAACACATTTGCATTATACTTTATCTTACTAAAGTCAAGAATTTGTCCATTAACTCATATGCACATTGCTATGATAAGCTTATCTTTAATATTGCAACAACATAGTCCCTAATGTTGCCAGTTGCTTCTACTGTAGGCTTCTGGGTGTCAAAGGGGACTTTACATTATACTTCTATCCGGAATTGGTTGCATATTCACATAGTGTGTGACCCCATAAATGATAGATACAGATTTACACAACATGATACAATTTAGATTATATGTACCTACTGAATAAATGTTTTTTTAGGCCAAAGTCACTGATTGTTTTTTAAAGAGTAAATAACGGCAGCGCACTTATGACGCCCTGGTGTAATTAATTTGGTCTGTCAATTCATATCAAATTAAAGAAATAGTTAATCTACATTTTTGTCACAACATAATGACGTATCATTTATACAAATTATTACTAATAGAAATGGTTAAAGATCTGAAATCTTGATTTTAATACTCCACTATAAGACACTTGTTAAAAAAACTGCAATATAAATTGGATTATATCATTATTACATATGGATTGGATCAGCCTGTTTTGTGCACCTTCTTTTGTGTGTTGTGGGAAGGGTTAGTTAAATAATAGTCCACCATACTGGCTAAGTGGAGACTTTACACATCTTCACTAATGTCATTCTGAGACAGTAGATTAAAAGAATTTGTAGGTTTCCTCGCGACGTCTTCCTTCACAAAAGTTGGCGGCAAATAACAAAACATACAGAATTCAGAAAAGGTAGAGATACATTGCTTAAGATTGCAATCTAGGTCCTGAGAATCCGCGAGTCAGATGATCTCCCAAGTATGCGCCGTAAACTGCAATAGCTTACAATCCGGCATACACACGCATGCATGTTAGCTAAGTCTTAACATTTATTACATATATCTGTCTTCCTCTTGTATACTAGTAAAAAAAAACTTAGTTACAAAATAATACGTAATTTATAAAAAGCATGGACCCAGGAGTCCGTGGAGGTCAATATTTCAAATAAAAAAATATATCCCAGGCCCCTTCTAAAAGCATAAGACTGTTTCTTTCTTTCTGTTTCTGATTTCTTTCAATGTTTTGATTGAGCTATTGTTGTTCCTGGCAGGTGGTGATGCGTTCTTGGCTGCCCGCCGGCGAGGCGCTCCTGCAGATGATTGCCATCCACCTGCCCTCACCCGTGGTCGCGCAGAAGTACCGTATGGAGATGTTGTACGAGGGACCTCATGACGACGAGGCCGCTCTTGGTATCAAGGTAAATTATGCATATACAAGTCTAATATAAATTTAAAAAAATACAATCTAATTGAGAACCTTTTTTTTGGAAGTTGGTTAAAAATTGTCATCCTGAAGGTAAACTCTGTTTAAACTATGAAAGAATGAGCAAATGTAACATGATTTTTGCTTAGGCAGAAGTCATGTACTATAAAAATGTTTATTTATTTGATGATAAGCGAGCAGCAGAAGCTAATGTGCCGATATCCTGCAATGCTGAAATTTAGTACACAAATTTGTCTACTATATATTATGTACAATATGTATATACACTGTACTATTATTAGCCCATTGTACTGCCAAACATTGTTTATTTTTAGTGCTTATGTATTGTTTCTGTTGGTGTGCAATAAAGATATATATTATAATTACATACATGTGGTTTATGTTATTATTTTGCAGAACTGCGACCCCGAAGCCCCCCTCATGATGTACGTAAGCAAAATGGTACCAACCTCCGACAAGGGCCGTTTCTACGCGTTCGGGCGTGTGTTCTCTGGCAAGGTCGTCACCGGACAGAAGGCTCGCATCATGGGACCTAACTTCACCCCTGGCAAGAAAGAGGTATGTTCTACTATATTTGCACAACTCCTAGTGGCATTAGTCTAGTACTTACAAGTTGCTATTTGTAACAGATACATGATAATTCGATAGCCTTACTTAGTTTTGAAAAGAAGTTATGTTTATTAGACATATGGTTGCAACTGTCTTGGTGATTGTGTAATTTATTCCATTCATAATTACTGGCTAAGCAGGTGTTTGGATTGTTGTATCTGCTTTGGTGTTAGGTTATTTTATTCCTGCCATCAGTAATATTAGCTGTGACGTATTTATTACTAGGGGAATTATTATTAGAATTATTATCTCATTTATTTATTTACATTCTTAATTTTAAATTTTTTACAACACAAATATAAACTTATAAAAAATAAACATAAATATTGTAAAAAACTTTTATTATTAAAGAATTATTATTGAATTATTATTATTATTAAGCGATTATAAGGTTAAGGGCTTATGTTTAGTGTAGGGCTCACATGGCGGGGGCACAGTGCCCCCGCTATGTGAGCCAGCGGGCACGCCGGGACTACCTTTTCTCGAAGCGATTCGTCGGATTTTTGGACCCTCATAGTTTCGCCCTCGATAACAATAGAGAGTTCAAATTTTCAGGATCGAATGTGGTACGCGGACTTATAAAATATATAAAGTTTCATTTATCTAGCTTTCTAGCTACTTTCTATTTTATTCATACCTAAAATAATATGATCATCAAAAATATAAAGTACTTGCTGAAGTCCTAGAAATCTGACATTTGGTATGCAAGCTAATAAATAATATTTATACATGAACAACGAAAAATTAGGACATTTGTAATTGTCACCCTCCAACCCCTTATTAGCCATGCTTTTTGACTAAGATTAAAGGCTTATAGAGATAAAGATTGTAGCGTTAGACTTTGTAGAGTTAGTGGCTTGGCTCTTCAGATTCAGTTATATCTCATTTGATATCTTTTGTCAGTGAAAGTGGCATGACAATGCGAGACATGGCAACCAATTTTACATGAAATGTTTTTGGTGGGATTTTTATTTTTGTAAGTTCTTCGCGGCCCCGTGCCGCGCTGTAGGCGGGCGCGTGCCATCGCGCGTCCGCCAATGACAGCGCGGCGCGCCGCGAAGTAGATCAACCCGCGTCTGGCTAAACGCTGCGCAGGACCTCTATCCTTATGTCCCGGGACCGCACGCTACGCCACACGCGATACATTTTAGTCCGAAAAATATGAACCATTTTAAGATCAAATGGACCACGCTTGTAAGGATTCTGTGACATTCTGAGTTTGAAATACAAAATCGTTCAAGACTTCTATATGTTATCCTAAATCTAAAATATCTAATCATGTAAGACTATGACATTCATTCGGGTCTGAATTAAATACCTTATCGCACCTGTACAATCTTTTGAATATTTGTTCTTGTACTTCTATAGTCATATAAATGTGAATTATAAAGAATATAATACCTTATTATATTACTAACTTTAATACTTGTCATCAGGATCTGTACGAGAAGACCATCCAGCGTACCATCCTCATGATGGGCCGTTATGTGGAGGCCATTGAGGATGTGCCCTCTGGAAACATCTGTGGTCTGGTCGGTGTTGACCAGTTCTTGGTTAAAACCGGTACCATCACCACCTTCAAGAATGCTCACAACATGAAGGTAAGGATGGGGTAGCTTTAAGCTAATGTAAAGCTTTTATTTTGTTCTTGTACATGGGGAAGTATTGAAGCGGGAATGTTCGGCCGGTGGGTCATATAATTATACTTGTAAGGGTATACTTAAACTACAGAGCATCCGATTTAGCTTAATTTTAGTTTGATATTTGTATTCCTGAGAAGTTTCTCTAGTCGGGACACTGTCTGACTTGCGATACGCAAGTTGTGGGTTCGAATCCCGCAGCACGCACCTCTGTCTTTTCGAAGTTGTGTGTGTATTGTTGATTGCCGCCAACTTCAAATTGTGAAGGAAAACATCGCGAGGAAACCTACTTTTCTGTGAATTTTCAATGTTCTTGATGATGTGTGAAGTCTACCAACCTTCACTTGGCCAGAATGGTAGACTAAGGCCTTACCCTTCTCACAATGAGAAGATGTGCCCAACAGTGGGACAGTTTGAATAAACAGGGCTGATTTTTTAAATTTTGATTTCTATTAGGACTGGGAAGTAATGTAAGTGATTAACACAATGTACAGGTGATGAAGTTCTCCGTATCTCCCGTGGTGCGTGTGGCGGTGGAGCCCAAGAACCCCGCCGACCTGCCCAAGCTAGTGGAGGGTCTGAAGCGGCTTGCCAAGTCCGACCCCATGGTGCAGTGCATCAACGAGGAGTCCGGAGAGCACATCGTCGCCGGAGCCGGGGAGCTGCATCTTGAGATCTGTCTCAAGGTATACTAGCACTAGCATTTGAATTTTTGTCTGACTACAAAGTGGATTATGTTTTACAGGTGTATTTATTTAAATAACCCCTGACCCAACAAGAGCGGTGTTATAAGTTTGACGTGTGTGTCTGTCTGTGGCATTGTATTTGAAATAAGAAAACCGGTTCAGCCGTTTCTTCTTTTTTGTTGGTGGTTTTAGAATTTCTTAAATGTTTTTCGTATTTGTGTTTATTGCCTTTTACAGCCTATAACGCCATCGGTTTTTATGTGCAAGGTGTTGTTAGATTCATCTTTACTTCCTTACTTTACTTACTGTTTTAACTGTTCCAATTTTTCCCAGGATCTGGAAGAGGATCACGCTTGCATTCCTATCAAGAAGTCCGACCCGGTGGTGTCATACCGTGAGACTGTCGCCGAGGAGTCCGACCAGATGTGTCTCTCCAAGTCTCCCAACAAGCACAACCGTCTCTTCATGAAGGCCCAGCCCATGCCCGACGGTCTAGCTGAGGATATTGATGATGTGATTAACACTTATATTTCCTAGTTCCTTCTCTACTGTCATATCCATTTCGAAATTCAAATCAAAATTAATTTCTCTTTCCGTCATATTTGTGTACATTTTAAATATAAATAAGGATTTCTAGGCCAGGAAGACTTTGAAGATATGGGGTCATGCTACCAAAGTTTGAAATGATTATGGCTACATTTTCTTTTGCTTTCCTCATAAAGTCATCCTTTGCTTAGGGTTTAAAATATAGTAATTTCAAAAATATCGCCATTAAACTTTGAAGATAGGGCAGAAAGACTGAAAATATGGTCATGCTATAAAAAATTTAAATTATTATGTCCACATTTTCTTTGCTTTTTCAGTAAAGTCTTCCTTTGCTTAGGGATCAAAATATAGTAATCTCAGAAATATCGTTATAAAACTTTAATACCTCTACGCCTGCACAATTTTTGGTACATTTCCGTAGGATGATATAAATGTGAGCCGATTGTTTGTTCCAGGGTAAAGTGAACCCGCGCGACGACTTCAAGACTCGCGCGCGTTACCTCACCGACAAGTACGAGTACGACGTGACGGAGGCGCGTAAGATCTGGTGCTTCGGCCCCGAGGGCACCGGGCCGAACATCCTCGTCGACTGCACCAAGGGAGTGCAGTACCTCAACGAGATCAAGGACTCCGTGGTCGCCGGTTTCCAGTGGGCCGCCAAGGAGGGCGTCATGGCCGAGGAGAACCTGAGAGGAGTGCGCTTCAACATCTACGATGTTACGTTGCACACGGACGCTATCCACAGGTCGGTTGGGCCGGCAGCAAGACTGTTTATCATAAAAAAATAAGAATAACAGTATACATACATTAATAAAAGTTTAAAACTTCAATGAAAATATCAATTGGCATGTAAAAAGTTGACGCACGTGATTGTTGTGGCTTCCACCCATTACTTAATATGATACCAAGAATGTAATGACTTATTCGATTGTTTGTGTGTACAGAGGAGGCGGTCAAATCATTCCAACCACCAGGAGAGTGCTGTACGCGTGTCTGCTCACCGCGCAGCCCAGACTCATGGAGCCAGTCTACCTGTGCGAGATCCAGGTCAGTGGCACATGGAGTGCTCACATTTACCTTATATTGAAAAGCTTTGGTCTCGACGTCTCAATTAACTATTCCAATGCACAGTTATTCTCGACTCAAAAGTTATGAGAGGTACTGGATAAATAAAATTCCGTATATAACACTCTATACACGCGGCCAATTAACTGTAACGCAATATCGTACTGGTTACTAGATCACTTTGATAAATTGCAAATGTAAATGACGTATCTGACGCCCGACCTCTTATTTATATCAGGCTCAATTCAGCTTTTAGAAAAGTGTAAACTAAAAAGTATAAAGTGTAAAAGTGTGCACAAAAAAATTGTTTGTCTACCAGAGTCCCATCCCTATTTTCCGAATCAGTTCAATCATTATTTTTGAATAGAGCAATAGGACCCAACCTAGAATAGAATAGACAACCCTGTCACAAGGTTGTCTATCCTGTTCAAGAGACCAAAGCTTATTGACCTGTATGTCACCCCCACATATTGGAATTGTCTAAAATTCAAACAGATTATAAATATTAAAATTACTATTGGTAAATTATATTTGAATGAACATTCACTTGTTTACGTTTAAAACAGCAATAATAAAACAGACTTGTTTTGATAGTTATAATTGTAGACATTTCCACATTGCGGAGGCGTGAACCCGCTCCACGTCTATCCTGAGCGCTCCGCCGCACTCGGCGGTCGCGCCTTTCCGAGCCGTGGTAGAGCAACAGTTCTTTGTTTTGGCATGGACACCCCACATAACCCATTGCCTGAATAGGGGATCTAACATTCAAACAACGAAATTTTAACAACCCCTTATATTTGGACTATTCCCTGAATACCAAATTGTTTCTCCTTTAGCATGTGAAGGTTTTGTGTCAAAATGAAACTTTGTAATGTGTTTAGTATAGGAGAATGTGTCAACTAGTTATTATATTTAACAAAAAAAAAAACAAAGTTACAAACTTATTCTAGAGGCATTTATGATGTACAAGGAAATTAAATTAAAAAAAAACTTGTATAGTAGTTACAAACATATACTGTGTCTGTACAGACATGGTGCAAGCTCCAAAATTTGTGTTGATCAAACGCACGAATAAAAAATAAAAAGGAATTATTAATAAACAAATGATAATGTATACAAAGTGAGAGAGTGATTGTAACTGTCGTGTTGTGTTTAGTGTCCGGAGGTAGCCGTGGGCGGCATCTACGGCGTGCTGAACCGGCGGCGCGGGCACGTGTTCGAGGAGTCGCAGGTGGCCGGCACCCCCATGTTCGTAGTGAAGGCCTACCTGCCCGTCAACGAGTCGTTCGGGTTCACGGCTGACCTGCGCTCCAACACCGGCGGGCAGGCCTTCCCGCAGTGCGTGTTCGACCACTGGCAGGTCCTGCCCGGGGACCCCTGCGAGGCCGGCAGCAAGCCCTACGCAGTCGTGCAGGTACACACACACACACAAGGAACACTGCACTGTGCGCTACATAGATGATTACACTTCTGCAGAAGACTCAATTACATTTCCATACACTACATAAATTACACTTCAATGCACTATATAAGTTACACTTCTTCAAAAAACTAAATTACATTTCCATGCACTACATAAATTACACTTCACCTACATTATGTCATTTTTCGTGAAGACTAAATTACTTTTCCATCCACTACGTCATTTCTTCAGAGAACTTTAAATTACATTTCAATTGTTTATCAACTTTGTAATTTCCACCGAGACTCCAACCCGCACCTTCCATCATCATGTTATTATAATAACGGCTAGTGATATGACGGGCGTCCCTTCGCGGCCCCGTGCCGCGCTGTAGGCGGGCGCGTGCCATCGCGCGTCCGCCGCTGACAGCGCGGCGCGCCGCGATGCAGATCAACCCGCGTCCGGCTAAACGCTGCGCAGGACCTCTATCCTTATGTCTCGGGACCGCTCGCCACACGCGATACATTCACATTATATATATAGATATTTTATATATATATATATATAGATTCACTGACACTTTTAATGTAGATTTGTGTTCTTTTGCTAGTAACACACTAGATGATATAGAATTTTGTGTCTGAAAGTGTAAATCTCACATTCTACTCGCTATATTATCAATTACTTTTACAAAATAGGATCAATTCTGAAATCGGAGAGATTGAATAGATGACACCGTCACCGGACTAATGAAAGAGGAAATTACTTTAGACTTCTCTCTCTCTCTGTGTGTGTGTCTTCTGTTAGACTTTGAAGTTTCTTAGAAAAATTACATGTGACAAAATGAGATGACAGTTTACTGTTGCTATCTACTTGCTAGTGTAAGAAAGACAACATCATGCTTATTTATTGTGACTTCACGTTTACTCGCATCATGAATACAACACAACAACATTTGTACATTATAACATCATGACACATGACACATTATAACGTTTCATGATTATTATTTCACCACTTGTATATGGTGCCAGCTTTACATTATCTATCTATACTATTGTAGATAATAACAATTGTCATCTTTGTCACGTAGTGATAAGTCAATAATAGCGCATTATTATCTACAAGATTTCACATAATCTATAAGCAAGCAGGCGTTGCTACTCTTGCGGTTAATCTGTTTGGTCATCATCATGATAGTTCT
This sequence comes from Lycia hirtaria, assembly GCA_947563715.1. Classification (NCBI taxonomy): domain Eukaryota; kingdom Metazoa; phylum Arthropoda; class Insecta; order Lepidoptera; family Geometridae; genus Lycia; species Lycia hirtaria. Next base: position 16,656,694 of record OX387384.1, read on the forward strand.
CATGGCGAAAATGGGAACAGATGTCTTGATTGTTTTCAATAATAAAGACGGGAGCGAAATAAAGCCGGCAGCGCTTTCAATGCTACATTCTATCTGCACAGACTACACTTGCACAACAATGACAAATAGTAATTTTTTGATAGATTAGTTTATTTTATGAATCAATTTTTGAAGCATATTTTTTGTTTGTTTGCAGGAGACCAGGAAACGGAAAGGACTGAAGGAGGGTCTCCCAGACCTCACCCAATACCTTGACAAGTTGTAAATGTCATAGCTAAAACAATCCCAACTGTAATATATGTAACATTATCGAGGGCGCCTCACGCAATACCTTCGTTTCATTAGTTTATTTACAACACGAGACGATTTATTTTTACCATCCTGATTTACACCGCTTAGAATGCTAGTGAGCGTGTATTTATGCATAGTCTCTTGATACGACGCTGCCGTTTTGTAGCGGCCGTTAAACTCCGGCCGCTGTTTGACTGCGCCGCCGTTTCCAGAGATTATGCGAGTAATATTGCTGGTCGATATATACACAATGAAACACACAAGTATGATATATGTATTATTGTATTGTACAACATTATTGTGTAATAAAAGGCTGTTGATTATTGTAGCGTCATGCAACAATTGAAATATTATTATATCTATAATATTGGAATTACAATGTTTTCCTCGGTAAGAATTGTTGTCATTTGACAAATAGGAGCGGGAGTTCTTTACTTATACTTGTAATTAATTTTTTAAATTATAATTTTTTTCTATTATAACGAGGTATTGTTTAATTTTAATGATACCAATGTGGATGGCACAGGTGAGTTTTTTATACTTTTTTGTATGGGTTGAGACTGGGTTACTAAATTCTTAAAGTGCCTTTATTTATCTACAACAAAATAATATACAAACCACACATGCTTAACTAAATAACATACTAAACAAAAAACGAATCAATCGAATCCCAGACTGATCAAGGTCTAAAGACAATCCAATTACTCAAACCCAATACCAATTGGCAACAAAAAAAGTTCAGATATGTACATATATTTTTGATAAATCCACAAACTTTCTTTAAAGAAATTTAGTAGACCTAAACAAAATTAACTACATATACATGTATATGCTAGAACAGTCTCAATGCCATACTTCATTGTTAATTAATTTAACGAATTATTTTAATTATTATTGCATTATTATTTCCAGAATAGCACCAGATAGCAGTGGATAGTCATAATAAAGGTGAGTTTATAGATTGGTTGATATACTAAAATTTTATCTAGTCCAAGTTTTATCATAGGTCAAAAGTTAATATTAGATGAAATGCAATCAAACTCAAGCCTACTAACATTTAATGATGACAAATACAGACCTGTTCTGACATTATGAGGACAAATTAATGTTAACCCTGATTATTTTTCTACAAAATAACTCCAATAAGGTGATCAACAAGATTTTAACAAATATGTTTTTTCTTTCATAGGGTATGTGGGACACTTCGCACGACAGCAAGTTACCAGTTTGAGGCGTATTTGATCTAGGTTTGTTTATATATTTTTTACTTTTGTTTTTAACCCACTCTGAACCATATTTTTTTTTAGATATATAGTATGTAATGTTCGGACTATAATCTGCCTTGTATTATTTTTCATCAGAATCAATTTAGGCATTCTGGAGTTCAGTCAAGATAAGCTTATAATATATGTATGCTTATCTGGACTGAACTCTGTATTACCTATACTCCCAATTTTCGAATCCATATTATTTGTACGACCAAAATGACATTGGTTTTAGAAATGGACATGTTAAGTACTCGCTGTATTAGATGCTGTGGTGTAGCTTATAGAGCCACAGCAGTAGAGCGGGAGGCTCCCCGTCCCCTGCCCGTTGCTGCATGTAACATTCACCTATAAATTATTTTGATTTATTCAGAATAAAATTGTGCAATAAAATGATGATAAACGTTCCCCTGATGCCACCATGACGGTTTTTACAAGCTCAACAGGACTGAATTGCTCATTTTTAACATAATGATAAGTTATTTTGATTTTATATTTTGATTTTATATATTCTAAAATTATATAATTTTACAGGTGCCTGCAGTGTATTGACGCATTGGAGCTTATCGTGTTTGATAAGGTAAGAATGATGAAATAACTGGGTTTTACATCGGGCGAGTTATTGTTAGATGGTTTACAATCTGTTCAACGGGGAGTTGAAACTTGGATTGGTATTGGACTTTTAAAATTTTGACAATAATAAAAATATATTATCACCACTTTATTTGACTTTCCCACATTTGTGTACGTAGATTAAAAAACCTACCAGTTTCACACCATTGATATTCCAAATAACACAAATTTTGAAAAATCAAAAGTGCTATGACATTTCTTTCCCACATAAGAGTAAATCACGTTCTCGCGTAAGTGCCAACCGAACTCGTTGAGAAGCTGCCGCGAGCAAAGTTTGAATGTACGGACAATAGGTATATTGCCGTTGATTAAATTCACCCAATTATCCCCACGTTCGCCGCAAACTTGCGACAAAGTTCGACGAATATCGTCTGTCACCACCCTAATGAAATGCAGAGAGATTAATGCGTTAAATTTAGTTTTTATTATTTATATACTGATGATAAACTTCGCCCAGATGCCATCGTGATGGTTCTTACAAGCTCAACAGGACTGAAAATACGATAAAATAGTTATTATTATCTTATTATACACAACATTCATAACTAACATGACACATTTATTTATTATAGATCACAAAACAAAGAGAAGAGATGAAATCGAGATGGGCGTCCACGAAACATCTGGGAAGAAATAAATCGCATATAATTTTATGGTAAGCCTTAATTTAACTTATTATTTCATTTGTTTAATATTCTGATAAATCTAGGTTATTGCTAGATATTACATTTCACTGTAGTGTCACTGTATTATTCGATTCTGCATCCTTTAAATAAAATCTTAAGACCTCTACTGTTTCGTAAATCTTATGAAAGATTTTTAGAAGGTTTTCTCAAATTGTCACGTTCTCAAATAGTCACTTTCTCAGGTCCTTATATTCTCAAAACGTCACGTTTGCGATACATTATATTCCCAGCGTCACATTCGTATTACGTCATATTCCCAAATCGTCACATTATCGATGACGTTTGAGACGCGACGATTTGAGAATGTGACATATTTGCTAATGAGACAGAATATGACGTATTGCGTTTGTGACTTGTGACCTGAGAAAGTGACCATTTGAGAACGAATGACGATTTGAGAATGGACGTATTGCGCCTACATATTTCAGGAGAGTTTATTTTGGTAATGCACTACAATTATGATTGATTGCATAGAATACTATTTATTTATAAAGTTCACCTACACTGTGTACTTCTATACATTGACAATAAAAAAACTCATACAAATAAAATACAGCTTAATGTCACAATAATTACAGGTGAAGTCGGCATGCATTAATAATAAGCAAAAAATAAAATTGTCAAACTACTACTACTATGCCTTAAGAATGTCAATGTTATTTCAATATTATGATTACCAACATGGTAAGAGTCTACTTGTCATGCATAACCAGTTTACAACTCTATATGCACTCGATTCCTGTCTAAGAGAACAGGTTTGAAACAATGAGATTAACAATATGTTGGACAGGGCATGATATGATATCCTATTTTGTTGATTGATAATGGAGTGAAGTTGGATTGGTATAGACTGGTTTTCAAAGTATGAAATAAGTACAGCAAAAAACTTACAATGATGATAATAACCACAGACCTGTTCTGATTTTTATTGATGTCTGCTTTTAAAACAACTGATTTTCGTTATTAATGATGTAGATTGTATTTTTTTTTTCAGATTTACGTAATTAATGTATTGTTGTTCTTTTCAGGTTCGAGCAGTAATGGGATATAAATATCATCTTTTTATAAAAATAAAGAACCAAAAGTTATTTATTGTTTTATTTAGTAACAAATCTTAGAAATAAGATTCGAGGTTGAAAAGCCAGGTTGCAATAAAGTAAAATGTTGTAACCAGTATCTATAATAAAAGAAAAACAAAATACCGACTGCAAAAAAGCAGTTTTTGCAATCTACCTTATGATTTCGTTATGTTTAATACGCTGTTCAGTGTACGTGTTTTGTTTGTGAGATAGTATGCGTAAAATGGCCGTAAAATATAAATGCTCATTTTTAGAATAATTCTAGTAAATCGTCATCCACGTTTTTATCGAATCGACGTCAAATCGAATTGTTTATTACGAAATAGTTCGTTAGACGGTACGAAAAAACGCGTTTTTTTTTAAATTTTGCAAGATGTATTAATACAAAAAAAAATACCCGGTCACATCAAAATCGGTCAAGCCGTTTAGGCTGTAGGCTGTCGTATAGTAACGCATACATATCCACATTCACTCGAAAAATATAACCCTCCTTACGCAGTCGGGTAAAAAGGCAAGTTTGCGTAATTGCCAAAAAATAATATAATTTCTATATTCAGACAGAAGTCTTATTAATTTTATTAACATCATCAGGCACAAATCGAGTATTACATAATATTAAGTTAGAAAGAAAAAGAAAAAAAACGCTAACAACATACGCTACGAATTGATAACCCCCTTTTTTGAAGTCTGTCAATAAAAAATTAAGTGGTGAGTTCTACCCGGGTCTAAATCCTGTCGCAAAGCGCCCTGCAGATTACGTAGATATTCGGGCTTACCGAAAACGTTTAAGCAATGTTTAACATATTTTGTCAACTTCTCGCTGACACGTAATGACAGAGCAACAACGTCTGTCTTCTTTCCGCAAGTGTCATTACGTGTCAGCGAGACTGACAAAATCTATTAAGCATTGCTTAAAGTACCATTTTTCGGTAAGGCCCATTTGAGCCTTTGTGCGTTACTCGATGTATTTACTGGTAAATAGAATTACATAATATGAGGTGTCTAAAGAAAAAAAAGCATATTTTGTTGTCCTTTGGCACTTCAATTATGACAACTGTCAGGTCTAGTCTAGTCAAAAACTGGCAAAAAGTAGGTAATAAATTAATAAATACCTACGTTTAATTTACTTAGCAGTGTATGAGAAGGAAAGTATAAAATGTTTTTTTACTATGAAACAGACATCTTTATTAACTGACTTTGAAAAAGGAGGAGGTTATTTTGAATAACTTTTCCTAGGGAATTTTGCAGACAAAAGAAAACACTAAAATAACTACAGTACAGTCAAATTTGGAATGCATAGAACACTTCTTTTTACACCTATCTATTGTACAATAGAGGATTGTATCAGAAGATACTACTTGTATGTACATCTGTACAAACTAAGTACTTTCATAAAAGTTTTACCTAAAGTGCCATCTATTGGCAAGTTTTCAAGTATATTTTTTTTAAAACCGTATTTGACATTTCCATTTCATAAAAATAAACGTCAATGTCATGTCAAATATTGGAGCAGCTCAAGGTCATTTCTTTGCGCATGTTTTACAAAACTAATTGGAATTCTTATAATATAATTAGTATCGCCTTGCTCTATGCTTGGTGGCGTGTTGCGACAGTGTTCGCGTAATCTCAGCAAAATGGTGCCTGAAGTAGTATTCGTGCTCGGAGCGCCCGGCGCCGGCAAAGGCACCCAGTGCACATTTATTTCCGAAGAATTTGGCTTCGTACACCTCTCTGCGGGAGACCTGCTGCGCGAGGAGCGCCAGAGACCTGGCTCCGAGTTTGGTGAGATGATCGAAGAAAAGATTCGCAATGGGTTAATAGTTCCCGTCGAGGTGACGTGCTCGCTCCTCCACAAGGCCATGCAGAAGTCCGGTAAGACCCGTTTCCTTATTGACGGATTCCCCCGTAATAAGGACAACCTCGACGGCTGGGAGCGCGTTATGTCTAATAAGACGAAGCTACTGTTCGTGCTATTTTTCGAATGCTCCCGTGATATCTGCACGGAGCGATGTCTGGGGCGCGGCGCGGCGGGCAGTGGCCGCTCCGATGACAATCTTGAAAGTCTACAGAAGCGGTTCAACACGTACTTAAATGACACCATGCCCATCATCGAACACTATGACCAGCAAGCTCTAGTGAAGAGAATCAACGCCGAAGTCGCACCAGAGAAGGTCTTCGAAAGCGTCAAGGCAGAATTTAATAGCAGTGGACTGCAGAGGATAGCCAATTGAAATTAATTTATAAGTAGATCAATGTAATCATGTATGACAAATCATCTCATTCAGTTTTAAAGTTAAACTAATCAGTGAGCTTAAATGGTTGTTTTTTGTAGTTCTATATAAGTCTAAACATATATTATTAATGCAAAAAAATCTGCCCCAATATACCTAAATGCAAAGTTCAAGTTTGGAGACACACTAGATACATAAACTTATATAATTAGGTATGTCATGTAAAAATATAGTGTTTTGTGAATGATTTTCCCACCTTGAGAATAAGGTTATTTTTTGTGTAATTATAATTATTATACTGTGTAGTGTGTTTAGTGACCTTCAAACTGGGATAACAGCAGTATTTAAAAAGCGACAAAAAATTCACCTCTTGCAATGTCTTCAAATTAAATCATATTATATTATAGCCCATGCAAGTTTTTTTTTATTTTTATTAATTAATTCTCTAATTACATTACAAAAATTTATAATGACACAGTTCTGCCAAACTGCATTGTAGGCATGATGTAAGCATGATTGCGTGTGTGTAGCATTTGGTTTATGTATGTGTGTGTGGCATCTGTGGCTTTATTGGATACATACACTAATGCAATGTATGCATGTGTATACAAATGCTAGAAAAATACTACATGTGAAGGTCATACCCACTGGTGAATTGCAACTTTTATAATACGAGTAATAGCTACATAGACTACTAATCACAGACCATTTTAAACAATTTTACTATCAACTTACTGTGATAAGATAACTCTGCTATTATTGATCCTTGACTTCAATCAAATTATAGAAATAAAAAATAATATTGCATATTTTTTTTTTAATATCTTTTATGTATTATTTTTAATCAATTTAGTATTTTAGTAGGTACTTAATAAAAATGTTGCTGCTCTGTAATGTCTGGTTTTGTCTGGAAAATCAATTGAAGATGAGATGAGCTTTATGCTGTGACTTATTTATGAACAACTCTCTCAACAATGTTATTGTGTATTTCGCAGTCTAGAATACTCTATTTATCACATAATTCATAGGTAACAGAATATTCACAGAATAATCAAAACACACATAGTTTGGAGGTCTTGGGTCTTACACAGGTGTTCAACACATCTTGAAGAGTGTTTGAAGTTTACTTCCAATTAATTATTTATATTATTTTGCTCTTTCATACCTCTGGTCAAATAATTAAGTCTATATGGAATTAACTTTATTATCTGATTTTGATGATTATTTTTGTATATAGTTGAATCTAAATGACTAGGCTTATTTTTCCTTTTTAAAATTTTATTATAACTTCAATGTCAAGATATTAACAGTTATTAAATAATTCATAATAGGTAATAAAATAAAATAAATTATTATTATCAAGTAATTAGAAAAAGGCAAAACATATCATTTAATTGTTTATGATTCCATCAGATAAAAGAAGGACTAGTTCTCTACTTTTGTATAGACGAGTGTGTGGTAAGTATTTTGAATTTGTATGATTTGATTTTTATAATTATTATGAATGTTTTTTGTGTCCATCATAAAGTGATCTGTAAATATTCTGGTACCTACTTGTGTTGAGCTAGTCAGTAGTCCTCACGCACATTCACCATTTCAAAGTAATGCAGCAGTTATGTAAACATTCCTTTCTCTTGTTCTGTCATGTTTTCTGTCAGTAGCATTGTTTCATAGCATAATATACAGAACTAGAATGTGGAATAAACTTATGTGAAATGTTTGGGATTTTGTTTTATTTTAGCATAGTAGGCACGTAACTAAAACCATTTATCATCAGTTCCCTTAGTCCACAGCTGGACATGGCTTCTCTTATTGAACGCCACTACGATCTTAGAATATAGAAAAATACAGAAACCGTGAACATGCTTAGAACTGAAGCGACAGAAACTACTCATATATAGAGTAGTTTGAAGCGCGCGCGATCAGTTGCTCTATGAACGTCTTAACGAGTGGCAAGCTTTGTTGGTGTTAAATTTAATTCAAATATGCCGTCATGTGTCGTTCCTACGTGTAAAAATACTGCTGGGGTGAGAAAAAAACACGATGGGATAACATTTCACGTGTGAGTAGCACAATTGACATTATCTTTCGTATTTATTTAATAAATTGTTCGGTCTTTGATCATCGTAGAGAAAGAATCGTCCATTTTGTTGGTGTTGCCAATATCAACGTTTTGATTTTCCTTACTTTTACTTGCTACTGATTTTTTTAGTTAGTAGTTTGTAAATTAAATGAGTAGGTATTTAAATATATTTTTATCCGATTAAAAATTAATTGGCCAAGTGCATGTCGAGTAGCGTTCAGGGTAGCGTTTCATAATTGCAGTTCACCCTATATGGACTTAGAATAGAACTACTTGTTTGATATTGTGAACATATTGATTGATTTTGCGATTTAAATGGATTTAGTGCGAAATTTTTCCTCAGTTTTTTTTTTTGTGGTGGTAGTCTATAACCGTTAACTTATAAAGCCTACCAGGGCAGTAGCCAGGAATTCATTTCAGGGGGGGTCTTCAGCAATGGACTTGGGCATAGCTTATGGTTTTTTCGCGCAAAATGTTATGTAGTGTGTAGTAGTGTAGTGTTTTTATAGTAATATACTATAAAAACACTACTACAATTTTCGCGCCCGTTATGCTTTGTTTTTCGTATTAGTGAACCCAAAAAAATTTGGTTAGTGGCTATTTTTAGTTAATTATTTGCTCGTATTAGAAAGTTCACAGCACTTTAATGATCAATACAAATATAGATCAATATGAAACAATCATGCGCGAGCGAATCGAGCGCGAAACTTTTTTAATTTTATAATATTATATATTTTATAATATATATCGAATAATAATATATATAGAATTTTATAATATTCTGAGCTAACGTAATAAGATACAAACACAAAATAATTTATTTGACCGATTAATCCGAATAGTAAGTCAAGAGAACAGTTATAAAAATAATGATATCCGTTTAAGAAAGTAAATATTTTATTTTTAATATATTTTTATCTCCACGATTTACCACAGCAACGGATAAATAATGCCTACACTAGCAACATTATGCGGGTGAGAGGTGAGAAGGGTGCGGGACGATTCTTTTGTTTTTGGACACAGCACGGATTTTGTAACTGCATCTGGACGCGCCTTCTGTATTTTTCTATATTCTAAGACTACGATCATCAAATTTTCAGTTCCAGCTACTATCAGCTTTCCTTAGGTGTTCTACACTGATCACCTGCACGCTGCGCAACCGTTTATATACAGGCTGACTGTTTGAACACCGATATTGAAGGGCTTGTTAACTAGTTGTTTTAAGAAACTAAAGAAATAAAAAGGAAACAGATTCAAAAAAAAAGAAAACTTTGGTTAGTTTTCCCAAGACCAGAATTTATGTACGTCGCGTAATAACCAAACAATAACTACGTAACGTGACGGTACGTTGCGCAGTGATCGCGTGACTTGCTTGTATTCTCGACGCACGTGGTTTGTTCAGCAGCAGTACCCCTATTAAACAACTCGTCGGAATCGGGTCGGAAACTTTATCTCCATCTGTCATTTCTATACAGAACGACAGATATATAGTTTCCGACCCGATTCGGAATCCGACAAGTTGTGCCAGGATAATTATGTCAAATATTAAACGTTTATTTTGTTTGATTGTTTGGAACGAGAATCGAGACGGAACAAACAGTCATCCTCCTGTATAGTGTTAATATAATTCAGGTATTAACATAATACATTTAATGTTACGATTATTTTAAATCAAAATACCCGATTATAGTTTGACCCGCTTTCGGCGGGATTTTTTTCAAAGGGGCAGCGCAGGCGTCACTCTGTTGGCGACATGTTTCTAGTCAGACATCTGCACTCAAAAATAGACGTGAGTAGGGAGTAAAATAAAATAAGTTGTTCACAGCAATTTACGAACATTTATTCTGTAAAATTAGTTTTGTAAATGCAGTCTTGTACAAACGTAATTTATGTGCATTAAGTACAAAAAAATGTTTCATTGTTACATTAAATATTTTTTGGAAATATAGATAATATAAAAATAAACAGTACATACTTATGGGTATGAATAATATTAGTTTCAAATTAAATTACAGCTATGATTACTGATGAGATTTAAGCATTGCCTTTAAAGCCTGCGAGCCATTGGGCCCTTTTGATAAGTACAAAAGGGCCCAATGGCTCGAAGTGCTGCCGAGTATCGACCCCTATTAAGATAAGATAAAGCCTGCGAAGTCAACATTAGTGTGACTTCAGTAATTTAAAGACTACAAAAATCAAGTCTTAGATCAAGGCTACCCAATCTAAATTGAAAGGGGGGCTTTAAAAAAAGGTAAAATACCACGACAGGTGTAGCCAAGGACCACTTTGTAGATCTTAGTTGACAGGGCTATCAGAAGTGCTGACTTCTAATAGTCGGAGAAAAATATATTTAGGGCTTCCACAATGTGATGCGAATGTCTGGAACGGACTCATAACGGTTCATAACGCATAAATAGGTACGCTATTCACGCGCTTAGCTTCGCTTTGTATGAAAATGTACATGGATTAAACTACTGATTAATTTTCGCATTTATGGAGGTTGGTTCTTTTTTCCTTAGCGACATCCAGTTGTAACAATTTACAACTTTCAAATATATGTTAAAGAATATTTTGCTTAAAGCTATGTTCTTTAAAGATATTCATTGTAAATAAAGCTAGCGGGCCTTATGTTGAGCAGCCCTGAAATTACTTGACAGCATACATTACAATGAGAAGATGGCCCGTTCCCAGCAGTGGAACAGTTTGTACAAACAGGGCTGATAAAAAAAAAATACATTACAATGATACAAAAAAATATACATTACTTATAGTATAGCGCTAAAACTAGCAGCAAAAAAATTTAAGCACATTTAGCAAAATAACTACAATTTATATAAAATTGACCGCGCCTTAGCATGGACATTGCCCATTTCCTACTATATCTATAAAATTTAATATTATCCTTTAAATAAACGTAAGTCTAATAATAGACAAAATAATACAAGATATATAATTTTAGTAAAGTCCGTAATTATATGAGATTATAGAGATCACATCTCTAAAAATGCAATAAGGCATAATAAGGTATTAATTTAAACTTTATATTATAACCTAAGTTGCTGAAAAAATTAAGAATCCTCTTGAATAAAAGTGTGCGAAGTTTTTACATTTAGATTTAAAAAAGATCTATATCATTCTAGAATAAAGGTAGCTACTATTCTGTGTCGCAGCCGACGCGACTCGCGAGCGGCTTATATGATTGATGCGTATAGCTGTCCCCGTAGGTAGGCAACAGTAGATGGCCACGAGTCGCCACTGTAAACGCGTGCAACTGTCGCGTCGGCCGCAACCCACGGAACGTTACACATACATTTTCATATATTCTCTTTGGCTACTCGCGATAAACTTCGGACGCTTCAAGCTAAAATATTTTATAACTGTAGCCTTTTAGGTGCAATCAGCTAGAAACAAGGAAAACGGTAAAGGAAACCATTTATTACCTACTACTTAGTAGGTACGTTATAAATTTTAACCTCTGCAGTACATTAAGGACTTTAGGTAAGATCTATGACTAAGGTATTATGTGCCTTTACATAAACTTGTTGCTTTTTACATTGCCATTGTTATATTTGATCATATAAAGAAATATGGATAAAATAAATACATGAATTATTAATAAATAAAATTATATATACAGGAATGGCATTCTTTGCCGCCATCTCTGTTTCCTGAGAGCTACAATCTTGTAATTTTCAAGGCTAAAATGAATAGATATTTTCTAGATCGATGGACTCCATCCTCGGCCACGCCGTTGTTGACCATTAGGTGAATTGGTAGTCAATCGTAGATCGAACATAAAAAAAGAAAGATTGTTAGGTACAGACGAGTTCTTATTTTTTTCAGCATATTATTTTTCATTCTAATACATCACCACACCACAGACTAATAAAGGCATGAACCTGACATTATGGAAGGCGTTATAGTTCTCTTTTTAGCATTAAAAAGAGAATGAAACAGCATAAGAAGTAATGATTTTGAATGATGTTCATAAACCTTTATCAGTCTATATGCTTTCATATTTCATCTATACTTTTCTTATATTAGCTTACTTAGCTTCGCTACCATTGAGCATATAACGCCGAGAGAATTGCTGGTCCGCCTTAATAGTAACTATGCACCCATGTCTTGTATATGCATAATTATATGCATTTCGCAATTTACCACGGTCAAAAGATAACCTGATTGATGCCTTGAAAGCTATATATTGTGTACCTACCAAACCAACGGTAAATTTACAAAATAAAAATTCTGATTCTGAAATATAATATAAAACCCTATGCATTTGTCTGCCATTCTAAAAAATGTCACAGTCTGGGTGAATCGACCACACGAGATTGCTTTTAGTGATAAGGCTGCACTCGTTGTGACGATCATGCTATGTACTATAAAGAGTTTATCTTTCTAATACCGGCTTGTACTGACTGCTGACATGTGAAAGAGTGATACTATTTTTCTACTCAATGTATGAAAGTAATTTCTTAGGTATGTATTTTATGATTTTATTTGGAATTTTGAACTATTTTAAGGAAAAATGCATACAATAGCTAATGAGAGCATATCATTCTCAGCAGTACTCGGTAGCTCTCGGCGGAAGCGGAACGTGACGTTGATGTAACCGAGGCGCGAGGGCACGGCTACTCTCGGTGTTATTTGCTCCAAGCTCTTCTCACTTGCGACGACAAATCACAATGTTTCGGAACGTTATAAGTCTTTTATCGTTTGGTGCCTGAGGTGTATTAAGAGTTTGTCGTTCGACCATCGTCCGTCTCGCTCGCGCATGTCAACATTTTAGAAGATATAAAATAACTGAATGTGCTTATAAACAAATAGTCTCACAAAACACTAGAAAGCAACATCACAAGTTTTCGACAAAAATTTCATTTTGATCCAAGTTTATTACATAAAACGATTTTTACAAATAATTAAGGTAAAAATGATTTTAATGTATTAAAATTAACTTGGATCAAAATTTTTTTTTTGTGTCGAAAACTTGCGATGTTGCTTTCTAGTGATCTGTGAGACATTTTTTTTAAAGTTCATTCAGTCATTTTATATCTGTTGATATGCGCGAGCGAGATAGACGATGGTCGTACTACATACTCTTAAAATTGTAGTGTCATTGCTTACTGAATGGTTGATCAGACCTTATAAATTAAGTTAGTCGCATAACTTTAATTTCTAGCTGCTTCCTTTACTTTATGACCCTTATGTTATATCATCATCATTACCCAACTAGTGAAATAGTCTATTTGAAAAAAAAAAACTATCGTACCAAAAAATGGGAACTGATGTCTCTATGATGTAAGTCGAACAATATTATGGAATAAGGACAACAGCGCCCTCAATTCCACATTAGTTCTCTTTCTGAACAGACTCCATACTTCGGCAACAATCATGATGATTTAAAGACATTTTCGTATTTAGGAAATACATTAACTTAATCACAGTACTAAATAAATACGTAACAAATATCAGTGTTGACGTAGAATTAATATGAAATTTTAATATTAATATTTAAAGAGATAAATTATTGATATATCGATGACAAGTTACATAATTATAAACAAAGACAGCGCCACGGGTTGCCACACGTCAGGATAAGATGCGTACCGCGACTAAGTTTTCTCTACACTTTGTGTGTGAATATAAGAGTTAAAAAATAAAAAAAATTTACCCGCTCCGGAATTCCGCGGGTCAAATGAATTACATTAGCGATAAATTCTATTTTACATTATAGGTACTACATATCTATATCTATGTTATTTTACATATCTGTATGACACCGGATTATTGTCAATACCGTTTTATAATCAAACAAGGATTATTATTATAAACTGACGGAACATATTGTGAACAGCAAAAATGTATCGCCATTTTTCGTATGAATTTCTGTAAATTTATACAATGTCTATTTGTCATACTGTGCTTCTGCGTGTTGCGGAACGCTAACGCGCGCCGATTGGCTGATGTTTAGGGAACATATCCTGGGCTGTGATTGGTCCATACGTTTACAATCTTACAAAAGACTAACGTAAGATTATAAACTGACAGTTTAATCCTGCAAGTTTATAAATAGAAGAAAAATTATATAAGAAGTATAGAAATTCATACGCAAAATTGTATTGTTTCCCGTCGGTTTATCATCAACCTTGTTTGAATATAAACTTTCGGTATTGATAATCGTCCGGTGCCATATATATATATATATATATATGTATGTATATATATATACATATATATATATATATATATATATATATATATAAAATTTCACAGATCGCAGCCCTTTCAGCGAATTTTCTCTTATACAATTAAAAATTCGATTGAAATGAACAAATATAAATACTGTGTACAGAAAATAATTAGTAACTTAGAGCTAACAACTCAAAAGGCTCTCGTTAGATGGGTCAAGGGTCGGTCATCTTAAACACGGCGCGCATTGACAAAAGGTCTCTCATTAATGTAGCCTCTATCACTGGCAGTTACGGCTCTGTGCCCACTGAATTTTAGTATTTAAATTATATTTATTGTAAATATTTAAAGAAATGTGAATGTTTAAAGAAATAAATATATTTAGAAAATAAACGTAAGTGTATTGCATTGTAAAATTAGCTACCAACAAAATGTCCCGACAAGAAGAAAAATAATAAAAAAATATTGGTGGGTATTTTCACACGACACTAACTAGTCCTAAATGGAGTGCGTGCTCATTTTTATTTATTATATAGATTTGTAACGATTGATAATTCAATCATTTCTGTGAAAAAAATATTAAAATTGCATAAATTTATAAAGATATAGCAATTTCAGTGTACCATACGCAAAAACCTGAAATGAGACAGCAATCATGCGAATGTGACGTAGTTATGCTCTCGCTCACTCACGTGTCATACAATAATGAATACTGTGCGCACACACGCATTCCTACTCACGCAGTGTGAGTGAGTGTGCTGTCACGTTCCGACGTCACTGAACACAAGGCGGTCGCGTTAAACGAGACAAAAGAAACTTTAATATCTTCGTTAATTCTTAACGGGTCGCTCGCACTCATCTAAAGGAATAAAATAGTTTAAAACTCCTAGTGCACACACCTGCATTCTTATCATTCAAATATCTCTTGCGTACATGAACCTGATTAAGCGTACCAGAAGCAGAAATGCTTTTATATTATTTTGTAAAGAGTAAAAATTCAGCTGCTGGTTTAAGATTTGTTTCGTCGAAGCAAAACTAAATATTTATATAAATTTGTCTGTGGAGTACTGTAATATTATACTGCATTATTTTCTGTATTAGACAACATTTCCCCAAGTATTACTCAGTATTACTACGAATATTACACAATATCACTTGCAGTATAACACAATATTACTCACTAAGTTGAGTTTTACATTACATACTCGTATTCTAAAAGCAACAAGCGTTGTAGAGTATACTGGGTGCTTGTATACTAGACAGACTATAAATAACGCAAGAAAGCTTTTGCCGCTGGATTTGCTCGGTTACATATGACACAACAACGCTATTCACCAGCCGAATCATTAACAGCTTAATTTCGATTTATCTTATACAAACATACGAAACAACATTTATCGCTACAATATTTAGGTAACAATTACCATTTATACTTAATATTTATGTGTGTGTATAAGTATTCCCCAGTAATATTTCTATCAAACGTATCACATGTTATGTAGTTCAACATTTATCAGTTATGCGTAAAACGTACATTCCAAGCACCATTCACATACAAAAAGGAGTGTTGACGAAGAAATCGAAATAATGGAATTTTTATCTTTGGTCTTGTATATGTAAAATAGCAGACTATTTTAACGTGAGGTGAGTTAAAGCCCGATGTCCATCTAAGCCACGCCGCTAAAAGATAGAATTGTAAGGTCCTATTTTCTATATCAACCTGTACGCACTAAACGACCTGTAGTAGTTATAATTACACTAATAGACAACTACACCCTGTTATGTAACTATGACAATCTGTAACTTAGATCAACCGCGGACTTTAAAATTACAAAATAATGTATGATCGTGTTAAGTCTGTCGAGAAACTTTCCTTATATTATTAACGAATATAACTCGTTTAAATATAGTAAGCATTACTTGAATTAAACTTTGCTTCATTAAATGACTAACCACAATAACATCTTCAATTCGTAAAACACGACTAAACAATACACACAATTTAAGCCCGATGTCCAAGAGCGAGACGTGACACGTGATGAATTTAGACTGAATTAGATGAATTTTCATATCGCGTATTCTGATACATGTTGCATTTAGAGCGTTTGTTTGGACACTTGCTAGATTAAATAACGTGAATACGCAAACTCAAATGCGTGGACTGAAATTAGTCCATAGTATGTTTTTGTTAATATGGTCGTAGAACCAGGCGTGTGATTTCAAATACATAAATTGATCCACATAATCTATATTAAGAAGAGCATATATGTATTTTACATTACTGAGTTAGCATTGTGACAGGGAAAACCATACGAAATCAAATGATGGAAGGTATTGAATATACAAAAATAGGGTCGTGAATGACGCACGGAGAATACAGTCTCGAGTGAGAGAAACTAACTTTAGTCCAGAAAATATGTACTTAAATTCACGTAGTTTCTTTTTTGTATTATTAACCGATTTCAAAACATAGGAGGTTATCAATTCGATCTGTATGTAATATTGTCAGAATTGCACAGTTTATTTTAATATATATTAGTTTATTCCGATAGACACAGAAAACACTGCAAGACTAAACATGTGCCTGTGGCAGTTCACCCTGTTTATACGTGTCACGTTGCTCAGGTGGACACTGCGCCTTATATCGCTTTATATATAAGTACGAACCTAAACCACGTGGTTCCTCTCTGGCGGGGCGGCGTCGTGCTGTTCCCTCGCGAACGACAGGAACACCTCCTCGAGTGTGGTTTCCGTGACGGAGTAGTCTTCAACCAGATTCGGGTACTTGGCCTTCAGTTCTTCAAGCGCCGTGAATAGGTTAGAATACCGCATCGTCTCGTTTATGTGGTAGTGGAGCATGGTCTGGAAGGTGACAAGTTATGTTTACATTCTACACTAGCTATATCCCGTAAGCTTGTCCGCGATCATGAAATCCTTTCTTAGATGACACCTACATATCGATAACTATGATCCGAATTCAGTTTGTTCGAATTTTACTTGCCACGAATACTTTGACACGAATTTCTGATTCCATAAGTTTGTTAACCATAAGTTGCATTTGCCCGAACTTTTATTAAGTTAGTTTCGTTAGGTTACTGTTTTATCATTTTCCCGAACAATTGTTAAGTTAGTTTCGTTAAGTTTCTGTTTTATCATTTTCCCGAACAATTGTTAAGTTAGTTTCGTTAGGTTTCTGTTTTATCATTTTCCCGAACAATTGTTAAGTTAGTTTCGTTAGGTTTCTGTTTTATCATTTTCCAGAACAATTGTTAAGTTAGTTTCGTTAGGTTTCCGTTTTATCATTTTCCCGAACAATTGTTAAGTTAGTTTCGTTAGGTTTCTGTTTTATCATTTTCCCGAACAATTGTTAAGTTAGTTTCGTTAGGTTTCTGTTTTATCATTTTCCCGAACAATTGTTAAGTTAGTTTCGTTAGGTTTCTGTTTTATCATTTTCCCGAACAATTGTTAAGTTATTTTCGTTAGGTTTCTGTTTTATTATATCCAGAAATCTATATCTATATTTATTGTCTTATTACTTTATGTGGTGCCAATAAAGTGTTATTGATTGATTGAAACCTTATTATTTACAAAGATGTAATTATCAGATATATCAATTATTATGTAAGATTCGTTAGCTTTTTGTTTATTATACACAGAAACTTACGTATTACAAAGATTCGGTTATCAGACGAGTTGTTAAATGAGCGTTCGGGATTTTTAGTGCCTAACGAAATATATATATATGTATAGTTTCCTTTCCGGCAGCCTAGTGGTGAGACCGTCTGACTTGCGATCCACAGGTCCTGGGTTCGAGTTATGTGCGTATTGTTGATTTCCGCCAACTTCAAACGGCGAAGGAAAACATCGTGAGGAAACCTACATGTCTGACAGTTCTCAATGACCTTGAAGATGTGTGAAGTCTGCCAACCCGCACTTGGCCAGCGTGGCAGACTATGGCCTAACCCTTCTCACAATGAGAAGATGGTCCGTTCCCAGCAGTGGGACAGTTTGTACAAACAGGGCTGATAAAAAAAAGTATAAATTTATATATATGTTTTCGAGGAAATGATATTCGATGTTTTGTAATGAGAGAGGCAGCAGTATCGTGTGGTTCTTACCTTATGTTCATCTTTCAAGGTGCAGTTGAATTTTGATTGCAGAGCGCCTTTCAGTTGCTGGACAGCCGATTTCCCGCCGTCCACCTCTGCGAGTAAGGTAACGTGTTATTTGTTATTTATGTACGGAGCCCGAACAAAATGAAATGTTTTAAGTGATTTTTACAAAACTGAAACAACCGACTTCAAAATACTCAATTTCGTTTGATTGGATGATATATATTTTTTAATTATTTTGTTTTAAAAACCAATTCGAGAAGTTTGATTTTTCATTGCCACATCTGCGTATAAGGTTTAATTTCAACTCGATACCTGCACGCGTTTCCGACGGACAAAAAGTGATCCTGTAAGGATTTCGGTTTTTCCTTTTTGAGGTACGGAACCCTAAAAAGAAAAATACAGCCTAATTGTTAACTTTCATCTTTTTGAAGTCTGTATAATCCTAGCGTACTCGCCTATATATATATTTTTATATTAAATAAGACGATTGGCCAACTCGCCAAATGTTAAGCGACGGTGTGGCTGAGGATGGAGCTTGTTGAACTAGAAGATTTCTATCCGTTTCAAACATTATACATAATTAAAAAAAAGTAATTCAAAAATACATATAATTATATTAGTTTATAAAAGGTACAAACCTCGGATTAATTTTGTCAAATAAAAAAATATTGTGCTATATTTTAGTACTAAAGTACATTTTTATTCCAAAATAATAGTGGTCAAAACGAATGCTAATTCATTCATTAGAGAATTTGACTACAAATTTATTGGAAAAACGTCAAGAACCTTCTAAGAAAGTTTTTTTTTTTAAATATTGGTGGACATTTCGGACAACACCATCTAGCCCAAACTAAGCAAAGCTTGTAATATGGAAACTAGATGGCTGATAGAATACATATTATACTTTTTTTTTGTAAATACATACTTATGATACATAGAAAACACCCAGACATAGAACAAATATCCATGACCATCACACAAATGTTTTCCCAGGGTGGGGATCGAACCCACGACCTACAGATTAGCAGGTAGACATACTACCAATTGAGCTAGGAGGCCAATAGAAAGCTATGAACAATATTTGATAGGGATTCAAAATTACTTACGGTGACTCTACTTAGAATAGGGAATATGCATCATTTGTTTTTATTTGGTCATAAAAAAGTTAACGACAAATAACGATCTATTCCACAAAAATAAAACTAAAATACCTTCAAAAATAAGAACACAACCGGTTGTGCTATCGTGACGTGATACGATAGATTTGTCCCCGTGACACGTCCGAGTCGATGGTTAATGGGTAAATAGATTTTTCTCAATCTGAAACGCTCATTTGACAATTCATATTATATTATAACCGAATATTAGTAACACGAAAGTTCACCTGTATAACAAAAAGAAACCTAATCTACTGTTTCTTAGCATATTTTTTTATAACTGGTTGTGCCATAGGTCCATCATTACGGATTTATAAAATGATCGCACAACTAATTGTGCTATTTAGTTGGTCCATGGGAACCTCCATTTGTTCAGTATATATATTACATTTATATGTTATCAATTAAAATTATTGTTCCTATGAAATTCATGCATATTCCCTATTGAACGATCTGTAGCATGTAGCGTGCAGAACTGCAAATGCGTCAGTATCGCGCGGTAAGTGCGGCGACTGACCGTCTCCTTGCGGCTGCGTCATCTTGATGAGCACGGCGTGTCCGGCGGCGTGGCGCGCGCGCAGCTCGCCCGCCGTGCCCACCGCGCGGACCGCGCCCCCAGACATTATGGCGATGCGGTGGCACAGCGCTTCCATCTCGTCCATGCTGCACACATACAACGCTGACTATACAACCATACTCTCACTTGTCACATTGGTTTTTAAAGTTTATATATTTATAGGAAAATCAACAGTAAAAAAAAATTAACAACAGAAAGCTAACTATAGATTTTCACGGATAGTAAAAAAGTTGCATTCAACAAAGAACAAGAAGCTTTTTATTTTGTAGAGACAGCTCAAACATTTTCACGTCCGACGGGACACGAACCCGCATGTCCCAATCAGTACTGTAATCATGTGGGATGTAGGTAACTACTGAACATTTTTTTGTTTAAACCAATCAAACTGTATGTATATACTGTTAACAACTTTTGTTTGTCGACGACACGACACATCCACCCCGGCGGTGGGCTCAACCAGCAGAGTGCAGTCCCCGGTGTGATGTAATGTAGTGCAATGTAGTATAGTGCAGTGCAGCGTTACCTGTGCGAGGTGATGATGACGGCGCGCCCCTGCGCCAGGCCGCGCTGCAGCGCGCGCCAGACGCGGCGGCGCGCCGACACGTCCACGCCGGCGGTGGGCTCGTCCAGCAGCGTGAGAGGCGCGCCCGAGCAGAGCGCGCCCGCCGCCGCCAGCCGCCGCGTGCAGCCGCCGCTGTACCCGGACACCACGCGCTCGCTGTACTTCTCCAGACCTGATGAACGACCGCGCGACCTACACTCTGCGATACTATCACCGGCTTGTCACAAATACCACTCTAGTTGTTGTTCATTTTTATTTGTTTATTAGGAGATGAATGTTCTCTCGTTAGAACCGGTTCTACTGTTCCGATATCTACTTGGAACCGGGTACCCGGCTTTTTGCGAATAATGCAGTGTTTACATGTTGTAGTTGTTTTTATCGCAAATAAAAATATGTCTGTGTTTGAAATAATTGCATAACGACTGTGTAGTCATATAGATGAAGCAGGCGAATCGACGATTCTAGGAGTTTTTTTTTGCCAAAGTGATTTAATTTTTATTTTCGTATCACGTGGGAGTAAAGAAAGTATTAACGACTTGTATTCACGAGTGAAATGTGACTCACCGACGACTTGTATCCAGGACCTGACCTCTCTGTCGACGTCCGGCGCGTCGAGGCCGCGCAGCGTCATCACCAGCTCCAAGTTCTCGCGCCCGGTTTGGAAATCGTCCAGACCGAAGAACTGCGGGCAGTAGCCGAGGGATTGCAGGTACTGGGAACAACATTAAAACCTTAGTACGTTGTTTCATTCAGATCAAGATAATATTTATTTATTTATTTTATTTTATATTTTTAGGAAAACTTACAGCCTAAATACTTTAATAAACTATACATTTATATAAATTACGAGGCTAGTTACAAGTCAAAACAAATCATCATCATTTGTAAAAACATTAGTACAGGTGCAGATGTTAAAGATTATCTCTATATTACCGGTTGCGTCTCGCGCTGGAAGTGTCCGTTCCCGTAGATGTCTCCTCGCGTGGGGCACTCCTCTCCGGTCAGCATCTTGAACGTGGTGGACTTGCCGGCGCCGTTCACTCCCAGCAACCCGAAACACTCGCCTGCACAAACACATCATATAATAGCGAACATCGTTGGTGTATTGAACAATCTGATCAATAATTTGTTATTGACCTTGTTAACGTAAAAAAAGCATATACACTCTATATACTCTATAATTTCCATTTTGTGAAATTAAAAACTAGAAAAACGTGAATGAAGGTTAGGAAAATACTTTATAAAGCCGTTCGAAAGTTTCGACCATCCCACGTGACATCTCCGTGGCCGAAATGGTAAAGGCTCCCAAGAACAGATCGAGATATGCGGGTTCAAGTCTCGTCGGATGTGTGAAATTTTTGAACTGTTTATAAATTTGTAAAAAATAATATTGTCAAAAAATACAAAAAGTGTACAAGCGGGAATGCGCTAAATTCCAACTAATATTATAAAACTGTCGGTTTGTTTATTAATTATCTATATCTATATATTTATAAGTTATCTCGTCATGGCTGCACTTGGGATTCTTTAGGACCTCGAGAAGGACGTAGGTTTTGTTTTATCATTATCATTACAGTTTGTCATCACTATGTGATTGACACCGCGGTGCTTAGCTAGTATACTATATTTGAATATATAGTTACACGCATTATACAACTCACACATAGAAGTAACGAATGTATAGTATCCTACACACTAACACACAAGGGAGTTGAAAGCGGCAACTTATTGAGAACGTTGACAAGCATGACAGGGTTACGTCATTGTCCGTGACGGCATACGTGTACGTTTCACATCTAAATCACACGTCGGAAACTCTCTACAAAAGCGCACTATTTATTGATAGATACGCAAGTTGACGTCTGTATACATATAACTATAGCACACATATGTATGAAGTTATGGTCGTCGATTGATTGCCGCTCGAGAGTGATAATTGGAATTCGAGCGCTTGAAATCCGCAACGCTTGTCTCGGCTGACCGTCAAAATACGGCAAACGACAGGGCCGCGGGAAGCGGGTGAGGAACCCGCGATAGGCGGGAGGCGGAGTGTCCGTTCTGTATGTAATACTATTGTCCCCTGTGTGTTCCGTACCTTTCTTGACGGCGAAGCTGACGCCGCGCACCGCGTTACACGACTTGCCCACGAGACGGAAGTAGTTCTTGTGCAGCTCGCTCGCGAGTAGCGCGTGACCAGATTCCTCGATTTTCTTCTTCGCTGGAAATTATTTATTTTTATCTGACTGCGTAAGTAGGTGAGTTATGTTTTTCATGTGTATGTATGTATGTATGTGTGCAACTTACGTAATGCAATCTGTTTCTTGACATAGGTCGCCTCGGCTCGCACGATTTCATCCTCGTTATTATTCTGTAAGAAAACAATGTTAATAAAACTATACGAACAGTGGACCATGCGAGCACAACGTAAGTGACTCGGTGATTTTATATGTTCAAAAATGTCGTGATCCGCGAAAAAGATCTTTGTGACCAATCTTAAAATGTAGCTCTTATTCTTAGCGGGACAAGGTATAGTTTCCAAGTACGTACCGTGTGCGCACGGTTCCTGTATTTCCCGTTGAAGATGCGATCATGGAGGCAGTTGAACACGCCGCGCTGAGTCAGGATCACCAGCGACTAACAACAAATAAATACGTAAATCACTAGGAATAACTACCCGGCTGCTAAACACAGGGTTATTCTGGCACCATTCATTTTCGTAAACAACTTTTAATACGGACATAACTTAAAAAAAATCAATTATAAGTAAATAATTGGATGTAAAATAAAATTATTTTAATGTTTTCATTATCGTTTGGTCTGTAATACTTAGTCGATCAGACCAAACCGATCGACTACTACAACTCTATGCGTGAGCGCAGCACTAGCTTGCGTGCGTGTGTGATGACAGTGCACTCGCGGCATACCCTCAAGATAACGTTCGGTGATATTATTTTTATATAGTGACGGCCGATGGGGCCGCACAGTTCTCGAGTGGAGACCACGCACCGGCAAGCGCAGCGTAGGAAGACCAGCCAGTAGCGAACAAGTTACAAGTGGCGAAGACGCTGGATGCAAGCCGCGCGCCATTTGGTGTTTTTGGAAATCCATGGGGAGAGGCCAGCCATGGGCTTCTTATGGCTGAGAAGGTGATGATTTTATTATTTATTCAATTGTGATAAAAATATTAAAGCATCAAGTCTTACTTTAATCTGGTGTTTGCATTCCGCAAGAGAAGAGCTAAATCTACGAGCTAGTTATGAGGGGTCGTATTTTTCTTTATAACCATAATATAATAAAATCACGCTATTTCTCGCTTATGGAACAGGCACAGCATCAAATCGCTAGGACGTTTTAATGCCACATTTGACAGTAGCAAGAGGGTAGGGAGAAAGCATTAAAGGGATAGAGGGTATTACAGGGTACAATCAAACGACAACCACAGCTTCATATATGTGTGTGTATTATATACATATGTCAACTTGTGTATGTGACTAATTAGCGCGCCGTTGTATGGACTATGGAGTGTCCGAGGTGTGGTATGAGTGCAATATAAATATACAAGAAACACATGCGCGTTGCGATCCACGAACATAAACACAAAATAAAGCTTACCATATATACGAAGAACTGTCCGGTGAGTATGAGGAGCTCCTTGCCCGGCGCGAAGCTGTCTATGCACATGTAACAGCGGGGATTTTCACCGGCTGCGAAACAAATAAATATTACAGGTATTGTAGAAAAAATAGACTTAGAATGCAAGTCTAGCCTCTAGCTCAGTGAAGCAAATTTTAGCAAACATTTGAAGACTTTATTATCACATAGACAGTCTAGAACAAAATTCACTTTGAACTATTTTATTTAAGGAACTAATTTCAATATTTTTGTGATTGATGTTTTTTTATAATTTTAAAATATATTTTTTAAATCTTTGTAGTGAGGAGCAACGACGAAGCTGGGACGTGTAAAAGTTGACCTAGTACTCTTGACTAATAACCGCGAGAAATAAAGCTTGATATAAACAAAACACTTGTGCATCTGGTCTGCATCATCTAATTCCCCCTTGCCCTGTTTACTATCGGACAGCCAGAAACACGAAAAATCGTCACCTAAGGATATTCTAAAAACCCGAACGAAACGCTTTAACTCCACTTTCATTGTGCGGACTGCGAGATTGTGGAATACGCTTCCTGAGTGGGTAATTCCGATAGATATAATCTTGGTGTCTTTAAATCGCGAGTGAATTTGTTTCTTTTAGGTAAGCGCGCTCCATCGTAGACCGCAACGTCGCTTAACATCAGGCGAGTAGGCGGTCAAGCGCAAACCTATTACTACATAAAAATAACTTACCACAACACTTCTGCGTATCGAACCCGGCCTCGGCCACGAACAAGGCGGGACACCTGTCCTTGTTCAGGTCGCAGAACGCGTTGAGTCGCGCGCTGTACGCGACCTTAGCGAATGCGATGGTGGTGCTATGCGGCGGCATCGTGTAACTGCACAGGTCGATCACTACGTCCAGAAAGGACTTCGAGCCTTCTTTGTCTGACGACAACACGTCGCTCGCTGTTTTGATGGTGGTCGTTATTAGGCCTATGGGAATAAAACGGTTTATTGGAAGAGTATGCGATGCGAGCAAAGGTCCAGTATTAACTAGTAAAAATTTATTTCTTCTGTCCGTTTGTTTAGTGGTACTTGCGTACAGCAACCGTACTCTCAACTTTCTTAGCGATGCAAAGTTCGCTCAGCGCTTTGTTTCTATCTTAGCTACGCTTCATCAAAATCCGTTCAGCCGGTTTTTCTTGGCGGGGGTTTTTGAGTTTTCTAAATTTAAGCATATGAGTCGTCACTTACTGAATATAATGAGTATGGCGACGAGCACGATGCTGGCGACGCGCTCCTGGAAGAAGAAGCTGACCAGGTACGTGAGCGCGAAGAACGCGAGCGATCCAACCAGAAGCACGAGCATGAACGATACTGGGAACAAACAACTAATATTAACGAAAATAAACAAGTAATATTACTGAAATTAAACAAATAATATTACCGATAATAAACAAATCACATTACTGAAAATAAACATAGTAATATTACCAGAAACAAACAATTAATATTATTGAAAATGAACAAGTAATGTAACCACAAATGAACGAGTAAAATTATCGAAAATAAACTAGTCATATTATTGCAAATAAACAAGTTATATTATTGGAAACAAACAACTAATATTACTGAAAATGAACAAGTAACATTACCGAGAATAAATAAGAAATATTACGGAAAATAAGAAATAATATTACTACTAAACTCGCATTTTTAATCAAACCGAGTAAATGTCTAAATTAATGTCTAATGTAATGTGTAAATGTCTTTGTCTGTGTGATATCTTATCACAACCATTTGTCAAACCGTTTCTAATGAAATTTCGTATTGATAAAGCTAAGAACCCGGAGAAGGACATAAGACAACATTTTACCATCAAGATATTTTTTTTTATATTAAACAAACAAAAAAATCCCGAAAACTGAAAATTAATTATTTACAAAGGTTCAGTTATCAGATATATATATCAATTAGTAGGTTAGGTTCGTGAGGTTTCTTTTTAATATGCCCATAAAATTTCTTATAACAAAAATTGCGTTGTCAGACGAGTCGTCAAATAGGCTTTTGGGACTTTGATAAAAATAAATTTCGTATCCGGGAAAATTATATTCGGTATCGTATCAGAAACGAAGAGATCCGTAGACCTACAAAAATCATCGACATAGTAAGGCGGATTAGCAAGTTGAAGTGGCAGTGGGCAGGGCACATAGCACGTAGGACTGATGGCCAATGGGGCCGAAAGTTCTTGAGTGGAGACCACATACTGGCAAGCGCAGCGTAGGAAGACCAGCCATAACATGGACAGAAGACTTCATACAAGAGGCAGGAAGACGCTGAACGCAAGCCGATTCCAATCTATCTTTTTGTAAATCCATGGGGGAGGTTTATGTAGAGCAGTGG
Source organism: Lycia hirtaria (assembly GCA_947563715.1). Lineage (NCBI taxonomy): Eukaryota > Metazoa > Arthropoda > Insecta > Lepidoptera > Geometridae > Lycia > Lycia hirtaria. The sequence continues at coordinate 16,683,565 of OX387384.1, forward strand.
CAGTGATGATAATGATGATGAATGGTGTGTGGGTGAGACTGACGTATGACTTGCGGCGAGTCGATGGTGTTGTCCTTGTCTAGCGCGGCGGCGGCCCCCGCGACGGCGGCGATGAGGAAGAGCGCGCAGCAGGCGGCGTGGAAGCAGCAGGTGGTGGCCCAGTGCAGCGCCGGCGAGCAGCCCGACATCATGTGGATGTGGCGCGCGCCCGACGCGCGCTCCTTGCATGGCAGCGACACGGCGTTGATGTTCGTTGACAATATTACTGCAAACGACACGGTTACTGCTATCAGTTCCATTTGCCCGAACTGTTATAAGCTTAGGTTCGATAGGTTTCTATTTTATTATAATCCGAAACCTTCTTTAAAATTTTCGGTTATCAGATTTTATTAGGTTAGGTTCATTAGGTTTATTTTTATTAACCCCCGACCCAAAAGAGGGGTGTTATAAACTGTGTGTCTGTCGGTGGCATCGAACGAATGGATCGATTTTAATCTAGTTTTTTTTTTTTTTTGAAAGAGGATTTCCTCGAGTGTTTTTAGCTATGTTTATCAAAATCGGTTGAGTTGTTTTTATTTGTCGGTGGCGTTTCCGAAATGTATAGTTGTTATAAACATAAATTTATGTATAACAAAAATTCTGTTATCAGACGAGTTGTCAAATAAGCTTTCGAGATTTTGATTAGAGTACATTAAAAAAAAAACGATATTTCACAATTATATATATGTAACTAACTATAGATATGTAACCAGCGTGTTAAGTGTATTACTAACTGAACACGATGAAGATCGAGTATATGAGTATGAGGTCGAGCGACTTGGGCTGCGTGAGTAGTTGGTCGAAGAGCGGCGCGCCGCGCGGCGGCAGCGGCTCGAGGTGCGCGCGCAGCGTGCGGCCGTCGGCGCGCGCCGCCAGGTAGCGCGTCGCGAGCGCGTTACTCAGGAGGTTCACGGACACCGGCGCCGCGTGACGGACTGTCGTCGTGTACAGCGCCTGCACGTAGTAAATAGATAAACTCACCTTAAAATTAAGAAAAATAATACAAAAGGAAATAAATGAATACTAGTGTAACAACGGGCGGCTTTATTGGCTAAAAGCGATCTCTTCTAGGCAACCATAGAATGGTGTGAAATTTAGAAAAGAAATACAACAACATACATACATTCATTTAGAGATTTTTCTCTGTAAAATCCATGACACAAGTAGTAATAAAATGATGTTTCGGGATTTTGGGGGTGTGGCCGAAAACCGCGTTCCACAAAAATATTATCCAGAATCGGGCTGAAATACAAGTTTTTGAAGACAAAAAAACCTTGAATAGTTTCGTTTTAGAAAAACAAAAAAAAAAATGAGATGTTTAATTTATCTCATTTTGAGTCAATTGTGTCAAGTGTCTCAATTGAAATTGAATGCCTAAAGCTACTATTAATTTTAGTTACTATCCACAATGTAACTAAAATTAATATCTTACCTACCATCTAATCGAAACATGTGGAATGCTAATAAATAAATATGAATATGAATATCCTTTTGAATAAAGACTTCCATCAGTTAACATTTCTGACTGCAGTTTCTGTTTCAAGAACACCTAGTAAGGCACGGAAGCGAAATATTTCTCCTATCTAAATACACAAATTCGCCTCTCACTTTTCTAATATCCCTATTCAATGATTTTACATGTTTAAAAATGTTGTAATGCGCGAGAGAGATAGCTGCGCGCGTTCAGCGAATCCTTAAATGGAAAATGTGTATATGAATATAAGAGACCGAGAGAGAGAGAGAGAGAGAGAGATATAACAATCATCTTTAAAGTGTATTTTCTGAAGTCGAAGTCCATTTCCAGTAAGAATGAAACACGAGGCCTATATCAGTAGATTAAATTTATCACAAAAGGCACTACGTCCAATACATGAACTATTGAGAACTGCTAAGAACAGCGGCAGACATAGAAATTATTTATATATATTATTATGGAAAATTATTATGGCCTATTTTGGAAACATGGAAACAATGTCAATCACTCTTCGAAGATCCAATTTCCCAATTTTCTTATCAGCCCCAACTGTTCTAACTGTCCCTCTGGTGGGCACGGGCCATCTTCTCATTGTTAGAAGGGTAAGGCCATAGTCTACCACGCTGGCCAAGTGGGGGTTGGCAGACTTCACACATCTTCAAGATCATTGATCAATTTCCCAATATTTAAACTATTAGTATTGTGATTATTTTGTTGGAGCGCCTGTTCTTTTAATTGTTTTATCCACATAATTTGAACTACAGAGTCGTTATAGGCAAAGTTACCTTGACGTTTTCATCGTCGATTTCGATCCCAGCGATGAATTTCCTGTAATCAGTAGCTTCTTGTTCACTCGCCCTGAGGACCGCTGAAACAAAATAGTACTTGCAGTCCGAGACCAAGAATAATACATTGTGTTTTCTCGTGATAGCGAGCTGTAATCACATTATACATAAAGTATTGCTATTAAGATTATTTTTTAAGTTGTTAAACATTAAAAAACTTCACGTTTCCGGTCATCTTATCCATTACAAACGCATTATAAACAACTAATAATTCAGTACTTCCCGAAAAACTAACAAGAGTACAAGTAGAAGTCCAATTTTGTCAACAAAAGTACAAGCTGAAATCTAACTCTCGTCAACGAGAGTACAAGTCGAAGTCTAACTCTAGTCAACGAGAGTACAAGTGGAAGTCTAACTCTAGTCAACGAGAGTACAAGTGGAAGTCTAACTCTAGTCAACGAGAGTACAAGTGGAAGTCTAGCTCTAGTCAACGAGAGTACAAGTGGAAGTCTAACTCTAGTCAACGAGAGTACAAGTGGAAGTCTAACTCTAGTCAACGAGAGTACAAGTGGAAGTCTAACTCTAGTCAACGAGAGTACAAGTGGAAGTCTAACTCTCGTCAACGAGATTACAAGTGGAAGTCTAACTCTAGTCAACGAGAGTACAATTGGAAGTCTAACTCTAGTCAACGAGAGTACAATTGGAAGTCTAACTCTAGTCAACGAGAGTACAAGTGGAAGTCTAACTCTAGTCAACGAGAGTACAAGTGGAAGTCTAACTCTCGTCAACGAGATTACAAGTGGAAGTCTAACTCTAGTCAACGAGAGTACAAGTGGAAGTCTAACTCTAGTCAACGAGAGTACAAGTGGAAGTCTAACTCTCGTCAACGAGAGTACAAGTGGAAGTCTAACTCTCGTCAACGAGAGTACAAGTCGAAGTGTAACGTCATGTTGCAGCGGTTTACCTAAAGTGACGTTCCGTTCTTCCCTGAAGGTGGTCCCGGGGAAGGCGTCGTTGAGCACGCGCAGATTTACGTCACCCGTGACGTCACAGAGCACGCGCCGCTCCGGGAGGGGTGAGTACAGGTCCAAGTCTATCTTCATCTTGGTGTTCCTCTGCGGGGAGACTTCGTTGTTCGAAATCACCGTGAACATGCAGATCATCATGATCGGTATTATGATTTGCTGGAAGGAAAGAGAATCATCATAATAACAGAAAAAAAACAAGTATCTATATTAAAAGAAAAACAAGCTACGCGACCGCAGAAAAGCGCTTTTTGCAGTCTAACTTATGATTTCGTTACACTTGATGCGCTGCTGAGTGTATGTTTTTTGTATAAATGCGCATTCTTTAGAATAATTCCAATAAAACACTTATTTATTTATTTATTTATTTATTACGAATAAGATCGTTGGAGGTTGCGAGAGATGTATTATTATAATGACAAAAAAAACAGCCTATGACACTCAGGAAGTGAAAACGAATCTAACGACATCGCACGTCAAAATCGGTCAAGCCGGTTAGGCTGTAATGAAGTATCCGACGTGTGGTTACACATGATTAGTATGACTCACCAGGGCGAGAAAGGTAATCTTCTTGTACCAAGCGTATCTGAGCTGTCTCCTCATGAGGACCAGGAACTGGCGCCAGTACAGCACGGGTCCGGTTACCTTGTTGTACACGGGCTCTGGAACAACAACATCGTACAAAAATAGATTGAAATTGGGCCATCCGTTTAAGAGCTACGATGTCACAGACAGACATAGAAACACACGTCAAACTTATAACCAGGGATCGTAAACGGTTAAGGTATAAGGTTACACTACCGGTATAATAACGGTAGAGGTATAAATTATAAAGGTAGACCGAAAACGGTGATAATAACGGTTAAGGTTAAGGTATATAATAATAACTCTACCGATATTTTGTTATTTTGGTACCGAAATTACCGCGTTGCATAGGACCTCTCGCTCTTACGTGTTTGCATACGAACGGGGGATGGCGATGCGCGGGCGGTCAAGGTCAAAACCTTTATTTTTCGGTTACGGTAGCGCAATTTATAATGATATCGTTATTTATATACCCTTAACCGTTATAACCTTTATGTTTTCGGTATGAGACCCCTGCTTATAACACACCTCTTTTTGTGGCAGGTGTTAAAAATAAATGGTCTCCTAACCTGGGCCAGATTTGTCGCCTTCGCTTTCAGTAAACGTCGTGTCCGTGTCACTGCACAATCTAAAAAAAAGAAACGATTTATAATATCCATAAACTCTCATATCTTTTATTTTACCACCGTGCTTTAGCTTAGCATTAGCTTTTCTAAACATAGACATATATTTATTTATGAAAGAGATAACATTAGGTAAATACTAATCAACAAAAACAAAAACACTACAAAAATGTATAAGTATGTGTCCCCACAAACGAACGGTTTGTACTAATTTTGAAGTTTTTTGATTTTTTTCCCAAAAAAATTGTAGTCAAATTACTTAGCAATCTTTTTGACTACTTATCTTTTGGAAAAATTCGAAAACCTTCGAAAAAAGTTACGTACAATGTTCGACTTCAACTTCAACTTTTTTTTTGTTTGAGTTGAAAACACTTACTTCAAGAAGACTTCTTCCAGGGTCGATATCCCGACCCCGATCGTCTCTATACCCAGAATGCTCTTCTTCTCCTCGAGCGAGGTGAAGAGCTCCGGGAACCGGCTGCTGCCGGTGGCTGGCAGGCTGTACGAGAGACTGTTGGGGGTCTTCTCCTTGAGCGTCGCGTCAGGCACGTAAGACGTCACGGCGCGCGTTATGTCCTGCTCACGCGGCGGACCGTTCGTCGTGAATGAGAGACGGTAGCCGGTACCTAACGGTAGAAACAACACTACATTATGTTTTCTAAGGTTCTATTATGAAAACTAACGTGGTTGTTATACATTTTTATTTTGAACTAACGGGTTACTCACGTCTATTATAATTTTCTCTTTTTGAAAAAGACCGCCGTATGCAATTGAAACTATAGTCGGAGAATTGGGCTCAAAAAATAGATGTGAGTAACCAGTTTGTTCAAAATTTTAAAAAATCTAAGGTTTTCATAATGTGTGTTCTTAAGATTTAAGGGTATATACGCGATAAATCCGTTAAAATTTGTGTTCATATCAATAAGAAACAACATCGTTTATCATGTACAGTTTATGATCGGTCGGATTGCCTGTTAGCGTGGTGACGCGTCGCCACCAGCATGGCTGACAAGATTTTTAAAATAGACAAAAAGGGCTCTACAAAAGAATGAGAGAGTATCATCTAGTTAATTTATTGTATAAAATGCGGAAAATCGTTATCCTGTACGTTGTTGTGTGTTATATTCAATTGTATAGCATTTCGAATAATTAGCTGAATTGTAAATTTTGAAAATTTAAAAGGATGTTACACTAATATAGGAGAAGCCATTGGCTCTGAAATACAGTGAATACTAGTTCAGAGTCAATGGGTTCACAAGTAATCTGTACAAATTCTATTGTGACAAATAAACTTATTTGTATTTGACCGAAAAAAATAAACTTATTTGTATTTGAGTATATAATTGACTTGCTTAGTATACAGGCTGACTGTTTGGACACTAACAATATTCAACGAGCGATCGCAACTCACATAACTACCTTCGCAGGTACGTTGCGCAGTGATCGCGCTACTTGCATACATTCAGCGCTATTTACTGACTGATTTTGATAATATTTGCTAGAAATGTAACTAATTCTAAACAAGAATTTTAAATATGGGCAAAACCGGTCAAAAGTTTGATGAGATAAAAGGTTATGAAAACTCGGTCGAAAAGAGAAGAAGTTTGCTTTGTCGACCGATTTTGGTACTAATTGATAGAAACATTCGATACTCAATTCTGAACAATAATTTCGAATAACTCGCTAAATAGAATTACTAGGTATTCTATAAGGGAGTGTACGCGACTTACATTCGTGTTTAACGTGGGGATTAGAGCACGCAGCTATCTCTCTCGCACATCATAACATTTTTAAACATATAAATTCATTCGGTAGGAATATTATAAAAGTGAGAGATCAATTTGTTTATTTAGACAGGAGAAACATTTAGAAAAAGTTTTAATCAGATATCATTTATACTTTGTTTCCAATTCCTCAGCCAATTTAAGAGATATCGAAGAAAAACTTGTTTTAAAATATTTCTTCCATCTAAATAAACAAATTCACTTCTCACTTTTCTTATATCCCTATTCAATGATTTTTTTATGTTCAAATAGGTGATGTGCAAGAGAGATAGCTGCGCACGTTGAGCGAATCCTTAATGAGTGTCCACTGACCGATAGCCTTCTTGAGGTACATGGGTGTGGCGTGGCAGCGCAGCACGCCGTGGTGCAGCGCGGCGACGCGGTCTCCGAGCGCGTCAGCCTCCTCCATGAAGTGAGTGGTCAGCAGCACGGTGCGCTGTCCGCGGAGCGACTGCCCACATACACACAACCTCACCGACCGATCGGCGCCGGCGCCGACGCATACACGTGCCGCTTACATCGTATGTTCGAGCAGCGGCCGTCTCGCTCGCGCATAAAATTATATAAAATAAACGCGATAAATCCGTTAAAATTTTACTATCAAATAAATATTATTGAATTGCATTGAATAAGATCAACTTTTATTACATTGAATATTTATTACAACTTTTATTACAATTATTACATAGAATAAGATCAACTTTTACTCATATTACATTGACTTAGTAGGTAATCTCTAATATAAGTTCTGATATGCATACCTTTAACAGGCGTCTACATCATTATTTAACTAAAACTATATTAATGTAACTAAATATACTAGGAAGTGTATTTATTTATTTTAGAAACACCAACAGTTTACATATTACATTGACTTAGTAGGTAATCTCAAATATAGGTTCTGATATGCATACCTTTAACAGGCGTCTACATCATTATTTAACTAAAACTATATTAATTTAAAACGAAAACCTATAAGATAATATAACAGTGATATTATAATCTATTGCGTTCAGTAAAAAAAAAAGTTATAACTTAAACTTGCATCAAAATGATTTTTTTGTCGAAAATGTGTAATGTTGCATTCTAGTGTTTAGTGCGCCGATTTTTTTATGTTCATCCAGTCATTTTATATCTTCAAAAATGTTGGTATGCGCGAGCGAGACGAACGATGGTCGAACTACAAACTCTTAAGGGTTAACTTAACTTATCCATAAACCGAAATATATTTGTTTGAGTCTTAGTTGCCCGACTCCGTTTCATTTTCAATTATTTCGTTGATGTCAAAAAAGGGCCTCTCATACATACCTGAATGTTTAGAATAAAATGGTGATTCTTCACATTAAAGAATTATTTTGCGTATATTTTTCAATTAATTTAGTACCAGCTTCCATAAATTTTTTGACTTCTCCTTTTCTTTAGTCTATCTGCATGTTTGTTTGTGGGTACTCGCGTACATGTCATATTTTCCAACCAATCTTTACGAAATACACAAATTTCAAAATTTTACATAATTTGTTTTCGTCAGGGATTTTTGATTAAACCGTAATCAGTGTAAGTGTTGACAATACGTAGTGAGGCCACTCACGAGCAGTAGGTCCCAGAGTTCGCGCCTTGTCTCCACGTCCAGCCCCGAGGTGGGCTCGTCCAGCACCAGCACGTCGGCGCCGCCCGCGAGCGCGCAAGCCAGCTGCAGCCGTCTCTTCATGCCGCCGGAGAGCGCCTCGCTGTGGACCCCGGCTTTCTCTCGCAGACCCAACTGTTCCAGGAGCATGTACGATAATTCCCGCCCGTTTTTGTACGAATCTCCTTTTAGCTGCGGACGAAGGGAGTAATTGTTAAATTCTATAAGGAATTAGCAAAAAAAAACAACGGGTTGCACTCCGGGAGTGCCGGCAGAAGTGAAAACCGTTGCAGGCTGTAGTACAAACACACACGCACACTCGCGCAAGCGCTCTGCGCCGTCTTACGAATTTTCGATCAGGTCACGTGTCCTGACGCGAGTTTAAAATTTTTTACCCATCCCAAAAGTGCACAACGCCGCTAAAGAAGTGTTGTCGCGCGATATAGAGTAAGTAATAGGAGTAACTGTTTTCTACCCCTAAACATTACCCGATTTAGATGATAGTTTTTTTTATATGATTGGAATTATAATGTCTACGCGTCTACGGTTTGCTTTTTTCAAATTTCGTTATAGTTCCGAAGTTCAAAAATTCCCGGCGAGTCTCTGGGATCTTTGCATATCTTTTGTAACAAACTTTTTCGTTATTTTAACCGTCCGTTAGAAGACAGGACAGGATGTAATAAGTTCATGCATATCTGAAGCACACTTTACGAAATCATCACCAGTCTTCCTGCCACTTGTATGAGGTCGCCTGTCCAATTTGCTTTTTGGTCCCATCCATCATGCGCTATGCGTACTGACTACTGTTCGTACCGGACAAGCCCGAGTAAACGTATTTTTAAATAGTAAACGTGTTTTGAAGTCGTTTGTTTCAGTTTTAAAAAAAATATAATTATATTATTATTTATTACTGCAGATCATATCAAAATATCTAATCGAAAGTGGAATTGGCAGCTACCTCGTGACCGACACGTGGTCACTCGATATTATCACTTATCTCTGCAGTTTTCAGCTTGAAATATGCAAATTCACCTAGGGCCTCGCTTCACTCGCGTGACGATTTATCTCAGAGATTGGTCATGCAGATCGGTACACTCACCATGGTGAAGAACAAGACGTGTTCGAGCACGGTGATGTCCGGGAAGAACAGGTTGTGCTGCGGACACAGGCCGAGGTGCTTGCGGAGCTCGTCCGTCGACTGCTTCGTGTCGACACCGTTCACGAGCACGCGCCCCTGGGTGGCGCTCATCATGCCTGGACAACACACACATCACTTTTATGCGTTCTGTATCTACTAATACTATTAACAAATGACAAGGCGAGTGCGGGAAGCGGGCGAGGAACCCGAGATTAGCGGGAGGCGGAGTGTCCGTTCTATAAATATCTTCTGTGCTATTGATTAACCTTGCAAAACTCAAAGGTAACCAGACAAGGTATTATGTCTGCCTGCTAAGCCGTAGATCGTGGGTTCGATCCCCACCCAGAACAAATATTATTTTGTGTGATGAGCATGGATGTTTGTTATGTAATTGTAAAAATGTATTAAAAATAAGATTCACTCATTATTACGAAGATTATGTATCTTATTATATTGTCAAGGAGAACGAAAAAAAAAACAGACTGAGATTTTCATCTCAGATGTGACGTTTATGAAATAAATAATCAGTTGGTTTTCAAACCTGTTATGATAGACATAAGGGTGGTTTTCCCCGCGCCGTTGTGCCCTAGCAGCACGGTGATTTCTCCCTTATACACGTCTAGGGAAACGTTGTTCAGCGCAGTATGTTTAGCAAATACCTGGAAACAAATATTTTTCGATTAAATATTAAATTGATTTGTAATACTAGGTAGGTATGTGTATTGTGTACATTGATTTATAGATATAAAATAGACACAAGTGATATTTTGACCAAATAGGAATGTGACCGCATCTTTCTGAGCGCTATCGTGGATTGGATGACACGTTAAGTAAATTGTAGGGGACCTATATGTGTTTATTCTCAAAAACAGCAATGATCAAGCCAGGTAAGAGGCCTTCCGGCGGCTTAGTATCTGAAACTAGGGCAGGCCACTCCTACTATAGTTAGTACTATATTCAATCCATAACGTAGTAATGGTGACCATGCGTCAGTCAGTCCAGGTCTACGGTGCAATCGAAAGTTTAATCGAAACTTTTATAGTAATGCCCGGAAAGAGAAGCAGCAGAATTATCACACGTATTGTTATAAGACAGATGCTCGGGGAGAATAGTATAAATGTTGTTTTCCTCACTTTAGTAACGTTTTCGATCTTGATGCCGGCCTCCATATTCTTGGGCGGTTCTTCGAAGTACTGCGGCTCGCACGTGATGGGCGCCTCCTCTTCGTTCTCCGATTCAGGTATAACCTCGTTCTTGGTCCAGTATTGTTTCTGTGAGATAAACAAAATCATAAAAAAAAAATAAGGTAAATGGCATAAAAATAATATCTTTAGGTTGCGAGTGAAGCACCTACTAGTCAGTTTAGTTAATGACATTGTCAAATATGTAAACATTTTTTTTTATGGAAGAATGATCAACGATTGACCATCAACTCGCCTGATGTTAAATGAAGGTGTGTACGAGGACGAATTTAACAGAAAAATCAATTTCTCATTGTCACATTGTGATCATAGTGCATATAAAACATGCACATGCACATTAAAATACGTGCAAAAACGTTCGTACTGAGCAGATGTGTGTAACAATCATAATAATCTCTTATTAAATTGCGACCTCGTTTCACCGGCGACCGGTAGTAGCGCGGTGCATTAGGCATAATAAGTGTGGAAATGTGTGAATAAACATGGACAACAGTCCCTTCAACCGGAGTGGCAGGACCATGCGCACCCCGCCCCACCTGTACCCCCACCTCGACATGACGACCAAACCCAGGGAGATAGTGGTGTCCCCAAAGCCCAGGCTGTCTCCACGGAGGAAATTCAGAAATGGATGGTGACCATCGAACAGTGCCTAAATGAAGTGTGCCAGATTGAAGCAGATGGTAAGCTTAACTCTGAAATAAAATAAATAAACTTGAAGATTTGCGTAATATCTACTTTGAGCCAGTCTACACAGTTACAGTTAGTGTGCTGACCCGCACTTTTGTATGTTATACCTAATTGAAAAGTTAAATTTTGTAATTCTGAAAAATATGGTAAGTGTTCGCTTAAGCAATAAAAAATATAACATAAAACCGTGGATTACGCCAGGTACGCCAAACACAGAGATAAATTGCATATGAAAGCTAAATCGAACCCGCATAACTTAATTCTGCAATTAACTTACAAGAGACACAAACTTACAGAGAAGTTATTAATATGTAGTTTACGATTAGTTTGCCTAGTGCACTGTTTGCTTAGATTTCTTATATAATTATTTGTGTTATACATTATTTTTAGATAGTATTTAAAAAACGTAGTACATAAGTGATTTTATAATACATTAATTGTTTGCCTACTTCTCGCGTGAAAAACAGGAATACCTAGTTCAGGCGTATAATTTATATTTTTTTAAGTTAATTTTTGTATTTAAATAATGTTTTATATACACAAATTGTTTTTTTGCAGTATGTACTTACGTACTAGAAGAGCTGTCTGAAGAAAAAATATTGTCACATTTTTTGGTAAAGTAAACAAAACAGCGTTACAGCGCTGGGATAATAATAACATCGTTTATCTACGATTATACGATGCGGTTGATACTTGCATCTATGGTGTGTTTTCTCGCCAGCAAAACGTCGAAAGCAGTCACTTCACTAGTAAGGCCGCACTGAGTGAGGTGCGGCGCTCTCGCCGCAGTTTAACTATGAGTGGTGTCTGCTCTCGTTACGTAAGTACATACAGCTCAATGTTGTCTCGGTGATTTTTTGGGAAGTACTGAATCGTTTGTTGTTTATAGGATTGTGACTTATAGGATTGTGGTTTATAAGATTTGTGGCTATACACGCGAAGTTATACATATAATATAATCTGACCAAAGCCGTGAAGTTTTATTTATGTAATTTAAAACATATTCTAGCTAGCAATACTTCATACAATGCGATTACCGAGCGCTATCTTAAAGAGTCTGTACTTCGACCAGATACAGGCTAAATTGATAGATAAGTCAAATCGTATGTTCATAGTATCCCCATTTTAAGTTCCTATAAATTATGTTATACAACTACGGAACCCTGCTTTGACCGTAGCACGACACACACTTGGCCGCTTATTGAAGAACTTTTTTGTAGAAAATTTGTGATGTTGCTTTCTAGTGTACTAAACGACGATTTTTTTATAAGTTCATTCAGTAATTTTATATTTCTAAAAGTTTTGGTATGCGCGTGCGAGACAGACTATAGTCGAACTATAAACTCTTAAGGGAACACGATTGTGTCCCTCTCCCTCCCCTGTGTTCCGAACGGACTCTAGTAAACTTTTTAAGGTTAAGTACATCACTGCCAAGGAAGCAACTTGAAGTGGCTTCATTCAACTGTGAACGGAGTTTTGAATGAGACTAAGTATATTACTAAACTAATTTAAGTGTAATTAATCTGATTTTTATGTGTTTTATATATAAATAAATTATACAATTCGTAAAAATAATTCCGTTCTCACACCTAACCATTTTAACTTTTTAATTTTATTTAACGACTAAACAGTTAAAAGGATTATTGAACATTGATTGTATAGATACTGTATTCATCAGAGAATACTTTTTTGAGATAAATAACGTTTTTTTCATCCGAAAAAATCGGAAAACTATAAAGTATACAGCACGCGCAATTCACGACTACTGTGACATTTTTTAATGCAATCATTATAAAAATACAGTTATTAAATAATTAAAAAAAAATCTTAAGCATCGCATTAAAATTGTTACAATAATATGTCAGAAAAATAATAGTAATAATAACAATGTAAAGAGTAAAAATTAAATATAGTATATACATAAAGATGAGGTAGTTATTCTACTTTCGGAATGAACTCCTCGACGCCATTTCAGTTAAGAATGTTAAGCGACGATGGGGCTTAGGATGGAGCTCTGTATTCACTTTAACCATGAAAATTTCAAGATTGTAGTTCTAAAGAAACAGAGATGACGGCAAAGAGCTCCATTCCTGTGCAGTACGCATCAAAAATGTGGAACAATATCGCTGAATACGGATTAGACATATAAGTATATATGTATCTAAGAGTATAGCTGTAGCATGCTGTTCGATGTTAATAAAGGAACACCTCGGAACCTATTCACTCGATAATAGATTCAGAGACATACAGATACGAGTACACACATCAAACTTATAACACCCCTCTTTTTGACGGGGGTTAAAAATTATTCAGTATGATGAGTTGAATGACCTCTTCGTGTATATCTGTCGTTTAACTAAACACCATATAAAATCGGACTAGTGCGAGTCAGACTCGCCCACCGAGGGTTCCGTACAGACTAGTAGATAAAAGGGAGAAATTATATATTTTTTTATATTTTCCTTCATAAACCGATTTTACGATGTATATTTTTACATCGTAAAAATATTTAAAAACCTGCTAATAAAGCACTTTCATATGATATCCCACATGATAGGTTAAAATAAAATAAATAAATGCTTCTTGCCAAATTTCACAGTTATAGGTAAACGGGAAGTACTCTATAGGTTTTGATTCCCTTGCGAGTGTCGAAATATGCGTTTTTTGCGACATACTTTAACTTTAACATGTAACTTTACTTTTAACATGTAACTTTTTATTTTTATGAAAACTGAGAAGTTTGATTTTTCTCTATGCAGCAAGAGACTATGGCATCTGCATATACGGTTTTAATTTCAACTCGATACCTTTACGCGTTCCCGAGATACAGGTCTTGACAGACGGACAACAAAGTGATCCTATTATAAGGGTTTCGTTTTTTCATTTCGAGGTACGGAACCCTAAAAACGACAAGAACATTACTCTTTACGTGGTTGGAAAGCCGGGATACACGTGCTTGAGGCTACTGCATAATAATTGATCATTTATCACACTCATTTTTTCACTTAGAAACGAGTATCGTTCAATTGATCACGAGCTATTTGAGTAGTAGGCATTATGTCATAATATGTAGTTAACAATACGATGCCAATTATCCGCGCCGTCCTAAAATAGACTTACGAATCTGAGTCGTAAGTCATACAGTCCAGTGTCACGGCTTAACGAACATCCATTGATGTTCGATACATTTCCCCGAGCCAGTTCAAGTCGCCTCAGTCTCTAACGCGCACATATTCTGTTACCAGGGAAATCATTCGACGATTCCCTTCGCGTATTTCGCAAGACACGCACGCTTCACCTACGTCTTAATGTGAAAAAAGAATTAAAACAATTCTATTTTTAATTCAAATTAGCATTCTGACGAGATACATCTTAAATTATCTCTATAAATAAACCTAATACATCATAATAAAGTTTGTTATACGTCTGGTTTCTGACAATTGTGTGAATCTATGCGTTCGTTAATCTATTGTATAGAAAAAAAAGCAGTAAAACGAATTTAGCTTGACGGTTAACTATTTATAGGAGTTTTCGCGAATCGTGTTTTAGTTTGTAATCCTAGCTGGAAGGATTCCGAGTGAATTATCTGCATGTATTTTGAAGACTTGCCCGGTCGACATGATGTCGGTTTTCGCTGCCTTGGTTTTTATAATATTTCTCTGGTTCATTATCAACAGTATAGTCAAGCCGAGAAAATTCCCTCCGGGTGAGTGCCTGAAATATTTTCTTTCAGATCTACGTACTATTTACCACCGACCCAAAACGTGGGGTGTTATTAGTTTGACGTATTTGACCGTCGACTTTGTAGCTTTCAAACGGATGGATGTTTTTTTTAATGTTATGTAGATCGAGATTTTGATCTAGTTTTTTTTTGTTTGTGTAAATATGGAATAAAACCACCATTGCAGTGAAATCAAGATTGATTTATTTCATTCTTGCAGGTGATGCGTACCGTGCGACTACCCTTATTTACCATACATTATTCTTCCCCCTTACAACAAAAGAATTAAATGTCCTTTTAGATGTAATACTATGATGTACTTTTATCCTCAGATACTTAAGGTGGAGATTAAAGCGTGCAGCTATCTCTCTCGCACATGACAACTTTACTAAACATAAAATCATTGAGTAGGGATATTAGAAATGTGAGAGACGACGAAATTATCCGTCTCATACAAGGTTGAGCAATTATGACAATGTTGTTAGATAACAAATATGTGTGGACATTTCACACAACACCATCTAGCCCAGACAAAGCAGAGCTTGTACCGGGGAAACTTAGATGGCTGATAAATACAAAGTACCTGGGCGACCGAGCTCCACTCAGATTTTTTATGACTGAAAATACGAGCAAACCCGGGTTCCCTAAAAATGAAACCTAGCAAGATCGATTTATCGTCCCCTAATCTACCTATAAACCAAATTTCATTAAAATCGTTGGAGCCGTTTCCGAGATTCAGATTATATACATATATACAATAATTGCTCGTTTAAAGGTATTGGATAAAGTTTTCTGAGGTTATCGCGATTGTAACTCATTGAAATGAAACGAAAACATTTATTAAGTTTATTTAACATAATTTTATGACCTAGTCAGGTTCAGGTCATAAAATTATGTAATATATACGTGATAAATTCGATAACTTTGTATCATTTCAATAAATGTTGCTAAATACCATCTACCTGTCTTCCACATCAAACCCAAGTCTGCTATCTATTCGTCTTAGTTTTACATACTGCGCATAAGTAAATATTGTGGGCATTGTGGTCTTCTGAAGGCACCACTAAATAAATAATAAATAAGCTCACTAAATACAAAAATAAAAAAACGGACAAATGCGAGTCAGACTCGCCCGCCGAGGGTTCCGTACAAACTAGTAGATAAAAGGAGGAAATTATATTTTTTTTATATTTTCATTCATAAACCGAAAATTATCAGTTCGAACTTGAAATCCGAAGTTCCAGGTGATTACGAAACAACAACATCAGTTGCTCCCACTTGTCTTCTGGGTGCTTCGCATAGCACAGGTCACACAAAAGGTCGTATACGTAGCAGCGTCTACGTGCGAAACCAACGTTGCGACTCGTAACTCGGACTTGGATTTATTTAACACAAGTATAAGTTTATTAAACTCTAAAAGCCCCGAAACATAGCTAAGAACACTCCCGACTAATTCAGCTTTCAAACAAAATCAAAATCGGTTCATCCGTTCGGGAGCTACGATGCCACAGACAGACACACACAGACACGTCAAACTTATAACACCCCGTCGTTTTTGCTTCGGGGCTTAAAAATTAATTGTTCCACGAGTCGCACATACGTTTAGTATGTGGAGAGCCGCTGTACAATTTATTTAAGCGAGAATTCTTCTAAAATACTTATTTGTCACAGGGGGGCTACGTATTTTCCTATAAGACTGTAATTATTATTATTAAAAAAATAGCATATGATACTCGAGAAGTGAATACGAATCTAACGACACCTCGCACATCAAAGTCATTCAAACCGTATATGTTGTAGAAGATTTATTTAGGCATTTTAGGCTGTAGTTATAATAGGTCTAAATACACCTGAACAAGTATAAGTAAAATTCAAAAACCCCCGATAAAAAAATGGATGAACCGATTTTGATGAAATGTACGATGAAATTCTTTTGCAAAAAAAAAAACAGATCAAAATCGGTCCATCCGTTTGAGAGCTACGATGACAGTCAGACACAGAGATTCACACATTAAACTTAAAACACCTCTCTTTTTGGGTTGAGGGGTTAAAAATATCAACCTCCTTACAACAAAGTCGGCTAAAAATAACATAATTAAAACTGATCACTCTTATTCCAGGACCAAAATGGTATCCTTTCGTGGGCTCCAGTAACGTATTGCACGGTTACACCAGACAATACGGATCTCAGTTCAAGGCTCTGCTGGAGTTATCCAAGGAATACTCCACAGAAGTGCTCGGACTAAAGTTAGGGAGCGAGCGAGTTGTGGTCGTTTATGGAGAGAAGAATGTTCGCCAAGTTTTCACCGAAAAGGCGTTCGAGGGGCGTCCGGACAGCTTCTTCCTTAGGTTGAGAAGTCTCGGGAAGAGATTAGGTAAGAATAATTTTCCTACCCTGTTTTAATAATATGCTCCAGTAGCTGTGCTCCGCGGTTTCAGCCGTGCACTAATGGAACACGGTAGGGATGATAGCCTAAGCGCGTCTCCAGATCCTCAGCTATCTCTGCACTATATTAGACAATAATACGTTGAACCGTTTGCTTGCGAATAGGTAATACAAACAGCGTGTATTACTTTAAATTTTGCAGTCTCTTTCTCACGTACGGAATTTGTTTCCATCAATGAGACTTCCCTACCATCACCCCTTTCCCGTCCACGCCCTTCCACGCAGGGGAGCGTAGCTATAATATTACCAACAGAAATTCCGCGATCCAAGATTGTTTGTTGTTTGAAGAGTAACTGACTGGGCCCCTTTCCGGACTGCGTCTGAAGATTACTTATATACGTCACAGTTTACGCAGTACCAGTTACGCATCTATAAAAACTGTTCTGCACTTATCGATTCGTTATATCCAATTAGACATCGTAAAGTGATGTTTTTTTGTTTAAATTAAGTTTTTTGATAAGCGGATAAAACGCGAAACTATATCGTCTGATCAATGGATTTTATTCGAATATCAATGATCTACATATAAGTCATGGTATTTGACAATTAAAATAATTATATACCATTTCAGTGACCATGTCGGTCGTAAGGACATGATAAAAAGGAGGGCTTGATCATGCATAATTATCCTATCTAATATTATAAGTCTGTCTTTCTGCCTGTTTGTAAGGAATAAACAGACAAACGGCTGAACCAATCGTTATAACATTTGGCACAAAAATTATTCAGAACCTGGAATACGACATAGGCTTTATCATGATCATGATTATCACCGTTTCACATCACCACTCGGGTGACACCGCGGGGCGCAGCTGGTATCTCTTAAACATTACACATTTCAGGCATAACGTTCACCGACGGCGACATCTGGCGAATACACAGACAGTTCGCGGTCACCCAGCTGAGGAACGCAGGCTTCGGGAAGAGTTTGATGGAGAAAGAGATACAGAATGAACTGCTCGCCGTAGTGGACTATATAAATAATAACAATAAACAAACGAGCCCAAGTAAATTCGTATCGCAGGCTGTTATGAACGTGCTCTGGAAATATGTGGCAGGTAAAGTACCTAAAGGTGGTGATCCCTACGTTAAACTCAAGCACGCAGCTAT